>JASPKZ010007173.1:683333-1366666 GCA_030220185.1 Diploptera punctata
TGCATAATGCTGGTCTCTCTCTTTACCCTCAAGGATTTAACTCACCCGTACTTTCTCTACAACCAGTGGTTGCCAGACTTTTTTTTGACAGTGTCGTTCCCTCAGGGGTAGCGGACCTGGGTTCGATCCTTGGTCGTAGAAGTTTCCTGGGTGAGTCTCTGTTTGGTTCGTCTTCTGGACTCATCACCCCTTTATATTTTTACTCGTTTCCATTCGCTATCCTCCCACCATAACTTAAACACACGATCGAGAGAAAATTTAACTCTAACAGTTCATCTACATCGAACATCTCACTATTCCGCATCCTTCTTTGTTTTCTTTTCTCAAGAAAAAACTCACTGCATATTTCCATCATCATCATCATCGTCATAGTACATTCATGAATTTAGGTCATTTGTTGACCTGTTTCGGCTTCAATTTGTACTTATAACTGACTGCAAAATGAACGCGTGTAGCACACGACAGGAACTATCTCATCACTGACACAAATAACAGAGACAACGTTTTCTTTCAGGTCTATACAGAGTGAACGGTAATTACACCGACAAACTTCAGGATCTGATTCCTGGCTAGAAATGAAGGAAAAAAAGGTCCTATAAACTTGTGTCCGGAAATGAACGATGTGCGTGTAACGACAACAAATCGTCCCGGCACACAGTACATAGCATAATCCCATCCACGTCACAACAAATGTTCAAAGTGACCTCCATGGGATCAATGCACACGCTCGCGTATCATGGATTATCTCACTCGTTCGCATGTTTCGGCATCTTTCCGAATAGCGTCATAGGCAACGTGGACACGCTGTTGAATCAGGAACTATAATAGGTATTATTGCAGCCAATGGTCATGTAGAAAGAATCGTTTTTATGTTTTACAGAAGTCTGTTATCGATGTTCCTATATTTTTACACTGTGATAGGTGATATCGGTCGCAGTGCGACCCACATCGTTTGCACTTGCACTTTTCTTCTGGGTTATGGCGCTTCACTGTTGTGCATATCCTGTAGTGGAAACCATGGACCGCGACTCTCGTCACGGTGTGTCTGAGGTCGTATCTGGCTGCTGTCCATTCCCTGGCGGAATTACGCTGCCCCAAAGATGTGATGCGCCAGGAGATATCTAAGTCCTAAACTTAATCTAATGAGGTGAATGTAATAATGATGACTATTTAACTCATGCCCAAATGGGAGTCAATGACCAATCACGTTTCAATGATTTCTGTTTTACAACCAATCAGAGTCGTGTTTCACGAAATATTTATCAGTGTCATGTTTACCATATTAAAGAAAGCTCCTCCTTTTTAATATTCTGAACAGGTCTGACCATTATTTTGCAGTGACTGAGCCTATAAGAAATACGGCTACCAGATTGTATATATAGTGCATAGATGTCAACACATTGCGCTTGCAGGAGTTAATATAAAAACATTTGTAGCAATTTATTATACCACCAAAAAAACAAACCACTGTTTTCACTTTCTTAAATGTATGTTCTCCCAGGTAATAATCCAGAAAAATATAATTGTCATATTTACATCATACGACATCAGAAATGAATTAATATACAGTTTGATGTGTTTCATTTTTTCTCCACTAGAGGGCATTCTTACAATATTGCGTTCCTTTGGCAATAAATAGTATGATCTGGTTGCAGTGATAAACAAAAGAAGCAGATGAAGCGTACCTATCGTTTCTCATTTGTTTTCAAACATCGCCGTTTACATTAAATATATAAATATTTTAAAATAACTATAGTTAAATAATGATTTGTGAGTAAACAGCTTAATTTTATTCGTTAAATAGTCCTAACAAATGCCACTCTTGATTTCCAAATTCTCTAGATAAATTCACTCCTCACTTCGTGAGTCGTGAATTTATCGATAATTTGGAAATCACTCGTGGCATTACTTATGATAATAATGGCAACATGATGTTCGGGACCGTTTGGCCCTTAAAGTTTCTTTATTTTATTATCGTAAATATGCTAATTTTAGATTACTTTCATGATCAGCCTCATGGGCTAGTGGGGAGCGTTTCTGACTACAGTTCATGAGGTCCCGGGTTGGATTCCCGGTCAAACCATGGGCATTTTTCCTTAAAAGGGAATTATTCCGGTGGTTGCCCATGGTCTGGAATTTAGGTTAAGAACTCTCCTGGTGCTTCATTATCATTTATCACCCTTCACATCATCGGAGTAACGTAACTCCTCCTTCCAGGTGCCCCAACCTAAGGAATGGATTACAATTCCACCAATGCCAGGGGAGAAAGCTAGAAATGTCATAAAAGACAACCTGGTGGCATTAGACAAAAAAAAAAATTTCAGCTCAACTTCTCACTTCATTTTAAAGCATTTACCACATTATTTTTTGGGGGAAATCAACTTATATATTTCTCTAGGGTAATTTTTCACATAGTGCAACAATAAATTGTTTTTTTTATTTAAATCTATGTAGGTGGTTGCATGGCATACAATACCCAAATTATCTTTAAGATTGCATTCCTTCTTCTTCTTCTTCTTCTTCTTCTTCCGAATGCAGTATTGGGTGATGATGCCCGTTCTGCGACTACAAAAACTGATCTTTCCATCGGTTGGAGGGTCTTCCGAGGTCTCTTTTGCCGTTAGGGTTGAGGTGGTAAATCATCTTTAGTAAACGGGAATTTGACATTCTCTGGACGTGTTGGAACCATTTAATCTGATAATTTTGTATATGTTCAACCATTTCCCTACTATTCCACTGCATCCTTATCTCATCACTTTTCATTCTATCCCTTAATGTTACTCCAGTTAGTGATCGGAGGAATCTCATTTGTGAACTATTAATGCGGGATTTATCTTTTGCTCGAAGTGTCCAGCATTCACTTCCGTATAGTAGAGCAGGTTTGGCTATGGCTATGACATTATGAAATCTCAATTGGATTTCTTTCCTCATTTGTTTTCCAAAATGTCTCCTAATTATACCATTTAATGTTATATTTTTCTAAATTTGTTTCCACATCTTTTTGATTATGAAACTGTGATATATTATTACCTAAATAATTAAAGTGTGTTACTTGTTCTATTGGTTTATTATTTATTATTATTTTTTCTCTCGAAAGTTCCTTTCCAGCGATTGCCATGGATTTGGTTTTATTTTCAGATATTTTCATGTTGTATTTTTCTAGGGTATTCTGCAATTTAAACACTGATCTCTGCAAATCATCTTCATTCTCCGCTAGAAGTACTTGATCATCTGCGAAGATTATTGTTTGTATTTGATTTCCTCTACATATTTTTACTCCTGGGGGGTTTAGTTTTTTCCACTCCTGGACAATTTTATTTAGATATAGAATAAACAGTAATGGAGATAGTCCACATCCCTGTCTTAAACCTTGGTTAATTTCAAATGTATCTGTTTTTTTCCCATGATTCCATCCGTAGTAATTCTGCCCGAAGGCAGGTCCTTCACTGCAATTATATGCTATGCTTGCAGCTTTACTAGGGAATTGTAGGTGTGGTAGCTTCCCGTTGCTTTCCACACCGGTGAAGGATGATGGTGATGATGATAATGATAAGGATGATGATGATGGCCATATGATTTCGGGGACCGTTTGGGCCTTAAAGTTTTCCTGACATTTGTATTACAGGTGAGGAAAAACCCCGATAAAAACCTCACCCAGAAAAACTGCCCCGACCGGGGATCGAACCCGGGCCCGCTGCGTGACAGCACGCTACCTCGAGACGATAGCGGTGGACATTAGATTTTCTAATTGTTACCCACAAATGCCCGTTATATTTATATTGGGTAGAGAGTTATTATCGGCTCACTATGATGGTGGTAGTCGGCATCTTTGCATTTAATTATATATAACAGCTGTGGGGAAACAAAGCAAGCCGCTGGACATAGTGAAGCGATAATATATAAAAATTGATTGGAAAAATCCTCTCTATCTTCTTCACCTACCTATTTGTAGGTGATTATAATTATTAATTTGTTTTGTAAATGGAAAGTTTTAGTGAATCCAGGAATAAGAATGGATAATAAAGTGTGCATAAATAATCTTCTATTTGCTGACGATGTAATCATAATACAGAAAAATGAAGACGACTTACAGAAATCAATGCATGCATTAAATGAAATATGTAAATTATACGATCTAAAGATTTTCTATAAAGAATACGAAGACCATGGCTTTTAGAGGAAGAGATCCAGTGAGATCCAAAATTATTTTAGAAAATCAAAGTATAGAACAGGTGTCTAGTTTCAAATATTTGGGCTGTGATGTTGGCTACAATGTGGAAAGAGATATTGACTCCAAAATAAATAAATTTCAGACGGTGTGTGGAACAATACAGAGAACATTCAAAAATAAAATTAGAAAAGAAACCAAGATAAAAATGTATAATGTTATGGCGGTTCCCACAATATTGTATGGATGTGAAACTTGGGCTCCAGTGAAAAAACAGAAGGATAGAATACAGACGGCGGAGATGAGGTTCCTAAGACAAGTAAAAGGATGTACAAGACTTGATAGAATAAGAAATGAGGATATAAGAGAAGAATTGAAAGTACAGCCTTTATTGGATAAAGTTACGAATTACAGACAGAAATGGATTGATCACATGGATGGAATGAGTAAGGAGAGATATCCATTGTTAGCAAGAAATTATCAAGAAAGAGGAAGACGTGATGTTGGAAGACCTAGAAGACGTTGGGCTGATGCATTATGAAGTCGGAATGGGCAATTGCCTAATCCCTGGAGTGATGATGATTATGATGATAATTTGTTTTGAAACACCATGTCCACACATAATCTGAAGTCAGTTATCTTGAGATATGAACACATTCGCTCTGTTGTACGATGACGGAGCATTATGTGCTTAAATAATATTGCGACAATATTTATTGTTAGTTTTCTTTTAAAACGCTTGTAACTATCAGTTTGTCTTATAACACTAAGATCCATAGTTTTACAGTTCTTATATCGTGTTTTGTGATTACGTATTTTCCATTGTGACGCAATAATGTGAAGTTTTCTTTTTTTGTTTTTCCTTGTAATTGCTGTTTTGTTTATAATTATAGCCTACACTAAATTAAAAAAGGTTGGTATAATATTACCATAATAGCATATTACGATGCGAGGTTGGGAAGTGGTTTTTACAGAAGCGAGAAAATGTTTAAAAACCTCGCTATCGCTCGGTTTTTAATTTCCAAGATTCTGTAAAACACTTCACAAATGTGCGTTGTACATTATTTTTTGCGCGATGGTGTTTTCAAAATAATAAATAATAGTAAAATAATAACATCTTTATTGGAAATAATTGCGTTCATTATAAACAAGTGACTAACGTTAACAATGTGGGCAGTGTTTATTTGTTGAGACTCCAGCAGGCCGTGACACCAATCAGTTATAAAATGGCGGCAAGTACGTATTTATTGTTTTATATTGTTTCAAATAAAGTTCGGTTCATTTAAAATGCTGGATTTGTTTGGTATAATGTATATTAACACTACCTTTTGGATATTTTTTGTATATACATTGTATGTAGTATACATAGAGGGCAGTGGTTTTACTTCCCACACGTGGTTTGTAATATGTAATATTACAGTATAATTAGTCCACCGCTGTGGTCTCGAGGTAGCGTGCTGCCTTGTCACGCAGCGGGCCCGGGTTCGATCCCCGGTCGGGGCAGTTTTTCTGGGTGAGGTTTTTTTCGGGGTTTTTCCTCACCTGTAAGACAAATGTCAGGAAAACTTTAAGGCCCAAACGGTCCCTGAAATCATATGGCCATCATCATCATTATCATCCTTACCATTATCATCATCTCATCATCCTTCACTGGTGTGGGAAACAACGGGAAGCTACCACACCTACAATTCCCTAGTAAAATTGCAAGCATAACATGAAAATGCTATGATTGCAGTGAAGGACCTGCCTTCGGGCAGAATTACTATATGGATGGACAGTATAGTTATTTTATTACAGTATAGTTATTTAGATTGGCAATCCTGAAATGTAGGAAGTTGAACTTCCAATCATGGTCGCCATTGCTGTAAGTACGACAAAACGCACTATCGGGCAAAAAAATGAATTTTTAGTCAATTATTAGAGGAGAGGCCAAAGGGGTTGATAGTGTTTGAGATGCTGTCTAAGGCATCATGCCTTGGTGTCGTGCGCTGGTTAGAGTCTCCTTGAGAGTAGAAAATTTCTCAGGATTAGCTAAACATCTTGAGGATATTGGGTAGCTGCAATAAGTTGACTAGCGATCCGGGTTCGATACCCGGCGGGATTTGACATTTTAATTACAAAATCTTCTTCTTCCTTCCAAGTATTAGGCCAAGGCCTGTTACGATCCTATAGAACATTTACTTTGATCCTTCCGGGAAATTCTCGTATAAGATTTGAAAGCATAATAATAGTCCCTTCGATTGGTTGCTGGCCAAAGGAAGGCAAGACCAGTGAGGGGGCTGCCATCTTATAGGCTTTTCTGGAGAAGAAAAGAAAATAAAGGAAAGAAGAAATGGAAGAAAGGAAAGACTCCCTAGCCCTCGGATGTCCTAATAGCGTCGGGGTCAAAAAAACAAGAGTTAAGCAAGAGAGGTTAGATAGTAAAGTTAAAAGAGTGCAAAACACAAGTAAGTGGAAGAAATGTTTTGCTCGGCTTGGGCACCTTGTGGTCGCCATCCACATATCCCCTAGATGAGGACTATCGATTATATAGATTTTTAATGAGTACATTGTGAACCAGTAGCCTGGTTTGAATACCAAATAGACTCAGATTTTACCCATAGACTAAGGACTGTCATCATTTAATGTATTCACCATTAGGGCTTAAGTTTTGTAATTTGAACATTCCTGAGAGAATTGAAAACTCTACTTACGTAATTGGCCCTGTAGGGCGCTGACATGTCACCGGGACGCAGCCCAGGACTTCACTGTCCGATCGCTGAACCTTTCTCTTTGAATCGTGCAGTTTATATATGATTTTTCTAAGTTTTTTTCCAAAATACTTACCCAGATTAGAATTTATTTCGTCTGAGTTTCGCAACATCCCTCGAACCCTCTATTAACATTGGTTTTTAAAACTCCCTTGTCTCATAAAATAAGCTATTCCATTAACATTGGTATGTTTGCTTTTAAGATTTCCTTGTCTTCATAAAATACGCTAACCTATTTTCTTGCTCAACCCCCATCTACATTGGTATATTTCATAGTGTTGATCGTTATCTCTATATAACTTTCCTTTCAAGGGTTTATTTTTAAAACCTCTTTGTCTCGTGAAATAAGCTAAGCTATTTCCTTATAATTTAATGTCGTTTCAGCATATTTTTATTATTATATTTAGTTTTATTATATTAATTAAATCTCTTTTTTTTTTAATCATATATCCTGTCAGGCAATACTCATAAGTAATGCCACGAGTGATTTCCAAATTATCGATAAATTCACGACTCACGAAGTGAGGGGTGAATTTACCTAGAGAATTTGGAAATCAAGAGTGGCATTTGTTAGGACTATTTAACGAATAAAATTAAGCTGTTTACTCACAAATCATTATTTAACTATAGTTATTTTTAAATATTTATATATCTAATGTAAACGGCGATGTTTGAAAACAAATGAGAAATGATAGGTACGCTTCATCTGCTTCTGTTGTTTATCACTGCAACCAGATCATACTATTTATTGCCAAAGGAACGCAATATTGTAAGAATGCCCTCTAGTGGAGAAAAAATGAAACACATCAAACTGTATATTAATTCATTTCTGATGTCGTATGATGTAAATATGACAATTATATTTTTCTGGATTATTACCTGGGAAAAAATACATTTAAGAAAGTGCAAACAGTGGTTTGTTTTTTTGGTGGTATAATAAATTGCTACAAATGTTTTTATATTAACTCCTGCAAGCGCTATGTGTTGACATCTATGCACTATATATACAATCTGGTAGCCGCATTTCTTATACGTTCAGTCATTGCAAAATAATGGTCAGACCTGTTCAGAATATTAAAAATAGGAGCTTTCTTTAATATGGTAAATATAACACTGATAAATATTTCGTGAAACACGACTCTGATTGGTTGTAAAACAGAAATCATTGAAACATGATTGGTCATTGACTCCCATTTGGGGCATGAGTTAAATAGTCAATTTAATTTTCCGCTAATTATCGTGATGTTGTCGTGACGATTTTTAGTCTCGTTATAACAAGAACAAATCAACATTAATATTGAGGTAAGATATTACAGATTCAAAATAAATTAACATTTATAATTCTGATGAGACTACATAATATTGTTGCTGTCGTGAAATCTTTCGAGATTTTATTAAACATCATTGTTTAAACTTGAACAAGAAGATAAAGGTAGAAATAGAGTATTACATCCAGGAATGTTGTTACACAGACAGTAGAAATATTTTATTTAAAATTTTTATTGGATAACCTATAATAGAAAATAGACAACATGGACTCTTAAGTAAAAAAAAACAATGTTTTAATTCTCTCTTTAATTTGACAATAATAAATTACAATTTTTGCTCATAACATTACAAAAAAAATCCATTTTCTAAGGAGTTCAAGTACACCCTCTTGCACCCCTTCTGAGCAACCATGCACCCTTTACTTGTCCAAAATAATTATATGAATCTGGTACATCTTATTTCATAAATAATTGTGTTTCTTTTCACACGTTTTGATGTACTGTCCATATCATCGCTAGCTTGTCCAGACTGTTGAATTTTATGTCGTCAGCTCTTGATGTCAATCCCCCTCTATCTTTTGGTTGACCAAAGAACTTGTAAATCAAATCTTTTTCCCCAGGAATTTCAAAATTAATAATCCTATTTTTATATTCTTCTGGATGTAATTCCCAGGGAAAAAAGATTTGATTTACAAATTCTTTGGTCAACTAAAAGATGGAAGGGGAGTCAACACCAGGGCTGACAACATAAAATTCAATAGTCTGGACAAGATGACAATGATATGGACAACATGTCAAATGAAACACAAATATTCATGAGGTAAAATATACCAGATTTACCTTATTTATTAAGAAGAACCTCATAATGTTGCTTCCTACTGTAATATATTAACTACTCATATTTGAATACAGTACTTAGAGTATAAAGGTGTTATGACTAGAGATTGGATGTTAGGGGAAAATGCCTATAATTATTTATTATAGATATTGTAAAAGTGACTTTATATAAGTTCATATCGACGATCCTAGAGTTGTTTTCCATGAAGTTAATTTTGCCTATAAATGCCTATTTCAACTTACAATGCCTATAAATGCCTATTTGCCATTTTTTCTCGAAATTAACTTAGTATTTCAATGAAATCAATTGAAATGAACAAACTTCCCCCTCAATGCACTCCCATTAAGCGTTTGGCGAAATAACATGTAGGCCTACCGGCTATTGTATTTTTTCATCCCATGCACTCCCGTTAAGCGAAATAGCCCTAAGCTATGTCCCATTGTATTATACTCCGGGTCTAAGGCTTGGAGAAAGTTCTATAGTACAGCTTTGCTTCTTTTCAATACAAACATTTCTGAGTGACAAAAAGAGTAGATGGCTCAAGTTTTCTTTCTGTCTCACACCTGATGCTGAAACCTTTAAGTGAGTGGCAATATTATTTTTGGTGTTGGTAACACTGAATTCAGTCTGTAGTCCTCATTCATAGAGAGGTGCTTCAAAGACAAAGTAGTGCGACAAGTGTGTGTGTGTGGCTCATTATATTTTTTTCCTTTAGAACAGTTATTCTACGTTGCCTAAAAAAAGAACTACAATAAAAGACAAACTGACCAATTTCGTGAAAGAATTTGGTGCGGAAATATTCTCAAGTGACGGTTCAATATCGTTTTGAAAAGTGTGTAACATTTCAGTGAATTGCACGAAAAAATACCATGTTTCGCAGCATGTATACACTGCAAAAACATAAGTATGCTCTTTGTAAAAAGGCAAAACAAGTTCCAAAATCATATCTGATATCTTCGTATGCTATTGATAGCATATGTTATATTCTTTACATAAGGCTGTAAAATTTTTTCTTTTAGTCCATTTTTTGTAAGAGCCTATTTTGAATTTTTAAGTGCCTATATTAATGATTTTTAGTGCCTTTTTGCCTGCCTATTTTGAATTTTTAAGTGCCTAACATCCGGACTCTAGTTATGACTGTTGTATGTTACAGAAAGTTCAGAATGGTGGTCTGCTCGTGGATAGTGGTGATTGTGGTGATATGTGTAGTGTCCTACATCATAGCTCTGTTGCTTGTAGACTGTGATTTGAGACTAGCATGGGCCACTAAACTGGGCAAGAGAGTTGGTAAGTTCAGTTTTACTTTATTTGTTATTAGCTAATACCCGGTGTGTGCTACTACGCCTAAATAAATTAAATGTATTTCTATGTTCAATTGAATAAGTGAAAAGAAAAATTAATAGTGAGTGGAGAACTTATTTTTAATGACTCACCTCATATAATTTCAGATTTCTTTATTAATTAAATAAAAATAAAACGTAGTTTTATTTGATTTTCATATTTATTATATAATTCAGTGACAGCTGTTTCGGTACACTGTACCTTCTTCAGACATGTTATAATTTGTTAACATGTCTGAAGAAGGTACAGTGTACCGAAACAGCTGTCATTGAATTATATAATAAATATGAAAATCAAATAAACTATGTTTTATTTTTATTTAATTAATAAATATGGATTTTCATCAATTGATTATCAAATTTCCTTGATACCGGCAGTTTCAGACAATATCTTGTCCCTCTTCAGCCATGACTGAAACCGCCGATATCAAAGAAATTTGAAATTATATGAGGTGAGTCATTAAAAATAAGTTCTCCACTCACTATTGATGATATAACCTCATAATGTTTACTTCCCAATATTAATTTAAATATAAAAAGAAAAATAATTATAAATTTATATCGTAAATATTTTTACATACCCCGTGTTGATTACCCGACATTGCCCATGAACCTACTTATCCCGATCTTCTTGGCATATGTGAGCTGAAAGACAAAAATGGTTATTGAGAGTTATCTATAAAAGAATACCTGCCGTGCACTGCTATGCTTGCCCAAGAATCTAATCATACTGATCTTCTTGGCATCAAAGAGCTGAAAGCAACAAATGGTTATTATGAGTTATCCGTAAAAGACATATACTGTTGAAGACTTGTTTGTAGATTTTTTTTATATATTCAATTCTGTGTACATTAATTTGGTGTACATGTAGGACTTAGGCAGCATAAGTCATTTAAGCGTCCAAAAAGTTCCATAAAACACTTTTTCACTACAAAGGGTGATTTCTAAGGGTAAGGAGTTGAGTAATACAACTCTCTTATAACCTAAAACCAGAGAAACTCCTGAACATTTTGCAAAAAGCCCCATGACAATCACATGAATGGTGTGGTAATTTGACAAACAGACAGACATACATTCAGTATATATATATATATATATATATATATATATATATATATAAAATTATAACATCGATAAAGCATCACTGCTATAAAGTAAAAATATTCTCTTTAATTTGCTTACTTGTTATAGTCAGCTACTAGGTGGCAGTGAAGACCGATTCTCGCGACATCTAGTAATAATGGAGAATATCATCATCATCATAGTACATTCACGAATTTAGGCCATTTGTTGACCTGTTTCGGCCTCAAGAGAAACACCATCCAAAAGTCTTTTGAGTGGACGTCCTGGTCTTCTTCTTCCTGCAGGTTGATATCTTAACATTTGTTTGGGTATTCTGTGATCTTCCATTCGATGAACATGTTGCATCCATCTTGACTTATAATCAGAAATTTTGTTTTCTAAAGGTTCCATGTGTAATTCTTATAAGATGTCTTCATTTTTTTTGTGATCTAGTAGTGTGTATCCTGCAGTCCTCCGAAGGTATCTCATTTCAGCAGATCCAAGTCTCTGTATATCCTTCTGTTTCAACGTCCATACTTTGCTACCATACAAAAGAGTTGGAAGAGCCAGTGTTTTATACACTTTTAATCTTGAATATAATCTTGGAGAATATAATATATATATATATATATATATATATATATATATATGAACAGACAGGTGAATGGAGAAGACTACATAACAATGAACTACATGGTCTTTATAGGAAGGCAGATATAATAAGAACAGTTAAGTCTCGTAGACTGCGATGGGCAGGCCATGTTGCACGTATGGGGAATGGGAGACTTGCATGGAAGCTTCTTGTAGGAAAGCCAGAGGGAAAACGCCCAGTTGGTAGACCAAGAATGAGGTGGGAGAATAACATTAACTATGATTTGAGGGAAGTAGATTATACAGGGAATGATTGGAAAGCATTAGCTCAGGATAGGGATGTATGGAGAGCTTATGTCCGTGCGGCCATGAACCTACGGGTTCGATAGTGCCAGTGAGTAAGTAAGTAAGTAAGTATATATATATATAAAAGAAAAGTTATCAGGTGTATATAAATTGAAGTGTGGCACATGTGACAATGTCTATATAGGACAAACTGGTAGACCTTTTATCTCTCGGATAAAGGAACACATGAGAGCATATAACAGAAATTTAAAATATTCAAAATATGCTAACCACCTATTCCAGTTTAATCATTGTTTCGATCCAAATTTTGAAATTTTACATGTTTGTGCTAAGGATAAGAAGTTGGACCTTTTGGAGGCTGTAGAAATAAATAAACTGAAAAGTAGTAATGAACTGTTAAATTCTCAACTTGATTTGAATTAATCACCTTTGTTAAATTAAAAAATTTAAATAAATTATTGTTGTATTGTTGTTTAGATCAGTTGATATGTACTATAATAACAGAATTAATAATTTGTTAACATATCTGAAGAAGATACAGTGTACCGAAACAGCTGTCACTGAATTATATCTTAATAAATATGAAAATCAAATAAAACTAAGTTTTATTTTTATTTAATTAACAAGAAACATAAGTGTTTGAATTGGATTCACCTGGTGGTGTAATGGATAACACGCTGGGGTAGCGACCCAGAGTTCCGGGTTCAAATCCCGTTCAGATGTTAATTTTTCTTATCATGTCATATATATATATATATTTACAATAGCTTTAAATGTAAAGGTCATATTACAATTTTTAACTATCGGCCTCGGTTGACTAGGGGTTAAGTTCCTTGCTTCTTGTCATGAAGATCTCGTGTTCATTCCTGGCCAGGTTCAATGTATTTTTAAGACGGAAAATTCAAAGGGAAAAGTTCTCTAGGGGAGAGGAGATTTTAAGCATGGATTCTGAGTCTGAAGATTTTCAGGATCATCCTAAATTAGAGCCTCTGAGCAAAATTTAATCAGCCTTTCCCATCCAAATAGTACCTTAGTTGCCTACTAGGTGTCACTTCAAGATGATGTGCTAACCACACGTCATTCGCTAAGATCTGTAGGAAAATAAGCATTACAAAATTAAAGATTAAAATAAAAATGTTTTATACCTCACCTCATATCCAGTCTTCTAATTATACCAGTTTCAAAGCTTAGGTAGCTTCATCTTCAGTAATTTCTTGTCGACTACTGAAGATGAAGCTGCCTAAGCTTTGAAACTGGTATAATTAGAAGATTGGATATGAGGTGAGGTATAAAACATTTCAATTTAAATCTTAAATTAAACCCCATAGTAATTTTTTCCTATAAAAGTTCAATACAAAATTATCTTGGTTAAGTAACTCCCACTAGCGAGCACTTTTTGCTTGCACGTGGGTATGTATGGTTATAAACTAGAGATTAACTAACTCATTGACACCATTGAACCCGGGCCGTGCGGTCATAAGCTCTCCATACGTCCCTATCCTAAAATGTTTTCCAATAATCTTCTGTATATTCTACTTCTCTCAAATTACCCTTAAAATTATTCTCTTGCCTCATTCTTGATTTGCCTACAGGATGCTTTCCCTCTGGTTTTCCTAAGAGTTTCCATGCCCCTCTTTAATTCCACATTTGTGCCACATGTCCTGCCTATCACAGTCTATGAGACTTGATTGTTCTTATTATATCTGGTTTCCCATAAAGATCAGGTAATTCACTGTTAATTAGTCTTCTCCATTTGCCTGACTGCAGAAAGAAATTAAACACAGACATAACTGGAAATGCATGCTATTAAGAATTACAGGGACTCTTGTTATTCCAACATAATTTAAAAAAATGTTAAAATAACTAACCAAACTGGCACTATTGAACCCGGAGGTTCATGGCCACATGGACATAATCTCTCCATACATTCCTATCCTGAGCTAATGTTTTCCAATCATCCCCTGTATAATCAACTTCCCTCAAATCATATTTAATGTTATTCTCCCACCTCATTCTTGGTCTACTAACTGGGCTTTTTCCCTCTGGTTTTCCTACAAGAAGCTTCCATGAGTGTCTTTCATTCCCCATTTGTGCCACATGTCCTGTCCATCGCAGTCTATGAGACTTAACTGTTCTCATTATATCTGGCTTCCTATAAAGACCATGTAATTCATTGTTAGGCAGTCTTCTCCATTCACCTGTCTGTTCATCTTTCTTTGGTCCAAAAATTTTCCTAAGAACGTTATTCTCAAATACTCGTAATCTCCTTTCCTCCTTTAAAGTAAGAGTCCATGTTTTGCATCCATATAATATAACTTGTAGAATAATAGTTTTATATATTTTCAGTTTAACATTTTTTGAAAGGAGTTGGGACATCAAGAGTCTCTGTAATGCGTAATAACACGCATTTCCAGAATTGAGCTTATGTTTAATTTCTTTGTGCTTCTCATTCCTATTTGTGATTATTGTTCCTAGATATTTGAATTCTGCCACCTCCTAAAATCTCCCTCATTTGTCATTAGCTGTCCGTTTCCATTATATATAATGTATTTCTATGTGTGACCATATATTTAGTTTTATTGATATTTACTTCCAGTCCCAATTTCTTAGTGTTACTCAATAGTGTGTGCGTGTTGGCCTTTAAAAAAAGGAGTCCGGAGTTTCAGGGTCCCATTTCAAGGGTTCGTTGATAAATATACTGTCAAACACAAGAAAAAATGTTAAAATACTGGTAAAATATATAAAATGGTGATTCTTTCAGTTATACAGTGCGTAACATGGTCTCTTACTTTAAGATAGGAGAAAAGGTTACTAATATATGAGAATAAAGTTCTTAGGAAAATATTTGGATCAGAGAGTGTTGATCAAGTAAGTGAATGGAGGAAATTATGTAACATGGAGTGTCTGAGTTATTGGTGTGTGGTGGGGCTTCTAAAAATTACAGTACATATTGTTTGATAGGTTCTCATTTTAAGAAGCTAGTGTAGATGCTAGTATTACATGCAGTTTGAAGGTTATGTATTCTGTACACAAACTGCAGTAACCTTGGATATTCATTAGTTATTCACATGAAGATAAATATAGTTTATAGCACATTGCACACATGAAATGTTTGTCTAATTAATTCTACATTTGACATCAAGTAGAAAGAAAATTTTGAGTTAGGATTTGAAAACAAGACATTTACCTTTAAGATAAATTAAAATGTAAGCAGAAGAAAACATAATTGAAAGAATTGAGGAGAAGGAATTAAAGTGGTTAGGACATGTTTTAAGAATGGAAGATGAGCGATGGCCAAAGCAACTATATCAATGGCATCCGACTAGAAGGAGGAAGAGAGGGAGACCGAAGTTAACATGAAAGGAAAACATGAAGACATTAATGCAAGCAAGAGGGCTAAGCATTGAAGATGCCCAAGATCGTAGGCTTTGGTGGTTTGGCACTGGAAGACGGCAGCAGCTGTAAAAAAAACCCGAAGATAGATAGATAAATTAAAATGTTTCATACCTCTCCTCATAATTAATATTCTAAGTAGATCACAATTTCAGGGTCTTGGCAACCACATCCTCAGTACACATGCCGACTGATGTTATGTCGATCGGTAGAACCACTTCTCCTTCCCTCTGTTGGTGGACTGATGAACCTTCAGATCAGGTCAAAATCCGTGGGAATTTCGAAGTTCATAACTTTTTCTTTCTTGTTTTTCTGAATGTGGATTTTTTCCCAAACCATGAGTTCCTTTTATTTATCAATTTGTTTAATTAGACTAACTTTTGATTCAATTATATGTTTTTTGGACCAAGCATGAGCAGCTACTGCTGACTTTTTTCCACTTCTCCATTTTTACATTTCTAAGATGTTCTTTCACCCTTGTTTTCAAATTTCTTTTTGTGTTTCCTATATAAATTTTGTTTGGAAAAATAAAAATTTAATAGATACAAAAGTAAGAATTTACAAATCTGTCATAAGACAGTTCTAACATATGGTTGTGAATGCTGAACAGAAACTCAAAAAACAAAACAAATCAATGAAACAACCGAAATGAAAGTTTTAAGGAAAATCGTAGGAAAATTGGTGAGAGAGAAAATTCACAGTTCTGTTATTAGAGAAGAATGTGAAATTGAACCTATAAACCTCTGGATAAATGATAGAAGACTAAACTGGAGCAATCACATAGATAGAATGGAGAACAGTAGATTAGTGAAGACTGGACACCTCAGCAGAAAAGGCCTTTAGGACGACCACAACTACGATGGAAGGACGTCACCATACCCTGGACCTGTAGTTAATGAACATGCCACAAGCTGCCAGCTTTCATGCGTAGAGGAAGAAGAAAAAGAATATAAATGTTATCACAATCCCTGCATTTGATCTAATAAATTCCTGATTTGTTTTCTTCTTCAGTTTTCTCATTTTTATTGGTTTTAACCTTTTGACCGCCGAGTTTCCCTTTAGCCAGCTGGACTGTGGGTGCCAGGTTTTTTAAATTTAAATTACTACGCCATACTATATAATATAAACGTATATAAAGTATAATTAACTGTCTACATGCCATGCTAAATTGAATTTAAACTCACTATTGTACATTTATTTGAAGGTTAGACGGTGTTGCTTCCACTTGTAAAGATCCCAGGTTCGAATTCAGCACGGTGTCTTTATTGGAATTTGTTATCCGATCTGATTGAGGGTCTTTCCACTTTTCAGCGGTTGCCCTTTTACCAGCCGGCTGCTGGCCCTTCACATCCACATGTGTCAATCACAGAGGTAGATGATCAACAGCCAGTGTAGGGGTGACATGTGGTTAGCATGTCGAGTCCCCCAGCCGTTATAGCTGGTTCCTCAACCTGGAGCCGCTACTTATTGTAGCTACCCAATTGCCTCACGATGCTGGGTGGGCACCGGTCCCATACTGGCCGAAATACCATGAGAAAATTTCTTCCCCCATGGAGACTCGAACCAGCGCAAGTCCCGTAGCTCTGCGCCAAGGCTTCCTACCTTAACCTCTTGTTATTACTATCACTAAAACATTTTTCCTATTGAATAATTTTGATGACATTATCACTAAACACTTATAATATTAAAATTGTTGAACATTTCTTATGGTCCTGGGTTCGAATCAATTCCAGTCAAACAGCTGTTTTATGCCATGTGTTTTGTCTGGAGCGACACGCCCACCACTGTCACTCACACCCTGTTTATTTAGGTCTACATCACTTGCTTTACTATTTATTGGCTTAGATTGTAATAATATTCTCTTAGAAACAGGACTACTATCACATTCGTCAAACGAGTAACCATTTGATGAACTGTTGCTGTCACTCTCATCTTCTGATAAAACTGACACAATAAACTTGCGTATTGTATTTTCGTCAACTTTGAGACATGAATCACTGTGTTTCACAGCACGACCTACCCCTTGGCCAGGTATCTTTTCAACTAAAAATAAAATAAATAAAGAGAAAATCCTGAAATTGCAATATTCCATAGCCAAAAAAAAAGGCCTTGAAACATGAATGTACACCCTCCTTTAGATAATCCATTTACAACTAGCCTGTACCCTTATTCTGTAAGGGATGTGCAAAGTATTGCTAAGAAAGGATGTACAAACACAGAACGAAAAATAATTTTAGTTTATTGAAGTAAAAACTTCAGGAAAAAATATTTAAAATAATAAGATTGAAAACTGGAGCTTGCCGGGCGTGGCATACCGCTGTACACACACTTTCACCGGCACATGCCGGGCATGGCGTTCAAAAGGTTAATTATCCTATATAAGCTGTATTCATTCTTCAGTGCCAATCTTATATTAAACTTTTTGAAACCTGTGGTGTTTCAATGGTTTGGGAAAAAATCCACATTCAGAAAAACAAGAAAGAAAAATTTATGAACTTCAAAATTCCCGCAGATTATGATCTGGTCCAGAGATTCATCGGTCCACCAACAGAGGGAAGGAAAAGTGGTTCTTCCGATTGACATAACATCAGTCGGCATAAGTGTACTGAGGATGAGGTTGCCAAGCCCTGAAATCGCGATCTACTTAGAAGATTAATTATGATGAAAGGTATGAAACATTTTAATTTATCTTAAATTAAACCTCATAGTGATTTATTCCTATAAAAGTTCAACATCTACCTTTATTTACAGGTGCTCTATTGTTGAGCTACTAGGTACATCATACCTCAATTCTTCCCTGTTTTAATCCTCCGAGTTGTGAAATAACATTTTTGTGTGATGACTTAAACTGCATGAATCCACTGTATTAAGATACATCTAACTCAACAATTTTAAAAGAAAAAAATTCATCAATATTGGTCTATAAATGGGAAAATGGAAAAATCTGCAATAGCTGCACATCATGGTCAGAAAAACACAGAAATGAAACAAATGCAAAATTATTGAAACAATCAGATAAATCTAAGGAACTCAGAATTTGGGAGAAAATTTACATAAACAAAAATAAAATAATGCATTTTATTTGAAGAGAAAAATTTGCATCTAGATCGCAACTCGCCTCAGTAGCTCAGTTGGTAGAGCACTTGGCCAAGGGTCCCGGGTTTGAGTCTCGGTCTAGGCGAAAATTTTTCTCTTCAAATATAATTTATCATTCAGTAAGAAGTGATAAATTAATAATAAAAAGTCAATAGAAGCCCTACTGGCTTTATAAAGTAGTGTTAAATTCCCAATAAATGTCTTCCTAACTAAGAAGCCACCCTATTAGGTTCGTCTTCCGGGCATATAGGTCGTAGTCCAGTCGTTCTTCTACTCGACGTTTCGTCTACTGCTGCGGTAGACATCTTCAGGAGATACTGCGTGCTCTCTGTGAACTCCTCAACAGTCGGCTGCAGACTGGCTGGTCATTGGAAACTCCCTCCCTATTTATAACTCCTCAACAGTCGGCTGCAGACTGGATGGGAGTTTCCAACGACCAGCCAGTCTGCAGCCGACTGTTGAGGAGTTCACAGAGAGCACGCAGTATCTCCTGAAGATGTCTACCGCAGCAGTAGACGAAACGTCGAGTAGAAGAACGACTGGACCACGGCCTATATGCCCAGAAGACGAACCTAATAGGGATCAAGACGCCGGCCGTGAAAGCCTACAGTTATACATAAGAAGCCACCATTTGCAAAGATAGAAACCAAGGTTTCAAGCATTTGGCGTGAGGGAATTACAACATATATAAGAGAAAAAATTGCATCCAGATCGCAACTCGCCTTGGTAGCTCAGTTGGTAGAGCACTTGGCCTGTAAAGCCAAGGGTCCTGGGTTCGAGTCTCAGTCTAGGCGAAAATTTTTCTCTTCAAATATAATTTATCATTCAGTGAGAAGTGTTAAATTAATAATAAAAACGTCAAAATAATAAACTTTGAAAATCCTGGAGAGAAAAAAAAAATGATTTCGAAGTTCATCGGTCAGCCAGCAGAGGGAATAGAAATTAACCACTGGTTCACCAACCATCATTTTGACAGTTAGAAAGAATTAACAATGATGCCTAAGACTCAAGTCTTCAAAAAAGCTACAAATTTGAGGTGAGTAGTACGTATCGAGCTCATATTATCTAGCTTATTTTGTTATGCTTTGGTCTTGCATATTAAGGGTCGAATTTATAAACACATTAGACCGTAAAAGGCGTTCTCTGCTGAGAAAGTTTTATCCTAATACATTTTGCTTACTCAGAAATCTATTCATGCAATAATAATTGTAAGCTACCTGACGAGGTAACTTAAGATCATAGCTCAAGATAGAAACTTATCGGGAGAATCCCGAAGGGAACCGATGGTAAATCACTTCTCACTGAAGGAAAATTTAATTTCAAGACAAAAATATACGCCTGAATCAGGATTTGAACTCGATGTTTCTGGTTAGTTATGCTTATTTCCCTACAGATGTCAGCAAGGGACACATCGTCAGTACATTGCCTCAATCAGACAGCTAGCAAACAACTATGGTATTGAACTTTTATAGGAAAAAATCACTGTGAGGTTTAATTTAAGATTGGCACTGAAGAATGAATACAGCCTAAATAGGATAATTAAACCAATAGAAATGAAAAAATTGAAGAAGAAAATAAATCAGGAATTTATCAGATCAAATGCAGGGATTGTGACAAAATTTACTTAGGAAAAACAAAAAGAAATTTGAAAGCAAGGGTGAAAGAACATCTTAGAAATGTCAAAAAATGGTGAAGTGGAGAAGTCAGCAGTAGCTGCTCATGCTTGGTCTGAAAAACATGTAATTGAATCAAAAGTCAATCTAATGAAACAAATAGAAAAACAAAAAGAACTCAAGGTTTGGGAAAAAAATCCACATTAAAAAAAACAAGAAAGAAAAACTTACAAACTTTGAAATTCCTGCGGATTCTTACTGAATCCGGAGGTTTATTGGTCCATCAACAGAGGCAAAAAGTAGGAGTTATTCTGATCGACATAACATCAGTCAACGAGAAAGTACTGAAGATGAAGCCGCCAAGGCTTTGAAACCGCGGTTTACTTAAAAGACTGGATATGAGGTGAGGTATGAAGCATTTTAATTTAATCTTAACTATGGTGTTACTTGGATGGTGGAGGGCAGTTAAATTGTGGGCAGAGGCATTCATTTAATCTTGAGATTCTTTTACAAGCCCATAAATCTCCAGACTCAGGAACCATGGCTTAAAGTTCCACCCAGAGGACTTGTCCCTTTTTGCTATCTTAAAAATCCATCGACCCCAGCCGCAATTGAACCCACAACCCTCAGAAGTAAATGCATGGAACATAACCACTAGACCACTGTGATCTACAACAATAAATAATAATAACAATAATTTCATTGTTACAAAAACTTGAAGGGCTTCTACAGAAGAGAAGATGAAAAACTTATTTATAACTTAAATGAATGGTTGATATAAAGTTTTATTATTGGTAGCAATTCTGCCGATCACAGTACATTTTTATGTTTTTTGTTAATTTGTTTTGTTTACAGACAGTCTGGCAGGCAGGGTGGTATGGATAACAGGAGCTTCAAGTGGAATAGGAGAGCAGATTGCTATTGCACTTGCTAAAGGAGGAGCCAAGTTAGTCCTGTCTGCAAGAAGGGTACAAGAGCTGGAAAGAGTTAAGGAGATTTGCCTCAGTGAGTAAATATAATGTAAAAAATCAACAAATAAACATATTAAATGATTGAAATAAGTAAATTAATTATAAGGAATTGATATGATACGTAGCTTATCAAAATTATAGTCTTCAAGAAATCTACAATTATGAGATGAAGTCATTAAAATTCTAACTCTCTAGTAATTAAGTAAATTAATATTGCTTAGCTACTTCCTCTATAAATATTGCAACTTCTTTGGAACATTCTGTATAACTGCTTGCTTAGGGATATGATGACTCCATCAGGCCAGTGGATTTCCACTGCAATGAGCTACCCGATTATTGGAGGGAAAACTATGTTCTTGAGTTTGGAAAGAAATATCTAAACTCTTCCTCAAAAACTGAGAAAGGCAGGTCTGCACCAGAATCAGAAGCTATGGGCTAATAGTCCACTTTCTTAATCCCATTTTTAAAGAAACCATAATGAAAGCAAGTTAGCAGGACATTAAACATGACAACATTTGGCAATGCTATGGAAAGAAACCATCTCCTCCGTTGTCCAGCTTTTGTAGAAGAGACCAGCCTTTCTGCTAAATATTGGAGTGCAAGGGAGCGAATGATTCCATTATCAAGTGCTCGACATTAGATACCAACCAACATTTGGCAATGCTGAAAATGAAGTCAAGAATTGAGAAAAATATTGATGTCCAACGGATCTGTGCCCCCGTAAGATATGCGAACTAAAGCCTACTTCCTTTTCTGCCTCGGCAAATCATTTCCCTCCCTGCATTCCCATCTCTCTCTTGCACTTGCACTCCAGTGTTGTCAACTCAACTCCAACCTTGCATTATTCAATATTCAAGAGCCACGACACTGGGGAAGTTTGGTAACATCCCTACTCGATAGTTTACTGTTGGCTGCCGTTTGATGTAGTGGGAGGGGAGTGCAGTGAAAGGGTTTAAGTATAAACATGTACTTTTCTAAGAATGATCCGTTGATCAGAGTATTCAGAATCCAGTGGCAAGCTTTCATGAAGTTCTTATGCTTCCAAGAGGAGTGCCAGGAACTGCTACTACTGTATACAGTAAACTCCCATTATAACTCCACTGCTTCATCCACTTCACAGCTGCATTAAGTTCACCCAGCAATTTCTTCATTTCCGCCTCCTATGCAGCTATTCAGTTCTCTAATATAAACAAATGTTTAAATACTATTAAAATTACATCTCATATCATATTTAAAGTGATCCCACAACAGGCCCGGAGGTCCTTGGGGTAGTAGGAGGTTAAGGCTCCCTCTTTTCTAGACAATCGGCACTTTATGTCAGCCGGGTTGTCAGCCCTGCGTGACGGCCGCCTTTACTCCCAGAACAAGCATCTGGTACTCATTTCAGTTAGAGGCTGAGTCGACCCCAGGGCCATAGTGCCGCCAGAGGGTTTTGGTCAGTTTAAAAATCCTGACCCCAACGGGACTTGAACCGTCGACCCTCCGGCTTGTAGCTTAGTGCCTTAACCATTATGCTACGGCGTGCCCCCCATATCATATTTAGTCTTCTTTTTAAGACTAGTTTCAGAAAAGTTAATTATCCTCCATCTTCAGTTTGTACTCAGCTATTGTTTTGTCATTGGTAAACAATGTTTCCTCTTCCATTTGCTGGTAAACCAAAGAACCTCTGGAATACTGTATACAGGCTCTGCTCTTGTGGTAGGTTATAAACACTAGTATAGCATACATTAGGCAGAATGAGTGTACTTTTTCTTTAAATGTAATTATACTAGAATTCACCTGGAGTCAGTGACATAAACAGAGTGTTCAGCAGTAGGGAAAATCTTGAAAATCAGGAATGTCAGAAATTTGAAACCAATCAGGAAAACCGGGAAACAGATGGGAATTTGTAAAACGATGTGCATCTTTTTGCATTCAAATCAAAAGAATTACAATTATTAAACCACATTTTAAAAAATGCTTACAGATATTGGAATATTTCAATAAGAAATGGTTATATAAGGAAGAAGAGTTAGATCGAAAAATAAATTGTCCGAAGAAGAAAAAGCCAAACTTGAAAAAAGAAAATCTGAGAATTTTATAAAAGAATAATAGCTTTACAAAATGAAGTAGGCATAGAAATTGCTGTCATTGACAAAAAAAATCAAATGATTAAAAAAATAGGATATGAATAAAGTAATTTTAACGTGAGATTGTTTGCAATGTTTTATTGTAACATAGTTCATGTTCAAATAATAATTTTTCTTAAATTTGAATTTGAAGAGAAAAAATTTTTCTTATTTAAGACCTATCATAAAAATAAATTATATGTGGTTTTATTAATTATACACATTAAAAATATATTTTTACAAAATTAGCTGTACTAGAACTAATTTAATTTCTCATAAGTAATGCCACAAGTGATTTCCAATTTATCTACAGGATTTGGAAATCAAGAGTGGCATTTGTTAGAACTATTTAACGAATAAAATTAAGTTGTTTACTAAAATTCATTATTTAAATATAGTTACCGGTATTTTAAAATGTTTATAAATTTAATGTAAATGGCGATGTTTGAAAACAATTCAGAAATATGAGGTTATGTATATTCACTGCAACTTGATCATATTATTTATTGTCAAATAGGATCATAATATTATAAGAATACACCCTAGTGGAGAAATAATTAAACACATCAGACTGTATATTATAATCAAGATTATAGGTTATTAATTGATTTTTTTTAGTAAAAAACTCAGCAAAATCAAGGAATCTGTTCATTATTTGCTATATTCAGTGTATTTGTTGGAAAAAATAATGCTCTGAGCTGTTCAGAATATTAAAAAGGAGGTGCTTTCTTTATCGCAAAAGCAGGAGCTGATAAAGAGAAATCGATAAAGAGCAAGGTGAAACACAAGTTTTATTGGTCATTGACTATCATTTGGGGCATTAGCTAAATAGTCACTCCAAAAACTCGGGAATTATTCTTTGATGCTGTGAAAAAACTAGGAAATAATCAGGAATTTCATATTTGTAATTTGTATGTGCAGCATTATACATTGCTAGTTTTCAGATTGGACAATCATTACAAACAATCATTAGAGACAAGTAATATCAGGAATCCTCTGTAACATGGCCTCTTAGTGAATCATAGGTTACTGTTATAAAATGTACCATAAAATGTAATTAAAATAAAAATTGTTGTGAGAATATTGGTTTGTGTTGGTGCAGAAAGTGGAAAGGATCTCACAGACAGAGACATCCTGGTGCTGCCAATGGATGTAACAGATGTAGATAAACATGACTCTCACTTCCAACTAGTGTTGCAGCACTTTGGAAAGGTAACAGGTATTTCATTCTCATTAACACAGTTTACTTCCAACATAACTCGAGGTTCATTTTTTATTGTATATTATTTTTCACTTGTTTTAAAATTTTTTTTTTCAAAAATACTTTTTTTTTCTTTTATTTTTTGTAAGAGTTATTAGTATTTTTTATAGCTTCGAAATTTTAATATCATACTTTTTCATTTGTTTCTTTAAAAGGATGGATTTTTTTAAGTTTTTTAAATTTATTAATGAATTTTTCAATAATTGAATAGTTACCCCAAAAACAGATCTAACCCATAAACTGTTACTCCTGACTTGACTAACTTCTTTCACCATTTTCTTACAAAAAGATCACTATTTACTTGAATGTCAACTTTTAAAAATAAATGAAACAGGTTTGGAAGAGAGCAGGAATAGTTTTACATGCACAATGCCATGATATTCTCCAGATATATCACTAATTCGCTTAAAAATTCAACTTTCGAATTTTTGTGTATTAGATCTCTTTTCAGGGCAACTATTTAATTGTTGACTTCAAGAATTTTTAATTGATGAATGTTTACTTTTCCTAATTGGTTTAGATTTCAATAAATAATGCATTTTTAATTGTTTCAATGGGTGGATTTAGACCAGTATTCAAGAACCGAACTTTACACAAAGAGCGACTCTTTCCCCCTCTCTCTGACATAGAGAGTATTCATAAAACTGGTTTTATAAATACTCATAGAGAGGGGAAAAGAGTTGCTCTTTCCGTAAAGTTTGGTTCCTGAATACTGGCCTATAAATAGACCACATTAATGCCATCTATCTGCCTAGTTCAGAACCTGTAGCATGAAAAATTACAGTACATGGCATTAGAACACATGTGCATATTTTACAGTTTCTTATGATCTCCATTTTCTTCACATGTGTATATTTTACAGTTTCTTATGATCTTCATTTTTTTGGAACTGTTTTAGAGGAATGTGATACTAGTGTCTCACTCAGATGACAAATTACTGTGTTACAGTTGGATATTCTGGTGAACAACGCAGGTCGTTCACAGAGAGCAAACTGGGAAGACATAGAACTAGCTGTGGATAGGCAAATGTTTGAGCTGAATGTGTTTGCTGTCGTGGCTCTGTCTCGCATCATCGTGCGTTATTTTCAGAAGAAGAAAGAAGGTCATATAGTAGTGACGTCTAGTCTTACAGGAGTGAAAGCTGTTCCATTCTCAGCGAGTTACACTGGTGCAAAATACGCTCTTCACGTAAGTTCATCTTTTTCTCATATTCAAACTCTTAAAAAAGTGGTCAGTAAATAATCACATTTTATATTTGAAGAGAAAAATGTTCTCCTAGACCGAGACTCAAACCCAGGACCTTTGGCTTGCCGGGCCAAATGCTCTACCAACTGAGCTACTGAGGCGAGTTGCGATCTAGATGCAAATTTTTCTCTTATATACATTGTAATTCCCTTGTGCCAAATGCTTCGAAACCTTTGCTTCCATCTTTGCAAATAGCGGCTTCTTAGTTAAGAAGACATTTATTGGCAATTTAACACTACTTTATAAAGCCAGTAGGGCTTCTATTGATGTTTTTATTATTAATTTAACACTTCTCACTGGAGGATAAATTATATTTGAAGAGAAAGATAGAAGCAAAGGTTTCAAAGCATTTGGCGCGAGGGAATTACAACGTATATAAGAGAAAAATTTGTGTCTAGATCGCAACTCACCTCGGTAGCTCAGTTGGTAGAGCATTTGGCCCGGCAAGCCAAAGGTGCCGGGTTCGAGTCTCGGTCTAGGTGAAAATTTTTCTCTTCAAATATAATTTATCCTTCAGTGAAAAGTGTTAAATCAATAATAAAAACATCAATCACATTTTACTTAATTTAATTGGAAATTTTTACATTTTACCTGATAAAAAATGTATTTTCACCCAATTACTTTTGAAGGCTATTGCTCCCATCAACAGCTATATTATTCATTAACACCAACATTCCTCCTGCAACCTCTTGCGGGTTGAATGAACTTTGAGAACAAATCTTGCTCATGGGAATTTTAAAATTCATATATTTGTACTTCTGAATGTACAGTAAAACCTGTCTTAGCAGAACCTTTATAAGAAGGAAACCTGTCGAGACGGAAAAAAATCTCCAGAACAGTACAATTTTATATGTAAAATCGTCCTGTATAAGTCGCTTCATAATGCGGAAATGGAATGGTTTTTAAAGTACCAATAGTTAATTTTTACCTCAGTAAGACGGAAAATTATTCTTAAGCACGTTCTAATTACAGTATTAATGACCACACGTGAAAATTCTGCATTATATCATTTTACCTTCTTGTGTTGACATTGTATTGCAGGGATACCCTTGCTTATGTGTGACAGCAGGGAATCCCTCGCTTTTCTTTGCCTGCTTACGTTACCTGTGAGGGAGTTGTAAAACTCTTCAGTCTTCCTGTAGTTGAGTTCCTTCTCGCTTTTGTATAATAAAGTTGTTTTGTATTGGTGTGCAAACTGACCTGTGTTACATACACTATTTTGTCTGTATTTCAGTCAATACATTATGTTTATATATTAAATTTGGGAATTTTTAACATTATGAGGTTCAAGTTCATAAGAATTAAATTAATCGTGATTATTTCATACCTCATACTTCTATATTTCTTTAAATACAGCACTGCAGTATTAGCAATTTCTTATCACCATCATTAGCTGTTTTCACGATAGTTACTGTGTTTGATAAAACATAAAATATGAGGTAAGATGTTAAAATGACTCATTAATTTATTAATCTTGTTCCTCTTCAGTCATGGCTTCCACTGATGAAATTCTATGGTTGTTGATTTCTCTAAGTGCCATCTTTGGTTGGGATTATAAACTTTGTAATTCAATTTTTATCCACCGGAATATCAAAAGTTTATAATCCCAACCAAAGATGGCAGTACAAGAAGTGGTGTCCTTAGAGAAATCAACAACCATAGAATTTCATCAGTGGAAGCCATGACTGAAGAGGGACAAGATATTGTCTGAAACCGCTGGTATCAAAGAAATTTGAAATTATATGAGGTGAGTCGTTAAAAATATGTTCTCCACTCACTATTAATGATATAACCTCATAATGTTTACTTCCCAATATTAATTTAAATATAATGCTGACACTATTTAGAAACTAAACAATTTGGAAAAGAAGTTGTTATAAATCATAAGATATGAGTACATTTTCATCATACAACTGGGGTAATTGCTGTGACCACCGCATGCCACTTATATATATATTCATATATATGCATGTGTGTGTGTGTGTGTTTTATTTTAATGCTCTAGTGGTCTCACTTTTTTTTCAGAACTAAGTCAGCACATAGGAAAGAATTTAAAAAAAATTAGGTTGAGTTCATTAGCCACCAAAATTGAATCATTTTCATTGAAATGAAAACTTAAAATAGCTAAAATAGCTTAAAAAACCCAATTTTTTCAGTTTAGAATATAATATTGAAATAAAACAAGGAAGATATTCTCCAAAATTCAGTGAAATCTGACCATTAGAAATGGTGGTTTACCTGTAACCAAATTAAAAAAAAAATGCTATTTGCAGTCCAATACATTTAAATAATTGGCACAAGAAATTATTTTTTGATAATTTTAGAGTTAATAAAAGAAAGATACATTCAGCAAAATCAGACCAAGAATTTGACTTGCTGAGAAATTCACATAGTTTACACAGTTCAGACTTTTATTATGTGTAGTTGGTAAAATTGTTGTTTTTGTGTTTACAGGGATATTTTGATGCACTTAGATTAGAGAAGTTAAGAAGTAACATTAATGTAACTTTACTCTGCCCCGGACCTGTTTTCAGCAATTTCCTGTCAGAGAGTTTTACTGACAAATCAGGAGAGGTGAGTCATATTAAAAATTATAAATCAGTTTAGATAAAATTATATTACAAGATTCTGGGCTATAAGGCTGTGGTCCATAACTGGTGTTGACTATGGAGGGGATCCTGTTCTGTCACATTCAGTACCGTAAACCAGTTAAGGCATTTAAAGAGACTCGTGTATGCGGCCGTGGGTCAGTTAACTTGTTTTAGAGTGGGCACGAACAAACCGCATTTGTATTCGGCGCCTAAATATTGTGTTGGCTTAGTATGTCTTGGAGATCATAGATGGCATGTAAATGTACATTTTCTATTCCCGTTTGACACGTTTAACCTTGGTGAATCCCCTTTTATTTTTAAAACAAACAACACATGGAATTCGTTCACCCAAACTTGCATCCATGTTCCAATGCAGTCATATGTGTTTCTCGTTATCGCACTGTTGTTTGTGCATGAATGAAACCATGGCGAAAGAAAAATATCTCATTGAAGAAGAATTAGTGAATATTTTGTATAATGATGATTCAGGTGATGAACTGATTCCTGAATTAGAAGATTCACAAAGTGAAAGTGAAGATGAACTTCCACTTCCTGAAATTGATACGCCGATACCATGTGATGTCAATCACCCAAATTATTTCACCATCAAATCCTACTAGGATATCTCCTTTAGGTATGTACAAAATTTGAATTTTCTAGGACTAATAGTTTGTGAATAATGGTCCATTTTCTGAAGTGCCACGAAAAGGGTAGCTGGGGTATTTATATGGCTGACCTGTGGGTTTAAATGCCCTGCTCAGTGCCTGGTACTGAATGTGACATAAGATTAAATTAAAATACTTCATACCTCACCTTATATTCAGTCTTCTAATTATACTGCAGTTTCAAAGCCTTGGCAGCTTCATCTTCAATAATATCTTGTTGAGTGATGTTATTTATTTAACTTTCACAGGGAAAAAACACTATGAGGTTTAATTTAAGAATTAAATTAATGTTTTTATTACCTCACCTCATATCCTTTTTCTTCTAGACTGCAGTTTCAGATCTTATCTCCATTGTCAGTAGCTTCTGGTCGACCGTTGTTATGTCGTTTCTTGGCGGCTTTCTTCTTACTTCTATCGGTGGACAGATGAACCTCTGGATCAGGTCAAAATTTGTGGGAGTTTCAAAATTCATGAGTTTATCTTTCTCGTTTTTTTGGATGTGTATTTTTCCCCAGACTGTGAGTTCTTTTTGTTTATCTGTGTGTTTGATTAGGCTAGCTTTTATATCGATTAAATGTTTTTCAGACCAAGCATGGGCTGCTACAGCTGACTTGTCCACTTCACCCTTTTTTACACTTCTAAGGTGTTCTTTCAATCTAGTTTTTAAATGTATTTTTTGTTTTTCCTATATAGATTTTGTCACAATCCTTACATTTGATCTGATATATTCCTGATTTGTATTCTTCTTCAATTTCTTTATTTTTGTTGGTTTTAATTATCTTGATTAGGCTGTATTCATTCTTCGGAGCCATGTTAAACTTATTGAAAATTTTCTGGAACTTGTGGTGTTTTAAATGATGGTAAGTAAATTTTTTTAATCTTATTTTTTCTTCTGTTCTGACGATGGAGATAAGCTCCGAAACTGCAGTCTAGAAGAAAAAGGATATGAGGTGAGGTAATAAAAACATTAATTTAATTCTTAAATTAAAACCTCATAGTGTTCTTTCCCTGTGAAATTTAAATAATTAAATTAATGTTTTTATTACCTCATCTCATATCCTTTTTCTTCTAGACTGCAGTTTCAGAGCTTATTTTCCTTCTCAGAAGGAAGAAGAAAACCGCCAAGAAATGACAACGGGTCGACCAGAGGCTACTGATGATGGAGATAAGCTCCAAAACTGCAGTCTAGAAGAAAAAGGATATGAGTTGAGGTAATAAAAGACTCATGTTATGTCGATCAGAAGAACTACTTCTTCCCTCTGTTGATGGACCGATAAACCTCTGGATACAGTCAGAATTCGCGAGAATTTCGAAGTTCATAATTTTTTCTTTCTTGTTTTTTTTATGTGGATTTTTTCCCAAACTGTGAGTTCTTTTTGTTTTTCTGTTTGTTTAATTAGACTGGCCTTAGATTCCATGATGTCTTCAGACTAAGCATGAGCAGCTACTGCTGACTTTTCCATTTCACCATTTTTGACATTTCTAAGATGTTCTTTTGTACCAAAATCACTTCTTCGGTACGTAACTACTACATCATCGTGTCTTCCCTCTACAGTGATGTTATAGAACAGTGCCAAATTCCTGTCCTCTCTCCTACGTACCCCTCCTCTTCCTTCTTATGCGCTGAGTGTGACTGTGCATCTTCCCCTTGATATCGAAAGCCGCCTCAAATAAGCTGTGCAAGTTAGTATCAGCTTCATCATCAACTTTGGGATTGTTGTGGTCAAGTCTACTGTAGCTCGAGGCAGCTGTTTGGTTTCTTCAGTCCCACAAGCCAGGGTAGGGCAACCAGGACTGTGAACCCTAGCCCTTGGCTGGACTGGATTGTGTGTGTGTGTATGTATGTATGGATATTATTATTATTATTATTATTATTGACTTTTTGTCCCGTGCCATAGCCGAGCGGTTAAGGTAGGAAGCCTTGGCGCAGAGCTACGGGACTTGCGCTGGTTCGAGTCTCCATGGGGGAAGAAAATTTTCTCATGGTATTTCGGCCAGTATGGGACCGGTGCCCACCCAGCATCGTGAGGCAATTGGGTAGCTACAATAAGTAGCGGCTCCAGGTTGAGGAACCAGCTATAATGGCTGGGGGACTCGACATGCTAACCACATGTCACCCCTACACTGGCTGTTGATCATCTACCTCTGTGATTGACACATGTGGATGTGAAGGGCCAGCAACCGGCTCGTAAAAGGGCAACCGCTGAAAAGTGGAAAGACCCTCAATCGGATTGTTGACTTTTTGAATTATTGATGACCGAGTTTGTTAATTTATATTATTTCATTCATGTCTTTTCTATCAATGGTCAAGAAGATACATTTTTGTTATATTATTTGTATTTCAAGTATCTGACTCATGATTCTTATTAAAAGTTACCTTTTTAGTTAACGTATGTTTACTAATTGTGTAGCTAGTCATGTTTCGTATTGATATATTTTCTAAAGCTTTCTCAAGCCAAACTAATCCCCTTTTTCCTTCTAGTTTCCATGATTATAATACTGTTTAGCATTCAGTGCTATATGTTAGATAATTTACAAAGGAAAGGTGGATTAATCTTTACCTTCTATGGGCCCGGGCAAAGGAATGTCGATATAGTCACTCAAAACTTTCAAACTCAAGGTAATAAAAGATTAGTAGGATCGCGCGGTGCACTTTCACCTTTGTTTTCAAATTTCTTTTTGTTTTTCCTATGTAAACTTTGTTACAATCCCAGCATTTGATCTGATAAATTCCTGATTTGTTTTCTTCTTCAATTTTTTTTTCATCTTTATTGGTTTTAAAAGTTGAATACTGTGATATCTTCTTTATTTATTTAATATTTGTAGGAAATAACATTATGAGGTTTCTTTTAATTATTAATGAGTTGGTTATTTTGACTCACATAATTTTTCTTGTTATGTGTCACATTCAGTACCAGGCACTGAGCAGGGCATTTAAATCCACAAACCAGCCATTTAAATACCCCAGCTACCCTTTTCTTGGCACTTCAGAAAATGGACCATTATTCACAAACTATTAGTCCTAGAAAATTCAAATTTTGTACATACCTAAAGGAGATATCCTAGTAGGATTTGATTGTGAAATAACTTGGGTGATTGACATCACATGGTATCGGCGTATCAATTTCAGGAAGTGGAAGTTCATCTTCACTTTCACTTTGTGAATCTTCTAATTCAGGAATCAGTTCATCACCTGAATCATCATTATACAAAATATTCACTAATTCTTCTTCAGTGAGATGTTTTTCTTTCGCCATGGTTTCACTCATGCACAAACAACAGTGCAATAACGAGAAACATATACGACTGCATTGGAGCCTGGAGGCAGGTTTGGGTGAACGAATTCCATGTGTTTTTTGTTTTAAAAATAAAAGGGGATTCACCAAAGTTAAACGTGTCAAAAGGGAATAGAAAATGTACATTTACATGCCATCTATGATCTCCAAGACATACTAAGCCAACACAATATTTAGGTGCCGAATATAAATGTGGTTTGTTCGCGTCCGCTCTAAAGCGAGTTAACTGACCGACGGCCGCATACACGATAGTCTCTTTAAAATGCCTTAACTGGTTTACAGTACTGAATGTGTAAATAGTTGTTCATACAGTTCATATCTTATTTGTTTTCCTTACGACTTGAATAGTCAACTTTATTTAATATATGAGATGAGTCAAAATAACCAACTCATTAATAATTAAGTTATGTAGATAGGAAATAACACTATGAGGTTCTTTAATATTGTTTATTTTTAATTATTTCACTCACCTCATACTTCATAATGCATAGCAGACCCTGGGTTTCTTCACGTAATTTGTGACATTGTCAATGCTGCATCACGTTCACAACTGACGTCCAACGGCCTTCTATCCTGCAGACTGACCTCCGCGCCATCTGGTGGCCTCCTCTAGAGGACTGATTTGGAAATTCTTCGGTCGGCCACCAGATGGCGCGGAGGTCAGTCTGCAGGATAGAAGGCCGTTGGACGTCAGTTGTGAACGTGATGCAGCATTGACAATGTCACAAATTACGTGAAGAAACCCAGGGTCTGCTATGCATTATGAAGTATGAGGTGAGTGAAATAATTAAAAATAAACATCATTAATAATTCTTTATTTATTCCTATCCCTGCAATTTCATCTTGTAAGATTCTTCCCCAGGTTTGTTTTGGTCTTCATCCTCCTCTCTCACCTTGAGGATTCCATTCCAACACAATTTTTTTTAAATGTTTTTATCATTCATTTCATACATCTCAATGACGGATAAATCATATTTTGAAGAGAAAAAGTATATGCTCAAACCGGGGCTTGAACCCAGACCTTTGGTTATTACAACGTATATAGAGAAAAATTTGCGTTTAGATTGGAACTTGCTCCGGTAGCTCAGTCGGTAGGGTACTTGGTCTAGAAAACCAAAGGTCCCTGAGTGTATAATTTTTGTCTTCAAATATGACCACTTTTTTTGGTTGCTTCTTTAATATTAGGTTAATAAATAAATGAAAATTGTGGAATATGAATCTCTGTTTTAGAAATTTGGACAGGGAGTTGAGCCAACAGACCGCAGAATGAAGACAGACCGCTGTGGATACTTATGTGCAGTGGCCATTGCCAATAAACTGGAAGAAGCTTGGATGGCTGTTTTTCCTGTCATCCCATTCTACTATGTATTTGTATACTATCCAGTCATCAGATCTTTGTAAGTTTCTACTATTTTTCTTTTACTTCAATTTTATATCCAAATGAAAATATTGCGTTTAGGATCGTTGGGGTATTTTATAGTACAGTCAAATCTATTTAAAACAGTCACTTAAATTTATCTCAATATTTAAAGGAAGTAACACTATGAGGTTTATTTTAATTAATATCATCATCATCATCATCCTGCCAGGTATTAGTCCTAGAAGAACTGTTATGGCCTGAGAGAGCTGTTTTCGTGCCATCTTTTCATAGGTCGACCAAGTGACCGTTTCCCATTTGGACAGTAGTTCATTATTGCCTTGGGGATCCTGGATCTAGCCATTCTTGAGACATATCCTTCCAGTTTAGTTGATATCTGGAGATGTAGTCCAGTATTGGTGACACATTAAGTTCTTGAAGGATTTCTACATTTTTCTTTCGATCCCATTTGGTGTAGCCAGCTGTTCGGCGCATAAATCTCATCTCACAAGCTGTTAGTCTGCTTTCATCTCTCGTCCTTATAGTCCACGCTTCACTCCCATAACATAGGACTGGTCAAGCCATTATTTGATAAAGATGAGTACGAGTTGATTTTTGCACTAATGAAGGTTTTAAAACTCTATTAATGATTACCATTGATTTGTTGAATTTTCACAATTTTCTCTGATAAATCCAAATTTTCAACAAAAGAGAGTTTATATCCCAAATAAGTAAACTCATTAACTCTCTCTAAAATTTTGTTATTTAAACAAATTTTGCTTGGTATTGGGGATTTTCCACAAAAGGCCATCATTTTAGTTTTATTGGTAGATATTTCCATTGAATATTTCTGGGCTATCAAATTTAAATGATGTACTGACCATTGTAAATCATCTTCAGATGTTGCTAGTAAAACAAGATCATATGCAAACATTATTATATCTAATTTTAAATATCTGTTGATAGTGATACTTCCGTGTTTTGTTTCTCAAAAGTCTTTTACAATGGCATTCATATATATGTTAAAAAGTAGAGGGGAGAGGCCACAACCTTGTCTGAGTCCTGAGTTTATTTCTTTCCACTGAGTTATTTTTTCTTTTATTTTTATTGCAATGAGAGTTGACTTATAAATGTTATAAATATTATATATGATCTGCTTTGGGATCTGATCTTTCATCAAAATTTCAAATAACAGACTTCTGTTCACTTTATCAAAGGCTTTTTTAACCCTCTGCATGCCACTGGTAAAATGTCTTATGTCGGAGATTTAAATTGCACCTGCCGATGTGATCGGCTTTGCAAGTAGTTTAAGTATATTGTCTGGCAGGTAATGGACAGAAGCACCAGAGCCGATCTAATCGGCTCATGACACCTAAAGGGTTAAAGTCAATAAATGCCAAGTGTGTTTCTAATTAATATAGAGTTAGAAATTTTCAGAAATATAATTTAAAACCAACAAAAATTAAAATATTGATAAATGCAACAAATCAGGGATTTATCAAATTGATTGCAAAGATTGTGAAAAAAATACACGGGTAAGGAAAACAAAAGGAACTTGAATACAAGATTAAAAGAACATCTTAGAAATGTTAAAATGGGGAAATAGAAAAATCTGCAATAGCTGCATATGTATGGTCAGGAAAACATAAAATCTAAACAAAGGCCAAATTACTGAATAGATAAATATAAGAAAATCATGATTTGGCAGAAAATTTACATTCACAAAAATAAAAAGAAAATAATGAATATTGAAATTCCTGGGGGAAAGAAATTTAATTTGGAAGTTCATCGGTCAGCCAACAGAGGGAGCAGAAATCAACCTATAGGACCACCAACTGCCGATTCAACAGTCAGGAAGAATTGATAATGATATGTAATGTAATGAAACTGGTCTTCAAGAAATCTACAAATATGAGGTGAGCCGAGAAAATTTGTAACTCTACATTAACTTAAAGTTGTGCTAAAAAGTGGCCATTAGCACAGGTGATGTTAAATTAAGGTTATGGAATTTTCTGAATCAGGGAAGAGTCTTTGAGAATAAAATCTTTGGAAAATTTTTGGACCAATGAGAGAAGAAGTGATAGTTAAATGGAAAAAAGACATAAACAGTAAGCTTCATGATCTTTATGGGAAAGCAAATGTAAAAACGACATTTAAGCTTTGTAGACTGTGATGGGCAGGACACGTGGTACAGAGAGGATATAAAAGGGGCAAGAAAACTTCTTAAGGAAAATCAGAGGGAAAGCATCCAAGACATAGGGCAAGAATGAAATTGGAATAACAAACTTGTTAGAGGCTGTTGCTTTTGCGCATCACAGTCTATTGAATGCAATACATTGAAATTACCTAGAACAAACCCTGAATGTGGTAAATATAATTGTTACAATAATGACATTAACATTGATTTAATTCAAATGTCAAAATAAAATGTTGTATTTAATTCATAAAACATTTCAATACAAATATCACGAAAAAAACTGCACAATTGAGAATGCAAACCTGCGACCTTCATTAACAGAAACAGTGACTGCATGCTTTATCGCTGACCTAACAGGACATGTAGGAGTGTCTTCAATTCATGCCACATAACACAGTAGCTCAGGGACTGCACAATTATGACTAGTTTCCTAGTTTGAACGCAGCGCTATGCCGAGCAGGACTTAGAAGAAATGTGCGTTCAAGAGATGACTCTTTTTTTTTGTCTAAGGGTGTACAGTATTTTGATATGAGATTTTAAATTTAACATTTTCCATTGCTGGACATTATTATTTTAAAAAGAAAAATTAATTGTTGAACCCTGGACCTCTTGTTCTCTGTACGAGTATACTATCCATTACACTATTCAAGCTATGATATAAATTATATTTGAAGAGAAAAATTTTCGCCTAGACCGAGACTCGAACCCGGGACCTTTGGCTTGCCGGGCCAAATGCTCTACCAACTGAGCTACCAAGGCAAGTTGCGATCTAGATGCAAATTTTTCTGTTATATATGTTGTAATTCCCTCTCACCAAATGCTTTTGAAACCATTGCTTCTATCTTTGCAAATAGCGGCTTCTTAGTTAGAGGGAATTACAAAGTATATAAGAGAAAAATTAGCGTCTAGATCGCAACTAGCCTCGGTAGCTCAGTTGGTAGAGCATTTGGCCCGGCAAGCCAAAGGTCCCGGGTTCGAGTCTCGGTCTAGGCGAAAATTTTTCTCTTCAAATATAATTTATCTTTCAGTGAGAAATGTTAAATTAATAATAAAAACATCACTATGATATAAATGTTAACATTTCTTTATTCATATACAATTCTTAAATCCTGGATGAATTAAGAACCTCATAATATTATTTCTCATATTTAACTATGAATTCTCAAATCGTCCAAAAGCAGATGGACATCGCTACCAAGGACCGACGGCCAGCTTCTATTGAAGTATTTTTAATGAGAATTTTATACCACCTTTTCTAAGAAGTAAAGCTTAATATTTTGATGTGAGATTTTAAATTTAACATTTTCCATTGCTGGACATTTTTTTTTTTCAAAATAAAATCATTTGTACAGTTTATGTTGTCTATTTTAACACTGTGAATTCTTTTTTTTTTTTTTAGTTTTATTCGTTTGTTGGGTCCTCGGTTCTTCTTAAAGATGAGAGACAGCAAAGTGAGAATGGAGACAATGGAGGTGTAAACATTGGACTGACACAAAGCCATTCAACTTACAAGACCCCACACACCAGAAATCTTTCAACAATTACAATTATGCCTTCATCATTCCTCATGTCCCATTGTTGCTGTGAGTTCCATTGTGGACAGTAGCCTCCATTTATCTTGGTCTTAATGTTTCCTCTTTTTCCTTTTGTTTCCAATTGTAACCTTTTTTGTTTAATGATCTCCCAAATACCTCATAAATTGTCGTGTTCTTTTGCACATGTTTCAACATGCTTGCATACCATCGTCCAGACTGTTCAATTTTATGTTGTCAGCCCTAGATCCAGTATGGGATTGGTGCCTGCCCAACATTGTGAGGAATTTGGGTAGCTACATTGAGTAGCGGCTCTAGGTTGAGAAAATTAGCTATAATGGCTGGGAGATCAGATATGCTGACCACATGTCACCCTTATACTGGTTGGATGATCATCCACTTCTGTGATTAAAACATGTGGATATGAGCCCAGCAGCTATCTGGTAAGTTCTAGATCTCTAGTTCTATGACCATATTAATATTTTTAAAATTCTTTTTGAACCATTCTTGAGGTCACTATATAAAAGGTTGAAACAATAAAATACATAACTGAGATATAAGTTATCCTCAACTATGTAAGATTTCTTTTAAAACATCTTGTAGGCCTTTCAAAACATGTTCCATCATCAGCTGTTAAAACTACTAAGTATTGTAGGTCAAAAGTTTGCAGAGGGTTCAGGTAGTTGAGCGTGTGGTTTAAAAATGAAAACCTAATCATCGAGAACACACCCCAAAGATAAGAACTATCTTTACGAAGTTTTGACCAACAACATTTAACATATATTTGAAGAGAAAAATTATTGGCTCAGACTGGAGTTTGAACCCAGGACCTTTGGCCTTCTAGGCCAATGCTCTACCACTGAGCTACCTGAGAAACTCCAATCTAAATTCAATTTTTTCTCTTATACACAGCCAAAGGTTCTGAGTACATACCCCAGTCTGAGTGTATAATTTTTCTCATCAAATATAACTTATGCTTCAGTGAGAAGTGTTAAATTAATGATAAAAACATCAACATTGAATCATCTTTTAAAAGCTGATGTTGGTACGAGGACAATTTCAAAAGTAATGCACACAATATTACCTTTATTTCTTTGAGATAATCTTTTTACAATCCTTCAATGTAATCTCCTTACTGAGTTCCAACATTTGGGAAGCATTATTATTCCATCCGAGACACCACATTTATTCATATGACAAATAGCTCGAGTAATTGGATAAAAAGCTCTTCCAGAGAAGAAAAATGTCACCCACACATAGGTTCTTTTAACTTTGGGAAAAGTCAAACACTGGTGGATTCATGTCTGGACTGTAGGGCACATGAGGTAACACCTCCCACCTATAAACGCAAAGTTTTTTTGGATAAACATCCATGAGGTCGGTTCTTGTTCATTTTCCTGCAAAGTTTTTGCATGAAAGCACAATAATACACTCCAGAGATACATCTTCCACGTGGGACTCCATCTGTGATGATGATTCCTTGGTGATCATAAACAAAAATCACCATTTGCTTGGCCTTTGATTGAGCTCATCAATACCACCAAGAAAACGATTAGCCTAATGAGAAACCATACTACGGTCCAATGTGAACTCACCACAAATTTCACTCAAAGCACCGTGAATATCTGTGGTATTTTTGCCATGTAAAGTTTCAGTTTTAATGTATGGCCTCTGATCTGCCAGCAGTCATATCTGCAGGCTCCATCTCTACAGTCCACTTCTTATAACTGTAGCCATCATTCACAGTGCATATGAAGGAGAGAATTATAGCAGCTATACAAAGCTTCGGTGATATCAAGCGTTTGCCACAGCTGGCATTAGATACAGCAATGCGTCTATTTGAGGCAAAAGTACTACCAACAGCAACGTATGGACTTGAATTAATCTGGCAATATCTCACCAAAAGACAACTGATGGACCTAGAGAACCTGAAGGCAAGATACCTTAAACGAGTACTACAGGTCTCGAAATACACGCCATCCCGTCTAGTCTACATAATGGCGAGGGAGACGTTCCTGATAGAGGATTTGAGAACTAAGCTGCTACTACTACCTAATACGACAAGCTACGAGGAACTACTACGGGAACTATGGAGCAAAAGATCCATGATACCAGACGAATTCTACACGACAAATGCAATGATCAACCGAGAATGGACACGCGAAGGGTATGACCTGAGACATGCAGTCACAAGATTCGCCGTACTTGGTTTCCACCATAAACTATGCAAAACCATAAACTTCCACGAACCGTGTGATGAGTGTGTATGTAAATATTGTGAGCAAAAGTGCAAGAAGTATCACGCATTGGTCTGCACAGGCAGACAAGAAACTCTGACACAGTTGTGTCAATAACTGTAAAGAACCATGCACATTGTGCGCATTTCCTATTATTATTATTATTATTATTATAACTGTATCCATCTTGGAGCATGGCAGGAGGGAACTAGTAGCCATGCAAAAAACATTTTCTTATTATTAATAATAATAATAATAATAATAACAGCACTATGGTGTAATGAACACACTAAACTTATTAGACAACAAAAATATTCACTAACACAGAACTAGTAGATAAGAAAACTCATCATCATCACTCCAGGGATTAGGCAATTGCCCGTTCCGACTTCATAATCCATCAGCCCAACGTCTTCTAGGTCTTCCAACATCACATCTTCCTCTTGCTTGATAATTTCTTGCTAACAATGGATATCTCTCCTTACTCATTCCATCCATATGATCAATCCATTTCTGTCTGTAATTTGTGACCTTATCCAATAAATGCTGTACTTTCAATTCTTCTCTTATATCCTCATTTCTCATTCTATCAAGTCTTGTACATCCTTTTACTTGTCTTAGGAACCTCATCTCCGCCGTCTGTATTCTATCCTTCTGTCTTTTCACTGGAGCCCAAGTTTCACATCCATACAATATTGTGGGAACCGCCATAACATTATACACTTTTATCTTGGTTTCTTTTCTAATTTTATTTTTTGAATGTTCTCTGTATTGTTCCACACACCGTCTGAAATTTATTTATTTTAGAGTCAATATCTCTTTCCACATTGTAGTCAACATCACAGCCCAAATATTTGAAACTAGACACCTGTTCTATACTTTGATTTTCTAAGATAATTTAGATCTCACTGGATCTCTTCCTCTAAAAGCCATGGTCTTCGTTTTCCTTACAGAAATCTTTAGATCGTATAGAAAACTCAACATGTGGTAACTATTATGTTTTCTAAACTGAGGATAGTTGCTGGCAGTACCTACAACTCGCCCTCCCCTCTTACAGCACCATACACCCCTCAAAAGCAGTTAAAGAAGCCAGAACTGCACAGTAGTTCTTGTTGTACAAATATTGTGATACAATAATAACATGCTTCTTTCTCAAGCCTTCAATTGCAACTGACGTAATTTTTACTAGTATTGTGTCACACAATCCACGATACTACCAACCTGTGCATTACTTTTGAAACAAAATGGATGAGTATGGAGAAATGGGAGAAACCCTGAGAAAAACCTGTCCAAGCTCCGTTTTGTCCAGCATGAAACTTATAAGGAGTGACCAAGACTCAATCTCGGGACCCCAGCAATGAGAGATGAGCATCTAACCACTTGCTCCACGGAGCCGCCTAGGAAATATCACCATGAGGTTAATTTAAAATTTAAAATAAATTCTGGTCACCTCACCTCATATCCATCTTCTAATTAGACTGATTTCAAAACCTAGGCGGTTTCATTATCGATCATTTCACAACCAATGTTCTGTCATCCAGGAGCATTGCTTCTTGCTCCATCTGTTGGTGGATGGATGAATATTGGTCATGAAATTACTGATGATAAAACCGCCTAGGCTTTGGTCTGGGATATGAGGTGAAGTGAACAGAATTTATTTTAAATATCAGGTATGTGTTTTATTGATTTAACCTTTTACTAATAAATCCGACATGCTGACCACATGTCACCCATACACTGGCTAGATCATCATCTACCTCTGTGATTAACACATGTGGATGTGAGGCCGGCAGCTGGCTGGTCAGCCAAGGTCCTTCAAGGCCTGTCACGCTTGGAATTTTTTTTTTAATGACCATTAAATTGTTAAATCTATTCCAGTTTGTCCAAATAATTGCTTTCTACTGTATTACATTGTACTTATGAATCATTTATCTACAATACTTTTATTGTTTTATGTTTTGTTACATAAATATTTTTTTACAAGAACTTAAGTTGTTGTTTCAGTCTCCATCATCTTTTTCTGATATTCCTTGCCTCTTCGTATTGCTTCTCTAAACAACTTACAATAAAGTTCAATTGAAACAGGTGAATCATCATTTCCAGGTACTGGATATGTGACAAGATTAGGATTACAGTTTGTATCAACTATTCCGATGGTTGGAATACACATTTTAGCTGATTCTGTCACTCCAATGTTGTGTAAGAACATAATTTAATGTGTTAAAGAAAATGCAAAGATCTGGCAAAACGAGTTACAGCACCAAACTGCTTCTTGGCGTTGGTAAAGATACCTGAAGACCAGAATCTTGTATGAGCAAATTCTTGGCATTCACGTGCCATTTATTCTATGAGATGTGAAAACCTTATGTCCTCGTGACACAAATAGAACGATGCCATCTCTTGCAGTGATGTCTAAGTCGATTATTAAGTGTCCAAGCTGTGAACTGAAGATAAACGGTTTCATATGATCATCTGAAGATCCTTCTTTGTGTCCATAATGAACTCTTGCATAAAAAAAATCGTTCACTTTTAACAGTGCATGAACTTTGAAAAAAACTGGATGTTGAAGATAATTCCTGTAAATTCACTAATCGATCGAACAGCTAAATCATTTATTCAAAATGAAAACATAAGTTTCCAAGATAAATCTAAACAGAAATCCAAACCTATTATCTTGGAAGAAGAGAGAAAAAGAAGATCAGAAAGAAAGAAGAAATACTGGGCATTAAGAAACGAACAACACACAGAGAAATGATTGATCCAACATACCCCAATGAGAGTGAAACGAAGAAAAAAAAAATTTTTTGAACTTTATAGGAAAAATCACTATAAGGTTTAATCTAAGATTTAAATTAAAATTTTTTACACCTCACATCATATCCAGAACAGATGGAGTAAGAAGCAAATCTCTTGGATGACAGAATATTGGTCATAAAATTACTGATGATGAAACAGCGTAGGTTTTAAGACTGGTTTAATTACAAGACAGGATATGAGGTAAGGTGTAAAGAATTTTAATTTAAATCTTAATAATATTTTATTTGAACTGGCAGAGTTAGACCATAAGGCCTTATTTTCCAATCAACCAGTAAGGTAAGATATAAAATATGCATTTATACATTATAATTAACTCTTAACTAATAGTAAATACTAAACTAAAAAGAGCCACACCATAGTGCAATTGGTTATGACAATACGCTACAAGCCAGAACAGTATCAATGGAATCAGGATTCTTAATCTGACTGAAATTTCTGGTGGCACCATGGCTCTGGAATCAACTCAACCTCTATTGGAAATGAGGCCAGACATTTGTTCTGGGATTCAAGGTGTTGCATCACATAGGGTTGACATCCCATGTCTTGAAAGGTGGGAGCCTTGAACTCCTACAAATGCAAAGGTCTCCTAAGGGTCGAATGTTTGAACGCATTAGACAGTAAATGGCGTTCTCTGCTGATAAAGTTTTATTCAAACACATTTTTCTTACTCAGAAATCTATTCACGCGGTAATAATTGTAAAGCTACCTGACAAGGTACCTTAAGATCGTAGCTCAAGATATAAACTTATGTGAAAATCCCGAAGGGAACCGATGGTAATCGATGTAGTTTGAAACTTATCCAAGATGTCGGACCTTCGATCATGTTTTCGGTATACGCGGAGAAGAGGAATTTGATAGTCTACCAAAGAATTCAACTGGAAGAACAGGAGAATCGGCATAATATTGCGCGTCGCAGACGTGTTTGTATACGGTATTATTTGCGGGATGCAAGCATAAATGCATTCCTCTATAGCAGACGAAAATAACGGAAGTGGTTTTATCGCTGAGAATTCTGGGTAATTCGTTGCCAATATTACGAAAACATCAACATTCATGCATGACCGGTTAAGGCGGCCGTTAATTCGATCTCAGCTCACCAGTGATTGGAAGTAATTTGAGTAGAGAGTAATGTATTTCCATACGACCCTAAGAGTTGTTGTGTAAAATTGATTTTATATATATTTTTAATTAATTAATATGTTATATATAATTACTTTTTTAGGAATTCACACCATGAGGTCTCATTTATTTAGGTAAACTTCTATTACTCACCTCATATTTCTTCTATTTAAACTATTTTTGCAACTTTCTACTCCAGTTCCATCTTCAGTAATTTCATAAATTACAGACAATAAAGTTACAAAATACTGAAGATGGAACTGAAGTAGCAGGTGCCAAAACTAGTTTAAATAGAAGAAGAATATGAGGTGAGTGATAAATGTTATATATAGTTATTTGTTTCTGTATTTATTATTTACTTTTGCTTCTTCTAATCTCTCTTCTTTTAATTACTGAAATTGGGAACACTTTACTTTCACTAAACTAAACTAAACTAAAAAAAAATGAATACCTTGATGCAACAGTCCTAAAAGGCCTTTGGCTTACCAGCTGGCTGCTGGTCTAACATCCACATGTGCTTTTACAGACATGTACATCATTCAGCAAGTATACAACTGATATGTGGTCAGTAAGTGAGTTTCCCAGCAGTTTTAGCTGGTTTTCACAGCCTGGAGCCATACTTATTGTGGCTACCCAAATTGCAGTCAATGGGCATTGATCCAATACAGGCCAAATTTCCATGATAAAATTACCATTGGGAATCAAACCAGTGCAGATTTGCACTAAGGCACGATTCCTTAGATTCCTCTATGGCATGGGATAACATTATATAATAAAATGTTAAAATATTAAAATAAGCACCTGATATATTAGTAATCCTCAACTAAATTATATTCCTGTTTAAAAATCTTAGTCAAGTAGTTAAAACTATTCATATGTCGGTTGAAAACGAATTCTAGTTCCCGTGATAAAAGAAACATGAAATATGAGGTAAGATGTAAAAATGACTCATTAATTTACCAGTTAAAACTCTGCTTTTTAAACAGAAATTTTATTTAGTTGAGGACGACTGATATATCAGGTGCTTATTTTAACATTTTATTACATAACCTCAATGATGATGTACAATGAATTTTAGAAGTATTGAATATTACCTAAATACTACCAACTACTTCAATTGTTAACTTGTAATTTATCAAACAACTCATGATATTACAATAATAAAAGTGACACTACTGTACACCTTTCTGAAATCATGTCAATCTTTGCTTAAAAGAGGCTACTGATTGACAGCACCTGATTTCAATTGGTAACGAATTCCAACAACAGGCTAGTAAGATAGTTGAAAAATAATAATAATATGTTGTATGATACTGTATGTTTAATATTTCATTCATCTGATATATAATGTTGATGTTATGATTTGAGAATGAAAGGGTGAAAACGGGCTAGGTTGAGGTTTGAATAACTCTGAAGAGAAGTGGAATGATCTTCTATCACTCAGCCACAGTTAAGGTAATGAATTAGAATACAATTTAACCCAAGGATAAATGCGTCTACTTTCAGCCTTAAAATTCTATTAAATTTAGTGGATTATTTTATGGCAGATAAGTCAGAGCCATCAGAGAAGCACATTGCAGTAACTTTGCTTTTCTGTCCCATATTGTTGCCTACATTTCTTCCCATGCATTTGGAAAGCCTATGTAATATTACGTTTCCAGAATATGTTCTAGAAAAAGAGCTCATTTTTACCTTCATAACAGTATTGTCTTCCTAATAAATAGTGATCTACTATGTTCATCTACTTTTTTTAATAAACACGAAATAGTGTACATTATTTTAGTCAACTTTTTAATGAAGTTTGAAAAAAAAAAATTATAATAATTTATAGTTGAAGACATCTGAAAAGTTGGCAAAGTCGTAATTTTTTTCTGAAGAGAGTAAAGATTAAAACATGCAAAAATGATTTACAAAATAGCTTTGCTTGTGTTGAGCTTTTAATTTTATTTTTAAATGGATGGGAGTGGATAAGGTACTTTTCATGCTACTGAGCCACCGCTACCTGTTGAAATTACGCCCCGGTCAAATTTAGATGGCGTTAAATGTAAAAATTTAACATTAATAAATAATAATATACAGGAGCACTCAGAAGAGCATTAGTATCGAAAGTTTTACGTTCTTTTCCACTGATCACTTGTATTCACTCTTTGCTGTATTCATTAATTGATTTTGTTCTGTTTTTACACTCTGTGATATGATAAAGTTTACACTTATCACCGCACAGTGCACATCTGCAGTCTTCAGTTGGCTGGTGGATTTTTTTATTTTCGCAGACCTTGTGATGAAAGCCATGTATCGCTAGTCTGGTTACAACGTATCTCAGTGTCTGACATTCTCTTGTCCAGTTTCTGTCTGTCATGGCACTGGAAGTGTAAAATTCCTCATTTATTTCCTTCCGTTTCTGTTCCCTCACTTTTACTGATTTTTGATATGGTTCTGTAGATGGTAGGAGGTATGTTATCCTGATGTCTTCTATGAAATATGTTTCTCGCATAAGTTCATAAATTAATCTGGATCGTGCTGTTTTTCCAGTTCCAGTGATTCTCTTCATGAAGCTTGCTTTCACTTTTTCTATCTTGTTGAGGTCACTGACTGTTAATTTCTGCCATATGATCTCGATTCCGTATGTAACTATGGGGGCTATCGTTGTGTGGAAAAGTGTCATTGCAGTGTCTGTTGTTAGTTTTGTAAGGTTCTTGATATTGTAGATCGCTTTTATTGCTGCTGCTGTTCTGTCTTGGACGTGTATGCTGAAGGATGTCGCTGTGGTCTGCATGGTGATACCTAGATATTTGTACCTGTTGACTGTCTTTAGAGGACTTCCTGCCAGTGTGATGGTATCTTCTGCTGCTCTCCTTCCCCCTTTTCTGAACGTCATATGAAATGTCTTGTCCTCATTTACTGCAAGTTGATTTTGGTGTGCCCATTCTTCTAATTTATTCACTGTTTCCTGCAGTTCTACTTTATTTTGGGATCCAATCACCATGTAATCTGCATACATTATTATAGTTGTTTGATCACCATTTATTATATTTTGGCAGTCTGCTGTGAGGATGTTGAATAGTGTAGGGCTGATGGGGTCCCCTTGTAATACCCCATTTGTTTGCTTGATGATTTCTCCGGTTTCAACGTAATTTTTTATTCTTATGTAGTTATATTTCATAATGTTCTCTATTGGTTTTATCAGTAGGTGTGGTTCTCCAATCATCATCTTCAGTTTCTCTATTAGAGTTTTTCTTTTCACCAGGTCGAAGGCTTTCCGAGAATCTACGAATATCGTGTAGAATTTTCCTTTCGGGTGTCTTAGCGCTTCATCTATTTGTTCACACAAGCAAGCTACAGCTTGTAGTGTTCCTCTTCCTTTCCGAAAACCGAACTGGCATTCGGGTATCAGATGATCGACTTCAGCCTGTAGTCTGTTGTTGAGGATTTTGGTGAATATTTTAAAGATCATGTTTTCTAATACGATTCCTCTATACGAGTCTGGATTTTCTTTTTCCCCTTTTCCCTTATACCAAATTTTCATTGAGGATTCCCTCCAATTTTCCGGTATCTGTCCGATTTCTAAGCATTTATTCATTAAATCAGTCCAGAGGTCTTGCAAGATTTCTACGGATTCTTTTACATGTTCTATATATATATTGTCTGGGCCCGCAGCTTTCCTATTTTTTCCCGAAAGGATGACATTTCTTAATTCTGAGGTACTTATGCGGATTGGGCATTGTGGGACTTCATATTCGACTGTTGCGTCGAATGCTTCTTCCTCTACATTCAAGATTCTTTCGAAGTGTGCTTCCCATGTCTTCATAGCGATTGTCCCAGTTGTTGGTGCGGTTTTCTTTCGTAGTGCTGCGAAGGGATCTTTCTTTGCATCTTCTGCTAGTTTGTTGGCCTCTTTTTCCAGGTGATCTGCTCTCTTCGCTTGTAACAGTTGTTTGTATGTTTTTCTTCTCTTTGCGTATGTAGCTAGATCTTCTGTTTTCCTGCTGTGTTTAGCTATATTTAGTGCTTGTAGGGTTTTCTTTCTCTCACCATAACATTCACTGTCGAACCACATTTGTGCATGCCGTTGTTTCCTTTTCAAGGTGGCCAGGTTGCTCAGCGATTTATAACAGTTTGAGGCTTCTGTCAGTTTCCCGTCGTTTACGAGTTAACCTGTCCTATCAATTTCTTCTTTGTTTTCCATTAGCATTTGCAGGTTCATTTTTCTGGAGTGTGAGACTTGTTTCTTTTCTTTGGGCTCCTTTTTCGTATTTATTTCTATGGTTGTTATGATAGGGATGTTTTCTTATGGGCGTTGCCGTGGAGTTCCACAACCCTTCTTGTTGTATTATGTTTATATCTTTTCCTCTATAAAGGACTAGGTCTATCGCACTAGTTCCATTGTAGGCGATGTATGTTGTGAGAGTTTTCTTATTTATCAATGTGAATCCTTCTTCCATTATGGCTTCCATTATGATTTCTGTTTTGAGGTTCTGTTTGTCTATTCTGCAGTTGAGGTCCCCTGCAATGATGACGTTTCTGTCCTCTCTTGTCTGGGAAATGGCTTTTATAATCATTTCCATTGCGTCTTCTATTGTCATTTGTGGATTCATATAGGTTCCTATGATCGTTAGTAAATCTGTCTTCACAATAACTGTATTGTAGTATTTCTTTATTTCTTTCGGTTTACCGATCCCTGGCTTGAAGAAGATGGATACCCCTCCAGCTGGTCTTCCCGAGGTGTTGGTTGCAAGTGAGTGTGCACTGTAGAATCCTTGTAGATCTGTTGGCTCTGTTATAAATGTTTCGGTTGCGATGATGACTTCTATATTATTTATTATATCCGAGTTGATGTATGATATTGCATTTTTAAAGCCCTCCGTGTTCCATAGAAGGATTTTGTTCGAGTGATACTCCTTGGTTGTATTGCCTACGAAATCGATATCTTTGTACGTTGACTCCTTTTGGCCAGAAATTTGGGTCCTCTATTAGATTCACGTAGTCAAAGTCGACTCCGACTCTAAATGCCTTGTATCTGCCCCGCACTTTTATTTCGTCGCAGATTATAGGCCCTCTTATTTGCTTCTTCTTTAGATAGTTTTGTACTGCTGTTTCCGTTGTGTTTTCCTGTAGCCGTCCTACGAATATCCATGCCTTTTTTGCTACTGCCTGTAGTTTTCCTCTTTCTTCCTTCTTCCCTTCATCAGCTGTTTCCTGTTGTGTGTGTTGTGCTGTTTCTTGTTCGTTTTCATTTCCCCTTCGTTATTTTCCTGTTCTTTTCCCTTTTTTGTATTATGTGTTGTTGCATTGGAATATGTTTTATTTGGGTCCCTGTCTTTTTCTTGTTCCTGACCCTGAATATCTGTGGTCAAGCTTTCTGTCTCACAAATTACTGTTGGTCTATAGGCGTGTGATGTTGATGTTTGGATCTCCTGTCTGATTACATCTTTTATTTGGATCATCATTTGTTCCATGGTGGAGTGAAGTTGCGATTTTATCTTCTCAGTAACTTTCTCTTCGATATCTGCTACTGTGACTTTTAGGAGTTTGGGTTTGCATATTGAGAATAACCACGTGAGCTTGTGGTTCGGTCTCTTTAATACATCGAACTCCCCTTTCATGAGTCCACTGCATTTTAGGTGTTGCCACGTGTTACAAAATTCGCATTCAATTGCGTCGTCGTCGGCGTCTTGCATTGAGAGTCATTTTCCTTGGTATCGGAGATCATATTTGCTGTGTCTGCGGTTTGTGATCTTTGGTTTATATTCCTTCGTCACTTCCGGTTTGCTGGTTCTCGACTATATGATTGTTCCCACGCATTTCTCTATGGTTCCCACGTGCGTTGACGTCCTTAACCTCTTGTATGCTTCCGATCTTTCTTTTGAGAAAAACTCTTTTGGTTATCTGTAATTCTAACTTAATTTGTTTTTCTTTTTACTTTATCTATCGGTTTCTTTGAGTCTTTACCTGGATAATTTGCACTGTTATTCCACTATCACTTTCGAATATAGAGAACGTTACGCTACATTCACAATCCACAACATAGAGTAAGTTGGTCACCTCTGTAGTGGGTTATCTCTGCTTAGAACATAAAAACCCTTTGATTTATGCCATAAACAAAACAACAAAGGAACAAACAGCAGGGATCAGAAGCATAGAGAACCCGATCAGAAAAACAGCAGGGTTCATATTCATCACTGCTACTGGGATAATCAGAATTATCACTTCGTTTTCAAGTTCATAGTAAGTATTTTTTTTTTAATTTAATTTTTATATTGCAATTCAGCTGATTTTAGTCTACTTTGAACTCAACATCTCACTTTAATTTTGAGTATTTTTTTAGAAAAATCAACATATATTTCTCTTTTAGGTAATTATTAACATTACACAAAGAAGTTAAACATAGGCTCAATTCCGGAAACGCATGCTATTATGCATTACAGGGACTTTAGTCGTCCCACTCCTTTAAAAAACTCGAAATATATCAACCTCGGTTCTTTATGAACATCAACACCCATGCAAATATTAGGCCATGTGGCCTGTTACGGTCTCAAAACAGGAATTTTCCATCTACCGCTTTTTTTGGACGCCCCAGCGATCTTTAGGGCTCAACTGCGCTTGATTTTTCAGTTATATTATTTAAGCTATAGCTCTTCTTCGGTATTTACTAACATCATTCAATATTTCAAACTTTTTCAAACAATTTTTATAACATTATTAGACAGTTTTGAAGTATTTATTTAAATATGCAAATCAGAATATGGATAAGGTGTATAAACCGTCGCACATGAATTCTTCCAAGTTCTATAGAGTTGCTGTAATGGTTAATGTAGCTTCCAGTAGATGGCTCTGAAGTCGGCGTTACCAACTTTGGGAATAAATTCCCAAATGCAAAAAAAAAATGGACTAACTTCCCATTTCCTAACATAACAGGGCTGTTGTACATTTCAGGTCGCAAAAATTTTTCAATTTAATATCTTATTCCACTGATGCACTAAACACTTTTAAACACATTTTAAACATCTTCCAATGTTGCAACAATCTTTTTTTTATATTTATATATTTACGTAAAACATGGTCATGCTACATTGCTTACTGCTATTTTCCCTCCTCTTCCTATGTTGTTCCAGCATTGCCACCATCAACAACCCAAAATACTCCAGATGTTGCCAACCATTTCCACGTTCCCTGGATTTCACCTACGTTAGAGTAATTGATTTGTGTTACAGTAATTGATTTAGGTTTGGTTAGCTTTTAGGTTCCTTGCTTTTTAAATGTGATTTGATACGTAAAATAAATTACCTCTTCATGTCTGTTATTCTATGAAAAATTCAAAATATCGGACGGTTACCACGTAAAATCATATTTCCACTAGTTCATTTCGTGTTAATTATATGATCAGCAGTGTTGACAACACGTGTAGTTTAGAGCTAAATCTAACCCATCGTTGTCAACACACTATTTAGCAACTACAATTACATATTGTTGTATTGTCGAGTTCGAAATTTAATTGTTGCTTACCATTTAAGTGAGTAACAAATCACTTCTGCTGTTAACTTAGAAATTTACTATTTGTTTTCGATAGTAGCTTTGCTAATGTGGTTTATCATTGTTTGCTGCACTGGCAGTAAATAATCAGCTGTTTTTGTTTGATTTGTTATCAAAATGTATGTTATTAATATTGGTAATGATAATCAGAGTAATAGGCTAAAAATAAAAGACCAAGAAATAAGGCAAAATGGTTATGAAATGCTGGCTTAGAATATGTAAGTGACAGAACTAATCAGATGACCAATGGTGTGATTTAATCAGTAAAGCAAGAGTAAAGAAGCCATTCAAAGTAATGAGTATGCAGATGCAAGATTTCAAGAAACTTAAATAAACTAGCTGAACTAATAGAAAACAAACGAAGGACTCCAGGTTCACATGAGGAAGTTTACAGCTTTTAAGGTAGATAAAAATAAGCCAAAATTTCTACTTTTCAAGTACACTTACTCACAACTCGAGAGTCAACAGGAAATAAAGGTTTTCAAAAAGCAATCTGGGAGGCGCCGAAAAGTTAAGACTGCACGAACTTGGAAAGCTGTGGATGATTTTTGAAAAACTTGGAAGTACTCTATCCACATGGCAGAAAAATTTGACAAAAGAAGTATGCAATATTATGTCTCTACTTCCTTTGTACTAGCCGTGTATCATCCAGTGTTTACAGCTCTACAACCTGATGGTCCAGAGAGGGAAGACGAATGTGAACTAGTGTGAAAATGGACTTTTATAAGTTTGTTTCTACAAATGAACAAATAAACTCATAAAGTCCACTGCTTTATATTGATAGTATTTTTCTCTTCTATACAAATGTAAAACTAAAAAGAAAATTATTTTCTGTAATACTATATTCCACCCTTAATCAAATAAAAAAGATTGTAGCATACATTTATAGGCTAATTTCTTTTGTAAATTGACTATTAACAAAATCCTTGTTATCTTCATTAGAAGTTCATGTGGCTTATCCCCTTATCTGAATGGACCCCTCAATTACAATCTTGGGACCCAGAGGTGGAAATAGAGTGTCTAATTGCTTGTGCTATGAAGCTGCTCATAATACAATATTACGACTATCTTATTTGATAGATGAAATTAAGAGAGCAGCCGTTACACTAAGAACTATTGGTCATTAATGATATTGAAGTTATGTTACAATATTGAATTTACTGCCAGCCTTAACTTTATTGCACCTTATTTCCCATAATAAGCAAAGAACTAACTCACTGGCACTGTGAAACCTGCAAGTTCATGGTCATGCTGCAGATATAGCCTCTCTATATATCCCTATCCTGAGCTAATGTTTTCCAATCATCCCTGTATAATCTATTACCCTGAAATCATGATTAATGTTATTCTCCCATCTCTTTCTAGGTCTATCTGCTGGGCACTTTTCCTCTGGTTTTCCTACAAGATGCCCCTCTTTCATTCCTCATTTGTGCCAGATGTCCTGTCCATTACAGTATACAAGATTTATCTGTTCTTACTATATCTGGTTTCCCATAAAGATCATGTGACCCACAGTTAAGTAGTGTTTCTCGTTTACCTGTCTGTTCATCTCGCTTTGATACAAATATTTTCCTAAGAACTTTATTCTTTTCTCCTTCTTTAAAGTAAGAGTCCATGTTTCCCATCCATATAATATAACTGGGAGAATAACAGTTAATGGCGGGAGAGAATGATCGGAAAGCATCTTGGGATAGAGATGTATGGAGAGCTTTTGTTTGCAAAGGCACAAACCTATGAATCTGATAGTTTAGCCAAACTAGTTATTTTTTATAGATAACAAAACTAAGTGTATGACTTGTCTGTTGCAGGAACAGAATTATACTACTTACTGGGGACATCAAGGTGAGCTGTTTGAAGTAAAGTCATGAGTTCCTACACAATTGATGATTTACCGTTAGAAATCCTTCAAATGATATTTTCTTACATTAGTACTCGTGATCTCATTATATCGTTATCACACGTATGTGAGAAGTGGAGATACCTCATTTATGAAGATGCTTTTGTTTGGAAGAATCGATGGTTTCACGTTTCCCGAACCACAGATTTTTCACCCCTAAAAACTTATCCTCCCATAAGTGCTTTACGATATTACAACTTGAATGTGGATATCTTATCAAATTTATATCACCAAGGAATAAAATTTAAAAAAATAGAGTTGTGGACTGTAGAGAATAATATAAATGAAGTCTTTACATTTTTAGCAACAAATTTTAAAAACATAGAACATCTTCATTTTATGGGATATAATAATTTTGATTATGAATTAATTTCTAAATTTTCTAACTTAAAAGTTCTGATAATAAACCATGGCTTTGACATGTTGAGTCGTCACCTCAGATCTATAGCTGATGGATGCAAAGAGCTTTCTAGATTAACCATAATTTATAACAGAATTTTGAGGGATGTTGATGTTGATTATTTTCTTCAGAAGGAACATAAACACCTAGAAATTCTAGAAATTGAAGGACGTGGTTTAACAGAAAGAGCATTTACAGGAATATCAAAGTGTGAAAAAATTGTTAAGTTTTCTATACAAGAAGCAAGGCGTATAAGGATAAAAACATTGAGTTCTCTTCTGAAATTGCCTAAATTAAAATATTTGACACTAAGAGACTGTGCTATACCTAAACAAGAGTTAGTTAATGCTTTCAAAAATGTAGCTTGTAGAAATTTGAAAGAAGTGGATCTTACAGGTCGTCGTTATTATAATTTTCATGCTATATTTGATCGAATAAGTTCTTTGTGCCCTAAAATTAAAATTATTAATGTAGCTACTACAAGATACGATGATGATTGGTCAATACACAAAATATTTGGAGAAGAATATTAATGAATAAGAATTGAATGAATCGTGAATTCTTCTTACCTCATCAATATATTTGCCTAATTACCTTATGTTTAGTTAAAGGCCTCTCCTGGAACATTATCATCAACTCCCTTATCATCTGGGCAGCATAACTCGCCTTCCAGGTGCCCCAACCATCAAAAGTAGGTTACAAAGATGCCATGCCAGGAGAGAACACCAGAAATGTCAAAATGACAACCTGGGGCATTTGGGGGGAGAATATATATATATATATATATATATATATATATTTTATTTATTTATTTATTTATATTATTAAACTATTATGTTAACCATTAATGAAGTTTGTATGTCAAAAGTGACTAAAATAAATTTTTTCTGATGTTATAGCAGTGTTGCCATTATTATGTGTTAGTTATTTTGACTCACCTCTTATTTTTTTTTTTAATATTCTGCAGAATATAGTTTCATCGCATCTATGCGTCATTGTCGATGCACTTTAACTGTTGATTTGCAGATAGCCATTCTGTAGGTTGATTTCTACTCCCTCTGTTGGCTGACCGATGAACTTCCAAATCAATTTTTTTTTCAGGAATTTCAAAATTCATAGTTTTCTCCTTATTCTTGTGGATGTAAATTTTCCTTAGATTTATCTGTTTGAGTAATTTAGCCTTTGTTTTGAATGTGTTTTTCTGGCGATGCATGTTTTTCTATTTCTCCATTTGTAACATTTCTAAGATGTTCTTCCTATCTTGTATCCAAGTTCCTTTTTGTTTTTCCTATGTATATTTTTTTGCAATCTTTACAATGAATTTGATAAATCCATGATTTGTTGCCACCATCAATCTTTTCATTTTTGTTGGTTTTTTATTAATTGATTCAAACTGTAATCATCTTTTTGGCGCTAATTTAATGTTAAATTTTCTGAAACTCTTAAAAAAATTATTACTTATCGAATGCCCTAGTATACAAGTATATATATATGTATGTATGTATACAAAAAAACACTGACAATGGAGGTGAGGTTGTATTTTAAGATATATTGATAATTTTTAATAAGGTACCAATGTCTGGAAATAATGTGTTTTCACATTATGAGTAGCTAATTTCACAAGAGTTTTGTTAGTTGGATTTCAAGACTCAATACTTGAGAATACTCTCACAGTCATATCAAGTTTTCAAAATATCCACCTCCCATCTCATTACAGAGCAACCATTGGTCTGCGCATTCAAATGTGCCTGGCCTCGTTTTAATTGTTTGTCTAGCAGCATGGATTCATGTATAAGATCCATACATGACTCTACTGGAGTCTTATAAACTGACTGTTTCATGTCGTCCCATAAAAAGTAGTCGAGAGGGTTAAGATCAGGTGATCTCAGAGGCCATGGGACTGCCAATTCATTGACCTGGATACATGGTATCCAAATGTCTCCTCATATTGGCATCAAAGTGAGCCGGAGCTCCATCATATAATTGCAACATTCCGTTGTGAAGCCACGTATCATAGGTTCCGTACCTACGTTTTATTTTTATTTGATTAATGAATATGGATTCTGATCAAGTAAACATCAACTCAGTTGATTATTAAATTAATCTAATCTACAAGACTTAATTCTTATTACATCTGATTTCCTTTAAAAAAATTATAGCTTACTCCTATGTACTGTTCTCTATCCATCTCTCTTTAGCCTTTTTTCCCCCCTAAGTACTTTACTCTCAAATACTCCTAAACTTTCCCACCTTTTTAAAGTTGGTAATAGTTTTCGAAAACATACTTTTCATTGCAAAAGGCTGTGTTTCGCAAGCATATAAGGCTATTTTTAACTTATACAGCTCACTAACACCAACGAACCCTTTGGGTGGAGATAAGCTCTCCATATATCCCTATTCCTAGCTAATTTTACGAACACTAGAAGCATGTGGAGAACCCGTACACTCCTGGGATTCACTTTTAATACATATAGTTGCATCCAAGCTTGATACTACACTACGTGCATGGGAAACTGCTATAGAGAAAGTTAGTAAATTTGCTGCTATGCAACAGTTTCTGTTAAAAAGATGTAGAGTACTTTCAGCTGTATCCAAGCAAGCCGAAAAGAAGCCACAAACACATTCGAAAGTACAAAAGCCTGCTTTTACACCTTGGAGTGCTTTCCATGCTAATACAAAGAATAAAGTAGAAAATACTAAGCAACCAGATAAGGTTGAGAGTTTACTTCTTCAAATAGCAAGGAGCAGATACTTAAATGCTCGTATTCTAAAGATTCACATTTATTATTGTACTGCGAAAAGTGCTTACAGTCGATGAAAGGAGAAGACATGTCCAGAAAGCAAAGCATTGTTTCAATTGCTTAGCTACATCACATCAAATACAAAATTGTTTTTCAAACAAGAGATGTTTAAAATGTCAAGAGAAATGCCATGCATTTCTTCTCAATCCAGAAAAAGTCAAGATGAAACTCAGAACACAACGGAATCTGCAAGTGTTGTTGAAACTCAGTCTCTCATTCAGAACACTACGACGAGAAAGGGAGTCAGCATATTACTTCAACTGCCATCGTGGATGTTCAAGATCTCTTGGGTAAATGGATACCCTTAAGATGCTTGTTGGATTTGGGAGAAACTCATGATTTCGCTTCGAAAGAAGCTATAGAATAACTATAACTTCTAGTCCAGTCTACCGAGGTTGCAGTTACTGGGATAAATGCTACATTTTTTTTTTGTTATTTATTTAGCCTGGTGGAGTTAAGGCCATGTGGCCTTCTCTTCCACTCACCAGAACAAACATATGTTACATATGAATACAAAAATTACAATAATAGTCATATTAAACAGGACAAAGATATGTTACATATGAATACAAAAAAAATTACAATAATATACATTGAACAATTAATTATCTGTCATATTGAATAATAATGAAAATAATATCTAATAATACAATGAAACTAAATACAATTAAAATTTAATTAATGATACAATGAATAAAAAAAAAAGGAATAACAGCTCGAATCTACTATACATGAAAAGAAAAGGGAAAAAAATACAAAGAAAGTAATAAACTACAATGAATTAATCTACGCTTTTTATACAAGGCATTAGGTAAAATATATTAACAAATCCTAAGTCTATTTTTATTAAATAATGCAAAAACACATTATTAATTCTTAAAAAGTAATATTAGTGAGTTGTTTCTGTTAGTAATTTTATTTTCAATTTGTTTCTGAAAGATGGTAAAGTTTGGCAGTCTCTGATATAGGGTGGAAGTGAATTCCATGTTCTAGCAAGAGAAACTGTAAAAGATTTCGAATAATAGGTAGTGTGATGAGGAGGGATATAAAGGACACTGTACTCAAGGGATCGGGTATCTAAGTTATGTGTATCAGAGAGTTTAGTGAAGCGGTGTGATAAATAATAAGCTAATGATGTGTGTAATATGTTATAGAGAAGGCATAGGGAATGGATGGTTCTACGATCTTGAAGTACATCTTCTGATCTACTCAAATTTGCAAAACTGAAGAAGAGACAGAAATGGCCGTTCATATAAGTTGAATTTAAACTGTCTAATTTTAGATGTGATTGGAACTCCAACTCCAGTGAGAGATTTGGATATTCGGGACCTGCGAATTCCTGAAGATATCTGATGTTAAAACTCCTGGTTGTTCTTCCTATATAAAATTTGTTGCAGTCCTTACATGTCAATTTATATACTCGTTTGCTGTTGAAAATGTTATTTTCCTCAATGTTATTATTTATTATGTTGTTCAATTGGGTATTAGTTCTGTATGCTATTTTTACGTTTTTATCGGCTTTCTTTAGTGTATTGGCTAATTTTGTCGTTTCTTTTCCTGTGTATGTAAGTGTTATCCATGTTTTCTTGTTATTGTCAGATTCTTTCTCTAGTTTAGTCATGTTGGTTATATTGTTCTTCCTTTTATGTTTATTTACGAGTTTATCTATGATTTCTTCATTGTAGCCATTGGTTTTTGCCATATATTTAATGTAGTTGAGTTCTTGGATGCAATTGTATTTGCTTAATGGGAGTTTCAACATTCTGCTGATTAAGCTATTAAATGTACTAATTTTCTGTTGAAAAGGGTGTGTAGATTTTTTCTTTATGGCCAGAGCATTGTTTGTAGGTTTCTGGTAGATGCCAATTTCTAGTTTATTGTTGTGTAGATTTTTGGTTATAGACAAATCTAAGTAGTTTATGCTATTATTAACTTCTATTTCTTTGGTGAAAGTGATTTTTTCATGCATGTTATTTAAGTCTTGTAATATTTCTTTTGTGTTTTCATTGTCGTATGTTACTAGTACGTCATCGACATATCGTACTATTAGTTTTAGTTAAATTAACGTTGTCTATAACTCCTAACAAAGGTGAGGTTAAGGCCCAACGTCGGGCTGTTACGTCATTGTAGATAGATGACACGAGTACAATAAAGTGATTGAATGAATAAATTAATGAGTCATTTTAACATCTTACCTCATTTTATGTTTTATCAAACACGGTAACTATAGTTATCAAATGATCTTGTCATTCATTTTCAACCGCCATTATGACTACCGGATATTTGTTGGAATCTCCCTCTATAATGTTGCCATCTGATGTTGATTTGACGAACTTTGAGATATCGTTGCCATCTGGTGTTGATTCGATGAACTTCGAGATGAGGTCACGTTCATCCGGAATGTCGAAATTCATAGATTTAAATTTGTTCTTCTGTATAAATATTTTCTCCCAAACTGTCAAATCTAAAGGTTTTTCCAAATGTTTTAGAAGTTTAGCTTCTTTTTCAATTCTATGACCTTCCAACAAACTATGTGCTGCAATAGCTGATTTTTCAATTTCACCATTTTTAATATTTCTAAAGTGTTCCTTTGTGCGAGTGTCCAAATTTCTTTTTGTTTTCCTATGTATATTTTATTGCAATCTCGACAATCAATTTGATAAATTCCAGATTTTTTACTATCTGGGGTGTTCATTTTCTTATTGGTTATTAATAAGTTACCAAGGCTAAATTTATTTATCGGTGCCAATGTAATATTGAATTTCTTGAAAAATTTTTGAAATTTGTTATGTATTCCAGGATGATAAGTGATTTTCTTAAATTGTTTTCCTTTCTTTGAATCAGATTGCAGGTTAGTGTATTCTTTTAATCTTTTTTGTTGTCTGAATTTCTTCAATTTAGTTACAATTATTTCCTTTCCAAAACCATTTAAATTAGCTATGTCCAAAATGTGATTGTATTCTTTCTTAAAATCCTCTTCATTTAGTGGAACATTCAATAATCTATATATCAAACTGTTGAAAATTGCATGCTTATGCGCAATATGATTGAAACCTGAAGACTTTATGTAATTGTCAATATGAGTATCTTTTCTGTATATATTGAATTCAATTCTTTGTTGTTGTTCATTCCTTCTTATGTAGAGGTCCAAAAATGGGATTTGGTTATTATTTCTAATTCCATAGTAAATTTCACAGATTCATCCTGGAGGTTGAGTAATTTTAATGCATCTTCAATATATTTAGAATTTATCACAGAGAAAATGTCATCCACATATCTGTACCAACATTTGAACATCCAGGGATAAGCATATAGTTACCATGTTTGATAAAACATAAAATATGAGGTAAGATGTTAAAATGACTCATTAATTTATTAATTAAGAACCTCATAATGTGTTTCCCAATTTTAACTTTGAATGATTGAATGAAGTTTTATCAAAGTATAATAACAAGAAAAATCTGCCTTGGCCAATTCGTATACAACATACCCCACATGGAATAATGGAATTACAATCTTGGGACCCAGAGGTGGAAAGAGAGTGTCTAATTGCTTGTGCTATGAAGCTGCTCATAATACAATATTACGACTATTTTATTTGATAGATGGAATTAAGAGACCATCCGTTACACTAAGAACTATTGGTCATTAATGATATTGAAGTTATGTTACAATATTGAATTTACTGCCAGCATTAACTTTATTGCACCTTATTTTCCATGATGTGCAAGGAACTAACTCACTAGCACTGTGAAACCTGCAAGTTCATGGTCATGCTGCAGACATAGCCTCTCTATACATCCCTATCCTGAGCTAATGTTTTCCAATCATCCCTGTATAATCTATTACCCTGAAATCATGATTAATGTTATTCTCCCATCTCTTTCTAGGTCTATCTGCTGGGCACTTTTCCTCTGGTTTTCCTACAAGATGCCCCTCTTTCATTCCTCATTTGTGCCAGATGTCCTGTCCATTACAGTATACAAGATTTATCTGTTCTTATTATATCTGGTTTCCCATAAAGATCATGTGACCCACAGTTAAGTAGTGTTTCTCGTTTACCTGTCTGTTCATCTCCCTTTGATACAAATATTTTCCTAAGAACTTTATTCTTTTCTCCTTCTTTAAAGGAAGAGTCCATGTTTCCCATCCATATAATATAACTGGGAGAATAACAGTTAATGGCAGGAGAGAATGATCGGAAAGCATCTCGGGATAGAGATAGCTTTTGTTTGCAAAGGCACAAACCTATGAATCTGATAGTTTAGCCAAAATAGTTATTTTTTATAGATAACAAAACTAAGTGTATGACTTGTCTGTTGCAGGAACAGAATTATACTACTTACTGGGAACATCAAGGTGAGCTGTTTAAGTAAAGTCATGAGTTCCTGCACAATTGACGATTTACCGTTAGAAATCCTTCAAATGATATTTTCTTTCATTAATACCCGTGATCTCATTACATCGTTATCACACGTATGTGAGAAGTGGAGATACCTCATTTATGAAGATACTTTTGTTTGGAAGAATCAATGGTTACACATTTCCCAAACCACAGATATTTCACCCCTAAAAACTTATCCTCCCATAAGTGCTTTACGATATTACAACTTGAATGTGGATATCTTATCAAATTTATATCACCAAGGAATAAAATTTAAAAAAATAGAGTTGTGGACTGTAGAGAATAATATAAATGAAGTCTTTACATTTTTAGCAACAAATTTTAAAAACATAGAACATCTCCATTTTATGGCTTATGATGATTTTGAATATGAATTAATTTCTAAGTTTTCTAACTTAAAAGTTCTGATAATAAACCATGGCTTTGAAATGTTGAGTCGTCACCTCAGATCTATAGCTGATGGATGCAAAGAGCTTTCTAGATTAACTATAATTTATAACAGAAAATTGAGGGATGTTGATGTTGATTATTTTCTTCAGAAGGAACATAAACACCTAGAAATTCTAGAAATTGATGGAGGTGGTTTAACAGGAAGAGCATTTACAGAAATATCAAAGTGTGAAAAAATTGTTAAGTTTTCTATACAAGAAGCAAGGCGTATAAGGATAAAAACATTGAGTTCTCTTCTGAAATTGCCTAAATTAAAATATTTGGCTCTAGGAGACTGTGCTATACCTGAACAAGAGTTAGTTAATGCTTTCAAAAATGTAACTTGTAGAAATTTGAAAGAAGTGGATCTTACAGGTCGTCGTTATTATAATTTTCATGCTATATTTGATCGAATAAGTTCTTTGTGCCCTAAAATTAAAGTTATTAATGTAGCTACTACAAGATATTATGATGATTGGTCGATAAACAAAATATTTGGAGAAGAATATTAATGAATAAGATTTGAATGAATCATGAATTCTTCTTACCTCATCAATATATTTACCTAATTACCTTAAGTTTAGTTAAAGGCCTCTCCTGGCACATTATCAACTCCCTTATCATCTGGGCAGCGTAACCCCGCCTTCCAGGTGCCCCAACCTCAAAAGTAGGTTACAAAGATGCCATGCCAGGAGAGAACTCCAGAAATGTCAAAATGACAACCTGGGGCATTTGGGGGGGGAAAAATATGATATATGTTCATTTCTATTATAATAACTATTGATGAAGTTTGTATGTTATAAGTGACTAAAATAAATTTTTTCTGATGTTATAGCAGTGTTGCCATTATTATGCATTAGTTATTTTGACTCACCTCATTTTTTCATTTTATTTTCACATACGGCAGTATACAAACCATAAACTTAAGTAAGGTTTAACGTGGATTATCGATTACGGGACAGATTCCTCTAATTATTATTATAATTTTAGCTGTTGTAACTTATATAATGATTATATTAGTTATAAATAATTTTAATAATCGATTTCTTCTTGAAGGACAATTAATTGAATTCTTCTGAATATAGTTTCATCGCATCTAAGTGTAATTGTCAATGCATTTTAACTGTTAATATGCATATAGTCATTCTGTAGGTTGATTTCTACACCCTCTGTTGGCTGGAGAGGATAGGGTTGTATGGAGATCTTATGTGCATGAGCCCATGAGCCTGTGGGTTCGATTGAGCCAATAAGGGAAAAAGTCGGTTATTTGATGCAGACACAACGCACATGTGCCAACAGGGTTTTATTTTCAAATTATTTCTCGCCATTTACAATAAATTATACATTTTCTGTAACGATTATTTCAACATATTCTTCTATGATATTTTTAAGTGCAGTGAGAATTTTTTTTATATCCCCGGTAGACACCACGCACATGCACCAACGGGTTTTGTTTTTATTTCCCACTATTTACAATAAATTTTACATTTGTTGTAACAATTATTTTAACATATTTTTCTATGATATTTAACTATATATGTAATATGAAGACGTGGCAGCCATATTGATTTTAACTAATATTCTCTACAATGGTGCAGCCAACATAATAGTATGTACTGTAGAGTTTCAGAACTTTCTGTTTATTTTTGAGCATCTTATTCTTTCACAGGTTAGAATGCTTAAATTGCATTAGATTGGCCTTTCATAGGTTAGAGTACTTAAATTGCATTAGGTTAGCTTTTAGGTTTGTTAAATAGCATGTATAATGTTGGCTGCATTGCAATATTCCATAGAATAAACAACTTTGCATTTGTTGGAACATGCGCGTGGTGTCTGCCTGGGACTTAGAAAAAATTCTCACTGCGCTTAATGGAAACATCTCATCAAGACATGTACCAATGCAGCCAACCTAGAGTATGTACTTCAGTACTTACTATTTATTTTTGGGCATTGCATTCTTTTATAGGTTAGAGTGCTTATATTGCGATAGGTTAGCTTTCAGGTTGGTCTTTCACATGTTAGAGTACTTAATTTGCTTTTAGGTTTGTTAAATATTGTGTATATGTTGGTTGCATCATGTGATTCTGTAGTGTTAACTGCTTCCCGTTTGTTGGCACATGCACATGGTGTGTATTGGAACTCACTGCATTTAATGGAAACTTTATCCCCTGAAAATTCCATGACTCCAACCAGGTTCTAACCCGAGACAGTGATGAGCAATGAATAGTTGATTACGACAAATCAGCCTCCTGGGACTTCCCAAATAGGATGTTATGTTGACTTGCGAGGCTAAGTCCAATGGATTCATGATCATGGACCAATTTTGGGGTCGCAAAGATTCGAATAGCCAGGTTTACTAAAAGCTCCTCACTGTGGAGTCTGTTGACAATCTTACAACGGCGACAGGACTCGTCCTCAGTTGGCAGATTACAGATGGTCTGTAAAGTATCGAGGAATGCGTAGTATTTAGCAGTCTTCCCAGATATGTCCAATGAACTCATAGACCAATTGTGTGGAGTCTTGGATTTGTGGGCAAACAACCTGAGGTAACCAGGGAGTAGTGGAACATCAATTCTCAATTTACGTAAAAATTGTATTACTCACTTCATATATTTTTTTATAACTAGTTTTGGAACTTTACACTTCAGTTCCATCTTCAAGTAATCTCGTGACCATTGTTCTGTCGTCTTGAAGAGCCGCCTTTTGCTCCCTTTATTGGTAGACTGAAAAACTTTGAAATCAGGTCATTATCACCAGGAATTTCGAAGCTCATTAATTTCTCTTTAGTTTTTTTATGTAAATATTTTCCCAAACATTGAGTTCTTTCATGCATGGTCCAAAAAATATCTTACCAAAGAAGAGTAAATTATTAAAACAAATAGAAAAACTAAAAGAACCGACTGTTTGGGGAAAAAAAAATCAACATTCAAAAAAATGGAAAGGGGGAATTAATGAACATTGAAATTCCTGGGGAAATGACCTGATTTTGAGGTTTATCAGTCTAGCAAGTGTGGGAGCTATAGGTACCACTTCAAGATGACAGAACAACAGTTACGAAATTACTGAAGATGGAACTGAAGTGTAAAGTTCCAAAACTAGTTATGTAACGTAACTACTTATTTATCCTTCTTTGAAAAAAATATTTTAACTTTTTGGATCTTATATGATTTGGTTTTATATAGATCAATTGCTTCTAGCAATATTATTGCAAAAAAAATTGAAACTAAGTGCAGATAAGCAGTAATATACGAAATATAACGAAAAACGTTCAACACGTCCTCGCAAAAAACTGTTAGGTGGTAGAGAAAAAACGGACTTCACATTCGAACTCAGCTCAGCGTATGCCAATTAACTAAAATCGCCTATTTTCATTTCTGCGAGCGACAAAAAGTTCAATTTTGTTCTTGTGTTATTAGTTCTGTATGCTATTTTTACGTTTTTATCGGCTTTCTTTAGTGTATTGGCTAATTTTGTCTTTTCTTTTCCTGTGTGTGTAAGTGTTATCCATGTTTCTTGTTTAGTTATGTTGGTTATATTGTTCTTCCTTTTTTGTTTATTTACGAGTTTATCTATGATTTCTTCATTATAGCCATTGGTTTTTGCCATATATTTAATGTAGTTGAGTTCTTGGATATAATTGTCTTTGCTTAATGGGAGTTTCAACATTCTGCTGATTAAGCTATTAAATGTACTAATTTTCTGTTGAAAAGGGTGTGTAGATTTTTTGTTTATGGCCAGAGCATTGCTTGTAGGTTTCCGGTAGATGCCAATTTCTAGTTTATTGTTGTGTAGATTTTTGGTTATAGACAAATCTAAGTAGTTTATGCTATTATTAACTTCTATTTCTTTGGTGAAAGTGATTTTTTTCATGTATGTTATTTAAGTCTTGTAATATTTCTTTTCTGTTTTCATTGTCTTATATTACTAGTACGTCATTGACATATTGTACTATTAGTTTTAGTTAAATTAACTTGGTCTCTAACCCCAACAAAGGTGAGGTTAAGGCCCAATGTCGGGCTGTTACGTCATTGTAAGATAGAGTACAATAAAGTGATTGAATGAAGTTTCTCAAAGGATAATAACAAGAAAAAATCTGCCCTGGCCAATTCGAATACAACATACCCCACATGGAGTAATGGAATTGAGGGGTCCAGTCAGATAAGGGAATAAGCCACACTTTCATGAAAAGTGGGATTGCTACATTTCTGGAATGCAGTGCCATCTATCTTTGTAACCACAAATTGTTACATGTGTGGGTTATACCATTGGGCAGCTATTTTGTAATTCAATTCAGTACGCTGATCATGTTTCCTCAAATTCCAGTGAGAGTGTGCTGAGTCTTGTTTTTATATGGATCGTCTTTTTTGTTTCCATTGTATATACTAGTGTAGAGTTCATAACATCCAAGGTTATTAATCAAAAACCTTTTGCCCGGGCCCATAGGAGGCAAAGATTGATTCATCTTTCTTTCCTAAACGCTTAAACATGAATCAACAGTAGATCTCAAAACACTAGAGTACTTTAAATTGAATGTATAATTATTGTTATTAATCATAAAAGCTAGACGGAAAATAAAGGAAGCTAGAATGATCTCCTAAATAAGTAAGTTTCAGTATAGGAATATCAAACAAACAGCATGCACATAAATAACTTTAACATTAACCAGGATGTTATATAAAATGATGTTTAATATAAACAATACGTCTGAAGGAGATGAAAAACATAACAAATAGAAATACTTGATCATTCAACAAAAAGAAAATAAACAATAATCATGACAAAACTCTATCATACCTCACACAACACTCATACCATGATCCAAGCCAGGGGTAGTCTTTCCCTGGTCCTCAGGACCAAAACTTAAACTCCGCCACTCGCGGCTCCAGACGACGTTGTCAACTCAAAGTTCCGATCGAATGAATGAATGATAATGTCCTTGCTGTGCATTGCATATTTGAGCGTTCCGAGGTAGAAGGGGAGATGCGCAGCACAAACAGCGCAACAGGAGAGGTAAAAAGGAGAGTGGGGGTAGATGCATAGAGAAAGGATATTGGCATAGTTCACGAATCTTATTGTTCGGGGAGGATAACGATACTACAGTAGTGAACCGAAAAACGCATTTTCGGTTCAAGAGGATGGTATAACCCACAACTTCACATTTCGATCACTAGAGGGAAAGGTGATGAGCAGTGTTGACAACATACGTAGTTTAGAGCTAAATCTAACCCATCGTTGTCAACACACTATTTAACAACTATAATTACATATTGTTGTATTGTCGAGTTCGAAATTTAATTGTTGCTTACCATTTAAGTGAGTAACAAATCACTTCTGCTGTTAACTTAGAAATTTACTATTTGTTTTCGATAGTAGCTTTGCTAATGTGGTTTAACATTGTTTGCTGCACTGACAGTAAATAATCAGCTGTTTTTGTTTGATTTGTTATCAAAATGGATGTTATTAATATTGGTAATGATAATCAGGGGGGCACGCCGTAGCGTAGTGGTTAAGGCACTGAGCTACAAGCCGGAGGGTCGAGGGTTCAAGTCCCGTTGGGGTCAGGATTTTTAAACTGACCCAAACCCTCTGGCGGTACTATGGCCCTGGGGTCGACTCAGCCTCTAACTGAAATGAGTACCAGACGCTTGTTCTGGGGTAAAGGCGGCCGTCACGCAGGGCTGACAACCCGGCTGACATAAAGTGCTGATTGTCTAGAAAAAGAGGGAGCCTTAACCTCCTACTACCCCAAGGGCCTCCTGAGGCCTGTTGTGGGATCACTTTACTTTTAATGATAATCAGAGTAATAGGCTAAAAATAAAAGACCAAGAGATAAGGCAAAATGGTTATGAAATGCTGGCTTAGAATATGTAAGTGACAGAACTAATCAGATGACCAATGGTGTGATTTAATCAGTAAAGCAAGAGTAAAGAAGCCATTCAAAGTGATGAGTATGCAGATGCAAGATTTCAAGAAACTTAAATAAACTAGCTGAACTAATAGAAAACAAACGAAGGACTCCAGGTTCACATGAGGAAGTTTACAGCTTTTAAGGTAGATAAAAATAAGCCAAAATTTCTACTTTTCAAGTACACTTACTCACAACTCGAGAGTCGACAGGAAATAAAGGTTTTCAAAAAGCAATCTGGGAGGTGCCGAAAAGTTAAGACTGCACGAACTTGGAATGCCGTGGATGATTTTTGAAAAACTTGGAAATACTCTATCCACATGGCCGAAAAATTTGCCAAAAGAAGTATGCAATATTATGTCTCTACTTCCTTTGTACTAGCCGTGTATCATCCAGTGTTTACAGCTCTACAACCCGATGATCCAGAGAGGGAAGACGAATGTGAACTAGTGTGAAAATGGTCTTTAGCATCATATTTAGATCTTCAACCGTATATAAATATTATATACTATTATTATTAATTATTATACTATGTTTATAAGTTATGTTTCTACAAATGAACAAAGAAACTCATAAATTTAGAAGTGTATCCTGTATTGCACTGCTTTATATTGATAGTATTTTTCTCTTCTATACAAAAGTAAAACTGAAAAGAAAATTATTTTCTGTAATACTATATTCCACCCTTAATCAAATAAAAAAGATTGTAGCATATGTTTATAGGCTAATTTCTTTTGTAAATTGACTATTTACAAAATCGTTATCTTCATTAGAAGTTCATGTGGCTTATCCCCTTATCTGACTGGACCCCTCAATTACAATCTTGGGACCCAGAGGTGGAAAGAGAGTGTCTAATTGCTTGTGCTATGAAGCTGCTCATAATACAATATTACGACTATCTTATTTAATAGATTTTAATATATATATATATAGTTCCATCCAAGCTTGATACTACACTATGTGCATGGGAAACTGCTATAGAGAAAGTTAGTAAATTTGCTGCTATGCAACAGTTTCTGTTAAAAAGATGTAGAGTACTTTCAGCTGTATCCAAGCAAGCCGAAAAGAAGCCACAAACACATTCGAAAGTACAAAAGCCTGCTTTTACACCTTGGAGTGCTTTCCATGCTAATACAAAGAATAAAGTAGAAAATACTAAGCAACCGGATAAGGTTGAGAGTTTACTTCTTCAAATAGCAAGGAGCAGATACTTAAATGCTCTTATTGTAAAGATCCACATTTATTATTGTACTGCGAAAAGTTTAAAGAGCTTACAGTCGACGAAAGGAGAAGACATGTCCAGAAAGCAAATAATTGTTTCAATTGCTTAGCTACGTCACATCAAATACAAAATTGTTTTTCAAACAAGATATGTTTAAAATGTCAAGAGAAATGCCATGCATTTCTTCTCAATCCAGAAAAAGTCGAGAAGAAACTCAGAACTCAACGGAATCTGCAAGTGATGTTGAAACTCAGTCTCTCATTCAGAACACTACGACGAGAAGGGGAGTCAGCATATTACTTTCAACTGCCATCGTGGATGTCCAAGATCGCTTGGGTAAATGGATACCCATAAGATGCTTGTTGGATTAGGGAGAAACTCATGATTTTGCTTTGAAAGAAGCTATAGAATAACTATAACTTCTAGTCCAGTCTACTGAGGTTGCAGTTACTGGGATAAATGCTACATCTTCTGATCTACTCAAATTTGCAAAACTGAAGAAGAGACAGAAATGGCCGTTCATATAAGTTGAATTTAAACTGTCTAATTTTAGGTGTTATCGGAACTCCAACTCCAGTGAGAAATTTGGATATTTGGGACCTGCGAATTCCTGAAGATATCTGATGTTAAAACTCCTGGTTGTTCTTCCTATATAAATTTGTTGCAGTCCTTACATGTCAATTTATATACTCGTTTTCTGTTGAAAATGTTATTTTCCTCATTGTTATTGTTTATTATGTTGTTCAATTGGGTATTAGTTCTGTATGCTATTTTTACGTTTTTATCGGCTTTCTTTAGTGTATTGGCTAATTTTGTCGTTTCTTTTCCTGTGTATGTAAGTGTTATCCATGTTTTCTTGTTATTGTCAGATTATTTCTCTAGTTTAGTCATGTTGGTTATATTGTTCTTCCTTTTATGTTTATTTACGAGTTATCTATGATTCTTCATTGTAGCCATTGGTTTTTGCCATATATTTAATGTAGTTGAGTTCTTGGATACAATTGTCTTTGCTTAATGGGAGTTTCAACATTCTGCTGATTAAGCTATTAAATGTACTAATTTTCTGTTGAAAAGGGTGTGTAGATTTTTTGTTTATGGCCAGAGCATTGCTTGTAGGTTTCCGGTAGATGCCTATTTCTAGTTTATTGTTGTGTAGATTTTTGGTTATAGACAAATCTAAGTAGTTTATGCTATTATTAACTTCTATTTCTTTGGTGAAAGTGATTTTTTCATGCATGTTATTTAAGTCTTGTAATATTTCTTTGTGTTTTCATTGTCGTATATTACTAGTACGTCATCGACATATCGTACTATTAGTTTTAGTTAAATTAACTTTGTCTAACCTCAAAAGTGAGGTTAAGGCCCAACGTCGGGCTGTTACGTCATTGTAGATAGATGACACGAGTACAATAAAGTGATTGAATGAAGTTTTCTCAAAGTATAATAACAAGAAAAATCTGCCTTGGCCAATTCATATACAACATACCCCACATTGAATAATGGAATTACAATCTTGGGACCCAGAGGTGGAAAGAGAGTGTCTAATTGCTTGTGCTATGAAGCTGCTCATAATACAATATTACGACTATTTTATTTGATAGATGGAATTAAGAGACCAGCCGTTACACTAAGAACTATTGGTCATTAATGATATTGAAGTTATGTTACAATATTGAATTACTGCCAGCATTAACTTTATTGCACTTTATTTTCAATGGTGTGCAAGGAACTAACTCACTGGCTGTGAAACCTGCAAGTTCATGGTCATGCTGCAGACATAGCCTCTCTATACATCCCTATCCTGAGCTGATGTTTTCCAATCATCCCTTTATAATCTATTATCCTGAAATCATGATTAATGTTCTTCTCCCATCTCTTTCTAGGTCTATCTGCTGGGCACTTTTCCTCTGGTTTTCCTACAAGATGCCCCTCTTTCATTCCTCATTTGTGCCAGATGTCCTGTCCATTACAGTATACAGATTTATCTGTTCTTATTATATCTGGTTTCCCATAAAGATCATGTGACCCACAGTTAAGTAGTGTTTCATGTTTACCTGTCTGTTCATCTCCCTTTGGTACAAATATTTTCCTAAGAACTTTATTCTTTTCTCCTTCTTTAAAGTAAGAGTCCATGTTTCCCATCCATATAATATAACTGGGAGAATAACAGTTAATGGCGGGAGAGAATGATAGGAAAGCATCTCGGGATAGAGATGTATGGAGAGCTTTTGTTTGCGAAGGCACAAACCTATGAATCTGATAGTTTAGCCAAACTAGTTATTTTTTATAGATAACAAAACTAAGTATATGACTTGTCTGTTGCAGGAACAGAATTATACTACTTACTGGGAACATCAAGGTGAGCTGTTTGAAGTAAAGTCATGAGTTCCTGCACAATTGACGATTTACCGTTAGAAATCCTTCAAATGATATTTTCTTACATTAGTACTCGTGATCTCATTACATCGTTATCACGCGTATGTGAGAAGTGGAGATACCTCATTTGTGACGATGCTTTTGTTTGGAAGAATCGATGGTTTCACGTTTCCCGAACCTCAGATTTTTCACTCCTAAAAACTTATCCTCCCATAAGTGCTTTACGATATCACAAATTGGATGTGGGTATCTTGTCAAATTTATATCACCAAGGAATAAAATTAAAAAAATTAGAGATGAGGAATTTTCGGGATGATATAAGTGATGTCTTTACATTTTTAGCAAAATATTTTAAAAACATAGAACATCTTCATTTTATGGGACATGATATTTTTGATTATGAATTAATTTCTAAATTTTCTAACTTAAAAGTTCTGATAATAAACCATGGCTTTGGAATGTTGAGTCGTCACCTCAGATCTATAGCTGATGGATGCAAAGAGCTTACTAGATTGACCATAATTTATAACAAAAATTTGATTGATGATGATGTTGATTATTTTCTTCAGAAACATAAACACCTAGAAATTCTAGAAATTGGTGGACAAGGTTTAACAGAAAGAGCATTTACAGAAATATCAAAGTGTGAAAAAATTGTTAAGTTTTCTATACAAGATGCAGGGGGTATAGGGATAAAAACATTGAGTTATCTTCTGAAATTGCCTAAATTAAAATATTTGACTCTAGGAAAATGTGCTATACCTGATCAAGAGTTGGTTAATGCTTTCAAAAATGTAAGTTGCAGAAATTTGTTAGAAGTGGATCTTACAGGTGTTCGTTGTGATTTTGATGCTATATTTGATCAAATAAGTTCTTTGTGCCCTAAAATTAAAATTATTAATGTAGCTACTAGAAAATACTATGAAGATTGGTCGATACACAAAATATTTGTAGAAGAATATTAATGAATAAGAATTGAATGAATCGTGAATTCTTCTTACCTCATCAATATATTTGCCTAATTACCTTATGTTTAGTTAAAGGCCTCTCCTGGAACATTATCATCAACTCCCTTATCTCTGGGCAGCATAACTCCGCCTTCCAGGTGCCCCATCCTCAAAAGTAGGTTACAAAGATGCCATGCCAGGAGAGAACACCAGAAATGTCGAAATGACAACCTGGGGCATTTGGGGGGAGAAAATATGTATATATATATATATTTTTTATTTTTTATTATTTCACTCACCTCATACTTCATAAATCATAGCAGACCCTGGGTTTCTTCACGTAATTTGTGACATTGTCAATGCTGCGTCACGTTCACAACTGACGTCCAACGGCCTTCTATCCTGCAGACTGACCTCCGCGCCATCTGGTGGCCGACCGAAGAATTTCCAAATCAGTCCTCTTTCTTTATAACCGGGTATTTCAAAGTTCATAGTTGTATTTTCATTCTAGCATATGTAAATTTTTTCCCAAATTGTGAGTTCCTTCGGTTTTTCCAATTGTTTAAGTAATAGCTGCACATGCCTGGTCAGAAAAACATAGAATTAAACAAAACAAAATTACTTAAACAATTGGAAAAACCGAAGGAACTCACAATTTGGGAAAAAATTTACATATGCAAGAATGAAAATACAACTATGAACTTTGAAATACCCGGTTATAAAGAAAGAGGACTGATTTGGAAATTCTTCGGTCGGCCACCAGATGGCGCGGAGGTCAGTCTGCAGGATAGAAGGCCGTTGGACGTCAGTTGTGAACGTGACGCAGCATTGACAATGTCACAAATTACGTGAAGAAACCCAGGGTCTGCTATGATTTATGAAGTATGAGGTGAGTGAAATAATAAAAAATAAACAATATTAAAGAACCTCATAGTGTTATTTCCTATCTACATAACTTAATATATATATATATTTATTTATTTATATTATTAATCTATTATGTTAACCATTAATGAAGTTTGTATGTCAAAAGTGACTAAAATAAATTTTTTCTGATGTTATAGCAGTGTTGCCATTATTATGTGTTAGTTATTTTGACTCACCTCTTATTTATTTTTTTTTTTAATATTCTGCAGAATATAGTTTCATCGCATGTATGCGTAATTGTCGATGCATTTTAATTGTTGATTTGCGGATAGCCATTCTGTAGGTTGATTTCTACTCCCTCTGTTGGCTGACCGATGAACTTCCAAATCAATTTTTTTTTTTCAGGAATTTCAAAATTCATATATTTCTCCTTATTCTTGTGGATGTAAATTTTCCTTAGATTTATCTGTTTGAGGAATTTAGCCTTTGTTTTGATTGTGTGTTTTTCTGGCGATGCATATGCAGCTATTGCAGGTTTTTCTATTTCTCCATTTGTAACATTTCTAAGATGTTCTTCCTATCTTGTATCCAAGTTCCTTTTTGTTTTTCCTATGTATATTTTTTTTGCAATCTTTACAATGAATTTGATAAATCCATGATTTGTTGCCATCTTCAATCTTTTCATTTTTGTTGGTTTTTTATAAATTGATTCAAACTGTAATTATCTTTTTGCGCTAATTTAATGTTAAATTTTCTGAAACTCTTAAAAAATTATTACTTATCGAATGCCCTAGTATACAAGTATATATATATATGTATGTATACAAAAAAACACTGACAATGGAGGTGAGGTTGTATTTTAAGATATATTGATAATTTTTAATAAGGTACCAATGTCTGGAAATAATGTGTTTTCACATTATGAGTAGCTAATTTCACAAGAGTTTTGTTAGTTGGATTTCAAGACTCAATACTTGACAATACTCTCACATCATATCAAGTTTTCAAAATATCCACCTCCCATCTCATTACAGAGCAACCATTGGTCTGCATGTTCAAATATGCGTGGCCTCATTTTAATTGTTTGTCTAGCAGCATGGATTCATGTATAACATCCATACATGACTCTACTGGAGTCTGATAAACTGACTGTTTCATGTCGTCCCATAAAAAGTAGTCGAGAGGGTTAAGATCAGGTGATCTCAGAGGCCATGGGACTGCCAATTCATTGACCTGGATACATGGTATCCAAATGTCTCCTCATATTGGCATCAAAGTGAGCCGGAGCTCCATCATATAGTTGCAACATTCCGTTGCGAAGCCACGTATCATAGGTTCCGTACCTACGTTTTATTTTTATTTGATTAATGAATATGGATTTTGATCAAGTAAACACCAACTCAGTTGATTATTAAATTAATCTAATCTACAAGACTTAATTCTTATTACATCTGATTTCCTTTAAAAAAATTATAGCTTACTCCTATGTACTGTTCTCTATCCATCTCTCTTTAGCCTTTTTTCCCCCCTAAGTACTTTATTCTCAAATACTCCTAAACTTTCCCACCTTTTTAAAGTTGGTAATAATAGTGACTTTATAAACATTTTTCGAAAAAAATCATACTTTTAATTGCAAAAGGCTGTGTTTCGCATCCATATAAGGCTATTTTTAACTTATACAGCTCACTAACACCAATGAACCCTTTGGGTGGAGTAAAGCTCTCCATATATCCCTATTCCTAGCTAATTTTACGAATACTAGAAGCATGTGGAGAACCCGTACACTCCTGGGATTCACTTTTAATATATATATATATATATAGTTGCATCCAAGCTTGATACTACACTACGTGCATGGGAAACTGCTATAGAGAAAGTTAGCAAATTTGCTGCTATGCAACAGTTTCTGTTAAAAAGATGTAGAGTACTTTCAGCTGTATCCAAGCAAGCCGAAAAGACGCCACAAACACATTCGAAAGTACAAAAGCCTGCTTTTACACCTTCGAGAGCTTTCCATGCTAATACAAAGAATAAAGTAGAAAATACTAAGCAACCAGATAAGGTTGAGAGTTTACTTCTTCAAATAGCAACTGGGCCGTCCTATGAAACACTGGAGGGAAAATTTTCTATAGGATTGTAACAGGCCTTGGTCTAATACTTGGAAGGAAGAAGAAGAAGAAATAGCAAGGAGCAGATACTTAAATGCTCTTATTGTAAAGATCCACATTTATTATTCTACTGCAAAAAGTTTAAAGAGCTTACAGTCGACGAAAGGAGAAGACATGTCCAGAAAGCAAAGCATTGTTTCAATTGCTTAGCTACATCACATCAAATACAAAATTGTTTTTCAAACAAGATATGTTTAAAATGTCAAGAGAAATGCCATGCATTTCTTGTCAATCCAGAAAAAGTCGAGAAGAAACTCAGAACTCAACGGAATCTGCAAAGTGTATGTAGTTGAAAACTAATAGTGTTCTGTAATTCAGAACACTACGACGAGAAGGGGAGTCAGCATATTACTTTCAACTGCCATCGTGGATGTTCAAGATCGCTTGGGTAAATGGATACCCATAAGATGCATGTTGGATTAGGGAGAAACTCATGATTTCGCTTTGAAAGAAGCTATAGAATAACTATAACTTCTAGTCCAGTCTACTGAGGTTGCAGTTACTGGGATAAATGCTACATCTATTTTTTTTTTATTTATTTAGCCTGGTGGAGTTAAGGCCATGTGGCCTTCTCTTCCACTCACCAGAACAAACATATGTTATATATGAATACAAAAATTACAATAATAGTCATATTAAACAGGACAAACATATGTTACATATGAATACAAAAAAATTACAATAATAGACATTGAACAATTAATTATCTGTCATATTGAATAATAATGAAAATAATATCTAATAATACAATGAAACTAAATACAATTAAAATTAAATTAATGATACAATGAATTAAAAAAAAAAGGAATAACAGCTCGAATCTACTATACATAAAAAGAAAAGAAAAAAATACAAAGAAAGTAATAAACTACAATGAATTAATCTACGCTTTTTATACAAGGCATTAGGTAAATATATTAACAAATCTTAAGTATATTTTTATTAAATAATGCAAAAACGCATTATTAATTCTTAAAAAGTAATATTAGTGAGTTGTTTCTGTTAGTAATTTTATTTTCAATTTGTTTCTGAAAGATGGTAAAGTTTGGCAGTCTCTGACATAGGGTGGAAGTGAATTCCATGTTCTAGCAAGAGAAACTGTAAAAGATTTCGAATAATAGGTAGTGTGATGAGGAGGGATATAAAGGACACTGTACTCAAGGGATCGGGTATCTAAGTTATGTGTATCAGAGAGTTTAGTGAAGCGGTGTGATAAATAATAAGCTAATGATGTGTGTAATATGTTATAGAGAAGGCATAGGGAATGGATGGTTCTACGATCTTGAAGTACATCTTATGATCTACTCAAATTTGCAAAACTGAAGAAGAGACAGAAATGGCCGTTCATATAAGTTGAATTTAAACTGTCTAATTTTAGATGTGATTGGAACTCCAACTCCAGTGAGAGATTTGGATATTCGGGACCTGCGAATTCCTGAAGATATCTGATGTTAAAACTCCTGGTTGTTCTTTCTATATAAAATTTGTTGCAGTCCTTACATGTCAATTTATATACTCGTTTGCTGTTGAAAATGTTATTTTCCTCAATGTTATTATTTATTATGTTGTTCAATTGGGTATTAGTTCTGTATGCTATTTTACGTTTTTATCGGCTTTCTTTAGTGTATTGGCTAATTTTGTCGTTTCTTTTCCTGTGTATGTAAGTGTTATCCATGTTTTCTTGTTATTGTCAGATTCTTTCTCTAGTTTAGTCATGTTGGTTATATTGTTCTTCCTTTTATGTTTATTTACGAGTTTATCTATGATTTCTTCATTGTAGCCATTGGTTTTTGCCATATATTTAATGTAGTTGAGTTCTTGGATGCAATTGTATTTGCTTAATGGGAGTTTCAACATTCTGCTGATTAAGCTATTAAATGTACTAATTTTCTGTTGAAAAGGGTGTGTAGATTTTTTCTTTATGGCCAGAGCATTGTTTGTAGGTTTCTGGTAGATGCCAATTTCTAGTTTATTGTTGTGTAGATTTTTGGTTATAGACAAATCTAAGTAGTTTATGCTATTATTAACTTCTATTTCTTTGGTGAAAGTGATTTTTTCATGCATGTTATTTAAGTCTTGTAATATTTCTTTTGTGTTTTCATTGTCGTATGTTACTAGTACGTCATCGACATATCGTACTATTAGTTTTAGTTAAATTAACGTTGTCTATAACTCCTAACAAAGGTGAGGTTAAGGCCCAACGTCGGGCTGTTACGTCATTGTAGATAGATGACACGAGTACAATAAAGTGATTGAATGAATAAATTAATGAGTCATTTTAACATCTTACCTCATTTTATGTTTTATCAAACACGGTAACTATAGTTATCAAATGATCTTGTCATTCATTTTCAACCGCCATTATGACTACCGGATATTTGTTGGAATCTCCCTCTATAATGTTGCCATCTGATGTTGATTTGACGAACTTTGAGATATCGTTGCCATCTGGTGTTGATTCGATGAACTTCGAGATGAGGTCACGTTCATCCGGAATGTCGAAATTCATAGATTTAAATTTGTTCTTCTGTATAAATATTTCTCCCAAACTGTCAAATCTAAAGGTTTTTCCAAATGTTTTAGAAGTTTAGCTTCTTTTTCAATTCTATGACCTTCCAACAAACTATGTGCTGCAATAGCTGATTTTTCAATTTCACCATTTTTAATATTTCTAAAGTGTTCCTTTGTGCGAGTGTCCAAATTTCTTTTTGTTTTTCCTATGTATATTTTATTGCAATCTCGACAATCAATTTGATAAATTCCAGATTTTTTACTATCTGGGGAGTTCATTTTCTTATTGGTTATTAATAAGTTACCAAGGCTAAATTTATTTATCGGTGCCAATGTAATATTGAATTTCTTGAAAAATTTTTGAAATTTGTTATGTATTCCAGGATGATAAGTGATTTTCTTAAATTGTTTTCCTTTCTTTGAATCAGATTGCAGGGTAGTGTATTCTTTTAATCTTTTTTGTTGTCTGAATTTCTTCAATTTAGTTATAATTATTTCCTTTCCAAAACCATTTAAATTAGCTATGTCCAAAATGTGATTGTATTCTTTCTTAAAATCCTCTTCATTTAGTGGAACATTCAATAATCTATATATCAAACTGTTGAAAATTGCATGCTTATGCGCAATATGATTGAAACCTGAAGACTTTATGTAATTGTCAATATGAGTATCTTTTCTGTATATATTGAATTCAATTCTTTGTTGTTGTTCATTCCTTCTTATGTAGAGGTCCAAAAATGGGATTTGGTTATTATTTTCTAATTCCATAGTAAATTTCACAGATTCATCCTGGAGGTTGAGTAATTTTAATGCATCTTCAATATATTTAGAATTTATCACAGAGAAAATGTCATCCACATATCTGTACCAACATTTGAACATCCAGGGATAAGCATATAGTTACCATGTTTGATAAAACATAAAATATGAGGTAAGATGTTAAAATGACTCATTAATTTATTAATTAAGAACCTCATAATGTGTTTCCCAATTTTAACTTTGAATGATTGAATGAAGTTTTCTCAAAGTATAATAACAAGAAAAATCTGCCTTGGCCAATTCGTATACAACATACCCCACATGGAATAATGGAATTACAATCTTGGGACCCAGAGGTGGAAAGAGAGTGTCTAATTGCTTGTGCTATGAAGCTGCTCATAATACAATATTACGACTATTTTATTTGATAGATGGAATTAAGAGACCATCCGTTACACTAAGAACTATTGGTCATTAATGATATTGAAGTTATGTTACAATATTGAATTTACTGCCAGCATTAACTTTATTGCACCTTATTTTCCATGATGTGCAAGGAACTAACTCACTGGCACTGTGAAACCTGCAAGTTCATGGTCATGCTGCAGACATAGCCTCTCTATACATCCCTATCCTGAGCTAATGTTTTCCAATCATCCCTGTATAATCTATTACCCTGAAATCATGATTAATGTTATTCTCCCATCTCTTTCTAGGTCTATCTGCTGGGCACTTTTCCTCTGGTTTTCCTACAAGATGCCCCTCTTTCATTCCTCATTTGTGCCAGATGTCCTGTCCATTACAGTATACAAGATTTATCTGTTCTTATTATATCTGGTTTCCCATAAAGATCATGTGACCCACAGTTAAGTAGTGTTTCTCGTTTACCTGTCTGTTCATCTCCCTTTGATACAAATATTTTCCTAAGAACTTTATTCTTTTCTCCTTCTTTAAAGTAAGAGTCCATGTTTCCCATCCATATAATATAACTGGGAGAATAACAGTTAATGGCAGGAGAGAATGATCGGAAAGCATCTCGGGATAGAGATGTATGGAGAGCTTTTGTTTGCAAAGGCACAAACCTATGAATCTGATAGTTTAGCCAAAATAGTTATTTTTTATAGATAACAAAACTAAGTGTATGACTTGTCTGTTGCAGGAACAGAATTATACTACTTACTGGGAACATCAAGGTGAGCTGTTTAAGTAAAGTCATGAGTTCCTGCACAATTGACGATTTACCGTTAGAAATCCTTCAAATGATATTTTCTTTCATTAATACCCGTGATCTCATTACATCGTTATCACACGTATGTGAGAAGTGGAGATACCTCATTTATGAAGATACTTTTGTTTGGAAGAATCAATGGTTACACATTTCCCAAACCACAGATTTTTCACCCCTAAAAACTTATCCTCCCATAAGTGCTTTACGATATTACAACTTGAATGTGGATATCTTATCAAATTTATATCACCAAGGAATAAAATTTAAAAAAATAGAGTTGTGGACTGTAGAGAATAATATAAATGAAGTCTTTACATTTTTAGCAACAAATTTTAAAAACATAGAACATTAATAATGAATGGAGAACATATTTTAATTGACTCACCTCATACATTTTCAAACTTCTTTGATACCGACGGTTTCAGACAAAAATCTTGTCCTTCATCAGTCATGGCGTCCATTGATGAAATTCCGTGATTGTTGATTTCTTTAGTGACATCACCTCTTGTGCTGCCATCTTTCGTTGGGATTATAAATTTTGTAATTAAATTTTTATCCACCGGAATATCGAAATTCATAGATCGATATTTATTCTTCTGAATGAATATCAATTCCCAAATTGTCAATTCCAACGGTTTATCCAACTGTTTTAAAAGTTTCGCTTCTTTTTCAATTTTATGATGTTCTAGTAAACTATGTGCAGCAATTGCTGATTTTTCAATTTCACAATTTTTAATATTTCTAAAATGTTCTTTAGTGCGTGTTTCTAAATTCCTTTTTGTTTTTCCTATGTATACTTTGCTACAATCATTACAATTAATTTGATAAATTCCAGATTTCTTACTGTCTGGGATGTTGATTTTTTTATTGGTATTTAAAAGTTTTTCCAGACTAAATTTATTTATTGGTGCCAAAGTAATGTTGTATTTGTCAAATATTTTTTGAAATTTTCCCATGTACTATTGGATGGTAAGTAATTTTCTTGAAATTCTTCTTTTCGTTACTAACCATTTGTAGGGTAGAGCATTCTTTAAGTTGTTTTATCTTTCTGAATTTCTTTAAAAGGATGTTTCCATATTCTTTCTTAAAATTTTCTCCTTTTAATGGGACCTTTATTAATCTATATAAGAGACTATTAAATATTGCATGTTTATGTGCCAGTGGATTGAAACCCGTTGATTTAATATAATTATCAGTATGTGTACCCTTCCTATATATATCAAATTCAATTTTTTGAGTTTTTTCATTCCTAATTATGTATAAATCCAAAAACGGAATTTTGTTTTCAATTTCTGATTCTATGGTAAATTTAATTGATACATCTTGTAGATTAAGTAATTTCAACGCATCATCAACATGTTTAAAATTTATTATCGAAAAAATATCATCAACATATCTGTACCAACTCTTGAAAATCCATGGGTAAGCCTTGGTGATATGGCACTCGAAGTAACATATATATAAATTAGCCAAGAAAGGCGAAAGAGGATTTCCCATAGATAAACCCGAAACTTGTTTGTAAAATTTACCGTTAAAAGTAAAATAGGAGTTTTCAATACAACATTTTGTAAGCTTAATGTATTCTTCTATTTCTTCCTTATTTAAATCCAAAGAACTCAACCATTTTTCCAAAAAATATAACATTTTTCCTATTGGAACATTTGGAAACAATGAAACAACATCGAAAGACACAAATCTATCATTATGAACCACTCTAATGTTATTCAATTCATCAATTAGTTGTAAAGAATTTTCAATACTTTTATTTTCAAATTCTGGAAAACTTTTAAATTTCTGTACTAACCATTTTGATAAATAATAAGACGGGGACCCTATATTATTAATTATCGGTCTCATTTTATTCCCAATTTTATGAATTTTGGGGACACCATACAAAGTATACATAGGAAAAACAAAAAGGAATTTAGAAACACGCACTAAAGAACATTTTAGAAATATTAAAAATTGTGAAATTGAAAAATCAGCAATTGCTGCACATAGTTTACTAGAACATCATAAAATTGAAAAAGAAGCGAAACTTTTAAAACAGTTGGATAAACCGTTGGAATTGACAATTTGGGAATTGATATTCATTCAGAAGAATAAATATCGATCTATGAATTTCGATATTCCGGTGGATAAAAATTTAATTACAAAATTTATAATCCCAACGAAAGATGGCAGCACAAGAGGTGATGTCACTAAAGAAATCAACAATCACGGAATTTCATCAATGGACGCCATGACTGATGAAGGACATGATTTTGTCTGAAACCGTCGGTATCAAAGAAGTTTGAAAATGTATGAGGTGAGTCAATTAAAATATGTTCTCCATTCATTATTAATGATATAACCTCATAATGTTTACTTCCCGATATTAATTTAAATAAAACATAGAACATCTCCATTTTATGGCTTATGATGATTTTGAATATGAATTAATTTCTAAGTTTTCTAACTTAAAAGTTCTGATAATAAACCATGGCTTTGAAATGTTGAGTCGTCACCTCAGATCTATAGCTGATGGATGCAAAGAGCTTTCTAGATTAACTATAATTTATAACAGAAAATTGAGGGATGTTGATGTTGATTATTTTCTTCAGAAGGAACATAAACACCTAGAAATTCTAGAAATTGATGGAGGTGGTTTAACAGGAAGAGCATTTACAGAAAATCAAAGTGTGAAAAAATTGTTAAGTTTTCTATACAAGAAGCAAGGCGTATAAGGATAAAAACATTGAGTTCTTTCTGAAATTGCCTAAATTAAAATATTTGGCTCTAGGAGACTGTGCTATACCTGAACAAGAGTTAGTTAATGCTTTCAAAAATGTAACTTGTAGAAATTTGAAAGAAGTGGATCTTACAGGTCGTCGTTATTATAATTTTCATGCTATATTTGATCGAATAAGTTCTTTGTGCCCTAAAATTAAAGTTATTAATGTAGCTACTACAAGATATTATGATGATTGGTCGATAAACAAAATATTTGGAGAAGAATATTAATGAATAAGATTTGAATGAATCATGAATTCTTCTTACCTCATCAATATATTTACCTAATTACCTTAAGTTTAGTTAAAGGCCTCTCCTGGCACATTATCAACTCCCTTATCATCTGGGCAGCGTAACCCCGCCTTCCAGGTGCCCCAACCTCAAAAGTAGGTTACAAAGATGCCATGCCAGGAGAGAACTCCAGAAATGTCAAAATGACAACCTGGGGCATTTTGGGGGGGAAAAATATGTATATATGTTCATTTCTATTATAATAACTATTGATGAAGTTTGTATGTTATAAGTGACTAAAATAAATTTTTTCTGATGTTATAGCAGTGTTGCCATTATTATGCATTAGTTATTTTGACTCACCTCATTTTTTTCATTTTATTTTCACATACGGCAGTATACAAACCATAAACTTAAGTAAGGTTTAACGTGGATTATCGATTACGGGACAGATTCCTCTAATTATTATTATAATTTTAGCTGTTGTAACTTATATAATGATTATATTAGTTATAAATAATTTTAATAATCGATTTCTTCTTGAAGGACAATTAATTGAATTCTTCTGAATATAGTTTCATCGCATCTAAGTGTAATTGTCAATGCATTTTAACTGTTAATATGCATATAGTCATTCTGTAGGTTGATTTCTACACCCTCTGTTGGCTGGAGAGGATAGGGTTGTATGGAGATCTTATGTGCATGAGCCTGTGGGTTCGATTGAGCCAATAAGGGAAAAAGTCGGTTATTTGATGCAGACACAACGCACATGTGCCAACAGGGTTTTATTTTCAAATTATTTCTCGCCATTTACAATAAATTATACATTTTCTGTAACGATTATTTCAACATATTCTTCTATGATATTTTTAAGTGCAGTGAGAATTTTTTTATATCCCCGGTAGACACCACGCACATGCACCAACGGGTTTTGTTTTTATTTCCCACTATTTACAATAAATTTTACATTTGTTGTAACAATTATTTTAACATATTTTTCTATGATATTTAACTATATATGTAATATGAAGACGTGGCAGCCATATTGATTTTAACTAATATTCTCTACAATGGTGCAGCCAACATAAGAGTATGTACTGTAGAGTTTCAGAACTTTCTGTTTATTTTTGAGCATCTTATTCTTTCACAGGTTAGAATGCTTAAATTGCATTAGATTGGCCTTTCATAGGTTAGAGTACTTAAATTGCGTTAGGTTAGCTTTTAGGTTTGTTAAATAGCATGTATAATGTTGGCTGCATTGCAATATTCCATAGAGTAAACAACTTTGCATTTGTTGGAACATGCGCGTGGTGTCTGCCTGGGACTTAGAAAAAATTCTCACTGCGCTTAATGGAAACATCCCATCAAGACATGTACCAATGCAGCCAACCTAGAGTATGTACTTCAGTACTTACTATTTATTTTTGGGCATTGCATTCTTTTATAGGTTAGAGTGCTTATATTGCGATAGGTTAGCTTTCAGGTTGGTCTTTCACATGTTAGAGTACTTAATTTGCTTTTAGGTTTGTTAAATATTGTGTATATGTTGGTTGCATCATGTGATTCTGTAGTGTTAACTGCTTCCCGTTTGTTGGCACATGCACATGGTGTGTATTGGAACTCACTGCATTTAATGGAAACTTTATCCCCTGAAAATTCCATGACTCCAACCAGGTTCTAACCCGAGACAGTGATGAGCAATGAATAGTTGATTACGACAAATCAGCCTCCTGGGACTTCCCAAATAGGATGTTATGTTGACTTGCGAGGCTAAGTCCAATGGATTCATGATCATGGACCAATTTTGGGGTCGCAAAGATTCGAATAGCCAGGTTTACTAAAAGCTCCTCACTGTGGAGTCTGTTGACAATCTTACAACGGCGACAGGACTCGTCCTCAGTTGGCAGATTACAGATGGTCTGTGAAGTATCGAGGAATGCGTAGTATTTAGCAGTCTTCCCAGATATGTCCAATGAACTCATAGACCAATTGTGTGGAGTCTTGGATTTGTGGGCAAACAACCTGAGGTAACCAGGGAGTAGTGGAACATCAATTCTCAATTTACGTAAAAATTGTATTACTCACTTCATATATTTTTTTATAACTAGTTTTGGAACTTTACACTTCAGTTCCATCTTCAAGTAATCTCGTGACCATTGTTCTGTCGTCTTGAAGAGCCGCCTTTTGCTCCCTTTATTGGTAGACTGAAAAACTTTGAAATCAGGTCATTATCACCAGGAATTTCGAAGCTCATTAATTTCTCTTTAGTTTTTTTATGTAAATATTTTCCCAAACATTGAGTTCTTTCATGCATGGTCCAAAAAATATCTTACCAAAGAAGAGTAAATTATTAAAACAAATAGAAAACTAAAAGAACCGACTGTTTGGGGGAAAAAAAATCAACATTCAAAAAAATGGAAAGGGGGAATTAATGAACATTGAAATTCCTGGGGAAATGACCTGATTTTGAGGTTTATCAGTCTAGCAAGTGTGGGAGCTATAGGTACCACTTCAAGATGACAGAACAACAGTTACGAAATTACTGAAGATGGAACTGAAGTGTAAAGTTCCAAAACTAGTTATGTAACGTAACTACTTATTTATCCTTCTTTGAAAAAAATATTTTAACTTTTTGGATCTTATATGATTTGGTTTTATATAGATCAATTGCTTCTAGCAATATTATTGCAAAAAAAATTGAAACTAAGTGCAGATAAGCAGTAATATACGAAATATAACGAAAAACGTTCAACACGTCCTCGCAAAAAACTGTTAGGTGGTAGAGAAAAACGGACTTCACATTCGAACTCAGCTCAGCGTATGCCAATTAACTAAAATCGCCTATTTTCATTTCTGCGAGCGACAAAAAGTTCAATTTTGTTCTTGTGTTATTAGTTCTGTATGCTATTTTTACGTTTTTATCGGCTTTCTTTAGTGTATTGGCTAATTTTGTCTTTTCTTTTCCTGTGTGTGTAAGTGTTATCCATGTTTCTTGTTTAGTTATGTTGGTTATATTGTTCTTCCTTTTTTGTTTATTTACGAGTTTATCTATGATTTCTTCATTATAGCCATTGGTTTTTGCCATATATTTAATGTAGTTGAGTTCTTGGATATAATTGTCTTTGCTTAATGGGAGTTTCAACATTCTGCTGATTAAGCTATTAAATGTACTAATTTTCTGTTGAAAAGGGTGTGTAGATTTTTTGTTTATGGCCAGAGCATTGCTTGTAGGTTTCCGGTAGATGCCAATTTCTAGTTTATTGTTGTGTAGATTTTTGGTTATAGACAAATCTAAGTAGTTTATGCTATTATTAACTTCTATTTCTTTGGTGAAAGTGATTTTTTTCATGTATGTTATTTAAGTCTTGTAATATTTCTTTTCTGTTTTCATTGTCTTATATTACTAGTACGTCATTGACATATTGTACTATTAGTTTTAGTTAAATTAACTTGGTCTCTAACCCCTAACAAAGGTGAGGTTAAGGCCCAACGTCGGGCTGTTACGTCATTGTAAGATAGAGTACAATAAAGTGATTGAATGAAGTTTTCTCAAAGGATAATAACAAGAAAAATCTGCCCTGGCCAATTCGAATACAACATACCCCACATGGAGTAATGGAATTGAGGGGTCCAGTCAGATAAGGGAATAAGCCACACTTTCATGAAAAGTGGGATTGCTACATTTCTGGAATGCAGTGCCATCTATCTTTGTAACCACAAATTGTTACATGTGTGGGTTATACCATTGGGCAGCTATTTTGTAATTCAATTCAGTACGCTGATCATGTTTCCTCAAATTCCAGTGAGAGTGTGCTGAGTCTTGTTTTTATATGGATCGTCTTTTTTGTTTCCATTGTATATACTAGTGTAGAGTTCATAACATCCAAGGTTATTAATCAAAAACCTTTTGCCCGGGCCCATAGGAGGCAAAGATTGATTCATCTTTCTTTCCTAAACGCTTAAACATGAATCAACAGTAGATCTCAAAACACTAGAGTACTTTAAATTGAATGTATAATTATTGTTATTAATCATAAAAGCTAGACGGAAAATAAAGGAAGCTAGAATGATCTCCTAAATAAGTAAGTTTCAGTATAGGAATATCAAACAAACAGCATGCACATAAATAACTTTAACATTAACCAGGATGTTATATAAAATGATGTTTAATATAAACAATACGTCTGAAGGAGATGAAAAACATAACAAATAGAAATACTTGATCATTCAACAAAAAGAAAATAAACAATAATCATGACAAAACTCTATCATACCTCACACAACACTCATACCATGATCCAAGCCAGGGGTAGTCTTTCCCTGGTCCTCAGGACCAAAACTTAAACTCCGCCACTCGCGGCTCCAGACGACGTTGTCAACTCAAAGTTCCGATCGAATGAATGAATGATAATGTCCTTGCTGTGCATTGCATATTTGAGCGTTCCGAGGTAGAAGGGGAGATGCGCAGCACAAACAGCGCAACAGGAGAGGTAAAAAGGAGAGTGGGGATAGATGCATAGAGAAAGGATATTGGCATAGTTCACGAATCTTATTGTTCGGGGAGGATAACGATACTACAGTAGTGAACCGAAAAACGCATTTTCGGTTCAAGAGGATGGTATAACCCACAACTTCACATTTCGATCACTAGAGGGAAAGGTGATGAGCAGTGTTGACAACATACGTAGTTTAGAGCTAAATCTAACCCATCGTTGTCAACACACTATTTAACAACTACAATTACATATTGTTGTATTGTCGAGTTCGAAATTTAATTGTTGCTTACCATTTAAGTGAGTAACAAATCACTTCTGCTGTTAACTTAGAAATTTACTATTTGTTTTCGATAGTAGCTTTGCTAATGTGGTTTAACATTGTTTGCTGCACTGACAGTAAATAATCAGCTGTTTTTGTTTGATTTGTTATCAAAATGGATGTTATTAATATTGGTAATGATAATCAGGGGGGCACGCCGTAGCGTAGTGGTTAAGGCACTGAGCTACAAGCCGGAGGGTCGAGGGTTCAAGTCCCGTTGGGGTCAGGATTTTTAAACTGACCCAAACCCTCTGGCGGTACTATGGCCCTGGGGTCGACTCAGCCTCTAACTGAAATGAGTACCAGACGCTTGTTCTGGGGTAAAGGCGGCCGTCAACGCAGGGCTGACAACCCGGCTGACATAAAGTGCTGATTGTCTAGAAAAAGAGGGAGCCTTAACCTCCTACTACCCCAAGGGCCTCCTGAGGCCTGTTGTGGGATCACTTTACTTTTAATGATAATCAGAGTAATAGGCTAAAAATAAAAGACCAAGAGATAAGGCAAAATGGTTATGAAATGCTGGCTTAGAATATGTAAGTGACAGAACTAATCAGATGACCAATGGTGTGATTTAATCAGTAAAGCAAGAGTAAAGAAGCCATTCAAAGTGATGAGTATGCAGATGCAAGATTTCAAGAAACTTAAATAAACTAGCTGAACTAATAGAAAACAAACGAAGGACTCCAGGTTCACATGAGGAAGTTTACAGCTTTTAAGGTAGATAAAAATAAGCCAAAATTTCTACTTTTCAAGTACACTTACTCACAACTCGAGAGTCGACAGGAAATAAAGGTTTTCAAAAAGCAATCTGGGAGGTGCCGAAAAGTTAAGACTGCACGAACTTGGAATGCCGTGGATGATTTTTGAAAAACTTGGAAAATACTCTATCCACATGGCCGAAAAATTTGCCAAAAGAAGTATGCAATATTATGTCTCTACTTCCTTTGTACTAGCCGTGTATCATCCAGTGTTTACAGCTCTACAACCGATGATCCAGAGAGGGAAGACGAATGTGAACTAGTGTGAAAATGGTCTTTAGCATCATATTTAGATCTTCAACCGTATATAAATATTATATACTATTATTATTAATTATTATACTATGTTTATAAGTTATGTTTCTACAAATGAACAAAGAAACTCATAAATTTAGAAGTGTATCCTGTATTGCACTGCTTTATATTGATAGTATTTTTCTCTTCTATACAAAAGTAAAACTGAAAAGAAAATTATTTTCTGTAATACTATATTCCACCCTTAATCAAATAAAAAAGATTGTAGCATATGTTTATAGGCTAATTTCTTTTGTAAATTGACTATTTACAAAATCGTTATCTTCATTAGAAGTTCATGTGGCTTATCCCCTTATCTGACTGGACCCCTCTCAATTACAATCTTGGGACCCAGAGGTGGAAAGAGAGTGTCTAATTGCTTGTGCTATGAAGCTGCTCATAATACAATATTACGACTATCTTATTTAATAGATTTTAATATATATATATATAGTTCCATCCAAGCTTGATACTACACTATGTGCATGGGAAACTGCTATAGAGAAAGTTAGTAAATTTGCTGCTATGCAACAGTTTCTGTTAAAAAGATGTAGAGTACTTTCAGCTGTATCCAAGCAAGCCGAAAAGAAGCCACAAACACATTCGAAAGTACAAAAGCCTGCTTTTACACCTTGGAGTGCTTTCCATGCTAATACAAAGAATAAAGTAGAAAATACTAAGCAACCGGATAAGGTTGAGAGTTTACTTCTTCAAATAGCAAGGAGCAGATACTTAAATGCTCTTATTGTAAAGATCCACATTTATTATTGTACTGCGAAAAGTTTAAAGAGCTTACAGTCGACGAAAGGAGAAGACATGTCCAGAAAGCAAATAATTGTTTCAATTGCTTAGCTACGTCACATCAAATACAAAATTGTTTTTCAAACAAGATATGTTTAAAATGTCAAGAGAAATGCCATGCATTTCTTCTCAATCCAGAAAAAGTCGAGAAGAAACTCAGAACTCAACGGAATCTGCAAGTGATGTTGAAACTCAGTCTCTCATTCAGAACACTACGACGAGAAGGGGAGTCAGCATATTACTTTCAACTGCCATCGTGGATGTCCAAGATCGCTTGGGTAAATGGATACCCATAAGATGCTTGTTGGATTAGGGAGAAACTCATGATTTTGCTTTGAAAGAAGCTATAGAATAACTATAACTTCTAGTCCAGTCTACTGAGGTTGCAGTTACTGGGATAAATGCTACATCTTCTGATCTACTCAAATTTGCAAAACTGAAGAAGAGACAGAAATGGCCGTTCATATAAGTTGAATTTAAACTGTCTAATTTTAGGTGTTATCGGAACTCCAACTCCAGTGAGAAATTTGGATATTTGGGACCTGCGAATTCCTGAAGATATCTGATGTTAAAACTCCTGGTTGTTCTTCCTATATAAAATTTGTTGCAGTCCTTACATGTCAATTTATATACTCGTTTTCTGTTGAAAATGTTATTTTCCTCATTGTTATTGTTTATTATGTTGTTCAATTGGGTATTAGTTCTGTATGCTATTTTTACGTTTTTATCGGCTTTCTTTAGTGTATTGGCTAATTTTGTCGTTTCTTTTCCTGTGTATGTAAGTGTTATCCATGTTTTCTTGTTATTGTCAGATTATTTCTCTAGTTTAGTCATGTTGGTTATATTGTTCTTCCTTTTATGTTTATTTACGAGTTTATCTATGATTTCTTCATTGTAGCCATTGGTTTTTGCCATATATTTAATGTAGTTGAGTTCTTGGATACAATTGTCTTTGCTTAATGGGAGTTTCAACATTCTGCTGATTAAGCTATTAAATGTACTAATTTTCTGTTGAAAAGGGTGTGTAGATTTTTTGTTTATGGCCAGAGCATTGCTTGTAGGTTTCCGGTAGATGCCTATTTCTAGTTTATTGTTGTGTAGATTTTTGGTTATAGACAAATCTAAGTAGTTTATGCTATTATTAACTTCTATTTCTTTGGTGAAAGTGATTTTTTCATGCATGTTATTTAAGTCTTGTAATATTTCTTTTGTGTTTTCATTGTCGTATATTACTAGTACGTCATCGACATATCGTACTATTAGTTTTAGTTAAATTAACTTTGTCTAACCTCAAAAGTGAGGTTAAGGCCCAACGTCGGGCTGTTACGTCATTGTAGATAGATGACACGAGTACAATAAAGTGATTGAATGAAGTTTTCTCAAAGTATAATAACAAGAAAAATCTGCCTTGGCCAATTCATATACAACATACCCCACATGGAATAATGGAATTACAATCTTGGGACCCAGAGGTGGAAAGAGAGTGTCTAATTGCTTGTGCTATGAAGCTGCTCATAATACAATATTACGACTATTTTATTTGATAGATGGAATTAAGAGACCAGCCGTTACACTAAGAACTATTGGTCATTAATGATATTGAAGTTATGTTACAATATTGAATTTACTGCCAGCATTAACTTTATTGCACTTTATTTTCAATGGTGTGCAAGGAACTAACTCACTGGCTGTGAAACCTGCAAGTTCATGGTCATGCTGCAGACATAGCCTCTCTATACATCCCTATCCTGAGCTGATGTTTTCCAATCATCCCTTTATAATCTATTATCCTGAAATCATGATTAATGTTCTTCTCCCATCTCTTTCTAGGTCTATCTGCTGGGCACTTTTCCTCTGGTTTTCCTACAAGATGCCCCTCTTTCATTCCTCATTTGTGCCAGATGTCCTGTCCATTACAGTATACAGATTTATCTGTTCTTATTATATCTGGTTTCCCATAAAGATCATGTGACCCACAGTTAAGTAGTGTTTCATGTTTACCTGTCTGTTCATCTCCCTTTGGTACAAATATTTTCCTAAGAACTTTATTCTTTTCTCCTTCTTTAAAGTAAGAGTCCATGTTTCCCATCCATATAATATAACTGGGAGAATAACAGTTAATGGCGGGAGAGAATGATAGGAAAGCATCTCGGGATAGAGATGTATGGAGAGCTTTTGTTTGCAAAGGCACAAACCTATGAATCTGATAGTTTAGCCAAACTAGTTATTTTTTATAGATAACAAAACTAATTGTATGACTTGTCTGTTGCAGGAACAGAATTATACTACTTACTGGGAACATCAAGGTGAGCTGTTTGAAGTAAAGTCATGAGTTCCTGCACAATTGACGATTTACCATTAGAAATCCTTCAAATGATATTTTCTTACATTAGTACTCGTGATCTCATTACATCGTTATCACGCGTATGTGAGAAGTGGAGATACCTCATTTGTGACGATGCTTTTGTTTGGAAGAATCGATGGTTTCACGTTTCCCGAACCTCAGATTTTTCACTCCTAAAAACTTATCCTCCCATAAGTGCTTTACGATATCACAAATTGGATGTGGGTATCTTGTCAAATTTATATCACCAAGGAATAAAATTTAAAAAATTAGAGATGTGGAATTTTCGGAATGATATAAGTGAAGTCTTTACATTTTTAGCAAAATATTTTAAAAACATAGAACATCTTCATTTTATGGGACATGATATTTTTGATTATGAATTAATTTCTAAATTTTCTAACTTAAAAGTTCTGATAATAAACCATGGCTTTGGAATGTTGAGTCGTCACCTCAGATCTATAGCTGATGGATGCAAAGAGCTTACTAGATTGACCATAATTTATAACAAAAATTTGATTGATGATGATGTTGATTATTTTCTTCAGAAACATAAACACCTAGAAATTCTAGAAATTGGTGGACAAGGTTTAACAGAAAGAGCATTTACAGAAATATCAAAGTGTGAAAAAATTGTTAAGTTTTCTATAAAAGATGCAGGGGGTATAGGGATAAAAACATTGAGTTATCTTCTGAAATTGCCTAAATTAAAATATTTGACTCTAGGAAAATGTGCTATACCTGATCAAGAGTTGGTTAATGCTTTCAAAAATGTAACTTGCAGAAATTTGTTAGAAGTGGATCTTACAGGTGTTCGTTGTGATTTTGATGCTATATTTGATCAAATAAGTTCTTTGTGCCCTAAAATTAAAATTATTAATGTAGCTACTAGAAAATACTATGAAGATTGGTCGATACACAAAATATTTGGAGAAGAATATTAATGAATAAGAATTGAATGAATCGTGAATTCTTCTTACTCATCAATATATTTGCCTAATTACCTTAAGTTTAGTTAAAGGCCTCTCCTGGAACATTATCATCAACTCCCTTATCTCTGGGCAGCATAACTCCGCCTTCCTGGTGCCCCATCCTCAAAAGTAGGTTACAAAGATGCCATGCCAGGAGAGAACACCAGAAATGTCGAAATGACAACCTGGGGCATTTGGGGGGAGAAAATATGTATATATATATATATTTATTTATATTATTAATCTATTATGTTAACCATTAATGAAGTTTGTATGTCAAAAGTGACTAAAATAAATTTTTTCTGATGTTATAGCAGTGTTGCCATTATTATGTGTTAGTTATTTTGACTCACCTCTTATTTATTTTTTTTTTTAATATTCTGCAGAATATAGTTTCATCGCATGTATGCGTAATTGTCGATGCATTTTAATTGTTGATTTGCAGATAGCCATTCTGTAGGTTGATTTCTACTCCCTCTGTTGGCTGACCGATGAACTTCCAAATCAATTTTTTTTTTTCAGGAATTTCAAAATTCATATATTTCTCCTTATTCTTGTGGATGTAAATTTTCCTTAGATTTATCTGTTTGAGTAATTTAGCCTTTGTTTTGATTGTGTGTTTTTCTGGCGATGCATGTGCAGCTGTTGCAGGTTTTTCTATTTCTCCATTTGTAACATTTCTAAGATGTTCTTCCTATCTTGTATCCAAGTTCCTTTTTGTTTTCCTATGTATATTTTTTTGCAATCTTTACAATGAATTTGATAAATCCATGATTTGTTGCCACCATCAATCTTTTCATTTTTGTTGGTTTTTTATTAATTGATTCAAACTGTAATCATCTTTTTGGCTCTAATTTAATGTTAAATTTTCTGAAACTCTTAGAAAAATTATTACTTATCGAATGCCCTAGTATACAAGTATATATATATATATATATATATGTATACAAAAAAACACTGACAATGGAGGTGAGGTTGTATTTTAAGATATATTGATAATTTTTAATAAGGTACCAATTGTCTGGAAATAATGCATTTTCACATTATGAGTAGCTAATTTCACAAGAGTTTTGTTAGTTGGATTTCAAGACTCAATACTTGACAATACTCTCACAGTCATATCAAGTTTTCAAAATATCCACCTCCCATCTCATTACAGAACAACCATTGGTCTGCCCGTTCAAATATGCGTGGCCTCGTTTTAATTGTTTGTCTAGCAGCATGGATTCATGTATAAGATCCATACATGACTCTACTGGAGTCTGATAAACTGACTGTTTCATGTCGTCCCATAAAAAGTAGTCGAGAGGGTTAAGATCAGGTGATCTCAGAGGCCATGGGACTGCCAATTCATTGACCTGGATACATGGTATCCAAATGTCTCCTCATATTGGCATCAAAGTGAGCCGGAGCTCCATCATATAGTTGCAACATTCCGTTGCGAAGCCACGTATCATAGGTTCCGTACCTACGTTTTATTTTTATTTGATTAATGAATATGGATTTTGATCAAGTAAACATCAACTCAGTTGATTATTAAATTAATCTAATCTACAAGACTTAATTCTTATTACATCTGATTTGCTTTAAAAAAATTATAGCTTACTCCTATGTACTGTTCTCTATCCATCTCTCTTTAGCCTTTTTTCCCCCCTAAGTACTTTATTCTCAAATACTCCTAAACTTTCCCACCTTTTTAAAGTTGGTAATAATAGTGTTTATAAACATTTTTCGAAAAAAATCATACTTTTCATTGCAAAAGGCTGTGTTTCGCATCCATATAAGGCTATTTTTAACTTATACAGCTCACTAACACCAATGAACCCTTTGGGTGGAGTAAAGCTCTCCATATATCCCTATTCCTAGCTAATTATACGAACACTAGAAGCATGTTGAGAACCCGTACACTCCTGGGATTCACTTTTAATATATATATATATATATATATATATATATAGTTGCATCCAAGCTTGATACTATACTACGTGCATGGGAAACTGCTATAGAGAAAGTTAGCAAATTTGCTGCTATGCAACAGTTTCTGTTAAAAAGATGTAGAGTACTTTCAGCTGTATACAAGCAAGCCGAAAAGACGCCACAAACACATTCGAAAGTACAAAAGCCTGCTTTTACACCTTCGAGAGCTTTCCATGCTAATACAAAGAATAAAGTAGAAAATACTAAGCAACCAGATAAGGTTGAGAGTTTACTTCTTCAAATAGCAACTGGGCCGTCCTATGAAACGCTGGAGGGAAAATTTTCTATAGGATTGTAACAGGCCTTGGCCTAATACTTGGAAGGAAGAAGAAGAAGAAATAGCAAGGAGCAGATACTTAAATGCTCTTATTGTAAAGATCCACATTTATTATTCTACTGCAAAAAGTTTAAAGAGCTTACAGTCGACGAAAGGAGAAGACATGTCCAGAAAGCAAAGCATTGTTTCAATTGCTTAGCTACATCACATCAAATACAAAATTGTTTTTCAAACAAGATATGTTTAAAATGTCAAGAGAAATGCCATGCATTTCTTGTCAATCCAGAAAAAGTCGAGAAGAAACTCAGAACTCAACGGAATCTGCAAGTGTTGTTGAAACTCAGTCTCTCATTCAGAACACTACGACGAGAAGGGGAGTCAGCATATTACTTTCAACTGCCATCGTGGATGTTCAAGATCGCTTGGGTAAATGGATACCCATAAGATGCATGTTGGATTAGGGAGAAACTCATGATTTCGCTTTGAAAGAAGCTATAGAATAACTATAACTTCTAGTCCAGTCTACTGAGGTTGCAGTTACTGGGATAAATGCTACATCTATTTTTTTTTTTATTTAGCCTGGTGGAGTTAAGGCCATGTGGCCTTCTCTTCCACTCACCAGAACAAACATATGTTATATATGAATACAAAAATTACAATAATAGTCATATTAAACAGGACAAAGATATGTTACATATGAATACAAAAAAAATTACAATAATAGACATTGAACAATTAATTATCTGTCATATTGAATAATAATGAAAATAATATCTAATAATACAATGAAACTAAATACAATTAAACTAAATACAATTAAAATTAAATTAATGATACAATGAATTAAAAAAAAAGGAATAACAGCTCGAATCTACTATACATAAAAAGAAAAGAAAAAAATACAAAGAAAGTAATAAACTACAATGAATTAATCTACGCTTTTTATACAAGGCATTAGGTAAATATATTAACAAATCCTAAGTATATTTTTATTAAATAATGCAAAAACGCATTATTAATTCTTAAAAAGTAATATTAGTGAGTTGTTTCTGTTAGTAATTTTATTTTCAATTTGTTTCTGAAAGATGGTAAAGTTTGGCAGTCTCTGACATAGGGTGGAAGTGAATTCCATGTTCTAGCAAGAGAAACTGTAAAAGATTTCGAATAATAGGTAGTGTGATGAGGAGGGATATAAAGGACACTTAGAAATTTACTATTTGTTTTCGATAGTAGCTTTGCTAATGTGGTTTAACATTGTTTGCTGCACTGACAGTAAATAATCAGCTGTTTTTGTTTGATTTGTTATCAAAATGGATGTTATTAATATTGGTAATGATAATCAGAGTAATAGGCTAAAAATAAAAGACCAAGAAATAAGGCAAAATGGTTATGAAATGCTGGCTTAGAATATGTAAGTGACAGAACTAATCAGATGACCAATGGTGTGATTTAATCAGTAAAGCAAGAGTAAAGAAGCCATTCGAAGTGATGAGTATGCAGATGCAAGATTTCAAGAAACTTAAATAAACTAGCTGAACTAATAGAAAACAAACGAAGGACTCCAGGTTCACATGAGGAAGTTTACAGCTTTTAAGGTAGATAAAAATAAGCCAAAATTTCTACTTTTCAAGTACACTTACTCACAACTCGAGAGTCGGCAGGAAATAAAGGTTTTCAAAAAGCAATCTGGGAGGTGCCGAAAAGTTAAGACTGCACGAAGTTGGAATGCCGTGGATGATTTTTGAAAAACTTGGAAATACTCTATCCACATGGCCGAAAAATTTGCCAAAAGAAGTATGCAATATTATGTCTCTACTTCCTTTGTACTAGCCGTGTATCATCCAGTGTTTACAGCTCTACAACCCGATGATCCAGAGAGGGAACACGAATGTGAACTAGTGTGAAAATGGACTTTACATCATATGTAGATCTTCAACCATATATAAATATTACATACTATTCTTAATTAATTATTATACTATGTTTATAAGTTATGTTTCTACAAATGAACAAAGCAACTCATAAATTTAGAAGTGTATCCTGTATCGCACTGCTGTATATTGATAGTACTTTTCTCTTCTATACAAAAGTAAAACTGAAAAGAAAATTATTTTCTGTAATACTATATTCCACCCTTAATCAAATAAAAGAGATTGTAGCATACATTTATAGGCTAATTTCTTTTGTAAATTGACTATTTACAAAATCCTTGTTATCTTCATTAGAAGTTCATGTGGCTTATCCCCTTATCTGACTGGACCCCTCAATTACAATCTTGGGACCCAGAGGTGGAAAGAGAGAGTCTAATTGCTTGTGCTATGAAGCTGCTCATAATACAATATTACGACTATCTTATTTGATAGATGAAATAAAGAGACCAGCCGTTACACTAAGAACTATTGGTCATTAATGATATTGAAGTTATGTTACAATATTGAATTTACTGCCAGCCTTAACTTTATTGCACCTTATTTCCCATAATAAGCAAAGAACTAACTCACTGGCAGTGTCAAACCTGCAAGTTCATGGTCAAGCTGCAGACATAGCCTCTCTATACATCCCTATCCTGAGCTGATGTTTTCCAATCATCCCTGTATAATCTATTACCCTGAAATCATGATTAATGTTATTCTCCCATCATCTCTTTCTAGGTCTATCTGCTGGGCACTTTTCCTCTGGTTTTCCTACAAGATGCCCCTCTTTCATTCCTCATTTGTGCCAGATGTCCTGTCCATTACAGTATACAAGATTTATCTGTTCTTATTATATCTGGTTTCCCATAAAGATCATGTGACCCACAGTTAAGTAGTGTTTCACATTTACCTGTCGGTTCATCTCCCTTTGATAGAAATATTTTCCTAAGAACTTTATTCTTTTCTCCTTCTTTAAAGTAAGAGTCCATGTTTCCCATCCATATAATATAACTGGGAGAATAACAGTTAATGGCGGAAGAGAATGATAGGAAAGCATCTCGGGATAGAGATGTATGGAGAGCTTTTGTTTGCAAAGGCACAAACCTATGAATCTGATAGTTTAGCCAAACTAGTTATTTTTTATAGATAACAAAACTAATTGTATGACTTGTCTGTTGCAGGAACAGAATTATACTACTTACTGGGAACATCAAGGCGAGCTGTTTGAAGTGAAGTCATGAGTTCCTGCACAATTGATGATTTACCGTTAGAAATCCTTCAAATGATATTTTCTTACATTAGTACTCGTGATCTCATTACATCGTTATCACACGTATGTGAAAAGTGGAGATACCTCATTTATGAAGATACTTTTGTTTGGAGGAATCGATGGTTACACATTTCCCGAACCACAGATTTTTCACCTCTAAAAACTTATCCTCCCATAAGTGCTTTACGATATTACAACTTGAATGTGGATATCTTATCAAATTTATATCACCAAGGAATAAAATTAAAAAAATTAGAGACGTGGACTTGGGAAGATATAAATGAAGTCTTTACATTTTTAGCAACAAATTTTAAAAACATAGAATATCTTCATGTTGTGGGATGTAGTAATTTTGATTATGAATTAATTTCTAAGTTTTCTAACTTAAAAGATCTGATAATAAACCATGGCTTTCAATTGTTGGGTCATCATCTCAGATCTATAGCTGATGGATGCAAAGAGCTTACTAGATTAACCATAATTTATAACTACAAGTTGAGGGATGTTGATGTTGATTATTTTCTTCAGAAGAAACATAAACACCTAGAAATTCTAGAAATTGATGGACAATGTTTAACAGGAAGAGCATTTACAGGAATATCAAAGTGTGAAAAAATTGTTACGTTTGCTATGCAAAATGCAGCGACTATAAGTGTAAAAACATTGAGTTCTCTTCTGAAATTGCCTAAATTAAAATATTTGACTCTAAGAAACTCTGCTATACCTGAACAAGAGTTAGTTAATGCTTTCAAAAATGTAACTTGCAAAAATTTGATAGAAGTGGATCTTACAGAACATCGTCATTATGATTTTGATTATATATTTGATCAAATGAATTCTTTGAGCCCTAAAATTAAAATTGTTAATACAGCTACAAGATATTATGATGATTGGTCGATAAACAAAATATCTCATGAAGAATATTAATGAATAAGAATTGAATGAATCGTGAATTCTTACCTCATCAATATATTTGCCTAATTACCTTAAGTTTTATTTAAGGCCTCTCATCCTGGCACATCATCAACTCCCTTATCATCTGGGCAATGTAACCCCGCTTTCCAGATGCCCCAACCTGAAAAGTAGGTTACAAATATGCCATGCCAGGAGAGAACACCAGAAATCTCAAAATGACAATCTGGGGCATTTGGGAAGAAAAAATATGTATATATATTTATTTATATTATTAAACTATTATATTAACTATTAATGAAGTTTGTAATGTGAAAAGTAACTAAAATAAATGTTTTCTGATGTTATAGCAGTGTTGCCATTATTATGCATTAGTTATTTTGACTCACCTCTTTTTTTTTATATTCTGCAGACTATAGTTTCATCGCATTTATGAGTCATTGTCGATGCCGTTATGTAGGTTGATTTCTACTCCCTCTGTTGGCTGACCGATGAACTTCCAAATCAAATTTTTTTTTTTCCCCCTATTTCCCTGGGAATTTCAAAATTCGTATTTTTCTCCTTATTCTTGTGGATGTAAATTTTCCTTAGATTTATCTGTTTGAGTAATTTAGCCTTTGTTTTGATTGTGTGTTTTTCTGGCCATGCATGTGCAGCTATTGCAGGTTTTTCTATTTCTCCATTTGTAACATTTCTAAGATGTTCTTTTTATCTTGTATCCAAGTTCCTTTTTGTTTTTCCTGTATATGTTTTTTTGCTATCATTACAGTGAATTTGATAAATCCATGATTTGTTGCCATCATCAATCTTTTCATTTTTGTTGGATATTTTTATAAATTGATTCAAACTGTAATCAGTTTTTTTGGTGCTAATTTAATGTTAAATTTTCTGAAATTAAAAAAAAAAATTATTACTTATTGAATGCCCTAGTATATATATATATATATATATATATACACACACAGGATGTTGCAAAAAAAACACCGGCAATGGAGGTGAGGTTGTATATTGAGATATATTGATCATTTTTTAATAAGGTACCAATGTCTGGAAATAATGCTTTTTCACATTATGAGTAGCTAATTTCACAAGAGTTTTGTTAGTTGGATTTCAAGACTCAGTACTTGACAATACTCTCACATCATATCAAGTTTTCAAAATATCCACCTCCCATCTCATTACAGAGCCATTGGTCTGCATGTTCAAACATGCCTGGCCTCGTTTTACTTGTTTCTCTAGCAGCATGGATGTGGGTTATAAGATCCATATGTGACTCTACTGGAGTCTGATAAACTGACTGTTTCATGTCGTCCCATAAAAAGTAGTCGAGAGGGTCAAGATCAGGTGATCTCAGAGGCCATAGGTCTGCCAATCCATCAACCTGGATACATGGTATCCAAATGTCTCCTCATATTGGCATCGAAGTGAGTTGGAGCTCCATCATATAGTAGCCACAATCCATTGCGAAGCCACATATCATAGGCTCCGTACCTGTGAGGTGTTGTCAAGTAATGAGTCTTCAAATCCTTCAAACTAACACTGATCTGAGACATAATTAACAAGTCATTTCCTGACATAGGTACCTTATTAAAAATGGTCAACTTATCTCAATATACTATCTCACCTCTTGTCAGTGTTATTTTTGCAACACTCTGTACATGTATATATATATCTATATCAGTTAGGAAAAACCGGGTAAGTCAACTTTTGGTCAAAAATGAATTATTAACATCTCCCGATAGCTTTTGATCCGATGCACATTCGGTAAAAACGGGTAAGTCGTCAAGCAAATAGTGACGGTGTTATTAAGCATTGAATTTTCAATGTATGCACTCTTTGATGTAAGTCATTGAACTAGTTTTTGCTCTCCTGTAAAAAATTACTTTGAAGACTTACCTGGATTTATATTTGAAGAGAAAAATTTTTGCATTGACAGAGGCTCGAACCCGGGACCTTTTGGCTTGCCGGGCCAAATGTTCTACCAACTGAGCTACCGAGGCGAGTTACGATATAGACGCAAATGGTTCTCTTATATACGTTGTAATTCCCTCTCGCCAAATGCTTTTGAAACCATTGCTTCTATCTTTGCAAATGGTAGAGCATTTGGCCTGGCAAGCCAAAGGTCCCGGGTTCGTGTCTCGGTCTAGGTGAAAATTTTTCTCTTCAAATATAATTTATCTTTCATTGAGAAATGTTAAATCAATAATAAAAACATCATTAGAAGCCTAACTAGCTTTATAAAGTAATGTTAAATTCCCAATAAATGTCTTCTTAACTAAGAAGCCGCCATTTGCAAAGATAGAAGCAATGATTTCAAAAGCATTTGCGAGAGGGAATTATAACGTATATAAGAGAAAAATTTGCGTCTATATCATAACTCACCTCGGTAGCTCAGTTGGTAGAGCATTTGGCCCGAAAGCCAAAGGTCCCGGGTTTGAGTCTCGGTCTAGGCAAAAATTTTTCTCTTCAAATATAATTTATCTTTCATTGAGAAATGTTAAATCAATAATAAAAACATCATTAGAAGCCTTGCTAGCTTTATAAAGTAATGTTAAATTCCCAATAAATGTCTTCTTAACTAAGAAGCCGCCATTTGCAAAGATAGAAGCAATGGTTTCAAAAGCATTTGGCGAGAGGGAATTATAACGTATATAAGAGTAAAATTTGCATCTATATCATAACTCGCCTCAGTAGCTCAGTTGGTAGAGCATTTGGCCCAGCAAGCCAAAGGTCCCGGGTTCAAGTCTCGGTCTAGGCAAAAATTTTTCTCTTCAAATATAATTTATCTTTCATTGAGAAATGTTAAATCAATAATAAAAACATCATTACCTGGTTTTTCCTAACTGATGTAGATGTATAGTGTTGCAAAAAAATATAAATGGGAGGGAGAACGAGTTTAGAAGAGTTGAATGGATGAAACTGGTTTAAGATGAAGGATGCTCAGATTAGGGACATGGGACTAGATGTAGAATATACTGTACAAATTCATTATCAAAAAAAGTTATTACAACCTAAACTAATTGAGACTTGGAAAAATGAGAAGGTAGATAAAGGCAGGAAATCTCAAATTCACCAAATAAAATGTGCAGATTGTGAGAAAATATACATAGGTAAACTAACTCAATGACATGATGGAACCCATAGGGTTCATGCCCACACAGACATAAGCTCTCCACACATTGCTATCTCAAGAACCAGTTCTCCTGAATGACATAACATCGGTTGAAATATTACTGAAGATGAAACCACCTAGGTTTTGAAACCGGTTTAATTAAGAGACTGGTTATGATGGGAAGTATAAAGAATCTTAATTTAAATCTTAAATTAAACCTCAGGTGATTTTTCCTATAAAAGTTCAATCCAGAGATTGTTTTCCAATCATCCCTGTATAATCTACTTCCACAAAACAAAAAGAAATTAGAACATTGAAATGAAAGAACACTTCAGAAATGTGAAAAAATGAGGAAGTAGATAAATCAGGACTAAGCTGCCCACACTCGGTCAGAAAAACAGAATCAAATTGAATGCAAAATTATTAAAACAGAAAATCCGAAGAACTGACAGTTTGGGAGCAAATTTAGATCAAGAAGTATAAGGATAATGTCATGAGTTTTGAAATTCCCAGGATTAAATCAGATTGCATTAAAATATACATAGGGAAACCAAAGATAAATTTAACCATTAGAACGATGCAACACAATTAAAGTAAAAGAAAAAAAGGAGAAAAACCTGCAGTAGCTATTCACATTTGGTCAGAAAAACATAAAATTCATGTAAATGCCAAATTATTAAAACCGTTAGAAAATGCAAATGAACTTACTATTTGGGAGAAAATGTACATCCAGAAGAACAAGAATTTTGAAATTCTCGGGGAGAGAGATTTGATATGCAAGTTCTTTAGGCCACAAAAATAGGGAGTCGGAGTCGGCATCCAGGGTCAACAACGTAAGAAACGTCACTCTGGACAAGGTGTACTAGAGAAATCAACTAATATGTACTAAGTTCACAATAACTCAACTTAGTTATTAACCTACAGGATTACCAACCTATAATTCAACAGTCAGAACGAGCTATTAACTTTTAGAAGACTTGAGGGACATATTTGTTCATTAAATGTAAATCCCTAAACGACTTAGTGGACATATTTGTCCCATGATAACATTATTTCTTCGTAAAATTACAAAAATTCAGAAAATATAAAGAAATTATTAGTGGCTCTAACCTATTGTGTTCCGATCAAGTATTCACAAAAAATTAAAAAACACATAAGGTGCCTTTTTCACCCCTAATTTTTACATATTTTTCCCATGATAACATTATTTCTTTGTAAAATTATAACAATTCAGAAAATGTTGCAAGGAAGTTATTTGTGGCTCTAACCTATTGTGTTTTAGATGAAGTATTCATAAAAAATAAAAATAATGTGGTGTCTTTTTCACCCCTAATTTTGTATTTAAATTATAACGAGTTAACATGGTAAATATCTTGTTGTATTTATTTTTTAAAAAATATCTGATATGCTACCCACATTATTTTGATAATCCAGGATGCCATGTACGTGAAGCCATTTTTTTACATATTAAAAAACAAACCATATTCTACAGTTACTAATTCAAGACTGAATGTTAGTGTTGTATGTTATAAGGTTTGAGTGCCACAGAAAAAAAAAAATGTGCTGATAATACTGTCGTCAACAAGGCAAGGTATTCATGTTTATGCTTTCAAAGCAGATTTTTCATGGCACACGTGTTCCAACTCCAACTACTACATCATCAAATCCTCCTTGCAAGAGCACAGTCACCTTCAAATGATAAACTGAACCCATTATAAAGTCAAACCAAAAAATATAGACCTTGCAAATAAATTTAACTTTTAATAATAAAATTCTCTATTGTATGTAAAAATTAAACATTTCATTGAATAATACACTCCTTTATGAATGAAATAAGTTATTTTATACTTGTATCTCTTATAGTTCATCATAAAAATTTTTTTTTGTTAGTATGCGCGCTCTACCATCCATTTAATATCATGGACTGGGATTTAAATTCCGTCCTGCAGTTCATGCAGTATTTTTAAATACCACGGAATATAAAGGTTAATAGAATGAAATATGTTCACTCTATGAAAAAGTCCATATCATGTCTGCTTGATTTACAGAATCAAATTACACAAGAAGCAGGCTTTTTACAATTTTAATGTTTTTCAAATTTTTCATTCATTGGCTTCCTTCATTAAAATGTATAGTGACTTTAGAGATGCCCAGTATATTTAGGATGTAATACTTTCATTTGTAAATTAATGAGTCATTTTTACATCTTACCTCATTTTGTGTTTCTTTAAACACAGGAGCTATTACTCAACCGCATTAAATTTTTAGCCGGTGAGGGGAAGCAATGGCACTAGTGTTGAAGAGGGGAAAAGTGTCTCCGTCCACCGTTGGTACAAGCGAATGACTGGGCAAGTGGTATAATCATTGGCAAAATATAGTGGTAGTTTAACTTTTATAGGAATTAATCACTATGAGGTTTAATTTATGGTGAAAGAGGCAGTATTCAATAGTTTGACACATAGATTGGTAAATACACTTATGAGCAAAGAAAACTATGAAAAAGAAAAAGAACACATAATTAATGTTGCAATAGATAATGGTTATGAAGAAAATATGGTACACAAGAAAATAAATAAATTTAAAAGACAAAAATTAATAAAAGAAACAGAAAAAATAAAATTCAAGAAATTCACTTAAAACACTATAAATTTCAAAAAGTTTAATATAAGATTAGCAGCAAAGAATGAACACAGCCTTAATAGGATAATTAAAACAAATCAGGAATTTATCACATCAAATGCAGGGATTGTAACAAAATTTATATTGGAAAAACAAAAAGAAATTTGAAAACAAGGGTGAAAGAACCATCTTAGAAACATCAAAAATGGAGAAGTGGAAAAGTCAGCAGTAGCTGCTCATGCTTGGTCCGAAAAACATTTAATTGAATCAAAAGCCAGACTAATTAAACAAATAGACAAACAAAACGAACTCGCAGTTTGGGAAAAGATCCACATTGAGAAAAACAAAGGAAAACTTATGAACTTCGAAATTCCCACAAATTTTGACCTGATCCAGAGGTTCATTGGTCTACCAACAGAGGGAAGAAGAAGAGTTTCTTCCAATCGACATAACATCAGTCGCCAAGAAGGTACTGAGGATGAGTCAGTTGTGGTCTCGAAATCGTGATCTACTTAGAAGATATATATGAGGATATGTAAGAAACATTTAATTTCACCATATAGTGGTAGACCTACTTGAAATAGGAAATGAAGTTAATGAAAGATCATTGGAGGTTGTATATCTACAAGTTTCTGAATAATGTGATGTATAGAGAAATTAAATCAGCTCTGACTTCCAACAAATGTCTGGCAGACTTAAATATGTATGTACTGCAAATAAAGGGTCTAATTTTTGCACATTACATTGCCACTATACACGACTGACAGATAATAAACACTGTCACTGCAACCTGAGACAAAGGTCTGCTACCTCCAAGCTCTGTACATCCCTAACCTGAGCTAATGTTTTCCAATCATCCCTGTGTAATCTATTACCCTGAAATCATGATTAATGTTATTCTCCCATCTCTTTCTAGGTCTATCTGCTGGGCACTTTTCCTCTGGTTTTCCTACAAGATGCCCCTCTTTCATTCCTCATTTGTGCCAGATGTCCTGTCCATTACAGTATACAAGATTTATCTGTTCTTATTATATCTGGTTTCCCATAAAGATCATGTGACTCACAGTTAAATAGTGTTTCATGTTTACCTGTCTGTTCATCTCCCTTTGATACAAATATTTTGCTAAGAACTTTATTCTCAAATGGCCATATTCTTTTCTCCTTCTTTAAAGTAAGAGTCCATGTTTCCCATCCATATGGGAGAATAACAGTCAATGGCAGGAGAGAATGATTGGAAAGCAGCTTAGGATAGAGATGTATGGAGAGCTTTTGTTTGCAAAGGCACAAACCTATGAATCTGATAGTTTAGTCAAACTGTAGTTATTTTTTTATAGATAACAAAACTAAGTGTTTGACTTGTCTGTTGCAGGAATGGAATTATACTACTTACTGGGAACATCAAGGTGAGTTGTTTAAGTAAAGTCATGAGTTCCTGCACAATTGATGATTTACCGTTAGAAATCTTTCAAATGATATTTTCTTACATTAGTACTCGTGATCTCATTACATCGTTATCATACGTATGTGAGAAGTGGAGATACCTCATTTATGAAGATGCTTTTGTTTGGAGGAATCGATGGTTACACATTTCCCGAACCACAGATTTTTCACCCCTAAAAACTTATCCTCCCATAAGTGCTTTACGATATAACAACTTGAATGTGGATATCTTGTCAAATTTATATCACCAAGGAATAAAATTTAAAAAATTACAGACGTGGACTGGAAGATATAAATGAAGTCTTTACATTTTTAGCTACAAATTTTAAAAACATAGAACATCTTCATTTTGTGGGATATAGTAATTTTGAATATGAATTAATTTCTAAGTTTTCTAACTTAAAAGTTCTGATAATAAACCATGGCTTTGAAATGTTGAGTCGTCACCTCAGATCTATAGCTGATGGATGCAAAGAGCTTTCTAGATTAACTGTAATTTATAACTACAATTTGACGGATGTTGATTATTTTTTTCAGAAGGAACATAAACACCTAGAAATTCTAGAAATTGATGGACATGATTTAACAGGAAGAGCCTTTACAGAAATATCAAAGTGTGAAAAAATTGTTAAGTTTTCTATACAAGATGCAGGGGGTATAGGGATAAAAACATTGAGTTCTCTTCTGAAATTGCCTAAATTAAAATATTTGACTCTAGGAAACTGTGCTATACCTGATCAAGAGTTGGTTAATGCTTTCAAAAATGTAACTTGCAGAAATTTGTTAGAAGTGGATCTTACAGGTGATTGTTGTGATTTTGATGCTATATTTCGTCAAATAAGTTCTTTGTGCCCTGAAATTAAAATTATTAATATAGCTCCAAACTATTATGGTGATTGGTCGATAAACAAAATATTTGAAGAAGAATATTAATGAATAAGAATTGAATGAATCATGAATTCTTCTTACCTCATCAATATATTTTCTAATTACCTTAAGTTTAGTTAAAGGCTTCTCCTGGCACATCATCATCAACTCCCTATCATCTGGGCAGCATAACCGTGCCTTCCAGGTGCCCCAACCTAAAAAGTAGGTTACAAATATGCCATGCCAGGAGAGAACACCAGAAATCTCAAAATGACAATCTGGGGCATTTGGGGAGAAAAAATATGTATATATATTTATTTATATTATTAAACTATTATATTAACTATTAATGAAGTTTGTAATGTGAAAAGTAACTAAAATAAATGTTTTCTGATGTTACAGCAGTGTTGCCATTATTATGCATTAGTTATTTTGACTCACCTATTTTTTTTTATATTCTGTAGACTATAGTTTCATCGCATTTATGAGTCATTGTCGATGCCGTTCTGTAGGTTGATTTCTACTCCCTCTGTTGGCTGACCGATGAACTTCCAAATCGAATTTTTTTTTCCCATATCCCCTGAAATATCAAAATTCATATTTTTCTCCTTATTCTTGTGGATGTAAATTTTCCTTAGATTTATCTGTTTGAGGAATTTAGCCTTTGTTTTGATTGTGTGTTTTCTGGTCATGCATGTGCAGCTATTGCAGGTTTTTCTACTTCTCCATTTGTAACATTTCTAAGATGTTCTTTCTATCTTGACTCCAAGTTCCTTTTTGTTTTTCCTGTGTATGTTTTTTTGCAATCACTACAATGAATTTGATAAATCTATGATTTGTTGCCATCATTGATCTTTTCATTTTTGTTGGTTATTTTTATAAATTAATTCAAACTGTAATCATTTTTTTTGGTGCTAATTTAATGTCAAATTTTCTGAAAGTAAAAAAATATATCACTTATTGAATGCCCTAGTATATATATATATACACAGGATGTTGCAAAAAAACACCGACAACAGAGGTGAGGTTGTATATTGAGATATGTTGATCATTTTTTAATAAGGTACCAATGTCTGGAAATAATGCTTTTTCACATTATGAGTAGCTAATTTCACAAGAGTTTTGTTAGTTGGATTTCAAGACTCAGTACTTGACAATACTCTCACATCATATCAAGTTTTCAAAATATCCACCTCCCATCTCATTACAGAGCAACCATTGGTCTGCATGTTCAAACATGCCTGGCCTCGTTTTAATTATTTCTGTAGCAGCGTGGATTCGGGTTGATCCATATGTGACTCTACTGGAATCTGATAAACTGACTGTTTCATGTCATCCCATAAAAAGTAGTCGAGAGGGTTAAGATCAGGTGATCTCAGAGGCCATGGGACTGCCAATCCATCAACCTGGATACATGGTATCCAAATGTCTCCTCATATTGGCATCAAAGTGAGTTGGAGCTCCATCATATAGTTGCAACATTCCGTTGCGAAGCCACGTATCATAGGTTCCGTACCTGTGAGGTGTTGTCAAGTAATGAGTCTTCAAATCCTTCCGACTAACACTGATCTGAGACATAATTAACAAGTCATTTCCTGACATAGGTACCTTATTAAAAATGGTCAACTAGTCTCAGTATACTACCTCACCTCTTGTCGGTGTTTTTTTTTGCAACACCCTGTATATATATATATATATACATCAGTTGGGAAAAACCGGGTAAGTCAACTTTTGGTCGAAAATGAGTTATTAACATCTCCCGATAGCTTTTGGTCTGATGCACGGGTAAGTCGTCAAGCGAATAGTGACGGTGTTATTAAGCATTGAATTTTTTATGTATTCACTCTTTGATGTAAGTCATTAAACTAGTTTTTGCTCTCCTGTAAAAAATTACTTTGAAGACGTACCTGGTTTTTCCTTACTGATGTAGATATATAGTGTTGCAAAAAAATATAAATGGGAGGGAGAACGAGTTTAGAAGAGTTGAATGGATGTCCCTTGTAGAACAAATGTGCTCTTTCCTGTGGTGTCAATAAAAATAAGATCAGAGATGATAGCCATATTGAAAACTGGCCCTGAAAAATGCTAAAAATTTGTAATTTTTAATTTTATGCTCAGAAGGGGTGTCAGTGAAATCTAAACTATTAAATCATAGAAAGTAATTCTGGTGCAGTATAATATGGACCTGGTTGTTAGTTGACAGCCTGAGAAATCAAGATCCTAGCTGCTTTTGCCTTGTAGTAAATGGTGGTTAAAATATGTCATAGATCTTCTGTGTCAAACTTTGCAAGCCACTTACAGACGAAATACCAAGCGTTAATACTTTTCAAAGCAATTTGAATGCTAGAGTTCATTCAGCACCAAAAGATGTTAAATTAATATTGAGAAGCTAAAGCTATTTCTATTATAGAAATAAGTAAATCAATGAACACAATTAAATTATTGTAAATCAATGGTAAAGAGAATTTTTTTTTTTGCCTGAACCGGGAATCGAACCCCGAACCTTTAGCTTTTCGTGCTAATGCTCAGGCCACTGAGCTAATCCAGGCTTCATTCCCATTCAAGCCGAAATCCTTCCTTTACCTTACTGTACTGGTCCCACATTCAATTGCAATGAATCATCATTCACAAATACACAATGAATGGCTTCTACCTGAAGAAGACGTGAAGGGACTCCACACAGCTGTAGCATTATTTATTAAATTAATATTGAGAAGCTAAAGCTATTATTTTCTCTTTACCATTGATTTACAATAACCAAAAGATCCATCCGTAGTAATTTTGCCCGAAGGCAGGTCCTTCACTGCAATCATAGCATTTTCATGCTCTGCTTGCAGCTTTACTAGGGAATTATAGGTGTGGTAGCTTCCCGTTGCTTTCCACACCGGTGAAGGATGATGATGATGGTGATAATGATAAGGATGATGATGGCCATATGATTTCGGGGACCGTTTGGGCCTTAAAGTTTTCCTGACATTTGTCTTACAGGTGAGGAAAACCCCCGATAAAAACCTCACCCAGAAAAACTGCCCCGACAAGGCAGCACGCTACCTTGAGGCCATAGCGGTGGACAACCAAAAGATGTACTAATATAAAATAATTCACTACAGTTGAAGCAGAAGGTTATATCAATGTTTGCCAAATTATTTGCGCTGTCTGCTTTATGACATGGCATAGGTCCACTAAGGTGGCTCTAGCTCTGGAGCCACCGCATCAATCAAGCCAAAATTTTGCACAGTAATCCTACCGTGCATATGCACAAATTTTGAAATATCTGAGATGGTCGAGTGGGGACCACTTTTCATGTTAGGACACTTGACATGGAATGACCCCGCCTTCATTTTTAACTGCAAGATGCAAATTTAAGCCATACATCCGTATGGGTAACAATTCATAACCTAGGCCTATCAGATAGTATTCAAAAGAGTTTTTTGCTCTTTTGAAAACCTGGTAAAATGCAATTATGTCAACAATGGCAACCTACTCTATAGAACAGATGGACTCCTACATGAATAAGAATGGAGTGAAGTGAGGCAGGACAGCAGGTAGTGAGAGTTATCCAATACAGGAATTGTATTACTTCCCTGTAGTTTGATTCAAAGATTTGGAGCTGGATTTTAATGCCTTGCAATTAAAAGTGGCAGATAAATGGAGAAGACTACATAACAGTGAACTACACAATCTTTGTAAGAAGCCAGGTATAATAAGAACAGTTAAGTCTTGTAGGCTGTAATGGGCAGAATATGTGGCACAAATGGGGAATGAAAGACTTGCATGAAAGCTTTTTGTAGGAAAACCAGAGAAAAACGCCCAGTTGGTGGACCAAGAATGAGGGAGAATAACATTAAAAAATATAGTCTTAATTTAGTTTTAGTTGAGATTTGTTTAGATCTCCGTATGGGTAACAATTCATAACCTAGGCCTATTAGATAGTATTGAAAATAATTTTTTGCTCTTTTGAAAACCTGGTAAAATGCAATTATGTCATGTTGGGATTTTTGCATTGAAATATGACAGAAGATAGGATTGACTGTTCCTGAAACCACGATCCTGTACTGTGAAGAACACAGAGTGTATGAGTGTGAGAAAACAATTTATAGTTTAAGACATCTGAAAAGTTGGCAAAGTTATTGTAATTTTCTTCTGAGTATTTGAGAATAAAGTACTTAGAAAAATTTTTGGACCAAAGAGAGATGAACAAACAGGTGAATGGAGAAGACTACTTAACAATGAACTACATGGTCTTTATAGGAAGCCAGATATAATAAGAACAGTTAAAGTCTCATAGACTGCGATAGGCAGGATATGTTGCACGTATGAGGAATGAAAGACTTGCATGGAAGCTTCTTGTAGGAAAGCCAGAGGGAAAACGCCCAGTTGGTAGACCAAGAGTGAGGTGGGAGAATAACATTAACTATGATTTGAGGGAAGTAAATTATACAGGGAATGATTGGAAAGCATTAGCTCAGGATAGTGATGTATGGAGAGCTTATGTCTACGTGGCCATAAACCTACGGGTTCGATAGTGCCAGTGAGTAAGTAAGTAAGGGATTAATAGTGAGTGGAGAACATGTTTTAATCGACTCACCTCATACATTTTCAAATTTCTTTGATACCGACGGTTTCAGACAATATCATGTCCTTCATCAGTCATGGCGTCTACTGATGAAATTCCGTGATTGTTGATTTCTTTAGTGACATCACCTCTTGTGCTGCCATCTTTCGTTGGGATTATAAACTTTGTAATTAAATTTTTATCCACCGGAATATCGAAATTCATAGATCGATATTTATTCTTCTGAATGAATATCATTTCCCAAATTGTCAATTCCAACGGTTTATCCAACTGTTTTAAAAGTTTCGCTTCTTTTTCAATTTTATGATGTTCTAGTAAACTATGTGCAGCAATTGCTGATTTTTCAATTTCACAATTTTTAATATTTCTAAAATGTTCTTTAGTGCGTGTTTCTAAATTCCTTTTTGTTTTTCCCATGTATACTTTGCTACAATCATTACAATTAATTTGATAAATTCCAGATTTCTTACTGTCTGGGATGTTGATTTTTTGATATATATAGGAAGGGACCAAAGAGAGATGAACAGACAGGTGAATGGAGAAGACTATATAACAATGAACTACATGGTCTTTATAGGAAGCCAGATATAATAAGAACAGTTAAGTCTTGTAGACTGCGATGGGCAGGACATGTTGCAAGTATGGGGAATGAAAGACGTGCATGGAAGCTTCTTGTAGGAAAGCCAGAGGGAAAACGCCCAGTTGGTAGGCCAAGAATGAGGTGGGAGAACAACATTAACTATGATTTGAGGGAAGTAGATTATACAGGGAATGATTGGAAAGCATTAGCTCAGGATAGGGATGTATGGAGAGCTTATGTCTGCGCGGCCATGAACCTTCGGGTTCGATAGTGCCAGTGAGTAAGTAAGTATAGGAAGGGTACACATACTGATAATTATATTAAATCAACGGGTTTCAATCCACTGGCACATAAACATGCAATATTTAATAGCCTCTTATATAGATTAATAAAGGTCCCATTAAAAGGAGAAAATTTTAAGAAAGAATATGAAAATATCCTAAATATAGCCAGATTAAATGGTTTTAATAAGGATATAATATCTAACAAATTAAAGAAATTCAGAAAGATAACAACTCAAAGAATGCTCTACCCTACAAATGGTTAGTAACGAAAAGAAGAATTTCAAGAAAATTACTTACCATTCAATAGTACATGGGAAATTTCAAAAAATATTTGACAAATACAACATTACTTTGGCACCAATTAATAAATTTAGTCTGGAAAAAATTTTAAATACCAAAAAAAAAAAAAAATCAACATCCCAGACAGTAAGAAATCTGGAATTTATCAAATTAATTGTAATGATTGTAGCAAAGCATACATAGGAAAAACAAAAAGGAATTTAGAAACACGCACTAAAGAACATTTTAGAAATATTAAAAATTGTGAAATTGAAAAATCAGCAATTGCTGCACATAGTTTACTAGAACATCATAAAATTGAAAAAGAAGCGAAACTTTTAAAACAGTTGGATAAACCGTTGGAATTGACAATATGGGAAATGATATTCATTGAGAAGAATAAATATCGATCTATGAATTTCGATATTCCGGTGGATAAAAATTTAATTACAAAGTTTATAATCCCAACGAAAGATGGCAGCACAAGAGGTGATGTCACTAAAGAAATCAACAATCACGGAATTTCATCAGTAGACACCATGACTGATGAAGGAGATGATATTGTCTGAAACCGTCAGTATCAAAGAAGTTTGAAAATGTATGCGGTAAGTCAATTAAAATATGTTCTCCACTCACTATTAATGATATAACCTCATAATGTTTACTTCCCGATATTAATTTAAATATAAGTAAGAGATTACGAATAAAACATGCAAAAATTGTCCACAAAGTAGCATTGCTTGTGTTGTGCTTTCAATTTTATTATTAAATGAATGGGAAAGCCCTCCATGGTATCTTTATCTTGTGGTGGAGTGGCTTGCGTGCTTAAATTTTCCCATGAGCTATGCCAGTGGTCGCATTGCTGCTGATAGGGTTACCCATGCTCGACTGTTCGAAGGTGATAAGCCAGACGGAAAAAGTACCTTAGTCGAAAGAGTGACGATCTTTCACCGTAAAAATACAACCATCGAGAAATGCAGACATGGGTTCCACTGGAGTAAAATTTTTGAACAAGTCAAATAGTCCCCCATTTGGTTCTCTGGGGGGGGGGACTAATTCAGGGAACCCTTGCCAAAGGCTGAATGAAACACAGGGACAAGTTCCTAGGAACATAGAATGTTAGAACTTTATACAATAGCGGGGCACTAGAGGTATTAACGTGAGAATATTGTATAAATCACCCTTGGATGTAGTCGCTTTACAGAAAGTTAGATGGCAGGGAGAAGGCAGTCAGGAATCAGAAAGCTTTGCATTATACTACGGAGGTGCAGAAAGATCTGAATTTGGAACGGATTTTTTAGTCAGAAGGAGGATCCTATACGCTCAGTGATAGGATATCTATCATACATAATTCTAAAGGGTAAATGGCATGATTTTGTAATCGGAAATGTAAATGCTCCCACAGAAGATAACGATGACAAGGTCAAGGGTGAGTTCTAAGAAGAATTAGTATGCATATTTGATAGCCTTTTACGATATCATATGAAAATAGTCGTAGGAGATTTTAATAGAAATGTGGGACGGGAAGATATATTCAAACCAACAATAGTAAAATTCAGTCTTCATGAAGATAGTAACAACAATGGGTTAAATTAGTCACCTTTGCCACATCAAAGAATCTCATTGCTAAGAGCACAACATTTCAGCATAAGGATATTTATAAATACATCTGGACGTCTCCAGATGGCGAAACTTGGAACCAAATAGATCATGTATTGATCGACAAACACTGGCACAGTAGCATCATCAATGTTGTATCAGTTAGAGGGCAGATTGCAATTCGGATCATCATCTGGTCAGGGTGAAAATTGGACAACAGCTATTGCTTATGAGAGTAACAAATGCTAAAGACGATTCTGAAAAATTCAAATTAAAAAAAACTTGAAAAATGATTAAATGCGGCAAGAATACCAAATCAAAATTGCAAATAGATTTGAAGTACTGGAATCTTCTGATGACAATGTGGCAAACGAAGAAGAAACTGATATAAATAAAGAATGGGAGGCTATACGAGATACTATTAAATTGTCATCATCAGAAAGCATTGCTTATTTAAAAAAGATGCAAAACAAGAAATGGTTTGATGAGGAATGTGCTGACATTATAAACAAAAGAAAGTTAGCAAAAATGAAATGGTTACACAAGCCAAATGAGGTAAATTTAGAGCAATTGGGTGGTATTAGATGGGGAACCACCAGGTTACTAAAGAGTAAAAAGAAGGAATATTTGAGAGAGAAGATTAATGATCCTGAATGTCAAAAATAGGAACATTAGAAAGTTATATCAGGGAATTAGGATAGAGAAGAAATGGTTTCAGGCTAGAACAAATATATTTAGGAATGAAAATGGGATATGATTGCAGATTCCAGGAGTACATTAATAGATGGTAAAGTTACTTTAATCAGCTATTAAATGTACATACAGAACAAGATATTGAAGAGGATAATTTACAGACAGCAGAAATGCTAGTTGCAGAACCTAATGCATTAGAGGTTGAAATGGTGATAGAAAAATTGAAGATGTATAAAGCATCAGGTTCAGGTGAGATCCCTGCAGAACTGATAAAATCAGGGGGAGAAAAATTGAGAAGACAAGATACGCTGGTTGCTTAACATGATTTGGGAAAATAAGCTCTTCCAGATGAATGGAAGGAATCAATTATCGTACCAATCTATAAGAAAGGAGATAAAATGATTGCAACAACTACGGGGGCATCTCATTACACTAAACTTCGTACAAAATTCTAACAAATATATTAGTAAGCAGACTTACTCCTTATATTGATGACATTGTAGGAGATCATCAATGTGGATTTAGAAAAAACAGGTCTACAACAGATCAGATTTTTAGTTTATACAGATTTTAGAAAAGAAATGGGAACATAATGATACTGTACACCAACTATACATAGACTTTAAAAATGCATACAATTCAATTAAGGGGGAGAAGTTATATAGTATCCTACTGGAGTTCAGAATTCCTAAAATGTTAGAAGAATGACACAAAGAATAAGGTGCATGTAGGCAAACAGTTTTCGAATACTTTTGAAATCCACAATGGGTGGAAGCAAGGAGACGCATTATCTCCTATACTATTTAATTTTGTACTAGATCCTGCCATCAAATCTTCAGAGGATGAAGAATGCATACAACTCAATGGTATTAATAAGCCTGTTAGTTTATGCTGATGATACAGTACTATTGGGCGATAGCAAGGAGATACTAAAGGCCAACACGCACACAAAGAAATTGGGACTGGAAATAAATATCAATAAAACTAAATATATGGTCACACATAGAAATACATTATGTAATGGAAATGGATAGCTAATGACAAATGAGGGAAATTTTGAAGAAGTGGCTGAATTCAAATACCTACGAACAATAATCACAAATAGGAATGAGATGCACAAAGAGATTAAACATAGGCTCAATTCTGGAAATGCATGCTATTATGCATTACAGAGACTCTTGACGTCCCAACTCCTTTCAAAAAATGTAAAAATGAAAATATATATGAAACTATTATTCTACCAGTTATATTGTATGGATGCAAAACATGGACTCGTACTTTAAGGGAGAAAAGGAAATTACGAGTATTTGAGAATAAAGTTCTTAGGAACATTTTTAGACAAAGAGAGATGAACAGACAGGTGAATGGAGAAGACTTAGAAAACAGTGAATTAAATGGTCTTTATAGGAAGCTGGATATAATAAGAACATTTGAGTCTCATATACTGCGATGGGAGGGACATATGGCACAAATGGGAAATGAAAGACGTGCATGGATGCTTCTTGTAGGAAAATTTTAGGGGAAACACCCAGTTGGTAGACCAAGAATGAGGTGGGAGAATAACATTAACTGTGATTTGAGGTAAGTAGATTATATAGTGGATGATTGAAAAACATTGGCTCAGGATAGGGATGTATGGAGAGCTTTGATCTATGGGCTGGACTCTCACTGCAGACAAATTTGCTTTTCGACATAGCGACTGCAGCACTCCAGGTGTTGGCAGAAAAAACTAGGCCTGGCATCACTCTCTTCCATTTGCATTGATCTATAACATAGAGTGCACCCCAGGCCAACGCAAATGGAAGAGAGTGATGCCAGGCCTAGTTTTTTCTGCCAATGCTTGGAGCGCTGCAGTCGCTATGTCGAAAAGCAAATTTGTCTGCAGTGAGAGTGCAGCCAACAGACTTCCTGAATTAAATATTTTTTTTATTATTTGAAATGAGCTGACCTACTCCTAATTTAAGTAGAAACATTATCGTGGTAAAACATTTGTTTAAACTATTCCATGTAATATTAGCTTTGATTAATTTTTACATCTAGTTTTTTTATTTATATTATAATAAATTGTATATTTTATTCTATTATGTTGGCTGCGTATTTTAAAATGTAGGAGCATCGTGCATCAATTTTTGTTTAATTAGAAGGAATTGATTTTCTGTCAAAAGAATATTTTCTAGTAAGTATGCATCCAAATAAATATTAAAATATATGAATTGGCTCATGTTTCCATTAGGTCACGGAATTTTTAAAATTCCTCAAATTACTTTTACGGAATTATTAGGTTATGGTTTTGTTTTTACTTACATTTGCTACTTTTATAAAAAATTTCTAATGCTTGTTAAAACTCTTAATATTTTGCTGTGCATAATACAAGATTCTTATGCGACTGTTCCATTACTTACGTGATCTAGTTGAAAATCTTCCTATGTATAATTGTTATTCTATAGATTGCGTACAGAAATTTTAGGGAGCAAATATGCTTTTGTATAGTGTTAAAAATAATATGATTTTAAGCAACTTATTTTTTTTTCTAGTGATAGGTACATAGATGCCATACTTTGACGTAATTATATTGAATTGTTATTCTTCATCTAGCCACCTGTCTTTGTTCTGGGGGTCAAGTTTTGGATAATATTCTCTATCTATCTTTGTTATTCCATATCTACTCTTCCATAGTTTACATCCATTGAATTACCCTTTTCTAAAAATTCTACTTAACTTGTTCTACAGATTTTGTCTATATCTTGATCAACCTCTAAAAAGATGTGTTAATAGAACCAGTAAAGTTACATCAGGCATAGCAAGCCATAATAGATAACTGTCTGCTATCAAAAGATAACACATATTGAATATATATATACATTCATATTGTAATTTGAATCCCAGAATGTGTACTTGAGACTGAAGACATTACATTAATTAAAACTTAAAAAAAACAATAAAGGAATATTTAATTATAAGTACGGTACTTGTTTTATATTTTTTTATTTCAAAGAACTGATATTTTTAGATAGCGGAATGTTTGTTATGTACCAGTTCTTTTATAGCTTACTTTATGGTTACTCTGTTGAAATAATTGTAGGATTTCTGTATTTTTTCATGTTCATATAACTGTAGTATATTTATAAAGATTCAAAAAGCTATGTAGTGTCCATTACAGAAAATACTTTGTATAACTTTTTTTTTTATTTCATTGAGATGTGCATATGCCCATCTGGACCTGCATCTGGAAAGGGGTCATTGATAACTGAATTCACCACCAATACAGTGAAATGAATGGTTTATTGTAATTTAATGCATTGTTTAAATGAAGATATACAAAGATACCAACAAGAATGGAAAAATCATCTGAGAAGAATGGCAAGAAATAGACTTCCAAAATTGGCATTCCAATATACTCCAACTGGACATAGGGACCAAGGAAGACCAAAACATCGGTGGAAAGATCAAAACCATCTTCGCTAGGTTTACCGTACAGGCCACATGGCCTAAAACAAATTTGTTCATGATGATGATGATGATAATGCATTGTTTGATCAAGATTATCATATGTTAAGAACAGTAAGATAGTAAAATACCTGTAATTTTGAATGTTCCCTCAGGGGTCCTCATCTAGGGGATATGTGGGTAGCGACCACAAGGTGCCCAAGCTGTGCAAAACATTTCTTCCACTTACTTGTGTTTTGCACTCTTCTAACTTTACTATCTAACCTCTCTTGGTTAACTCTTGTTTTTTCGACCCCGACGCTATTAGGGCATCCGAGGGCTAGGGAGTCTTTCCTTTCTTCCATTTCTTCTTTCCTTTATTTTCTTTTCTTTAAAAGCCTGACCAGAGGCTATAAGATGGCAGCCCCATCATTGGTCTTGCCTTCCTTTGGCCAGCACCAATCGAAGGGACTATTATTATGCTTTCAAGTCTTATACGAGAATTTTCCGGAAGGATCACGCTGGAGGGAAAATTTTCTATAGGATCGTAACAGGCCTTGGCCTAATACATGGAAGGAAGAAGAAGAATTTTTGAATGTACCTTTTTTGTTAGGGACCAAATTTTGTTGGCAAAATATGTAGGGAAAGAAATTAAAAAATCTCAGTGCATTAATTCTTCTTACGTACTTAAATTCTCTTATTGTTTATTATTATTTTTATTCGTATGTCTAAAATAAATAAATAATTATTAAATGATATCTCTATTTTTATTTGAACCTTTCCTTGATAATCAGGGTCATCCTTTCTTTGATTCTAAGAAAATGTAATGCAAAAAATAATGTTATTACTAAGAAAATTTTGAACAAAAAAACCAGTTTACATGAACACTTTAAAAGAATTAATTGAATTATAAAATATTTTTTCCAGTTTTCTAAAACTAATCAACTGTTTTTCTGATATTAGGAATATATCCCATGTATTGGATAAAGAGTGAGTTGAGGGTCTTGGAAATAGAGATGAAGTTCTGAATTGATATATTCATAACACTGTGAGATTTTATTTAATAACAATAATTAAGTTAATCAAATTTTGCAGCTTGTCTGATACTTTTGTAAAACAGAGGACCGGTTTCAAAAGAAGTTTCGCGTTCGAAACTGGTCCTGAGTTTTTCAATAAAATGAGGTGAGCTGTAAAATCTGATTATTATTATTATTCCAGGAATTATTTGAAATGTGGTATTACAAACGCCGAAAGTGACGTCTGAGCCACCGGGGTCAACACTGATTAGTTATATCTCTGTCAATAGATGGCGCAAATTGTTTTGCCGATAATACAGTAAGTTGAAATATATAAACGAAAAAGTGCACAAGTTGTGCATTAGAGTTTTATTAGTTCACTTTGCTTTTGCAATCGTTATGAATCTGTGCAGGTCGCAATTAATGATTTAGGTCGTTTTTTTACATGCTGTGACGTGGTAACGATCGCAAGACAGTTCATAAAACTCGCACACGCATGCTGCGCCTGGGTCGTGGTAGGTCTTCATTTTACACACTTTGTGATGGTATCCATGTACTGCTAGGGAATTTACAAAATGGCGAAGATCTTGGTTTGAAGCCAAATTCTATCCAATTTTTTTTTCTTTCTTAGCTTGGAGCTCTTCTAGGAGGTCTTGGTAGGTTACGGTGAATGGCAAGAGTATCAGCATTCGCAATTGTTCTATGAAGAAGGTCTCTCCTGAGAGTTCATATGCCAGTCGGGAGCGTGTAAATTTACATAGTATTCTCTTTAGATAGACTGGCTTAATTTTCTCTATGTTCTTAAGGTCGTTCTTTGTGAGGTAAGGCCATATGAGTTCCAAACCATAGCTCACGATCGGGATTATCTTCGTGTCAAAGATCTGCATTGCCGTAGTCATAGATAATTTTCTTAGGAATTGGATATCATTCATAGCAATAATTGCCGCTGTCACTCTGTCTTCTACATGCTTTTTGAAAGTAGTTCCCTTAGTCTGTAATGTTATGCCAAGATAGTTGAAAGAGCTTACAATTTTCAGTGGATCTTGATCATGAAAGACTCGGTCTCTGGCTGCTATCCTTCCACCCCTTCTAAAGATCATGTTTACTGTTTTTTCTCTGTTGAGATGCAGCTTATTGTTCCTGACCCATATTGTTAGACGGTTCCAGCATTCTTGCAGATCTTGTAGATTGGTGGATCCCATCGCCATATCATCAGCATATGCGTAGAGAGATATACTCTCTTCCATACCTTCAAGTATTCTCACTACATCTGCTGTTGCTAGGTTGAATAGCAACGGACTAGCAGGGTCTCCTTGTAAGACACCAAATCGGTTAGTGTTTTCTGCCAACGCTTGAGGTCTCTGGAGTCTAGGCATCACTGAATAACATTGCCGCTGTTCATCTCTATAGTGGGTTATCTCTGGTTCCGGGATTAGTTCTGTGTGCTCTTTGAGTTTGATCTATGGAGCTAGTGGGGTTTCTCTGCTATGGAGCGGGATATCTCTGCATCGCTCTGCATAGAGCAATGCTAATCAGAGAGTAATCCTTTGATCTATGTAATGTTTAATCACAGAGCACTCATGTTTAATATATAGCATCATGTCAACAATAAATAATTTAGATTTAGAGGGGAGTAAATCACCATCTCCAACTGAACAAATGTATGGCTTACTTGAAAATAAAGAAACCAACGATGGTGAAGTAAGTTATGTTTTATTTATTTTTTAGCATTTCTATTGTTTATAAATAAGTTTTGGCTTAACTATAGTTTATGTCTCACCATGTAACATTTATTACATTTGCATTAGTTAAGTCCCAGCAGACTCACGTGCAAGCGCCAACAGGGTTTTATTTTCAAATTAGGAAAAAGTCTGTTATATGTCTCAGACGAATTCTTCTAAGTTCTACAGAATCGCAGTGCGCATGCGCGAGTTGCTGTAATGGTTAATATAGCCTCCGGTAGATGGCTCTGCAGTCGGCGTTACCAACTTTGGGAATAAATTTCCAAATGCAAAAAAAAAAAAATGGACGTTAACTAACTTGCCATTTTCTAACTAAAGAAAACTATTTACATGCATATTATTTATTCCCAAATGCTTAAAAAAATGGAACGTAAACCAACTTCCCATTTCCTAATGTAACAAAGCAATTTACATGCATACTATTTAATGAACTATAAACAAATTTTACGTACACTAACACTAAATATGGTTTGAAATTATTTTCGGATGTGGTCGGTTTTATGTCTCTCACATTTCTACACTTACATTCTTATGCCACTGATGCACTAAACACTTGTAAACACGTTTTGTACTGTTTTTAACATTTTGCAATGATTTTCAAGCTTTCTTCACAATATTTTATATTTATATATTTACGTAAAACATGATCGTGGATACATTACTTCCTTGCTACTTTCCAACGTTGCCACCATTTGAGAATAATTTAAAACTATATTTAGTGTTAGTGTACGTAAAATTAGTTTATAGTTCATTAAATAGTACACATGTAAATTGCTTTGTTACGTTAGGAAATGGGAAGTTGGTTTACGCCCATTTTTAAGCATTTGGGAAGAAATAATATGCATGTAAATTGTTTTCTTTAGTTAGAAAATGGCAAGTTAGTTAACGTCCATTTTTTTTTGCATTTGGATATTTATTCCCAAAGTTGGTTACGCCGACTACCGGAGTCTATATTAACCATTACAGCAACTCGCGCATGAGCGCTGCGATTCTGTGGAACTTAGAAGAATTCCTGAGAGACATAAAACCAACTTTTTCCTTATTTTCAAATGGTGGCAACGTTGGAACAACATGGGAAAGTAGCAAGCAAGTAATTTATCCACGATCATGTTTTACGTAAATATATAAATATAATATATTGGAAAGAAAGCTTGAAGATCATTGGAAAATGTTTAAAACAGTACAAAACGTGTTTACAAGTGTTTAGTGCATCAGTGGCATAAGAGTGTTAAGTGTAGAATTGTGAGAGACATAAAACCTTCCACATCCAATAAATTTCCAAATGCAAAAAAAAAAAAATGGACGTTAACTAACTTGCCATTTCCTAACTGAAGAAAACAATTTATATGCAGTCTAGGCATATATTTTTCTTTTCAAATATAATTTGTCCATCATTAAGATGTTTAAGATATTAACGTTGAAAGAAGCACTACTGGCTTTATAAGTAATGTTTAAATTCCCAATAAAAAGTCTTCTTAACACATTCAGTACTGTAAACCAGTTAAGGCATTTAAAGAGGCTATTGTGTATGTGGCCGTCAGTCAGTTAACTCATTTTAGAGCGGACGCGAACAAACCGCGTTTATATTTGGCGCCTAAATATTGTGTTGGCTTAGTATGTCTTGGAGATCATAGATGGCATGTAAATGTACATTTTCTATCCCTGTTTGACACGTTTAACCTTGGTGAATCCCCTTTTATTTTTAAAACAAACAACACATGGAATTCGTTCACCCAAACTTGACTCCAGGCTCCAATGCAGTCGTATATGTTTCTCGTTATCGCGCTGATGTTTGTGCGTGAGTGAAACCATGGCGAAAGAAAAATATCTCACTGAAGAAGAATTAGTGAATATTTTGTATAATGATGATTCAGGTGATGAACTGATTCCTGAATTAGAAGATTCACAAAGTGAAAGTGAAGATGAACTTCCACTCCCTGAAATTGATACGTCGATACCATGTGATGTCAATCACCCAAGTTATTTCACCATCAAATCCTACTAGGATATCTCCTTTAGGTATGTACAAAATTTGAATTTTCTAGGACTAATAGTTTGTGAATAATGGTCCATTTTCTGAAGTGCCAAGAAAAGGGTAGCTGGGGTATTTAAATGGCTGGCCTGTGGGTTTAAATGCCCTGGTCAGTGCCTGGTACTGAATGTGACACACATTCAAAATAACCAACTCATTAATAAATTAAAAGAAACCTCACAGTGTTATTTCCTACAAATATTAAAAAATAGTTCCTACAGCTACAAAACTCCATGAGGAAATAAAAAAAAAAAATAGGCTTCCCCTGGCACATAGACACATTAACCTTTACACTGCTACAAACGGGTATATGCGTTGGCAAAGAACATGCTTGCCGTGCTGAGGTGCTCCTTTAATGAAATGTTAAAAATGGAGAAACAGAAAAATCTGCAATAGCTGCACATGCCTGGTCAGAAAAACATAGAATAGAAACCAAAACAATATTATTTAAACAATTGGAAAAACCGAAGGAACTCACAATTTGGGAAAAAATTTACATATGCAAGAATAAAAACACAACTATGAATTTTGAAATACCTGGTGATAAGGAGAGGGGATTGATTAGGAAGTTCGTCGGTCAGCCATCAGATGTCGCAGAGGTCAGTCTGCAGGAGAGGAGGCCGTTGGATATCAGTTATGAACGTAATACAGCATTGAGAATGTCACAAATGAAGTGAAGAAACTCGAGTCTGCATGGGAGTTAAGAAGTATGAGGTGAGTCAAGAAACAAGTAAACAATATTAATATAAACCTCATAGTGTTATTTCCTACCTACATAACTTAATATACCAAATTAGTTTGTGATATATTGAATAATTTTGTAAGTAATTTACTGTATTAGATTACAAATTTAATTTCTTAAAAGCATGTGAAAGCTGGCCATACCGATTGCACAGATAGTCCTGCCATGTATCAAGAAAATTTCTAAACCTTGTGCAGGTACACTATATGAATATGTAAGACTAGAAAAGTTCATGGTGAGTCACAAACTGAGGTACCTCCTAGTTTTCTAATTGTTAATTTTTTGTCTTCAGTCTTCACAGTTTCGACCACCTTCTCAAAAGAAATGCATATCAGACGAATCAGTGGGGCCAGCTTCAAGCATTGATTCTCCAGCTGGACTGACTTTCCTCGACTTAGATAGTTATAAAAAAAATATTGGTAAGGATACGTTACTTAGTGCAAATTAAAATAGTAGGTAGTTGACAAACACACACTATTGAGTAACATTAAGAAATTAGGACTGGAAGTAAATATCAATAAAACTAAATATGTGGTCACACGTAGAAATGCATTATATAATGGAAATGGACAGCTAATGACAAATGAGGGAAATTTTTGAGGAAGTGGCTGAATTCAAATACCTAGAAACAGTAATCACAAATAGGAATGAGATGCTCAAAGAAATTAAACATAGGCTCAATTCTGGAAATGCGTGCTATTATGCATTGCAGAGACTCTTGATGTCCCAACTCCTTTAAGAAAATGTTAAACTGAAAATATATAAAACTATTATTCTACCAGTTATATTATATGGGTGTGAAACATGGACTCTTACTTTAGGGGAGGAAAGGAGATTACGAGTATTTGAGAATAAGGTACTTAGGAGAATTTTTTGGACCAAGGAGAGATGAACAAACAGGTGAATGGAGAAAACTACATAACAATGAACTACATGGTCTTTATAGGAAGCCAGATATAATAAAAACAGTCAAATCTCATAGACTGCGATGGGAAGGACATGTTGCATGTATGGGGAATGAAAGACTTGCATGGAAGCTTCTTGTAGGAAAGCCAGCGGGAAAATGCCCAGTTGGTAGACCAAGAATGAGGTGGGAGAATAACATTAACTATGATTTGAGGGAAGATTATACAGGGAATGATTGGAAAGCATTAGCTCAGGATAGGGATGTATGGAGAGCTTATGCCCATGCGGTCATGAACCTACGGGTTCGATAGTGCCAGTGAGTAAGTAAGAGTAGTTGACAAATATCTGCAACCATAATAATGTCGCATTTGACTTCAACATAATAATTATCTTGGGATCCGTTACTTTAGTTATGTAGACTTGTAATGTAGCCTGTTTTGTTCATTTAAAAAAATTCTATTTTTAACCCTTTAGGTGCCGTGAGCTGATTAGATTGGCTCTGGTGCTTCTGTCCATTACCTGCCAGACAATATATTTAACCCGTTGGGTGGGCGTTCCGTGAATATCCGTCTCAAGAAAGTCTTCACTCGGTGGGAGTTACGGATATATCCAACGAGATATTTTTTTTTTTCTAAGTTATTTGGCGATAAAGGAACGCAAAATTTTGAAGATCTGTTCTGTATGGGTATGACTTCTAGTGTGATTTTTTTCAACCCCCTTTGACCGGTCTCTTAACAGTTTCTTATTACGAGAGTTAAAATCACATATCATGTATGCGCGCAAGAACGGACTAACGTATATCGGCAACTGGCCAGCTATATAACATTCATGATAAAATATTATTCACTAGACGTGTTCAGAAAAAAAAACAAACACCATCTGTTTGCTCAACATAATATATCTCTCAACTCAGATTAGCCTTAAACCTTAATGCAAGAACGGTCTAAGTTAATGAAAAAATAATAACTCTGGTACAGTTTCTTGTAACTTCTCATTCACAGGTTTAAATGAGAGGTCTGTCTTTTATCACATTAGAAAAATATTGCACAAACATTCAATTGGGGTTGCTAACTTTTACCCTCCATTCTCCAGTCTTGAAGTAACTAGTTCAAACGTCTTATTTCGCTTCTAGTTTTTTTTCACTTCATATTTTATTTATAAGCTACTTACAATTTACTGAAAATATGAGTGTTTTCTAAAATGAAGTTATGTAGCATTCATAATACTAACAACAATAATAACCAGTGACTTCTCAACACACCAGTGTTCAATAACGCCACTGATAATATCTGATGACGTCAATAATCACTATTACTACAATAAAAACTACTAATTGTACAGATATATATTTTTACGGTATATTAAAGTTCTAAAAATAAAAAAAATTGTGATTATTTGTAATAACTCAAAACTGACAGTATTTAGTAACGCCACTGGTCATATGTGTCGTAAAATTTTAATATTTACACAGTGTTAAAAGAGATTGTATATTTACATTATAAACTTCGGAGTAAATTGCCAATATAAATAAATTAATTAATTTATACATATATCCTAAATGCTTAGTTTATATCGATGTAAGACTTGAAATAACGCCACTGATGACAGACACCATGTAAGGCCAGAGTTAACATTTATTGCATTTAAGAGATTTGCATACTTTTTAATATTCATTACATGTAATATAAATAATGTTTTCCTAATTACTTTTAAATTGAACACGAGAAGACACTTGTGCCGTTTTTGTACTAAAGTTGAAAAAATAAAAATATGAAATTTCGATTAAAAAATATGACCATATGAAAGAGAATGGTTGTTTTGTATAATATTTGATGTATATGTTACAAATGTTTACTCCCTGTATTTTTTATAATATTTTAAATTAAAGGAAGAAAAGGCTCCCCACAGAGCTGTAGAACTGCACTAGGTCCCCAGTTAAGGGGTTAAACTACCTGCAAAGCCGATCACATCGGCGGGTGCGATTTAAATCTCTGATGAAGAAATTTTACCAGTGGAATGCAGAAGGGGGATTGAGAGGTGCAGCCCCTTCATAAGTTTACCACAACACTCAGTATTCAAACATTCACTCTAAATTCCATCAGCTGGTTGTAACATGTTTTTTTCCTGGACAGGTATACTCTTGGGATGTCCTTTAAAACTAGGAGAAACATTTCAGAACCTTCTTTCTTTCCACTATTATGTGTGTGTGTGTGTATATACAGGGCAAGTCAAAATGTTGTGCAGGTTTTCAGAAATTTATTATGTGAAATGTAATGAACATATAATATTGTGAGACATATTGAATGAAAGGTAAACTCTCAAAGTTTTTTTTTAAATATTCACAGATGTTCTATGTGAGCGCCTTTTGTTACACGACAGATGTCAAGCCGATATTCAATCTCCTGCCAAACTTTCTGTAGCAGTCCGCGGTCGATATCAGCAATGGCTGCTGTGATGCGGGCACGCAGTTCATTGCAAGTGTTGTTGGAAGTGGTGGTACGTAAACATGATCCTTTACAATACCCCACATGAAGAAATCACACGGGGTTATATCTGGTGAACGAGGTGGGCCAATTAAGGAGTTTGTTGATCACTCCTGAGATGCACGGCCTATCCACGATTTTTGTGGTAAAGCCGTATTCAAATGGTCTCGAACACTGCCATGGTCAATGTGGAGGGGCACCCTCCAACTGCAGAATGAAATCTGGACTATCCGCTTCAAGCTGCTGAAGGAGCCATTGTTGTAGCATATCAAAGGAAAACATTTCTGTCCGTTCACAGTACGTTCATGACAGAAAAAGGGCCCATAAACCTTTGCATTGGAAATGGCTACAAAAGACATTCACTTTCGGAGAATCGCGTTGATGTTCCAGAGTTGCATGGGGGTTACCAGTTCCCCAAATCCCTACAATGTGTCTATTCCCTTCTCCTGAAAGGTGGAGGGGGTCGCTTCAAAAATCACTGTAAACTACCCTCTCATGGACCTCATTTCTCTTCCATTAATGCGAGAACATCAAAAATCAACACAGAAGGACGCTCGCAAAGCATAATCGACGGGTTTTAAGGCTTGAACCAGTTGCAAGTGGTAGGGTTTCATCTGTAAACGTTTCCGGAGAATCCGCCATACAGTTTTTTGTGGTAGTTGAAGTTCTGTCGCTCCCCGGTAGGTGGATTTCTGTGGACTCCGCACGAAGCATGTGCGAACGCGTTCGACTGTCTCTTCACTCGTCGACGGACGGCCAGTCGATTTTCGTTTACAGATACAGCCTGAATCCCTAAATTGTGTGTACCACTTACGAATGGATCACCCATCCGGCGGGTCTTTATCGTATCTGGTATGGAAATGTCGTTGAACACTAGTCACAGAGTTGTTTACATGGTAATCAAGCACACAGAAAGACTTCTGATCCCCAGTCAACGCCATTTTCCTTTACTGCTCTGCTGTTGACATCTTGCGGGTGAACGCGGAACTTTAGAAGTGGACAACTAAACTTTGAGAGTTTACCTTTCATACAATATGTCTCACGATATTATATGTTCATTACATTTCACATAATAAATTTCTGAAAACCTGCACAACATTTTGACTTGCCCTGTATATACCCCATATGTCCCACATGGGAACATGGTTACCCTCTAGTGCAGGGCGCCCTAAGTACGGCCCGCGGGATCCAGCCCTCTATCACTTTCTATCCGGCCCCTCTAGCATTCTAATAAATTAAAATATGCTAAAGGTTTGCCTATAATATTTTTTTGTCAGTAATGTAACAAGAAGACCAATCAAATTTTATGGAGCTGAAACCTGGGTATTAAAAGAAGCAGATAAATTAAGACTATTAACGTTTGAGGGGAAAATATTTAGAAGAGTGCTAGGTCCAGTAAAGGAAAATGGAACTTGGAGGTTAAGAAGGAATAACGAATTATACCTCAAGAATAATAAAGAAAACATAGTTAGTTTCATCAAATCCAAAAGATTGCAATGGTTTGGACATACACTAAGAATGCCAAAAGGAAGATTGCCGAATGGTATTTTAAATTGGAAGCCACAGGAAACAAGGCCAAGAGGAAGACCCAAAGATTGATGGGAAGATGACGTAATTGAAGATTTAAGAGAGATGAGATTTTTGATTTGAAATCTACTGCATAAGATAGGAAGAAATGGTGTAAACTAGTTGAGAAGGCCAAGACATTCCACTGGAAGTCGTAGAACCTGACGAAGAAGAAGAAGAATGTAACAAGAACTTATGAAATATGTTATAACGACATAACAAAAAAGTAGCAATTAATCACGCGCTTGTAATAATAAATATATGATATAATAATAATAATAATAATACAGCAATAACAATTAGCTTATTTCATAATATTTCACATTTTCCTGCGCCAATGTCATTCCCCTCCACATCTCTGTCATTCCAATCTCCATTGCTCAATTCGTTTTCTACTCATGCTGCTCAAAACCCAACCAATCCTCGTTATTTTTTTTTTTGGCATTTTTCTTCTTCTTCTACTAAGTGGCACCCATTCTAGAATTCTTCATAGGGCTGTGCCTTCCATCATTCCTTTTACATGACCATGCCATTTGAATTGTTTGTTTTTTATGAAATCCACAATTGAAGTTTAAACATTCATATTTTGTTTAATTACGCTGTTTCTTATCTCGTCTAATAATAATAATAATAATAATAATAATAGTAATGCCTTCTGTGGAAAATCCCCAATACCAAGCAAAATTTGTTTAAATAACAAAATTTTAGTGAGAGTTAATGAGTTTACTTATTTAGGATATAAACTCTCTTTTGTTGAAAATTTGGATTTACCAGAGAAAATTGTGAAATTCAACAAATCAATGGGAATCATTAATAGAGTTTTAAAACCTTCATTAGTGCAAAAATCTACTTGTACTCGTCTTTATCAAATAATGGCTCGACCAGTCCTATGTTATGGGAGTGAAGCGTGGACTATAAGGACGAGAGATGAAAGCAGACTAACAGCTTGTGAGATGAAATTCATGTGCCGAACAGCTGGCTACACCAAATGGGATCGAAAGAAAAATGTAGAAATCCTTCAAGAACTTAATGTGTCACCAATACTGGACTACATCTCCAGATATCAGCTAAACTGGAAGGAACATGTCTCAAGAATGGCTAGATCCAGGATCCCCAAGGCAATAATGAACTACTGTCCAAATGGGAAACGGTCACTTGGTCGACCTATGAAAAGATGGCATGAAAACCGCTTTCTCAGGCCGTAACAGTTCTTCTAGGACAAATACTTGGCAGGATGATGATGATGATGATGATAGTAATCCACAATTGCTATAATAGAGCACACGGCCCGCATAACCTTGATGTTTCTTCCATTTGGGCAGCTCTGCTGTAGTGGGAGTTTCTTAACCAAGGTAATTTAATTAGGCTTATTTACCTACAGATGTCAGCGAGTGATATGTGGTTAACACATCACCTCAATGAGACATCTAGTAGGCAACTAAGGTATTACTTGGGTGGGTAAAGATCGGTTGAATTTTACACAGAAGCCTTTTTATTCAGGCTTGCAGTTGTTTTACAAGCCTGAATGTGCTCTGTGGTTGATCTGTGTTCTGCAGGTTCCACTGTATCATTATGATCATGGTATAGAAATTTATTTCTATTTTACTGCATTTCCTTTTTCTTTCTGCTATGTCTTCGGCATAAGATTGTTATTTTTTTTTTTTTTTTTCCAAATGCCCCAGGTTTGTCTTTCGACATGCCTGGTTTCTCTCCTGGCATGGTGTACTTGTAACCCACTTCTGAGGTTGGGGCGCCTGGAAGGCAGGGTTACGTTGCCCCGATGATATAATGGGTGATGATGATGATGATAATGGTGCACCAGGAGAGTCCCTATTCCTAAGCTTAACCTAAGATGAATATGAATGATGATGATTGCGATGGGCATATGATTTCGGAGACCGTTTGGGCCTTAAAGTTTTCCTGACATTTGTCTTACAGGTGAGGAAAAACCCCGATAAAAACCTCACCCAGAAAAACTGTCCCGACTGGGGATCGAACCCGGGCCTGCTGCATGACAAGGCAGCACGCTATCCCAAGACCACAGCGGTGGACAGGATTGTGTTATAAGGAGCAATTCTCTTCAAGCAGGAAAGGTCTTCTTTGATGCTACTATAGCCCGATAAGGACATTTGCCTTCTCGATGAGTCTTTTCCAAACATCCCTCTTCATAGAAAACTTTTCCCAATATAATTGTTTATTTTACATATTTTAAGGTCTTGGTGCATACAATCCCACCATCTATTCTTAGGTCTTCCTCTTAACCTGGTTCCTTGAGGTTGCAGGCAGAAGATTTGATTCACCTTTCTATTATTTGGCATTGATAATGTCGAATCCATCTCATATGGTCAAGCCTAATATTTGAGACAATATTGAGATCTCCAATAATTGTATTAATTCTTTATTATAGCTTCTTCAGATGTTATCTATACAAACTGTTCCCAATATTCTCAGTACTTTCTTTTAAAAATATTTAAATGATTATAGATATGAAAATCAAGTGTCCAAGTTTCAAAACCATAAGTAACGATTGTTTAATCAGTGTAGGAAGGGTTCTGTAGCTAGTTTATATACTAGACAATTTTAATTCATCAGGGCTCATATATAATATAATCTTCCCACTAATTTAATCTAACTTAAACTGACTCAAACCTTCTGGCGGCACTGTGGCCCTGGGGTCGACTCAGCCTCTAACGAGAATGAGTACCAGACGCTTGTTCTGGGGGTAGAGGCAGTCGTCACAGAGGGCTGACAACCTGGCTGACATCAAGTGCCGATTGTCAAGAAAAAGTGGGAGCCTTAACCTCCTACTACCCGAAGGACCTCTTGAGGCCTGCAGTGGGATCGCTTTACTTTTTTATATAACCTAATCTAACCTTCTTCTTCTTTCCAAGTATTAGGCCAAGGCCTGTTACGATCCTATAGAAAATTTTCCCTCCAGCATTTCATAGGACAGCCCAGTGATCTTCGTCCTCTTGGTATATAATTATAAAGGTATATAATTATAAACAGCTTTGGGGATCCGATTTGAACTCATTCTTTCAAGATGGTGTTTCCAATTTAGTTGGTACTGTTTAATATATTCCAAAATTGGCATAGTCTTCAATTCTTTTAAGATATTGGTGTTCCTTTTCCGATCTCATCTGGTGTAACCCGCTGTTCTGTGCATGAATCTCATTTCACAAGCCGTTATTCTGCTTTCATATTGTCTTTTTAGTGTCCATGCTTCACTACCATAGGTTAACACTGGTTTTCCTAATCTAACCTACCAATAACATTAGCCAACAAAACTGACATGAAAATAGCTAATCTTTCTATTTTCGAGCGTGCTGATAACAAAAACATTAATGAAAATGCAAGATTAGTATGATAACTGTATGTTATTGCCTATAGTAAGCTTATGCATCTATTTACCTTGTTGTTATCCTTTGGAGGAAGGTCACTGAAGGTGCAACTGCTTTGCCTGGCATTTGTAATTTTCTGCTGGTGATTTCCTAATTAGAGTTCAGCAGTAATCCGCTAACATTGATGCACTCCACTTTCCTTAGTATCTCATTTTCATGTTAGAAATTTGCTGGTGGTAGCGTTTCCCGAGCTCGTTGCTTACAGCACCACAGTTGTCAGGAAAAAAGTCCAAGTGGGAATCTAAGAAATTAAACTTGTTACACTCCAGTTTATCGTAGCAATGCAGAAGATTTGCCACATGATCCTTATAGTTTTCTGCCCTCTTATTTCCTAGAAAGTTTGTTGACACTTGAACAAAGGCATCCCAAGCTAACTTTTCATTACCTGCCAGGTTGGTGTTGATATATTTAAATTAATATTGGGAAGTAAACATTATGAGGTTATATCATTAATAGTAAGTGGAGAACATATTTTAATCGACTCACCTCATACATTTTCAAACTTCTTTGATACCGACGGTTTCAGACAAAATCATGTCCTTCTTCAGTCATGGCTTCCACTGATGAAATTCCGTGATTGTTGATTTCTTTAGTGACATCACCTCTTGTGCTGTCATCTTTCGTTGGCACCAATTAATAAATTTAGTTTGGAAACACTTTTAAATACCAATAAAAAATCAATATCCCAGACAGTAAGAAATCTGGAATTTATCAAATTAATTGTAATGATTGTAGCAAAGTATACATAGGAAAAACAAAAAGGAATTTGGAAACACGCACTAAAGACATTTTAGAAATATTAAAAATTGTGAAATTGAAAAATCAGCAATTGCTGCACATAGTTTACTAGAACATCATAAAATTGAAAAAGAAGCGAAACTTTTGAAACAATTGGATAAACCGTTGGACTTGACAATTTGGGAAATGATATTCATTCAGAAGAATAAATATCGATCTATGAATTTCGATATTCCGGTGGATAAAAATTTAATTACAAAGTTTATAATCCCAACGAAAGATGGCAGCACTAGAGGTGATGTCACTAAAGAAATCAACAATCACGGAATTTCATCAGTGGAAGCCATGACTGAAGAAGGACATGATATTGTCTGAAACCGTCGGTATCAAAGAAGTTTGAAAATGTATGAGGTGAGTCGATTAAAATATGTTCTCCACTCACTATTATTGGTGTTGATATGCTTATCTTTGTACATTTTCCGTATCTGGGGACCCACGAAAATCCCTCTTTTTTATTTCGTCTCACTAAGCCGTGGAAATTTCTGGCGCAATAGATAAATGCTACCCCAGTTTTGTCCCTGGCCTTAACAAATTTTTTCATTAGGCCCAATTTTACATGAAGAGCAGGGAGAATTGCGTTCTTGGATTCGACAAGTGTTTCTTACATAACATTGTGAGGTCTGGTTCAAGTGATTAATACTTAGGCCAATTTTTCCTTTTATAATGAAGTGCTATGGCATGGCTATCCCAGAGGCACTGGAAGCAACAGAACTTGGTATAGCTGTGTTGTAGCCCAAGTAGTATACCTATGATTTTCAGATCACGGGAAATCTGCCATTTAAACTTGTCATAGTTCAGTCGCAATAACAATTGTTTCATGCTAACATATGTTTCTTTCATATAAGGTGCATACCCAATCAGAATCAATGGTAACATGCTGCCATTATGCAGTAGGACACAATTGAGACTTATTTGGAGGAGACTATACCCTATTATATTATTTTTGGTCTGGACATCTTACCTCAATATTAATGTTGATTTGTTCTTGGACATGTTTCAAAACAATTCTGTTTTATCTTCAGCTTTCCCAGTCTGGGAAAAAAATATAAACCATATGACCAAAAATAATATAATTAAAATAACCTCAAAATATAAATTCCTAAAATTAAATATTGACTATACCCTATACCTAGCTAAATTGTATTGGATGATGAAACTTTAGAAGGAGTAAACAAATTTAATTATTTGGGTTATAATTTAACATTTCAAGATGAATCTGATATATCAAAGAAAATCACAAATTTTACAAAAACAACGGGGATAATTAACAGTATAATGAAACCATCTTTACTACAAAAGAACACAAGATTACGGCTTTATAAGGTTCTCGCAAGACCAGTATTAAGATATGGTAGTGAAGCATGGACAATACAAAGAAGAGATGAAAGCTGAATAACAGCAAATGAGATGCGATTTATGCACCGTACAGCAGGCTACACAAAGTGGGACCATTAAAGAAATGAAATTATGGAAGAGTTGGATGTAGAACCCATTCTCCACCATATACAAAACTACCAGAACAACTGGAAAGCCCATCTTCAACGAATGCCGTCTCACAGAATTTCAAAAGCCATACTTCGCTAATGCCCCCAAGGCAGAAGATCACTGGGATGTCCAAAAAAGCGCTGGATGGAAAATTCCTCTTTGAGACCGTAACAGGCCACACAGCCTAATACTTGCATGGATGATGATGATGATGATGATGACGATGAACAACCTCCGCTCAACACTTTTATAGTTAATGCCCATAGGTCTCACGTACGAAGAATGAGCAGAACAAGAATACCACGTCAGATCTTAAATTACCAGCCACCAGGCAAGATATCTTTAGGCAGACCCTTCAAACGTTGGATTGAGACCGTAACAGACCACTAGGTCTATCACATGAATGGAAGAAGAAGAAGAAGAAGGTGTCCTTAGTCTCAAAAGAGAGTAATGTAAGTATTGGCTTTAAAATTTTCTAGTAAAGCTTTTTACTTATTTTTCAAGCGTGGATGCACTGTAATACATGTTACGTATAGTTATATGCTCTTCTGCTCCAAGACATAGGGGGTAATGACGTCATTACTTTGGCTTTACTTTTAAACATAGAAAATTGAAATTTTACACACACATTGAGTACACCTTTTAGGGCCGCATGTAAATACATTAGTCTCTACCCAAATTACTTCCAATCACTGGTGAGCTGACTCACCGTGAGCAAGTGCAAAGATCGAATTAGCTACCCACTAACTGGTCATGCATGAAAGTCGTCGTTTTCGTAATATTGGCAAGAAATTACCCAGTATTCTCAGCGATTAAACCACTTCTGTTATTTTCGTCTGCTAGAGGAATGCATTTTTACGCTTGCGCCCTGCAAGTAATACCGTATACGACGTCTGCATCGTGCAATATTATGCCGATTCTCCTGTTCTTCCAGTTGAATTCTTTGGTAGACTCTATCAAATTCCTCTTCTCCACGTATACCGAAAACATGATCGAAGTCTTCAAGGTCCGACATCTTGGATAAAGCAGCAAGGTTTCAAACTACATCGGTTACCATCGGTTCTCTTCAGGATTCTCACGATTCGTCTCTCTCTTAAGTTACCTCGTCAGGTAGCTTACGAATTTCAACAATTATTATCGCATGAATAGATTTCTGAGTAAGCAAAATCGTATTAGGATACAACTTTCTCAGCAGAGAACGCCTTTTATGGTCTAATGCGTTCATAGATTTGACCCTTAGTATTTTTTGGTTGATTTCGAGAACTTTGTGTTAACACAGGGGGTGCAGAGGGCCCAAACTTAGAAACAAAAGATTTTCAGAAAAATCCCAATTTCCCTCAATTTTTCCCGCCTCGGGTACATGATAGGGACATTTGAATGGTACTGTTTGAAGACTATTCTTTTCTGAAGAGAATGAGGTCTGAAGCATGATTCTAGGATAAATAGTGATGTTGCAGTACCTGCTTGCCTGAAATTAACCTAAATAAAACCATAATTTAAAAGGGTTAAATGCACCCTCTTTAACTTGGAAATGAGACTTAATTCGAGCTTTTTATTGTCTTTTTCGTTTTCAGTGTGTTCGATATACCTATGAAACATTTACTTCATTCCAGTTACATTTCCACTGTTGGCTAGTGTAATCAAATGTAGCCTGAATAAACATGTTGGCAACTGTTGTTAGCTATTGGTATAGATTGCAACTAATAGTCCATTGCAAGATTCATAGATACTCATCTCGCTTAGAGTAATTTAAAATTCTTCTTCTTCACTTCACGGGCTAGGCAAAAATTGCTTGTTCTGCCTCACAGTTGTTCTGTCCATCTTTTTCACTGGCCTTCCTACATTCCTTGAATCTCTTGGCTTGTAGTTGAATGCTGCTCTTGGTAATCTTGTTACATTCATTCTTTCCACATGTGTAAACCATTTCTCTCTATATTCTCTGATTTTCTCATTCAATGGATATATATTTAACTCTGTTCTTATATCTTCATTCTTTATCCGATCCAATCTTGTGCAGCCTTTTGTTCTTCTAAGGAAGTTCATTTCTGCGCTTTGTATTCTGCTTTGCAATTTTTTGGTCATTACCCAAGTTTTGCTCCCATAAAGTAATGCAGGAACTGCCATTGTTTTATAAAACTTCAATCTAGTATCTCTTGTTTTGTTTTTTAATGTTTTATGTTAGTTCCACATATCATTTGAAGTTTCAACAGTTTCATATGTATGTCTCTTTCAGTTTTTGTGTTTATAGTAAAATTACAACCCAAATAATTAAAATTTGTTACTTGTTCCAGAGGTTTGTTGTCTATTATGATTTTTGATCTTATATGTTTGTTTCCCCAAAATGCCATTATTTTTGTTTTTTTTCTTTTGATATTTTAAAATTATATTCTTGGCATAACTCATTTAATTGATGTAAAGAGTTCTGCAAATTATTTTCATTTTCTTGAATAATAACCACATTGTCAGCATACATTAAAATGTTTAATATTTTAAAACGGTCCATTCTTATACCTACATTAACAATAGTTTAAAATTTGTAATATAAATGAGTTAATACGAGGGTCATACTGAAAGTCGTGAGCAACCCATTGTTAAAATTCAAATTTCAACAATGTAACAAAAACAACTGCAGGATCGTAATCTACAGACTTTATACCACAACATTGCCATTTTGTGGCATCATAGCTTCTATCATGTGAGCACACGCAGTGTTTCCAAAATGGCAGACATCAATGTTTCGTTTCGACAGCGCGCTGTCATAGAATTCCTTGTTAAAGAGTACCAATCTGCTGTTGATATTCACCAAAGACTTCAATGTGCTTACGCAGATGCCTGCATGGGTGCCAGCAGTGTTAGATGGGTGAAACATTTTATAGGTGGGAACACGAGTATCAAAGATGAGCCTCATAGCGGTCGCCCATGCTCTGCCTCCACGGATTGCAACAAGAAAAGAGTTGATGCGCTTATTAGAGACGACAGGCGTATCACAGTGAATGAAATCGCTACAAAACTTGCAGTAGGACACAGTGCAGTGCAAGAAATGATTCACAGCTTAGGTTACCGAAAAGTTAGTGCCCGTTGGGTTCCACGTTTATTGAGTGAAGACCACAAACTTCAGAGAAGAACCATCACCCATAACCTTCTTCAGAGATTTCGAAATGAAGGTGATGATTTTTTGACCAGTATTGTGACAGGTGATGAAAGCTCATTTCATCGCTACGAGCCTGAAACAAAACGCCAGAGTATGGAATGGCACCACTTGAATTCACCATCAAAGAAAAAAGCGAAGACAGTGTAATCTGTTGGGAAAGTTATGGGCAGCATCTTCTGGGATGCGCAAGGTTGCATTCTGGTTGAATTTCTTGAACCTGAACAAACCATAAATGCTGCCCGCTATATCCAGACACTTGTGAAGCTCCGTTGTGCATTGCACGACAAATGCCCTAGAAGGAAGATCATTCTGCTATACGATAACACGCATCCTCACACTGCTCGTGCCACTGTGGAGAAGATCAGGACATTTGGGTGAGAAACTCTTCCACATTCACCCTATAGTCCCGATTTGGCACCCTCCGACTACCATCTTTTCGGTTCTGAAGGAGCAGATGATAGGCCAACGCTATGAGATGCTGGAGGATATTCGGAAAGCAGTGCATCAGTGTCTTTGAGCAGCTGGAACGGACTTCTATCATAAGGGAATTTTCAAGCTTGTAGAATGCTGGACAAAATGTGTGCAAAGAAATGGAGAGTATGTTGAAAAGTAGCGCAAAGATCTGTAGATTAACATGGTGTACTTGGTTTGTCTAAAATAAATATTATGATTGTTTAAAAAAATGTTGCTCATGACTTTCAGTATGACCCTCGTAGCTGTGGTTAGTATAGAGATAAGGCGGTAGGTATAGGTTGTATAACAGGTAGAGAAGAGAGGTTGACATCTATATAGTAACTTATTTCACTTGTTTGAAAAAAAAACTGGCATAAGTGTAGTTGGTCCCAAATACCTGAAAAGTGATCAAATTTTGTAATTAAGTAACTTATCTTGTTTTAAAATTCATCGGAGAACATTTTGTTTAAACAACTCACCTCATAGGATTCATGCTTCCATGATACCACGGTTTCAAACACAGTCGTGTTCACCTCAGCCATAACTCTGACTGACGAAATTCTTTGGCCGTCAACTGTTGTATTGTCGCCATCTTCAGTGCTGCCATCTATGATTGAATTTATGAATTTCGAAATCAAAGTAATTTTGTTAGGGATATCAAAATTCATTGATCTATCTTTATTTAAAGTTTATATAGGAAAAAAAAAAGGAATTTAGAAACTCGGATAAAAGAACATTTCAGAAATATTAAAAATTGTGAAATTGAAAAATCTGAAATTGCTGCACATAGTTTATTAGAACATCATAAAATTGGAAGAGAAGCTAAACTTTTAAAACAAGTAGAGAAGCCTTTGGAATTGACAGTTTGGGAGAAGATATACATTCAGAAAAATAAAGATAGATCAATGAATTTTGATATCCCTAACGAAATTACTTTGATTTCGAAGTTCATAATTTCAACCATAGATGGCAGCACTGAAGATGGCGACAATAGAACAGTTGACGGCCGAAGAATTTCGTCAGTCGCAGTTATGGCTGAGATGAACACGACTGTGTTTGAAACCGCGGTATCATGGAAACATGAATCCTATGAGGTGACTTGTATAAACAAAATGTTCTCCAATGAATTTTAATGATTATACCTCATAATATATTTAAATTAATATTGGGAAGTAAACATTATGAGGTTATATCATTAATAGTGAGTGGAGAACATATTTTTATCTACTCACCTCATATAATTTCAAATTTCTTTGATACCGACGGTTTCAGACAGTATCATGTGCCTCTTCAGTCATGGCTTCCATTGATGAAATTCTGTGATTGTTGATTTCTCTAATGACATCACCTTTTGTGCTGCCATCTTTTGTTGGGATTATAAACTGTATAATTAAATTTGTATCCACCGGAATATCGAAATTCATAGATCGATATTTATTCTTCTCAATGAATATAATTTCCCAAATTGTCAATTCCAACGGTTTATCCAATTGTTTCAAAAGTTTTGCCTCTTTTTCAATTTTATGATGTTCTAGCAAACTACGAGGGTCATATTGAAAGTCTTGAGCAACCCATTGTTAAAATTCAAATTTCAACAATGTAACAAAAACAACTGCAGGATCGTAATCTACAGACTTTATGCCACAACATTGCCGTTTTGTGGCGTCATAGCTTCTATCATGTGAGCACACGCAGTGTTTCCAAAATGGCAGACATCAATGTTTTGTTTCGACAGCGCGCTGTCATTGAATTCCTTGTTAAAGAGGAACAATCTGCTGTTGATATTCACCAAAGACTTCAATGTGCTTGCGGAGATGCCTGCATGGGTGCCAACAGTGTTAGGAGATGGGTGAAACATTTTAAAGATGGGAACACGAGTATCAAAGATGAGCCTCATAGCAGTCGCCCATGCTCTGCCTCCACGGATTGCAACAAGGAAAGAGTTGATGCGCTCATTAGAGATGACAGTGAATGAAATCGCTACAAAACTTGCAGTAGGACACAGTGCAGTGCAAGAAATGATTCACAGCTTAGGTTACCGAAAAGTTAGTGCCTGTTGGGTTCCACGTTTATTGAGTGAAGACCACAAACTTCAGAGAAGAACCATCACCCATAACCTTCTTCAGAGATTTCGAAATGAAGGTGATGATTTTTTGACGAGTATTGTGACAGGTGATGAAAGCTCATTTCATCGCTACGAGCCTGAAACAAAATGCCAGAGTATGGAATGGCACCACTTGAATTCGCCATCAAAGAACAAAGCGAAGACAGTGCAATCTGTTGGGAAAGTTATGGGCAGCGTCTTCTGGGATGCACAAGGTTGCATTCTGGTTGAATTTCTTAAACCTGGACAAACCATAAATGCTGCCCGCTATATCCAGAGATTTGTGAAGCTCTGTCGTGCATTGCACGACAAATGCCCTGGAAAGAAGATCATTCTGCAACACGATAACACGCATTCTCATGCTGCTCGTGCCACTGTGGAGAAGATCAGGACATTTGGGTGGGAAACTCTTCCACATCCTCCCTATAGTCCCGATTTGGCACCCTCCGACTACCATCTTTTCGGTTCTGTGAAAGAGCAGATGAGAGGCCAATGCTACGAGATGCTGGAGGATATTCAGAAAGCAGTGCGTCAGTGTCTTCGAGCAGCTGGAACGGGCTTCTATAATAAGGGAATTTTCAAGCTTGTAGAACGCTGGACAAAATGTGTGCAAAGAAATGGAGAGTATGTTGAAAAGTAGCACAAAGGTCTGTAGATTAACATGGTGTACTTGGTTTGTCTAAAATAAATATTATGATTGTTTAAAAAATGTTGCTCATGACTTTCAGTATGACCCTCGTATGTGCAACAATTACTGATTTTTCAATTTCACAATTTTTAATATTTCTAAAATGTTCTTTAGTGCGTTTCCAAATTCCTTTTTGTTTTTCCCATGGATACTTTGCTACAATCATTACAATTTATTTGATAAATTCCAGATTTCTTACTGTCTAGAATGTTGATTTTTTATTGGTACTTACAAGTTTTAATTTAATTACAAAGTTTATAATTCAAACGAAAGATGGCAGCACAAGAGGTGATGTAATTAGAGAAATCAACAATCACAGAATTTTATCAGTGGAAGCCATGACTGAAGAGGGAAATGATATTGTCTGAAACCGTCGGTATCAAAGAAATTTGAAATTATATGAGGTGAGTCGATAAAAATATGTTCTCCACTCACTATTATACCTCATAATTAAGGTAGAATTTTTTATCACTCACCTCATATTGTTCTTCTTATTTGACTATAAACTAGTTTCGGAACATAGTTTCTGTTCCATCCTCAGTATCGTCACGACTGTTGTTCTGTCATACTGAGGATGGAACAGAAACTATGTCCTGAAACTAGTTTATAGTCAAATAAGAAGAACAATATGAGGTGAGTGATAAAAAATTCTACCTTAATGAATATACCTCATAGTGAGAATTCCTAAAATAAGTAATACCTCATAATGTTTACTTCCCAACTAATATTATCTTGTTTTGTTCAGATGAGTTATACTTTCCACCGCAGAAGGACATGCGAAATAATATGAGTATGATTCTCAGCCTATTAAGAAATATTAGAACATTTAAGCATTCGGGTAAGTCACAGTCCTTTATACTAAGATAAACTGGCAATAGTAAAGAAGCTGGCAGTTGACCCACATGAATTATTACGGGGGCGGATCGGAAAGTAACGGAAATAATTTTTTTCTGCCTTGGTATTGCAGCTAGAATGTTGAAATTTCACAGAGATATAGTTTGAAGTTTTCACTACAGATGGTATTTTTTTCTCAGGTGCACCTCTTGCGAGAGAAGCTTGAACTATGCAACAAAGATGGCGCGCATGCTACAGTCGTCCACAGGGCGGATTGGAAAGTAATGCACAATAATTTTTTTTTAAAAAGTTTAATAGGAAAAAAATCACAAATGAACTTACATCTTTTACCTACTTTTCGACATAGTCACCAACTTTCTCAACACATTTTTCCCATCGTGTTACTAGTTTCAATATGCCCTGTTCGTAGAAGTCCGTTTGGTTGGAGTGTAGCCATCTGTGCACTGCTGATTTCACTTCCACATCTGTCTCAAAGCATTTGCCGGCCAGGAATCACTAAGGTTCACGCGTCCCTCTTGGAAGAATGTGCACCACCTGGAGACATTGCTACGGTCCATACAATCATCCCCATACACACCACGCATGTCTCTGTGAATTTCACTGGGTTTATGCCCTTTGGTCCACAAAAATCGAACAACACTTCTCTGTTCCTCACAGGTGGACGACTGTAGCATGCGCACCATCTTTGTTGCATAGTTCAAGCTTCTCTCGCAAGAGGTGCACCTGAGAAAAAAATACCATTTGTAGTGAAAACTTCAAACTATATCTCTGTGAAATTTCAACATTCTAGCTGCAATACCAAGGCAGAAAAAAATTATTGTGCGTTACTTTCCGATCCGCCCTCGTACACTCATGTGATTTGTACTTTTGGGGATTCTAATGAAAATTATATTAGTAATTAGAAGAAACATTGTGAAAAATTCACAAATTATTGTAACAGTATGTGAACAACCTGAGGAATATACAGGGTGCATCAAAAAGGATGGTACAAACTTACATGTTTGAAAGTATCTTATAAGATACATTACCAATTTAAAGGTAAGTTAAATTGTATGATGTACCGATATTGCAAATGTGGTGGCCGCCAGAGAGATTTTTTTTAAATTCGAGTTCCAGAAAAAAAACTTTTTCTTACAGTTAGATTTCATTGATTTTTTGAGAATACCTACTTTGTTTTATTTCAGTAGCTTATACTGAGTTGTGAAAAATAAATAATTATGACTGTTAGAACGATATTTCAATTTTTGTTTGAGGTGAGCTTTGAGTCCTAATGGCTAAATTTGGCTGGTTCTATTAGATAGGACCAGGTGAAGATCTTCAAATTTTTTTTTCAAAAATCTTTTGATGATAACAACCTCTAACTTAATTCCTTCAGAATTTGCTGAAAGACAAATACACTATTAGATTAATAAATGAGTTGGAGAAAATATTTTAACATCTCACCTCACAAAGTTGTGTGTCCACACAATACCGGTTTTAAAATCTTCAGTCAAATGTTAAAACATTTTCTCTGACTCATTTATTAATATAAATACCTCATAGTGTTTCCTCCCACTGTACATTTAATTAAACACTATTAGATATTTATTAGGAAGTAACATAGGAGGTTTTATTTTAACTTTCAGTAAATAAATCTAATTTAATACTCATATTTGGTATCCTTTCTAGAACTGGTTTTAAGAGACTCCCCTGATCATCAACTGGCATCTGACAAATTGCTAGTTCTTTATGTGTCTCTTCCCTCTGGTTGTGCTTTGTCACTAGCAAAACAAAAAACTTTTCCTCTTACGAGACTGGAAATTTTCACCTAATTCATGAAAACTGGAATGAATATTGAGATTACTTTATTAAATTCTGATCAAGGCTGAAGGACCCAATATGCCTTCTAGCCCTTTTTGTTCAATCAAGTAATGTTACAGGTAGAGGGAAGTCCATCCTCTCCTGCTTCTCTCCTGAAATATCACTTTTATCTTTAAATAGTCCTAATAACTTCAACATTAGATATAGGTCAGTTCATTCTGGGCATATTTTAAGGATGTCTTCTTGTATCAGTTGTTGAATGGGTACATACGATAATTGATATTTATTTAATAAAATATTAAATAAAATTATGTACATTGCAAGAACCTTTTTTACAAATTTGTTTTGAAATTCCAGCCGAAGTGTAGCTCACCTCGTACAGGAAACATAACTTTCAATTAATATTGAGTGGAGAACATATTTTTAATAATTCACCTCATACAATTTCAAGTTTCTTTGATACCATTGGTTTCAAACAAATTTTTCGTTCTCTTCAGTCGTGACTTCAGCTGTTGAAATTCTCTGTTTGTTGATTTCTATATGGTTACCTTTAGTGCTGCCATCTTTGGTTGGGTTTATAAATTTCGAAATCAAATTTTTCTCTATAGGAATATCAAAGTTCATCAATCAATATTTATTCTTTTGAATAAATTTCTTCTCCCAAACTGTTAATTTCAAAATTATAATTAATTTGATTTCAAAATTTATAAACCCGACCAAAGATGGCAGCACTAGAGAAATCAACAAACAGAGAATTTCAACAGTTGGAGTCATGACTGAAGATGAACGAAAAATTTATTTGAAACCAATGATATCAAAGAAATTTGAAATTGTATGAGGTGAGTTATTAAAAATATGTTCTCCGCTCAATATTAATGATATAAGCTCATAATGTTTACTTCCCAACATTAATTTAGATATAACTTTCAATCCTTGTAATGTAAGAAGCTGTTATACTAGGATAAGTGTTTATACAGAGTTAATTAAATAAAAATAAAACTTGATATTTATTAAGATATAATTCAGTGACAGCTGTTTCGGTACACTGTACCTTCTTCAGACATGTTAACAAATTATGAATTGTGTTATTATAGTACATATCAACTGATCTAAGCAATGATACAATAATAGATCAGTTGATATGTACTATAATAACACAATTCATAATTTGTTAACATGTCTGAAGAAGGTACAGTGTACCGAAACAGCTGTCACTTAATTATATCTTAATAAATATCAAAATCAAATAAAACTAAGTTTTATTTTTATTTAATTAATGAATATGGATTTTCATCAAGTAAACACCAACTCAATTGATTATTTATACAGAGTGTTTTAAATCTTTAGGGTCAAATTTGTATAGATGGTAGATGGCTGTAAGCTAAGTTATTTGAGATAAGAAACCAATGGTCAGAAATGCATAGCCTATTTTAGGTGCCACGAGATCTTGTGTGAAGAATGTTTTTGTAAGTAATTTACTTAGCAAAAAAAAAAAACCCTTGATGTGTTAATATTTAGTGATGCTAGCTTGCAAAACAATACTGTACAACCTTAGACAAAAAAAGGAGCCATCTCTTGAACGCACATTTCTTCAAAGTCCTACTCGGCACACTTCTGGGTTCAAACTAGGAAACTAGTCATAATTGTGCAGTCCCCGAGCTACTGTGTTATGTTGCATGAACTGAAGAACTCCTACGTGTCCTGTTAGGTCAGCGGTAAAGCATGCAGTCAGTGTTTCTGTTAATGAAGGTCACAGGTTCGCGTCCTCGATTATGCAGTTTTTTTTTTCGTGTTATTTGTATTAAAATGTTTTATGAATTAAATACATTTTATTTTGACATTTGAATTAAATCAATGTTAATGTCATTATTGTAACAGCTATATTTACCACATTCAGGGTTTGTTCTAGGTAATTTCAATGTATTGCATTCAATAAACTGTGATGTAAAGATGTCTGCGTAAAAGCAACAGCCTCTAACAAGTTTGTTTATAATAAATCATATTGAGTTTTACCATGGCTCAGCGCACACACAAGGACATAGGCACAGGGCAGTCTCTCCTTGCACTGGTAAACGTTGCTCGTGAGGCTGGAAGGTGTTTGAGAGTCCCTGCATCTACAGCTCTGAGTTGGGTGAGATTATCTAGGGAAGGGAATGAAAACCATCATGTTGGTTCAGTAAGAAGATGTGTTTCCACTCCCCAAGAGAATGAAGCTTTAAATTCCAAACTGCTTCTCAGATTAAAGCAAATTCTCAATTCCCTGGATCAGCTCAGACAGCTCTGCGGCGTTTAAATGATGCAGGACTATTTACACGGACAGCAGCAAAGCAGGTACACCTGACAGACAATCATAGATTGTTTCAGCTCGCCTTTGCAGAGGAAAATGCCAACCTTGATTGGAATAATGTAATATTCAAGGTGACATTTCCTTCTACTCATGACGGCAAATTGACTATCATCCAAAGGGGTCTCGATACGATGCAGAATACGTGGCTGGACAATTTTGTCATGGTCATGTATCTGTGTTGTGTTGGGGCTGGATATCACGGGACGGTCTGGGTGTATTGTGGAAGCTGGATAACACACTGAACAATATGCAGTATAAGGCTATACTAGAGAACATCTTGATTCCATCTGTGAGGATGACGTATCCTGATAGAATTATTGAATTCGTAGAGGATAATCATCCTGTCCACACTTGTCGAGTGGTTTCAAACTGGTTCTCGTAGAGGCAGGATATCAGAGTGATAGACTGGCCTCCCTGTTCACCAGATTTGAATCCAATCGAAAATATGTGGACTAAGATGAAAATAGAGATGAACTCTAATTGGCCTGCAGATGCATGAAAGACGAAAGATGGCTTATGGGCACAAATTCAAGACGTCTGGAATGCTCTAGCCGATAGTCCACGTGCCTGTAGAAATTTTATTGCATCAATGCCCTATAGATTGAGGGCGGTAATAGATGCTGAGAGTTCATACATCCGATATTGATTTTGTTTTTTGTTAAAGTTTTCATTATAGAAGATATTATTTTCTTTCCTCATTTATTTATTAAAAGGTTTTTTTAATTCATGCTTTTGTGTGTGCATTAAAGTCATAAAACTCAAATATAAAATTAAATATAAAATGCTATTCTAACATTCAGTTAAAAAAAAGTAGAATGGGAATTGAACCTGTGACGTTACAAATGCAGATGATGTCTTTTAAACTTCTCGACCATGCAAACACACTAAGCCAATATATTTAAATTTATATTGGGAAGTAAACATTATGAGATTATATCATTAATAGTGAGTGGAGAACATATTTTTAACGACTCACTTCATATAATTTCAAATTTCTTTGATACCGGTGGTTTCAGACAATATCTTGTCCCTCTTCAGTCAGTGGAAGCCATGACTGAAGAGGGACAAGATATTGTCTGAAACTGCCGGTATCAAAGAAATTATATGAGGTGAGTCGTTAAAAATATGTTCTCCACTCACTCTTAACACTAAGCCAAGTTCTCTCTGTTGCTTGTGTGTGCACTGCATTAACTAGCAAACAACTCAGTACAATTGCTGAAAACATGTTGATGTGAATAGAACTTCTGTGAGCGCTCACAAAGTTCCCTGATCGATTGATAGAATCTGCAGATGACTCATTTTTTTGTCTAAGGTTGTACATGATCATTCAATTTGTTTCATACTGTTGTTGTCCAATGCTGGAATCTGGCTTATGCCATTACTCCAGCTTCCCGGTAGAGAACTGCAACATCCTTCTGATTCTGCTTAGCAGGATCCAGGCTTTTACAATCAAAAGATGATCTTTATTCATGGCAGCATTTTCTCTGGTATTTTTCATAGTGTATGAAGCCTCAGTAGATACTGATGAGAAACTGCTTCATTGTACAGCGATGATCAGAGAATGTGCGAAATGTTAGGCACTATTGTGAGGCATGTACATGATTGTGATGAAAGTTAAAAATTAAATTGTACCTGTTGGTAGGTGCCGTCGTCCTCAACTTTGTTAAAATATTGTATATAAAATTAACTGAAGCGCTTTCGGAAGTTATCTTCCATCTTCTGCAGGTTAAGCTTCCGCTACTCGTTGTTGTGTACGGTGATGTATACTTCAACTGTTTGTAGCAGCAACTGACTTGTTTTTGACAATCTCGTATAATGGGTTTGACTGGGGTGTGTTTTCATTAAGACGTGAGGTGTTGTTTGTTTCCTCTATAATATATATTTGAATTAAATATATTTGAAGACCTTGAAATTATAAAGGAAACAAACAACACCTCACTTCTTAATGAGAACACACCTCAGTCAAACCCATTATACGAGATCGTCAAAAACAAGTCAGTTGCTGCTACAAACAGTTGGAGTATACATCACCGTACATAACAACGAGTAGTGGAAGCTCAACCTGCAGAAGATGGGAGATAACTTCTGAAAGCGCTCCAGTTAATTTTATATACAATATTTTAACCAAGTTGAGGACGACGGCACCTACCAACAGGTACAATTTAATTTTTAACTTTCATCATATGACTTCACCTCAACGAAATTTAATATGAATTTTACTAGTAGTGTATAGGACTGGTTATTATTATTATTTTATTAATAATGCTCTTTAGTGCTACAATTCAAATCTGGGACTCAAAGGGCAGACAGATTTTGCTTTTTTCCAGCTTCAGATTTTTAATCTGCGTAAATCTAAGATAGGGTTCCATGGCTTTATTTCCATTCCAAAGGAACCCAAATTCAGGATTTTTATATCCTGAAAAATCTATCAGCCCTGGCGAGGTTTGAACCTGCAAACCACGGAACCAGAGATATCCACCAATCCACCATGATGGACTTATTGAGACTGTTGGTTCATATTTTGAACATTTGTTCTGAGGTGTTTTTGGCGGTAAATAATTAAGTATGTATTAATTAAATAAAAATAAAACACAGTTTTATTTGATTTTCATATTTATTATATAATTCAGTGACAGCTATTTCGGTACACTGTACCTTCTTTAGACATGTTAACAAATTATGAATTGTGTTCCAACTAATCTAAGCAACAATACAACAATATTTATTTAAATTTTTAAATTTAACAAAGGGGATTCATTCAAATCAAGTTGAGAATTTTAACAGTTTTTTACTATTTAGTTATTATTAAGTATGTATTTCTAACCTATGGTTCTCTATCTCAAAATATTCAGTTTACAGTCCTCTTAATGTTTTTATAATTTTGACCTTAAAGGTAAAAAGCACTCTGTATACTGAATGTTAAATTATTTTCACATTAGAACGTGGATTGCATCAAGCTGCCGCTACAAATAATGTTGTTTCGGTAGCATCTTTATTAAATACGGGAGAGAATCCTAATGAACGTGATGAAAAAGGAAGATCTCCTCTCCTTAAAGCAGCTTGCAGAGGATATTCTGAAGTTGTGAGGTCAGTAAATATTGATATTGTTGTTCGTTCATTATTAAATCAACAGATTGTATCAATGGCTTACAGGATGAATATGGATCTTCGAACTTCTGACAACTACAACTGGAGTCTTAGAGAAGGGGTATGATCTTTCGGCACGTACATGGTATGATGATGAGCAAAAGAGGGAGCACAAGTGTGCCAAAATTTATAATACAGCAAACTCCCGATTATCCGTGTTAATTGGGACCTAGATATGCACGGAAAGTAAAAAAAACACGGATAATCCAATTAAGTTATTCGGCGCCGTGGAATTTGATCAGAAATGTATTTACCCACTTTAACACTACTTCTTCTTCTTCCTTCCAAGTATTAGGCCAAGGCCTGTTACGATCCTATAGAAAATTGTCCCTCCAGCGTAAATATCCTTCTGGAAAATTCTCGTATAAGACTTGAAAGCATAATAATAGTCCCTTCGATTGGTTGCTGGCCAAAGGAAGGCAAGACCAGTGATAGGGCTGATATCTTATAGCCTCTAGTCAGGCTTTTCTGGAGAAGAAAAGAAAATAAAGGAAAGAAGAAATGGAAGAAAGGAAAGACTCCCTAGCCCTCGGATGCCCTAATAACGTCGGGGTCGAAAAAACAAGAGTTAACAAGAGAGGTTAGATAGTAAAGTTAAAAGAGTGCAAAAACAAGTAAGTGGAAGAAATGTTTTGCTCAGCTTGAGCATCTTGTGGTTGCCATCCACATATCCCCTAGATGAGGACCCCTGAGGATTTTAATTAAATGCAACAAATATTCATAAAATGTTATATGAAATGTATTTAGATGTGAGTCGTAATTATCATTTTATTTTACTCGTAAATATGAAAAAAAAAAAAAAGTGGGACTACCTTCTGTTATAACCACTCTGGTTTCGACAGTTATTCAAAATGGCCACCATAACCAGCAACAACTACACTAGTAACCACCAATATCCACACTTATAACCAGCGATGACAAATAATCAGTGATTCCCACACTAGTAACCACCAATATCCACACTTACAACCAGCGATGACAAATAATCACCGATGACCACACTACTAACCAGCGATAAACCCACTGCCACAGCATATCTGTGGTTTCAATCTGTAACAATAAACCATCAGTGGAAATTTCCGAAATTGTATTCTCAGAATGTTGGTTGGTACCATTAAACGCATCAGGGGAGGGGGTTGTGAGTGAAGGTTACTCTATTGTGCTAGTTTCTAAGCATAGTTCACAGTAGCACATTTAAAAATAAATAATTTTTTCATGACAATACAAAATACAGTATTTTTAAAAAATACAGTAAAAAGAGTCATGCCTGGATAATCCACACATGGATAATCGGGAGTTTGCTGTACACACATAATATGGTTGGTATCTAATGTCGAGCACTTGATAATAAAATCATTCACTCTCTTGCACTCCAATATTTAGCAGGAAGGTTGGTCTCTTCTACAAAAGCTGGACAACGGAGGAGATGTTTCTTTCCATATCTTCATTTAAATTGCAAAAAGGGCATTTAGGTGAATCTGTTATGCCAATTCTGTGTAGGTGTTTATTCAGGCAGTCATGTCCCGTTAGCAGTCTGAATGTTGCTACTGCGGATTTTCTTCGTAATGTAGTAATACACACATAATATTTAGTCATGTATAGTAAAAATAGACATCATTGGCACTATGGTGTTTGAGTTTAATCCATTCCCTTCTTAGTCTTGAGTCTTCATTCTCCAGGACATGTACACATCAACCATCCATCATAGTCGTTGTCTTCCAACACCTTTTCCAATTACTTTGGCATCTAACATTCCATGTAACCACATAAGTAAAGGTAAAGTGATCCCACTACAGGCCTCGGGAGGCCCTTGGGGTAGTAGGAGGTTAAGGCTCCCACTTTCCTGGACAATCGGCACTTGATGTCAGCCCTGCGTGACGGCCGTCTTTACCCCCAGAACAAGCATCTGGTACTCATTTCCGTTAGAGGCTGAGTCGACCCCAGGACCACGGTGCCGCCAGAAGGTTTGGGTCATTTTAAAAATCCTGACCCCACCGGGACTCGAACCCTTGACCTTCCGGCTTGTAGCGCAGTGCCTTAACCACTATGCTATGGCGTGCCCCTTGTAACTACATACCAGTTGTAACTCATTTTATTTTATCAGGTTGCCTTCTTGTTACATCAGTCCAGCTAGATTCATAGAGCTTCTCAACAATAAATTTTTTTTTATATTCAATATAGTGACACGTAGCATTTACAGATTTGAACAAAGTTTTTGATTAAATAAATCAAAGTAAATTATTTGAAATGTTAGTTAATGAACAAATATTTATAATTTCTACAAAAAAAATCTTCATTATTTTCTGTTAAAAGTGGAGATATATCAAAATGGAAAGGGGTATTTAATTATGTGGAACAAGGATGTCCTTTTTCGCCCCTTTTATTCAACATCTATATATAGATAGATCATGGGTTGGTTAATGTCTTTGACATTGTCCGATTCCTAATAGCCAATTTTGTCGGTCTATCTTCAACATCTATAAGAATACAATTAATTATCAAAGGATTTAAAAATACAAGACATGGACAATTTATCTTTGGATACCTTAATATATGCAGGTAATTTGGTATTATTATCTGCCTTAGAAGTTAATTTACAAAGATTGTTGTATACTTTGAAAATATCAGCTGAAAAATCCAAAATAATGGCTTTTTATGGTAAGGACCCTAGTAACATTTACATATATAACAATATTATAGAAAGAGTAAACCAATTAAACTATCTTGGTTTCAGATTATCATTTTGAACAGAAATAGATGTTTGAGTTCACAAAACGTAATGAGGTACTTTTACAGTGAGAAACCAATATGATGGAATTTCACTATCCATCCATAGTAATTCTGCCCGAAGGCAGGTCTTTCATTGCATTCATAGCATTTGCATGCCATGCTTGCAACTTTACTAGGGAATTATAGGTGGTAGCTTCCCGTTGCTTTCCACACCGGTGAAGGATGATGATGATGATAAGGATGATGGCCATATGATTTCGGGGACCGTTTAGGCCTTAAAGTTTTTCGGACATTTGTCTTGCAGGTGAAGAAAAACCCCGATAAAAACCTCACCCAGGAAAATTGCCCCGACCGGGGATCGAACCCGGGCCCACTGCGTGACAAGGCAGCACGCTACCTCGAGACCACAGCAGTACTATAATGTCAGTTAATTACAGACCTCTTCTTCTTTGGCTTTCCCCCACTTATAGGTTTGCCGTCTTCAGTTTCCATTTATCTCTATAATTCCAATCTCCCTCTTCCAAATTCCTATCATCCATTATAGTTCTGATGTAGGTTTTCCATTTCCATCTTGGTCTGCCACATTTATTTCTTCCAGGGGATGACCACTGGTATATATTTTTTGGCCATCTTTCATTTTCCATTCTTTGTACATGGCCATACCATCTAAGCATTTGATTTTCAATCCTCTTAACAACAGATGTGGTGGCATTCATTTCTCTCCAAAGGAATTAATTTCTTATTTTATCATGTCTTGTTTTTTGGAGGCTTCTTCTAAAATAATCAAATTCAACTTTTCTAATTTTATTCTGGGGGCACACCGTAGCGTAGTGGTTAAGGCACTGCGCTACAAGCCGGAAGGTCGAGGGTTCAAGTCCTGGTGGGGTCAGGATTTTTAAACTGACCCAAACCTTCTGGCAGTACTATGGCCCTGGGGTCGACTCAGCCTCTAACGGAAATGAGTACCAGACCTTATTCTGGGGGTAAAGGCGGCCGTCATGCAGGGCTGACAACCCGGCTAGCATAAAGTGCTGATTGTCTAGAAAAAGTGGGAGCCTTAACCTCCTACTACCCCGGGGCCTGTAGTGGGACTACTTTATTTTACTTAATTTTATTCTTTTGTACTTCCGTCAAAGACCAAGTTTCACTTCCATATGACAAAATATTCTATATTATGCTCTTATAAATTTTCATTTTAGTTTCCTTTGTAATATTTATGTTCTAAATTATTCCATGTAATGTTGCATTTTTTGCCATTGCAATTTTAGTCTGTACATCTCTCTCACAGGTACCTGAATTTGTAATTATTGACCCAAGATATTAAAAAAAATCACATTTTTTTTATTTTCCCTGTTTCGAGTATGAGGTCATCCACATCCTTTCCCAAACACATATATTACAGACCTAATATGGAAATTAATTTTTCCAGACAAACCATCTATATTTCTGATAATTTGTATTCTTTTATAGATTATTATTGGAGAAGGGAGCAGATCCAAACTGTCGAGATACTTTTGGAAACAGTCCTCTTCATCTAGCAGTCTACACCAATAATGTTAGTGTAGTTGCCATGCTTCTCAATGCAGGTAATTTACAATGCACACATATGTTTGAAGTGGAAGAAAGTTTATGTATTGTCACTTTTCTTTAAAATCTACATAAGTCCTATTTTTCTTTAATTTTATATTATACATAAAGACTTTGTCAACATTGACACACAGCTTATTATATTAGAAGAGAAAAATTTGAAGAAGTAAATTGCTGTCCCATGTGACATTTTGAAGGATTGGTGTCCCAAAAAGAATTACTGGTTCAGGTTAGATTTAATTTTCAGTAGAGCCAGATTCTCTTCTCAAGGTCGGAAGTTGGTACACTGGATAGGAAAACACTCAAAATCATAAAAAAATTGTTTCTTGTAGAAATAATTACAAATTTATTCACTTTGTAGGTTCCCAGCAGATTAAGTAAATGTAAATGGTATTATTCTTCACTATCAATTAAAATAAATTATTTTCTTTTCTGGAATCAATTATTATTCTTGTATTAAATATTGCATTTTATCAGGATATCTCTTCTTGCTTCTATCTTTGTTGAAAGTTATATGCAGAATGACTAGTGTAATTCTTTTATAATTTTAAAGAACATTATTACATCACATGATATATTTAAATTCTATTGGTTAATAGTTTTTTAAATATAAGGTTTAAATTTGATTTGTTAAATAAAAAAGTTAATTGTTTTAACATCCAATCAGAGTTCAGTTTACTTTCATTTAAAAATATGGAGTAAAGCAGGTGTTCTTATTACAGTTATAACAGAAAGCTTTATAATTCTGACAACAATGACTTAAATTTTAAAAGCATTATTTAGAAAGACTGTTATGTAATACAATTTCTTTAATTGTTACTGAGACATTTTTATTCAACAATGAACAACAATGAATTATTTAGATGTTTTTATTTATTTAAGTTATATTTAAATATTAAAACAATTTTAAAAGACAAAATTATTAACTTAAACTTTCATATTTATTATGATATTAAAATCCTCCTTTAAAAGCCAGGTCGAGAGATAAGATGAAGCTTAAATTTATTGAAGGTTTGTGATATATAAGGTTGCCAACTGATAATCCCCTGCTGCATCATTACTGGGGTAAATGAAATGAAATGAAATGGATGGCAGGGGAAATAGGAGGAAGCCTGCCCTGAGTCTGATTTGTCCACCATAAAGTTACCGACTCATGAATATTAAAGTTTGTAAGTGCAACTCCTTTCAAAAAATGTTAAACTGAAAATATATAAAAATATTATTCTACCAGTTATATTATATGGGTGTGAAACATTGACTCTTACTTTAAGAGAGGAAAGGAGATTACAAGTATTTGAGAATAAAGTACTTAGGAAAATTTTTGGACCAAAGAGAGATGAACAGACAGGTGATTGGAGAAGACTACATAACAATGAACTACATGGTCTTTATAGGAAGCCAGATATAATAAGAACAGTTAAGTCTCATAGACTGCGATGGGCAGAACATGTTGCACGTATGGGGAATGAAAGACTTGCATGGAAGCTTCTTGTAGGAAAGCCAGAGGGAAAACGCCCAGTTGGTAGACCAAGAATGAGGTGGGAGGATAACATTAACTATGATTTGAGGGAAGTAGATTATACAGGGAATGATTGGAAAGCATTAGCTCAGGATAGGGATGTATTGAGAGCTTATGACCGTGCGGCCATGAACCTAAGGGTTCAATAGTGCCAGTGAGTAAGTAAGTAAGTGTCCTTATTTAAGTTTGTAATGTTGTAGGTGCTGATCTGAGCAGTATTGATTACTATGGTCGCAGTCTATTACAAGTTGCTCAGTTGAAGCTTGAGCTGCTCCGAAGAGATGTCACAAATGAAAACTGTAATCTAGTGAAAGAAGAAGCATGTCAAGTGATAGAAATGATGTTAGTATACTTACAAAAGTGGAGTCAAGAAATAGAAGCTGAATTGTTGCTTGATTTCTCGTCACGTCTCACGTTAAGTAATACTCGAGAAGAAGTAGAAACAGGAATAAGGGACTTACTTGCTAGTTTAGCAAGTCTCAGTCACGAGAAATCTGAAAATGATCAAACAAAATGTGGTGCTGGAGAATGATAAGCCAATTGTCTTCATTCAACGATCATATTGTATGTAATGGGTAAGGAAATAATTTTTATGCACTAAAAGTTAAGATTATGATGATCTTGAAGAAGATTTTCGGGCAGCAGGCCGTGAGGCTTGTAGTTCCCCGACATTTTGCCAGAGACTGCGTCTCAAGGGTTGTCTTGAGACTGACAATTCTGTCCACTGTCTGTTCTATTTGTACATTCACCGTGATGTGTTCGTCAGTTATATCTGCCTTCTGATTGGTCCGCGTTAGGGACTTTCCATTGCGCCAATGAGATTGCTGTTTGATAGTCTAGTCAATTGGGGGCATGCCGTAGCGTAGTGGTTAAGACACTGTGCTACAAGCCAGAAGATCGAAGGTTCAAGTCTCAGTGGGGTCAGGATTTTTAAACTGACCAAAACCTTCTGGCGGCACTATGGCACTGGGGTCGACTCAGCCTCTAACGTAAATGAGTACCAGATGCTTGTTCTGGGGTAAAGGCGGCCGTCATGCAGGGCTGACAACCCGGCTGACATCAAGTGCCAATTGTCTAGAAAAAGTGGGAGCCTTAACCTCCTACTACCCCAAGGGCCTCCTGAGGCCTGTAGTGGGAATACTTTTACTTAGTCTAGTTGACTGTACATTTTATCTGCCTTCTAATTGGTCAGCGGTAGGGACTTCCATTTTTCCAATGAGATTGCTGTTTGATGGTCTAGTCGACTGTACTTGTAGAGGTTTACATTCCGTGTTTTTTAGAACCGGTATCCATACTTTGTTGACTTTTAATGATTCTTCTTTTCTATTGAAACTGTTTTTATGTCTCTGGCGAAACGTCGGGGAACTACAAGCCTCACGACCACGGCCTACAGCCCGAAAATCTTCTTCAAGGTCATCATAGCAACTTCCACCGTGAAAGTCTACGTGAATACAAAAGTTAAGATTGCTACTCAGATAATGATGCAAGAGTTTTCAAACTGTGCAGTAAACTTCCCTATACATAAAACATAAATTATTATAAATAAACATATTTATAATGTAACACATGCTATTATTATTAACCCTCTTAGGTAATACCAGACCTTCACTTTCTGCGGCCCTACGGTCCCTACTCCTAATTACTCAGATTGTCCTAGTTCTTGAATCGGCTATAGCTATTATTCAATCATACGTATTTGCAGTTCTTAGAACTTAATTCTGCATAAATAACTAAGCAAGCCTGCTTCTGATGAGTGGGCCCGGATTTGATATCTGTGAAGAAGTAATTCTTTTCCCAAGTTGTGGCGATGTTTTGAAGTAGCTAACTCTCTTCATGCCCTATGTTGTAGTAACACTTGAAGGATTGGTGTCCCAAAAAGAATTACTGGTTCAGGTTGGGTTTAATTTTCGGTAGAGTTGGATTCTATTCTTAGGGTCGGAAGTTGGTACACAGGACAGGAAAACACTTCACATCATAAAAAAAATTGCTTCTTGTAGAAATAATTTCAGATTTATTCACTTTGTAGGTTCCCAGCAGATTAAGTAAATGTAGGTGGTATTATTCTTCACCGTCAATTAAAATTAAATTATTTTCTTTTCTTGTCTGGAATCAACTATTCCTTGTATTAAATATCACATTTTATCAGGAGAGCTCTATTTGCTTCTATGTTTGTTGAAAGTTGTATGCAATTCATTTATAATTTTAAAGAACATTATTACATCACTTGATGTTATATTTAAATTCTATTGGTTAATATAATATTTAAATTTGATTCCTTAAATCAAAAAAGTTAATTGTTTCAACTTCCATATACTTTTATTTAAAAATATGAAATAAAGCAGGTGTTCTTATTATAGTTATAACAGAAAGCTTTGTAATTCTGACAACAATGACTTAAAACAATTTTTAAAAGCATTATTTTGAAAGACTGTTATGTAATACAATTTCTTTAATTGTTACTGAGTCATTTTTATTCAACAATGAATTATTTAGATGTTTTTCTTTATTTAAGTTATATTTAAATATTAAAAGAATTTTAAAATACAAGATTATTTACTTTAACTTTCATATTTATTATGATATTAAAATCCTGCTTTATCTGACGGGGTTGAAAATTTAAATTGTAAAATGAATTTAATTGTATAATTTTCAGGGCCAGGGGAGTGATAGTGTACAATTTTTAATCTCTAGATTGTGGATCAGATGGGGATGTTAAGCCTTGGCGCTTTTACGGCAGGAGTAGGCTATTTGTCACACTACACAAATATATAAACATACACTCATTCTATACTCCACAATAAGAGAATACATCATCTGTGGGAGGTGGTGCATATTGGCATCTATTGCCCAATGTGAAACCTGAAGCATGAAAGCATGACCTTAAAAGACACACACTTTTTTCAAAAGAATTAAGTATGTCTCTTAATATATTATAAGGTGAGGTTTGAAGTTTCTGAGATATATATATATATATATATATATATATATATATGAGACATGATAAGAAAAATAAATGCCTGGACGGGATTCGAACCCGGAACTGTGGGTGTTATCCATTACATCACCAGGCAAATCCAATTCAAACACTTATTTTTCTTATATATATATATATATATTATATTCTCCATTATTACTAGATGTCGCGAGAATTCGGTCTTCACTGCCACCTAGTAGCTGACTATAACAAGTGTATATATATATATATAATTATAACATCGATAAAGCGTCACTGCTTTAAAGTAAAAATATTCTCTTTAATTTGCTTACTTGTTATAGTCAGCTACTAGGTGGCAGTGAAGACCGAGTTCTCGCGACATCTAGTAATAATGGAGAATATAATATATATATAAACAAGAAAAATAAGTATTAATTAAATAAATATGGTCGCTGATACTGCAGTGCTGTGTTTAAAAAACATAGAAGTAAGAAGGAATCACGATTCATTTAATTCTTATGAATTGAACCTCATAATGTTAAAAATTCCCAAATTTAATATATAAAAATCTTACTAGTTGAGGATGACTGAGACATCAGGAATGTTGAACTATTATAGGAAATATCACTATGAAGTTAATTTAAAATTAATTCTGTTCACCTCACCTCATATCCATCTTGTAGATTGGTTTCAAAACCTAGGCGGTTTCATTATCGGTAATTTCACAACCGATTTTCTGTCATCCAGGAGCACTGCTTGCTCCATCTGTTTGTGAACCGATGAACATTGGTCATGAAATTACTGATGATAAAACCGCCTAGGCTTTGAAACAGCCCGGGATATGAGATAAGGTGAACAGAATTTATTTTAAATATCAGGTACGTGTTCTATTGATTTAACCTTTTACTAATGACCATTAAATTGTTAAATAAAACACTATCTATTCCAGTTTGTCCAAATAATTGCTTTTTCCTGTATTACATTGTACTTATGAATCATTTATCTACAATACTTTATTGTTTTATGTTTTGTTACATAAATATTTTTTTACAAGAACTTATGTTGTTGTTTCAGTCTCCATCATCTTTTTCTGATATTCCTTGCCTCTTCGTATCGCTTCTTTAAACAACTTACAATAAAGTTCAATTGAAACAGGTGAATCATCATTTCCAGGTACTGGATATGTGACAAGATTAGGATTCAGTTTGTATCAACTATTCCGATGGTTGGAATACACATTTTAGCTGATTCTGGCACTCCAATGTGTTCTGTAAGAACATCACTTAATGTGTTAAAGAAAAATGCAAAGATCTGGCAAACGAGTTACAGCACCAAAGTGCTTCTCTGCATTGGTAAAGATACCTGAAGACCAGAATCTTGTATGAGCAAATTCTTGGCATTCACGTGCCGTTTGTTCTATGAGATGAGAAACCTGCGGTCCTCTTGACACAAATAGAATGACGCCATCTCTTGCAGCAATGTGAGCTGTGAAATTTAATGCATGACGCAGATGATATGCAGTGATGTCTAAGTCGATTATTAAGTGTCCAAGCCGTGAACCAAATATAAATGGTTTCATACGATCATCTAAAGATCCTTCTTTGTGTCCGTAATGAACTCTTGCATCAAAAAGATCTTTCACTGTGAACAGTTCATGAACTTTGAAAAAATCTGGATGTTGAAGAGGATTGATTCCTGAATTTAGAGAATCTGAAAAAAAAAAAAAGAGTGAAAATAAATAACTGGTGTAAAGAAATTGAAAAAAAAAAACCTAATAGAATTAAAAATTACAGAAATTTCACTAATCGATCAAACAGTTAAATTAATTATTCAAGATGAAAACGTAAGTTTCCAAGATAAATCTAAATAAAAATCCAAACCTATTATCCTGGAAGAAGAGAGGAAAAGAAGATCAGAAAGAATGAAGATATACTGGACACTAAGAAAGGAACAACACACAGAGAAATAATAGATCCAATGTGCACAAAAAAAAACTTTATAGCAAAAACCACTATAAGGTTTAAACATTGGTCTTCAAATTAGTCATGATGAAACTGCCTAGATTTCGAGACTGGTTTAAATTAGAAGACAGGATATGAGGTTAGGTGTAAAGAATTTTAATTTAAATCTTAATATTTTATTTAAACTGGCAGAGTTAAGGCCATATGCTCTTATCTTCCACTCAACTGGTAAGGTAAGATATACAAAAATGCATTTATACACTATAATTAACTCTCAACTAATAGAAAATACTAAACTAAAAAGAGCCACACCATAGTGCAATTGGTTATGACAATACACTACAAGCCAGAACTAAAATTACTGGTGGCACCATGGTTCTGCGATAAACTCAACATCTATTGCAAACAGGGTTGACATCTCGTGCTGATTGTCTTGAACCTTAAACTCCTATAACTGCAAGGGCCTCCCAAGGGTTGTTGTGTAAAATTAATTTTATAAATATTTTAAATTAATTAATATGTTATGTATTTATTAAATGATCCCTCACTTTCTGCTTCTCTTATTTTAATTACTCAAATTGGGGAACACTTTTACATTTACTAAACTAAAAAAAAAATTGAACTCCTTGATGAACAGTCCTGAACGGCCTTCGGCCAATCAGCTGGCTGCTGGCCTAATTTCCACATGTGCTTTTTCAGACTCGGACTATCATTCAGCAAGTATACAACTGATATATCGTCAGTATGCGAGTTTCCCAGCAGTTATAGTTGGTTTTCTCAGGCTGGAGCCATACTCATTGTGGCTATCTAATTGCTGCTGATGTTAGATGGCCATTGATCCAATACAGGTCAAAATTACGTAATAAAATTTTCATGTGGACTCAAACCAACCCATTTCCTGTTGCTTTGCAGTAAAGCATGATTCCTCAGACTGCTCAGCTACCTAAATACTACTAACTGTTTCAATAGTTAACTTGTATTGTTTACTTTTTATATTTCACTCACCTCATACTTCATAATTCATGCAGACCCTGGGTTTCTTCACATCTTTTGTGACATTCTCAATGCTGTGTCACGTTCACAACTGGTGTAAAGAAATTGAAAAAAAAAACCTAATAGAATTAAAAATTACAGAAAATTCACTAATCGATCAAACAGTTAAATTAATTATTCAAGATGAAAACGTAAGTTGTGAACGTGACACAGCATTGAGAATGTCACAAAAGATGTGAAGAAACCCAGGGTCTGCATGAAGTATGAGGTGAGTGAAATATAAAAAATAAACAATATTAAAAAACCTCATAGTGTTATTTCCTATCTACATAACTTAATAGTTAACTTGTATATTTATCAATCAACTCCTGTCGCACTTTACTTTACTCATGATATTACAATAATAAAAGTGACACTACTGTACACCTTTCTGAAATCATGTCAATCTTTGCTTGAAAGAGGCTATTGACCGACAGAACCTGATTTCATTTGGTATAAAATTCCAATAACAGGCAAGTGATGTCCATCCATCAATAGTAATTTTGCCCGCAGGCAGGTCCTTCACTGCAATCATAGCATTTCCATGCTATGCTTGCAGCTTTACTAGGGAATTGTAGGTGTCGTAGCTTCCCGTTGCTTTCCACACCGGTGAAGGATGATGATGATGGCCATATGATTTCTTGGGCCTTAAAGTTTTCCTGACATATGTCTTACAGGTGAGGAAAAACCCCAATAAAAACCTCACCCAGAAAAACTGCCCCGACCGGGGATCGAACCCGGGCTGCTGCGTGACAAGGCAGTACGCTACCTCGAGACCACAGCGGTGGACGCAAGTGAGGTAGTAAAAGAAAAATAATAAGATGTATTATGATATTGTATGCCACGGTGGACTGATGGTTATGCTCATTGCCTCTGGTCCCAAGGGTCGTGGGTTCAATGGATTTTTTTTTCAGAATGGAAAAATCCAAGAAGCAAGTCCTCTGGGTAAGACTTTAAGCCATTGGTCCCAAGTCAGATTTTCAGGCTTGTAAAAGATGCTTAAGCCAGGCCTCTAGGCACAATTTACCGATCTTAACATCCTAGTAATACAGCAAACTCCTGATTATCCGTGCGCATATTATCCAGTTTGCGGATTATACAGGCATGACTTTTTACTGTATTTTTTTTTAAAATGAAGATAAATACTGTACTGTATTTTGTATTGTTATGAAAAAACTCTTTATTTTCAAACATGCTGCTGTGAATTGCACAATAGAGTAACCTTCATTCACAACCCTGTCCCCTGATGTGTTTAACGGTACCAACCAACATTCTGAGAATACAGTACAATTTCAGAAATTTCTGTTGTGTGAGTCACTGAAAGTTTGTTGTTACAGATTGAAACCACAGATATGCTGTGGCAGTGGGTTTATCGCTGGTTAGTAGTGTGGTCATTGGTGGTTACTAGTGCACTATTCGCTGGTTACAACAGCCATTTTGAATAACTGTTGCAACCAGAGAGGTCATGACATGAAACAGTCCCACTTTTTTTTTTTCATATTTACGAGTAACATTAAATAATGATAATTACGACTCGCACCTAAATACATTTAATATAACATTTTATGAATATTTGTTGCATTTAAGTAGTGTTAAAGTGCGTAAATAAATTTCTGATCAACTTCCACGGTGTGGAATAACTTAATTGGATTATCTGTGTTTTTCAATTTTCCGTGCATATTTCGGTCCCAATTAACACACATAATCGGGAGTTTGCTGTACCGTAGTTGTCTGTTAGATGTCTAATTGAGTCAGTATGTTGACCACATGCCATTCATGACATATATGGGCAAATAAGGTAACTAAAAATTAACTTGATCTGAGATCCGGTATTGAAGTTATGATTAGAGGATGAATGGTGAAAATGGGCTATGGTTCAGATTTGAGAAGTGGAATGATCTTCGTCACTCAGCCACAGCTGAGGTAATGAATTAGCATGTGATAGACCTAGTGGTCTGTTACGGTCTCAATCCAACGTTTGAAGGGTCTACCCAAAGATCTCTTGCCTGGTGGCTGGTAATTTAAGATCTGACGTGGTATTCTTGTTCTGCTCATTCTTCGTACATGAGATTTCCAGTTGTTTCTGTATTTTTGTACATATTCCATGACTGATTCTGAGTGTAATTCTTTGAGAATCTCAGAAAAAATTTCATTTCTGCCGCAGTTAGTCTTTGTTCATCTACACTGCAAATTGTCCAGGCCTCACTGCCGTTAACATAATATGGGTCTGGCCACTGTTTTATAAATTCTAGTTTGTGTGTGTTGCTTTACTGTGTTTGGCTTGAAAATATTATTTATAATTCCTGTTACTCTGTTAAATTTTATAATTTTTTGACTAAAATCTTTGGACCTTAAAACTCTATTAAAATAATCAACACAGGATAGGAGAAATTTTAACAAATACAGGCGTTTGACAAGGGTGTAGGTTATCAGGGTTATCACCCACCCTTTTTAATATATATATATTAATGGAAGTGGCGTAAACTGGTTGAGAAGGCCAAGACATTCCACTGGAAGTCGTAGAGCCTGATGAAGAAGAAGAAGAAGATATATATTAATGATCTAGTACAAAGCTGGAAAAAAAATTGTTAAGAAAGGAATAAGAATAAATCAATATAACATTTTAATTTTTTACTATATGTTGACGATGTTGTTATAATGCAAAATACAGAATACAATTTACAATTCTCTCTACGCTGTTTAAATTAAATAAGTAAAGAGTGTGATTTTAAAATATCTATAGAGTTGGCAAAAATAATGGCCTTTTTAGGAAAGTCGCCCATAAGGTCGAAAATAATAATAGAAAATAAACCTCTATCACTAGTGTTAAAATTTTAATTATCTAGGTTGTGAATTGTCTTCTGGATATAGAACAAGAAATGATATAGACAATAAATTATCAACATTTCAAATGATACGTGGCACCATTCATAGAACACTAAAACATAAAACAAGGAAGTATACAAGATTGGAGTTCTACAAAACAATGGCAGTACTGGCGCTTTTATATGGTAGTGAGTCCTGGGTAACAAATAAGAGGAGTTTGAATAGAATACAAAGTGCAGAAATTACCTTTCTAAGAAGGACTAAAGGATGCACAAAATTGAACCACATATGAAATGAAGAAATAAGAAGTGAAATAGAAATATATTCAATAAATGACAGAATTTAACAACACCGCATTGACTGAATTCAACAACACTGCGTTGTCTGGGAACATCATTTCAGAGAATGGAAGAAACAAGTTTGCCCAAGATAGCCTATCATTATAAACCAAAAGGATTTAGGTATGTAGGAAGACCTAGGAAGAGATGGAAGGAATCATTGTGAATTCGGAACAGGCGAATTGCCTAAACCTTGAAGCGAAGAAGAAGAAAAACTATTAAATTTAGTGGATTATTTCATGACAGATAAGGCAGAGCCATCAAAGAAGTACTTCCCAATAACTTGACTTTTCTGTCTCATTTTGTTGCCTAGCTAGCTTAAACCCTACAACATACCACTATACATTTCTGTACTTGCATCTGGAAAGCGTATGTTTCCAGGATATGTTGTAGAGAAAGAATTTTTAGCTTCATAACAGTGAAAATCCCATGTTTTTAGGTGTTTAGGTTCTCTAGATATTACAAGTTTCTGTTTTAATTAAAAACAGGTGTACTGCATGTTATACAGTAAGAATGTGTTTAGAGTTTTAAAAAATCACATAAATTTGCTCAAGATAGGTGATTGGTGAAATTTCTATTTCTGAACTAGAGACTTGATTTTTTGTACAAACATTCACTGCATGATACATAATGATGTGTTTAAGTTTCATTCTGGTGAGACATTTATTTTATGAGTAATTAAATACTATATTTTTTAAAATTTGCATATATTATAATTAAATGGGTTCTACAATTTTTTAGTAAAATGTCTGATTTTTTTTACAAGACGCCTAAAATATTTAGAAAAAAAAAATGTTGTACCTCATGCATGGAATTACAAAAAAATTAATAATTGCATACATTTTATTTTTTATTTCATAAAATACTACTTCAATCATGAAACCAATGCATTACTTTGTTACCCATTGTTATTTAGGACATGCAGTAAAAATTTGAACCTTCTAGGACAAAATTTCTGAATTGCATTCAATTTTGAATGTACAAAAATGCAGTGAAAATAAAAGTGTGGAAAAACAAGTTTAAAGATTTGCATGCAGGTGGCGTTTAACTGGTGCAGCCTTTTAACTCTGACATAATTTAGGGCACTTAAAAGCGCCATAGGCCTATGAAACTTTGTCAACATATACATTAGAGTACAGGCTATTTTTTAGTACAAACAACAAAAAATGCCAATTTTGATCTCAAATGGTCAATTTTTCACCCATCACCTCGCTTATGATTAGAATAAGTCTGTATGTTAGGATAATTAATTCTACATGTTAAAAAGATATTGATTTGAGGGAAGTAGATTATACAGGGAATGATTGGAAAGCATTAGCTCAGGATAGGGATGTATGGAGAGCTTATGTCCGTGCGGCCATGAACCTACGGGTTCGATAGTGCCAGTGAGTAAGTAAGTAAGTAAAAAGATATTGAGAAAGTGGCTGAATTCAAATACCTAGGAACAATAATCACAAATAGGAATGAGATGCACAAAGAAATTAAACATAGGCTCAATTCTGGAAATGCGTGCTATTATGCATTGCATAGACTATTGATGTCCCAACTCCTTTCAAAAAACGTTAAACTGAAAATATATAAAACTATTATTCTACCATTTATATTATATGGGTGCGAAACATGGACTCTTACTTTAAGGGAGGAAAGGAGATTACAAGTATTTGAGAATAAAGTACTTAGGAAAATTTTTGGACCAAAGAGAGGTGAATGGAGAAGACTACTTAACAATGAACTACATGGTCTTTATAGGAAGCCAGATATAATAAGAACAGTTAAGTCTCGTAGACTGCGATGGGCAGGACATGTTGCACGTATGGGGAATGAAAGACTTGCATGATTTGAGGGAAGTAGATTATACAGGGAATGATTGGAAAGCATTAGCTTAGGATAGGGATGTGTGGAGAGCTTATGTCCGCGTGGCCATGAACCTACGGGTTCGATAGTGCCAGTGAGTAAGTAAGTAAGTAGCGATTGACAGTCCCTAACATGACTGGGAAGTTAGTTCTATGCTCTAGTCATAGATATTGTGTAAGATTCGGAGTACAGACATGTCCTGTGCTGTGGTATCAAAAGTAAAGAAGAGTCTTGTGATCTTGTTCCTAAATTGTGATAAGCCGATAAATTTTGAAAACGCGTTGTTAAATAACTTGGTAAATATGTGTGCAGAATTTGGAGTAGTAAGGTATGTGAATGTAAAGTTCTTCTGTCATTTAGGCATAGCCATAATAAGGCCTGAAATGAAGGAGACACGTGGTCATAACGACGGAGATTGAATATAAATCGAATGCACGCATTATGAGCATGCTGTAGTCTTATTCAAAGTTAAAATTGGGAAACACATTATGAGGTTCTTAATTAATAAATTAATGAGTCATAATGGCGGTTGAAAATGAATGACAAGATCATTTGAAAACTATAGTTACCATGTTTGATAAAACATAAAATATGAGGTAAGATGTTAAAATGACTCATTAATTTATTAATGCTGTAGTCTGTCAGATTAGTCAGTAATGTGTTGCAGTAGTCAAAGTGTGGCATTATAAGAGTCTCTACAAGTATTTGTTTTAATTTTGTAGGAAGAAGGTTTTTAAATCTATTTAGGGAGTGAAGAATTGAGAATACTGAAGAACAACTTCAGAATATGACACTGCATTTACTCATGCCATTGTTTACACCATTTAGATGACTGTATCATCATTCTGTCTGATTCCAAAGCTGCCATACAAGCAATAACATCATTCAAATCAGTTCAAAGCAAAGAAGTGGTAGATTGCAAAAAAACTACTCAGTGACCTTTATCATAAACACAAAACAGTAGTATTACAATGGATACCATCTCACTGCGGAATCAATGGAAATGAAGTAGTCGATATGCTGGCAAAAAGAGGAGCAATGTGTTTACAGCAACCTAATTCAAATACATTGCTCAGCAATAATTTATATCAAACAGTAAAAAACACATTCTCAACCAATCTTCAGATCCAAATGCAAGAAAAACAATGGAAAAGTACTATCCCCACTACACCAGATGCACCTCGAAAGGAAGCTGCAACATATTTTCCTAAACACAGGACATGATTGTCTTGTAGTTTATCTTCATCGAATTGGAATCTACAGAAGTCCTCATTGCCCACTGTGCTCCACGGAACACCAACATGGACAGAAACCACCTGCTACAGTGTTAGACACTTCACTCTGCTCACTGAAGGATAGATACTGCGAAGCAAGAGCCAAACTTTCTGTTTTGCCATCATGTTTTATTGTTTTAATTTATTGTTATCAGTTAGTTGTTCACTCATAATTATGGACAATGGCTTCTGTCAAGTCCCCTCCATTTGTATAAATAAATAGATACCATCTCTGAAAACGCAACTTCTAACAACAGTTTTCAAATAGCAAAGCCAATAAAAGGACTATGTGGTATCCTGAAGTGTTAATTTATTTATGGTATTTTCTTTGGTTCTGAAGTTCATGGGTTCAAATTCAGCAGGGCTCAATTAATTTTTTTATGATGTAAAAATATCTTTTAGAAGGAAAGTAATGCCATAGGCCTACTGTTGTAGATTTACATCACATCATATAAGTGGTTTCTGGACTAAATTGATTCCCTTTCGCACCCTATTTATAACTGTGACACTAATGACCTGAGATGCTAAAGAGCCTCTTTAAATACTCGTACCAGTATTATAGCTGCTGCTCTAAGCAGTGTTATGCCAATATAATCAGTTCCATTCATCCATAGTAATTCTGCCCGAAGGCAGGTCTTTCACTGCAATCATAGCATTTTCATGCTATGCTTTGCAGCTTTACTAGGGAACTTTAGGTGTGGTAGCTTCCCGTTGCTTTCCACACCGATGAAGGATGATGATGATAAGATGAATATGAATGATGATGATTGCGATGGCCATATGATTTTGGGGACCGTTTGGGCCTTAAAGTTTTCCTGACATTTGTCTTACAGGCAAGGAAAAACCGTGATAGAAACCTCACCCAGAAAAACTGTCCTGAGCGGGATCAAACCCGGACCCGCTGTGCGACAAGGCAGTATGCTACCTCGAGACCACAGCGGTGGACTATAATCAGTTATGTTATGAATATTTTTTATTAGTTCTGTTTACACTTTCTTTTAATTTTTTATTAAACATTTATCTTTTGAAATATCTAGTTATCCCATTTGCCTCATAAAATGAATTCTGGCCATCAATTCAGAACATGAGCAAAGTTAAAAAAATTTAAAAATATATTTATACAATTCTGGTACTTTGTATGTCTCTTCAGAAGGCAGTCATTAGTTAATATGTATGTCTCAGTGGACTAATTATTACCATGATCGAATCTGGTTCCAAGATTCGCCAGTTCAAACTCAGTCGGGGTTTATAGATATTTTAAAAAGTCCTTTAAGCTATGGGTCCTGCATCGTAGCTGAGTGGTTAAGGCAGGTAACCTTGGCACAGAGCTATGGGACTTGTACTGGTTCATGTCTCCATGGGGGAAGAAATTTTCTCATGGTATTTCGACCAGTATGGGACCGGTGCCCACCAAGCATCGTGACGCATTTGGGTAGCTACAATAAGTAGCGGCTCCAGGTTGAGAAAACCAGTTATAACGACTGGGGGACTCGACATGCTGACCACATGTCACCCCTACACTGGCTGGATGATCATCTACACATGTGGATGTGAGGCCAGCAGCCGGCTGGTAGGCTAACGGTCTTCTAGGCCTGTCGTGCCAGGAGTTTTTTTTAAGCTGTGGGTCCTGAGTCTGAAGATTTTAAGGCTCGTAGAAGATCCTTAAGCCTGAATAAAGAGGCCTCTAAGCAAAATTCACTGACATCAACGTCCTAGTAATACCTTAGTTGCCTGTTAGATGTCTCATTGGGTCGGTGTGTTGACCACATGCCTTCCATGACATCTATGAGCAAATAAGATAACTAAAAATTAACTTGGTCTAGTAACTACTTTCAAAGGAGAGGTTATGGCTGAACAATGGGCTATGCCATTACAGATAGATAGAAATTATTCCACTATAGGCTTTGGGAGACCCTTGAGGCAATATGAGATTAAAGGTCCCACCTTTATCACCAGGACATATGGTACTCATTTCAGATAGAGGCTGAGACGATCCCAGGGCCATGGTGCCGCCAGAAACTTTAGCCAGTTTAAAAATCTTAACTCCACCGGGACTCGAACCCCCGACCTTTTGACTTGTAGCATATTACCTTAAACAACTATGTATGCTAAGGCGAGCAAGGACATAAAAATCCTGAATATGGCTTTCTTCGGAAGGGAAATAAGGCCACGGATCCCGTGTCGTAAATTTGCGGTAGGACTTACATAGAAGAACCTCAGGTCTCAAATAAGGCCTCTGAACAAAATTTGTAGGCCAACTCATGTCCAGATTTGAATTTGGATGCTAATGACGTAAGATGTTAAGGTGTAAAGTCGGGCAAGAATCTTTAATTCTTGAGTTCACGTCCGAAGTTTTTTAAATCGTAAATATAACATGAATAAGGTCTCTCACAAATGCGCTTACTCCTTACGCAATACGGCGATACAGCAATTATAAGACGTCAGACTTCTTTCTGAATTTATTTTATTTCAAGGATCTATATCTAAGTATATTCCGTTTTATGGATTCAGATTTATCCCAACAAATACATTAATTTTTTTCTGATAATAAAGATTAATTCTTGTAACAAATATCCGAAGTTTTTTTTTATTACGAACGTAATATAAATATCGTATAACTACCACAGAAAATGTCTGTCTTATTTATCATGATCAACATACTGAGGAATATTATATACATAAATTACTTCCTTTAAAAATGAAAAAGGGAGGAAAGAAATTGCATAACTAATTCGATTATTAACGTAATTGTCATTCAAGGCTTTATTTTTAGTTTCATTATTTATATCAGCCTTAATTACACATCGTAGCTAGAAATACTTTAAACTGTTTTCGAATTTAAATGTTTTGTGTGCTCTGAATTTAGTAAACTCAAAATCCATCTATCTGATCCTGATTTCAAGCCGCGACCTTCCAATTAAATTTGAGCTACCTAGACGGCTCAAAATGTTAGGCTTATTTGATTATAATGTGATGATAATTTTTATAACAACTTGATATAGGGCTAAAGGTTATAGTGGCAGTGAACAATGAAAGGAAATAAATGGTTGCATTCCGCGTTTTTTTTACATCTTAAAAATATTATAATGGCGTGTATAGTAAAAATACATAATTGGTTAAAATGTTTAAGTTTTAAAAAATATTACTTCCTCATAAATAAAAGTTCATTTTACATAAATGACAGGGATGAACACTGATAAAAAACGAGGTGCGCGTGCGGTAGATTAGAGTTTTTTTATTGTGTTCTTTCAATAGTGTCCGCGTGCGTTCGTGAAAAGGAAAAGAAGGCATCTACGGTGAGTAAATATTAATTTTTAAATGGGTAAAAATGAAATACAAACATTTTACATTTGAAATCACATGAAATGGTCATATCTATAACATGGTCTTTTAGCTTTGCTATGTGAAATAATACTCCAAAATTTTCCACATACATAAAATAAATGTAATTATTCAATGTGCGGTCGCCGCATATGTATATACTATAATAGTTACATATATTAGCTTATCTTGTTACTGAACTATTCTCATTTATCTAGTTCTTCAGCGAGTTTTGAATGAACCGTCTGGGGCTCAACTGCACTTATACTAGCGCTTGCTTTTCCAGTTTGTTGAAAACTATAGCTCTTTTTCTGTATTTACTAACATTATTCAATATTTTAAACTTTTTCAAACAATTTTTATAACATTATTAGACAATTTTGAAGTTTATATATATGCAAATCACAATATTATGACACTGTTAGACAATATTGTGATGCTAACTGCTATTTTCTCCACAGAGTATATTACTTAGTCTATGATTTTTCTATCGCTGGTTGGATCAACATTAGGGAGTGATAAGTAAGTGTACACCCATTTTTAATAAATGTTTGGTAATTTTAATATTATTAATATATTTTTTTAAACATAGATTTGGGGATTTATTGCAAATATTGGTCATTCAAATTTCATAGCTACGGATAGTAATCGAGGATGATAATCAATATGTGGTTCAATTGTGGGTTATTGCTGGCTCTATAAACTCTGGCGCATGTGCACTGTTGTTCTATAGGACTTTGAAAATATTTCACGCTAGTTTAAGTGCAGTTTTTCCTAGTCTGGTATTAAATTAATGTTTTTGAAATGGCTACCTCATTTATCATTCTACACATTAAAGTTGTTAAGACAGTTTAACGATCATTTACCAGGAGACTTCATTGAATACCTCATTTTACCCTGTTAATTTGGTGAATGGTAATTTTATTGAAAGTTTTGGTAATTACTTCGAAACCTAACCATTAATTATAGAAAAAGTTTATTACAAATAAGAAGTTACTGAACTATTTTTGCTTATTTAGTTCGTCCATTTTAAGTCTGTTGATACAAGTTTTCAAAAGCAAACTTTTTTTTATTATTCTATATATTTAGGTTGCAAGATATTTTAGTCTTAAACTTTTTATATATTCACATATATAGTTTTTTTAATCAATTCAACCTGTGAGAAATGCACCAACGGAAACACACCCTACTGGGTACACCTAAAGATCTTATTTGCAATAGGAATTTAGATGTTATTGTATTTAATAAATATGAATGAAATAAAAAAAATCATGTCAGCCAGCAAGGAGGATAATTAAATATATATTCACATTAAAATATCACAGAAACATATGTATATTTAATTTTAACTCTGCAATTCATGTCCCTGACTAGCACAACCTGAAAGATCTATTGTACTATCTCAGTATTTTGGAGATGAGTGGAATGAAAGTCCAATTTACAATGTTATGAAAGTTGTAGGTCATCTTCCGTCTGACAGACCAGCTTCTACTCCCACGACCATTTTGAGTTGGGCACACAGCTGCGAGGGGGGACTACAACCCTCCCATTGGCCCCTTCTCCCCTTTTTTTATTACTCAGGCTTGGAGTAATGAGGCAGCGCCCTGGTGGGCCACTCCCCACTACATCCCCATGATGACATTTTTAATACCTGTGGAATGCCAACCAAATTATTTTCCCTAACATGAGACATGGTGATGGGTGATATGAAATGAAATGACCTGAAGGGGAGGAGAGTGTTGACGGGATGAAATTTGGGAAATGAGAGTACTCCAAGAACCCAAAAAATCCCAGAAATGGCCCACCATCAATTCCCTTTGAAATTACCAGGATTCAAACCTAGAATTCTTATCAGGGCAGTCACACAAGGTAACCAAGCATCTACAGAGACAGTAATGTTAAATATAAATTTATTCCTAGATTGAGCAGGCAAAACTGTTCCCTTTAAAAAATGATTTATTGATGAATCTGAGTGTCATCATCATCATCTGCATTCATGGATTAGGTCTGTTGACCCATTCCGACTTCAGCCCATCTCTTTCTAGGTCTGCCCACATCTCGGGTGCCTTTAGGTTTGTATTTTATTATTTGTTTTGGATATCTATCTTCATTCATTCTGTCTATGTGTTGCTTCCATTTTTGTCTATATGTATCTATTTTATCAGTTATTGCAAATATTTCAAGTTCCTGTCTTATTTCTGTGTCCTTGATTCTGTCTTCCTTAGTGCACCCTTTAACATATCTCAAAAATTTCATTTCTGCCGCCGTTATCCTACTTAGATCTTTGTTTTTATGTATCCAGATTTCTGATCCATAGAGCAGTACCGGTACTGCCAACATTTTATAAAATTTCAATTGGGTCTCTCTTGTTTTGTTATTTAGTGATCGTTTTATCGCACCACATATTCCCTGGAATTTTGCTATTTTATTATTTATATCATTATCATAATTAAATGAAATGTCACATCCTAGATAATTGAGACGGTTCACCTGTTCTATGATTTTGTTTCCTATTACTATTTTCGATCTGATTTGATTTTTCCCTTGGAAAAATTAAATTTATAAACTCAGATATAAATTTTATATATAACATTATAATAGCTTACAGGTATAATAGTAATATCATAAGGTGAATATATATTTAATTATCCTCTTTGCTAACATGAAACGACAAGCACCAATGCCAAGTCCACTTGCCGCTGAATCCCATAGAAACTGTCGGAAAAAGTATAGTTTATGTCTCCAATGACTTTTTTAAGTTCTTCAGAATCATAGTGTGCATCCACATGGCTTATAAACTTGCTGAAGAGATGGAAGCACTATCTGTACAACCATCACGACAGACGTTCTAAATAAATTCCCAAAAGTTTTTAAGAAATGGTTGTACATTAATTTGTCCTTTCATAACCTAACAAAATTAATTACATATTATTCAGTAAAAAAAAACTAATTTGGTGTACACTAACTTAACGCTTCTTAACCTAAAAAAATTAAAAAGGGAAAGTGCTAATATGGTTATAATATTTAAGTAGTATAAGAGGAAGATTCGGAGTTGCTCTGGTATCTAGTTCTGATAGTTCAGTGGTAGAGTACAGGACCACAGAGAGCCAGAGGACCTCAAATCAAATCCAGGTCCTGGCAAAATTTTTTTCTAATAAAAAATATTAAATAACATAATAAGCAATAACATTGAAGAAAATAAAATTTTTAACAGCAAAGGAGTATATAAATTGACATCTAAGGATTGCAACAAATTTTATATAAGAACAACAAACAGAAGTTTTAACATCAGATTTAAAGAACATTTTCGAGACTTTATTCATGCATAAGGAAAATCAAGCTATGCAAAACACATTATCCATGAAGGACATCGCATGTTAGATATTGAAAACACCGTAACAGTAATGCACAGAGAAAATAGTCCAGCAAAGATAAATGTACTCAAAGAGATGGAAATTTTGAAAGCAGTTAACAACAACTACCATCTGATAAACAAAAACGAACCCAGTACATGTAACCCCCTCTACCAGATCTTCAGTGAAACACCAGTTTTGAATCCTGCTGATATGGGACTAGTCCCGAAAGCGCTACAGTTAAATAACTAATAAAGTTGAGGAGGCTGACCTTTTAGGTAAATATTCCATAATTTTATACTTTAATTTTTAATAAAAAATGTAAGTGAAACGTTAAGTAATATACCTAAGAGGAAGATTCATAGTTACTCTGGTATCTAGTTCTGATAGCTCAGTGGTAGAGCACAGTATTGACATTATTATTATTATTATTATTATTATTATTATTTTATTTTATTTTTATTTAACCATTTATTTTTAAATGAGAGCACACCTAACTCATACAACGTACAGAAGTTATTGCCTCGCTAATCACATTCATGATGATTTGCTTTTTCTCTGCTAATATTTATTAATATTTAAGCTTTAAAGTTTATAACAGAATACAATTAATACAATATATTATATAAAAAACTATATAACTATCTACGTGAATATATAAAAAGTATATATCGGCATTAAAGCTATTCTTCCTTATCAAGATACTGTCTGAAACTTACATAAAATAACTACAGTATACTAGAAGTCCCAGCCACGCTTTGCTGTGGCTAAGGTATACGGTAAAAATTTAAATTAAGTTGCTGTCTTTCAGCCAGATTACTTAAAACTAATACTTACACACAAAATTAATAATATTGAAAATAAACTAAACGCTGAACACACTTAAATTATGAAATAATCAATATTTGTAATTCAATTGAAATTTGCAGTTGCAACAAAAAGCACAGGCATCTGGATCTCTCTTTGTTAAATAATAAACCAACTACCTTACCAAATTACCTTACATCATATGGAACTCACAGATAATTACACCGCCATCTGTTAGAATCTTATGGAACTCACAAATAATTATAACTCTTTGTTAAATAATAAACAAATAATTTTCAATAAAAAAATAATGTGACTATAAATTTAGTTATTAACTACCTTAAGTCTCAAGTTGGATCAAACTGCACACAGTGTGCAAAATTTTATTAAAATCGGTTCAGTAGTTTAGGATTCCATCGCGGACAAACAACGTGACACGAAATTTTTATACATTAAGATTATAATTGACGTTTAATTAAAATTCTAATCATCAGAAGCATTAGACCTGCTGGTCTGTTCCGATCTCATGTTAGAATTGGTCTATCCATCTTTTACTGGGTCTTCCAACATTTCTTCGTCCTAGTGGTTTGTAATGAAGAATCTGTTTCGGAATTCTATTGTTATCCATTCTATTGATGTGGTCCATCCATTCATCTCTGTATTATGTAATTTTATCTAATAGTTTGAATATTTTCAGTTCTCTTCGTATATCCTCACTTCGCCTTGATCGATTATTGTATAGCCAGCCACACTCCCCAGAAACCTCATTTCTGACAATTCTGTTATTCATTTCTGGTTTTTTGTTAAAACCCAATGTTTCGATCCATATAGTAGTGTTGGAACTGCCATTGTTTTATAAAATTTTAAAAGTGTCTCCTTTCTAGTTCCTTTGAGACTTTGTTTTAATTGCATAAATAACTCCGTTAGCTAGTCTGCATGCGAGTGTGTGTTCTTTTTTCTTATTTTGTTCATGCTTCCTTAGAAAACATGTTTGGGAATTTATTGTGAAGAATGGTCATCCCATTTGCACAGATAGTGCTTCCATCTATTGGCAAAGCTTGTGCATGTGCATTATGTAGAACTTAGAAAAATCAATAAGAGATAAATATCACATTTTGCACAATGCATAAATATTTAGGAAATGTAAAAAAAGTTTTAAAAATCATTACTAAATGTTAAAAAGTAGGAAATGTTAGTGTAACAGTATTACATGAAAGTTGTGTGGTATATGCTAGCATAGTGAGACAAACTATGAGTTCAATAAGAATGCTATAGACTGCTTTATATTAGTGACTACTGTAGGGACATTGCACTTGCATATTAGACTAGTGTATTTTATATTTGAAGAGAAAAATTATACGCTCAGACCGGGACTTGAACCCGGGACCCTTGGTTCTCTAGACCAAGTGCTCTACCATCTGAGTTACCTGAGCAAGTACCGATCTAAACACAAATCCTTCTCTATAGTGTATTTTAGGTTGACCATTCTTTTCTAGTTCTTTTGTTTCACGTATGATTAACTGGGAACAATTCCTTTTGGATTCACTCTTTGTAATTTATATCAACAAAGTAATATGTTGCTGGAACAAGAAATATAAATTTGGAATAAGAATATCAGAAAATAGAAAATTAAACACCCTATTGTTTGCAGATGACCAAATAATAATAGCAAATTCAGAAGATAATCTACAGAAAGGTCGTATGAACTTAACAAAATTACAGAAGAACCCGGGACCCTTGGTTCTCTAGACCAAGTGCTCTACCATCTGAGCTACCTGAGCAAGTACCGATCTAAACGCAAATCCTTCTCTATAGTGTATTTTAGGTTGACCATTCTTTTCTAGTTCTTTTGTTTCACGTATGATTAACTGGGAACAATTCCTTTTGGATTCACTCTTTGTAATTTATATCAACAAAGTAATATGTTGCTGGAACAAGAAATATAAATTTGGAATAAGAATATCAGAAAATAGAAAATTAAACACCCTATTGTTTGCAGATGACCAAATAATAATAGCAAATTCAAAAGATAATCTACAGAAAGGTCGTATGAACTTAACAAAATTACAGAAGAATATGGATTAAAGATATCTACAGAAAAAACAAAAATTATGGCATTTCAAGGTGTAGATCCTGTCAGAAGTAAAATTGTACTGGACAATAAAATTTTGGAGCAGGTGAATAATTTTACATATCTAGGATGCAATATCTCATATGAAGAAGAAAAGGATGTAAATGCAAAAATATCTAAATTTTTAAGAATTTTAGGGTTAATAAATTCTATCTTCAAGCCACAGTTAGTCCATAAACATTCAAGACTAAAAGTGTATAAAACACTGGCTTTTCCAACTCTTTTGTATGGTAGCGAAGTATGGATGTTGAAACAGAAGGATATACAGAGACTTAGATCTGCTGAAATGAGATACCTTCGGAGGACTGCAGGATACACACTACTAGATCACAAAAAAAATGAAGACATCTTAGAAGAATTACACATGGAACCTTTATAAAACAAAATTTCTGATTATAAGTCAAGATGGATGCAACATGTTCATCGAATGGAAGATCACAGGATACCCAAACAAATGCTAAGATATCAACTTGCAGAAAGAAGAAGACCAGGACGTCCACTCAAAAGACTTCTGGATTGTGTTTCTCTTGAGGCCGAAACAGGTCAACAAATGACCTAAATTCGTGAATGTACTATGATGATGATAACTGGGAACAACCACAGAATAGGAAGAGCACAATATACATGAAACAATATTTGAGAGATAATACGAATAATGCACCCTCCAGCTGTTTTTAATTTGAACTAACTACCTACAAACAAGCTCAATGGCATGACAAGCATAGAAGGCCCCTGGCCTACCAGTCTGCTGCTGTCCTCATATCCACATGTTCTGATCATAGAGGTAGATGATCATACAGCCAGTGTAGGGGTGACATGTAGTCAGGATGTCAGGTCCCCCAGCCGTTATACCTGGTTTTCTCAACCTGAAGCCACTATTTACTGTAGCTACCCAAATTCCTCACGATGCTGGGTGGGCACCAGTCCCATACTGGCTGAAATTCCATGAGAAAAATTCTTCTTCCATGGTGACTCGAACCAGCGCAAGTCCCTTAGTTCCGCACTAAGGTATTTTGCCTTAACTGCTCGGCTATGATGCAGGACACTAACTAACCATACACATTATTAATTTAAAAAAGCTAACCTGGAAAAACTGCACTTAAACTTACTTGATAAATTTTCAAAGAACAAGTGTGCATGCGCCAGAGTTTATAGAGCCAGCGATAACCCACCATCGAATCACACATCAATTATCATCCTTGCCACATATCGACTATTATTGATATCGTACTAAAGTGCATACACTTATGCTAGAAGGCAGCACGTCGCTATGAAATTTAAATGTCCAATGTTTGCAATAAATTCCCAATTATATGTTAAAGAAATATATTAATAATATTAAAATTACCAAACGTTTGTTAAAAATGGGTGTACACTTACTTATCACTCCCTAATACCGTTCCAACCAGCGATAGAAAAATCATAGACTAAGTAATATACTCTGTGGAGAAAATAGCAGTTAGGATCACAATATTGTCTAACAGTGTCATAGTACTGTGATTTGCATATTTAAGTAAATACTTGAAAATTGTCTAATAATGTTATAAAAATTGTTTGAAAAAAGTTTAAAATACTAAAAAATGTTAGTAAATACAGAAGATGAGCTTAAGTTTACAATAATAAACTGAAAAATCAAGAGTAAATAGAAGTGCAGTCCAGCCGCTTACCCAAAAAAAAATTCACACTAACCACTTAGGCATTATTTTTGGTTAGTTAGTTCAAACTAGGAACAGCTGGAAGGTGCTTTATTCACATTACTCTACTTGACTGTTATTTCACATTTCTACACATCAGTTTTAAATTAAAAAGCTAACAAAAATAACTCACCCTAACTTAATATTTTGAAAAACTTTATAATTTGTCATTCAATTATTCAATAAATTTTTTTGAGCTTTACAGAATTGCAGTATGCATGCGCAAACACTTTTAACTTACTCCAGATGGGAGGACAAATCTGTGAAATTGGTATGACCAACTTTGTAATAAATTCCCAAACATTTTTATAAGAAATTAATATATACCTAATTCCTCTTTCCTAACCTAACAAAATAAATTACACGCATATTATTTAATGAGCTATAAACTAATGTGGTGTAAACTAACCTTTTTCATCTGAACTTAAAATTAAGTGAATTTCTTAAAATGTTTCAGAATTAATTGTAAATGTTGGTCATACTGATTTGACAGATTTCACCATTTGGTGAAAGTGAAATTAAGCATTTGCACATGCACATTGCAATTCTGTAGAACTCCAAAAAAACAATTTGCATACATAAATAAATATTGTAAAATATGTTTTTAACAATCATTGTAAAAGTTTTAAATAAAATAGTACGAAATGTTATTAAAAATGGAAAAAGTATGTATTACAACAGTATTATAAGAATGTTATGTAGACAAGCATAGAGCGACCTATTCTAAAATTGAGCCATTTTACTTTGTTCTCTGACTTACGCTATTAGGTCTAATTTCAGCCCTCCTCACCCCATTTTGGAGTTTAGTCCCTGTTTTATTATTGACAATATATTGCTTACTTCAATAAATCCAATTAAAATAAAAGTATTTAAATATTAACTGTATAGGTTATGTCTATGTTAGATTTTAAAACTATAAAACAAAAAATATAACTCAAAAATAATTAAGATATATGCTAAATATGTGTCATTTATTACCTTTTTCTTGTTGCTGAGACTCCTTTCCTATTTGTATTTTTGGTTCTACTTGTGTAGAAAATTTTAAAATTTTGTTTATGTTCAGAGAAGAACGACGTAATACATTCAACATTTTTAAAAATGTGTGAATGTTTTGAACAATATGAAAATAACACTATGGGGCGGCACCCACTGTGGTCCTGATATATGGCTAAATTTACCAATTATTTGCCATACAGAGCATATTTTCTACATAAACTCTAATTTGTGCTCTACATACGATGTCTACGAACAAGATTGAATTTGTTATGTTGCCAATATTGTCAATACCAAAGAAGATGTTTGTCGCCCTGATCAGGGATTATTATTATAACGGGATGCCACGGTGAGTGAGTTTTGCGTATGTGCCATAAGCGGCGCTAGTGTAGAAGTAGCCTAGTGACATCTAATATCATGTACTGGTACTAAACGGAAAAAGAAGAAGAAGAACTATACTACTACAGCACCTCTGGTGTGTCAGAAAGAAATTTACGAAACAGGTAAATGAAAAACAAACGCCACTTGGAGTGTCAGAAATTATGAAGCGAAGTAGTGAGATGAAAAAACAGCGCGCCAAATTGAAATTACATGTACAAACAGCGCCCCCAAAACGTCGCGTCGAATTATGAATTACATGTAACCAGCCACTTTTTTTATTAGGGGGAGGAGAAAGGAGAGAGATGAGATGAAAAAAAGAGAGAGAGATGAGAAAGATGGGGGGGGGGTAGTGAGAGAGAGAGACAGATAGGAGAGAGAGAGATACATATAGAGAGATAGTAGATATAGAGAGGGATATATATAGATATATATAGAATATAGAAGAGATATGAAATGAGAGATGAGATTATAGATAGATGATATATATATATATCTAATATATATATCTATATACGATATATATACATATATATATGTATACATATGCATTTATATAAAGGAAAAAATGGAATGGGAAATGATGGAGAATGAAATGTAGATGAAATGTAAAGAAATGTGTTAAATTATCTTTATTCATTTCAAATTAAGAAAATGCATTATGAGCTCTTCCACAAAAATACATGTGCCTTACTCTCACTCTAACACTTATCTCACACATTTATGCAATTACAGTATACAATATATATAAAAAAACATCTGTACCAATAATTAAATTTAATAAAACCTATTCTGATTGTTCTACAATCAAATTGTTAAACGACATGAGTACTGTGCTAAGTTCCAGCGTTGTAATGTATAAACAAACTGCCCTAGGTATTTATTACTTCACCGCCATTACTCTATTGTGAGTAACCATGCTGCCACTTCACCTGCCATTGACTTAAATGTGAACGGAAATGTCATCAATAGCAACAGCTTTTTTAGATTCCTTGTTATTCATTTAGGAAATAAGATAAAAATTGTACCAATAATTAAGGAACTTTACATTTCTTCTTTATTTATTTAGTTGGATGCCTACACTTCCTTTTTTACTGGGAGTTACAACCCTTACTACGTGGTTTTCTTATTTCCGAGCACTATTATACTTGCACATGACACACGGTGGTGTAACATCACAATGTTAAATTCACTATAACTGTTCATCGAAAGTTCTAGCTAACTTTTCACTAAGTTGTGAAAATACCATTTAAAATAAACGTTTTTTTACCCAGTAGTACTGAAGGTTTGCCAGACTTTGTTTTACCATTTTAGATGGCAACAGGAAGACCTTCAACACTTTCAGCCATGTTGTTGACTAAAGCCATGACCTCAAAATACATTCATCCATATGTACTGAAACTATTTTAAGTTGTCATTATGACTAGATATATTTTAGAATATTCTGTGTGTTTGAATATTATTATTGTCATTTAGAAGAATAACAAGTATTTTCAGACGATGTATTTTTAATTAATGGACGGTAACTACTTTTCCGTATAGGTATTGCTTATACATTGTATGTCGGTGTGTTTGTCAATAACCAATGAAGAAGGAGCAGGTCACATGGCCTTTGTTTTGACGAGGGAATCACTTTAAGAGCCAGATAGTCTATGGTCTATAGTGCTTACCTAATCAGTTCTTTATGCCTTTTCACATGATGTCAACAAATCTTATTTAAAATTTCATTACGCAGAAAAAACTATATGCCCTACTTGGTTTTCTCCACTGTAAATTATGTTATCACAACCTCAAAGAACTAATGTAGCACAATTTTCATGAACTGTTTGTATTGTAAATAATTTTAGTATATAAGCACCGGAATTAAACAACTCTGAAATTCCAACGTATTCTGCATGAAAACCATCTAACAATGTTAATATGATTATTAATTACAATTTTAAAATTTCCTTATATAAAGTAGATATACATGTGCTAGATATACTTGTATTTCTTTATTTCAACTATATTTTCTTACCTGCTCAAAGATAAAAATAGTTATGTCGACCAATGGAAAACACAGTTAGTTACATCTTGTTTTTTTTTTACATTACAACTGGAACTTTTAATCGGAAAGAGCAGCACTTTAAAGCAGACAATGTGTACAGCAACGACATTTATACGACAACGAAGGAAGTCAGATGTGTACATGAGCTAGATGGAAGTGATGTAAAACTATGGCTTTTATCTCACCTAAAAAAACTTTAACTTCTTTCCTTACACAATTTCTAAAATAATAATTCTATACATAAGTAATAGTGTAGTTTTATAATACGATGCTTCAAGTTGAAAAATATTAAATTAAACAATGTAAAATGATACATTATAAGCAAATACGGGATGTCATTTATGTCCAACATGCAATTTTTTTTTTTTACTTTCTAGTGACATGGATTTATTTAAAAATCTTAGCAGAAAATTATGATGTTTGTTATTAATGTGATAAAATAATAAGTACTTTTTTGTGTCTTCCTCAATGAAAATTTATTTATTCAAAAACTTGGCATGAATTTTAAAATCATATAAAGCCTTAAGCATATGTTTCATCTCGGCACGTAATTTGTACCAATGCCTTTCAAAACCACATTTCGTTTTTGCTGAAGATGAAATGTTTTGAAAGGTCTTCATGATTTCATTTCTTGAATAAAAATCAATCAAATCAGGGAAGATGGATTACAACAAGTGGTACTTTATTTTATTTAAAAAAATTAATACTAACCTCATGGTTAACAATAACTGTAAATACAAGTTGAAATTAAGATCAGTGGACCTAGCTATAATCAAAGTCAAAATAAATTGTCCCCAATGGGCAATCTGCAACCATTTTTTTCACAAAATATCCACTTCGTGTTAAATTACCATGTTTTGATGCTAGTCCTTCGCTGTTATTGAAGTAAGTGAAGAATAGTGCAGTTACTATGAAACCTAACTGTTTAATCAAATAAACTTAAGTAACAACAACAACTTTAAGTAACAAAAGATTTATTCAGCAGTAATTATTCAGAACTGATCTGCATAATCAAGATAACATTACTAATATGACACATAATATAATAAGGACTTAAATATAATTTCTTACACTACGAGACTATTTTTCTTACAATGTTTTAATTATACATGGTGTTTAGGTAGTGAAGTGCAGGCAGACGAGATGGATAATGTTTCATTAAGCGCGCGTGAGAATTTTTCTAAGTCCGAGGGCAGACACCTTGCACATGCACCAACAAATGCAAAGCGGTTTTACTCTATGGAATAATGCGATGCAGCCACATTTTACATGCTATTTAACAAACTTTAAGTTAACCTAATTCTATTTAAGCATGTGAAACCTATGAAAGAATGCAATGCCCAAAATAAAATAGTAAGTTTCTGAAATTCTAAAGTTCATATTCTACATTGGCTGGCCTGTTGTATAGAATATTCATTCAAATCAATATGGCTGCCACGTCTTCATGTTACTATATAGTTAAATATCATTAAAAAATATGTTGAAATAATCGTACTTCAAATTGTCAAATTATTTGTAATAGTGGGAAACAATTTTAAAATATACCCTGTTGGTGCATGTGCATGGTAGGTTTCTACCAGGGACATAGAAAAAATTAGGAAAAAAACTGCACTTAAACTAGCGTGAAATATTTTTCAAAGTCCTATAGAACAACAGTGCGCATGCGCCAGAATTTATAGAGCCAGCAATAACCCACAATCGATTATCATCCTCGATTACTATCAGTCGCTATAAATTTAAATGACCAATATATGCAATAAATCCCCAAATCTATTTTAAAAATATATTAATAATATTAAAATTACCAACACATTTATTAAAAATGGGTGTACACTTACTTATCACTCCCTAACGCTGATCCAACCAGTGATAACCCAAAACAGCAATAGAAAAATCATAGACTAAGGAATATACTCTGTGGAGAAAATAGCAGTTAGCACTCACAATATTGTGATTTGCATATTTAAAATAAATACTTCAAAATATAAAAATGTTTGAAAGAGTTTCAAATATTAAATAATGTTAGTAAATACAGAAGAAGAGCTATAGTTTACAACAATATAACTAAAAAATCAAGCGCTAGTAGAAGTGCAGTTAAGCCAAAAATTCTCACTGTGCTTAATGGAAACATTAGCCAATTGAACTATATTGAGGCCATGCGCAGTCCCAGTTAGAAAAGAAAAAGATGGAATGGGACACTGAACAAGAAAGTTAATTACATCGCTAGCACTATCGGACTGATTGGTTCATGGGCACGTGGACTAATGTTTTCCAATCATCTCCTGAATAATCTACTTCCCTCAAATCTAGGTTAATGTTATTCTCCCACCTCATTCTTGGTCTACCAACTGGGAGTTTTCCACTTGTTTTCCTACAAAGAAGCTTCATTGCCCCTCTTTCATTCCCTATTTGTGCACACATATCCTGTTCATTGCAGTCTCCACGAAATGATCCACACACAGCCTTTCTCTCTGGGGACACTTGCAGCAGTCTTATATCTGTCTTCCAGACTGCAAAATCTTAGCCATTTCGAACACCTGAAATTTGTTAAAAGATCATTTGTGTTACAACGTACTAGCATTGAAGTTTTGCAATGAAACTCATAACATATTTTTTACAATTATTAAATATATGTATCCATGTACTCAAATTGTCACATTGAAAGTTTTATATATATTACCAATTTTTAAATATATAATTATTTAAAAATATATTATTAAAATATATATAATTAATTTTAAAATATTTCATTACAATATATATAATTAATTTTAAAATATATCATTACAATTATCTTAAAATGTTATCTTTTCCCAGCAAATTATCGTTGAAAATAGATTCATCTTAAAAAATGATTAATATATGAATAACTTTAATATTAACGTATTTTTATATTTTATATTAAATATGGCATATACGAATTAAACAAAACTTATTTTTAAATACCAAAACAAGTAATTTTAACTCACATATTTCAACTTTCGAAATATACATATATTGTAAATGAATGTTTTCAAAATGTCTGAACTGTTACACAGATTTTTTAAAATAATATTTTTAATATATATAATATTCATATAATACAAATAAATACCTGTTGAGTTCTCGAGTGAAGCAGAAAAGTGGTTTGCCTCTTCCAATATAATTCTTGCAGCCTGGTGCACAACATTTCAAAAGCATTTTCGTTGTTTCAAGGACAGATAAAATTCATTAATAACGTAATGGCTCATAGAGAAAGTAATGGCTGACCATAGAGAACCGATGGCTGACCGGTATGCGTGCCTTGCGCCTCGCAATTTGCATTTGTTTTTTTACTTTTAAATTCTGCTACAACGACCAAAGGCGCCACTGGGATTGAGCTACGGACGCCACATGACGTAGTTACGTTACCAATTGTAGATGACTCTGTACCAGCCGTGGCATCCCATTGTAATCCCTGGCCCTGATCAGGGATTATTATTATAACGGGATGCCACGGTGAGTGAGTTTTGCGTATGTGCCATAAGCGGCGCTAGTGTAGAAGTAGCCTAGTGACATCTAATATCATGTACTGGTACTAAACGGAAAAAGAAGAAGAAGAACTATACTACTACAGCACCTCTGGTGTCAGAAATTACGAAACAGGTAAATGAAAAACAACGCCATCTGGTGTCAGAAACTATGAAGCAGGTAGATGAAAAACAGCGCCAAATTTGAAATTACATTGTACAACAGCGCCCCCAAACGTCGAATTATGAAATTACATGTAACCAGCCACTTTTTTTTATTATTTTTATTATACATATATATATATATATACACACATATATATATATATACATATATATATATATATATATATATATATACATATATATATATATATACATATATATATATATATACATATATATATTTATACATATGCATTTATATTACAGGGAAAATGGAATGGGAAATGATGGAGAATGAAATGTAAAGAAATGTGTTAAATTATATTTATTCATTTCAAATTAAGAAAATGCATTATGAGCTCTTCCACAAACATACATTTGACTTACTCTACACTTCTCTCACACATTTTATGCAATACAGTATACAATATATATAAAAAAACATCTGTACATAATAAATTAATAAACCTATTCTGATTGTTCTAAAATCAAATTGTTAACGACATGAGTTCTGTGCTAAGTTCCAGTTGTAATGTAAACAAACTTGCATAGGATATTACTTCACCGCCATTATCTATTGTGATAACCATGCTGCCACTTCACCTGCCATGACTTAAATGTGAACGGAACTGTCATCAATAGAAACATTGTTTTTAGGCATCATTGTATATTATAGGAAATAAGATAAAATTGTACCAATAATTAGGAACTTACATTTCTTCTTTATTTATTTATGACTACACTTCCTTTTTTTACTGGGAGTTACAACCTTACTACGTGTTTTCTTCTTTCCGAGCACTATTATACTTACACATGACACACCGGTAACATCACATGTTAAATTCACTATAACTTTTCCTCGAAGTTCTAGATACTTTTCACTAAAGTTGTGAAATACATTTAAAATAAGTTTTTTTTACCCAGTAGTCGAAGGTTTGCCAGACTTTGTTTTACAATTTTAGATGGCAACAGAAGACTCAACACTTTCAGCCATGTTGTTGACTAAAGCACGACTCAAATACATCATCCATATGTACTGAACTATTTTAAGTTGTCATTATTGACTAGATATATTTTAGAATATTTTCTGTGTTTTGAATATTATTATTGTCATTTAAGAAGAATAACAAGTATTTTCAGACGATGTATTTTTAATTTAATGGAGGTAACTACTTTTCCGTATATTTATTGCTTCTACATTGTATGTCGGTGTCAATAACCAATGAAAAGCGAGCAGGTCACATGGTTTTGTTTTGACGAGGATCACTTTAAGAGCAGATAGTATATTGGTCTATGTGCTTACCTAATCCGTTCTTTATGCCTTTTCCATGATGTCAACAAATCTTATTTAAAATTTCATTACGAGCAAAATATATGCCCTATGCTGACTCACCTGTAAATTCTGTTATCACAACCTCAAAGAACTAATGTAGCACAATTTTCACTGAACTGTTTGTAAATAATTTTATTATATAGAACCGGCCATTTTAAACAACTGAAATTCCAACGTATTCTGCATGCGTAACAAATATAACAATGTTCATATGATTAATTACAATTTTAAAATTTTCCTATATAAATTATATATACATGTGCTAGATAATACTTTTATTTTCTTTATTTCAACTATATTTTCTTACATGCTCAAAGATAAAATAGTTATTCGACCAATGAAAACACAGTTACATCTTGTTTTTTTTTTACATTACAACTGGAACTTAATCGGAAGAGCAGCACTAAAGCAGCAATGTTAAAGCAACGACATTTATATGACCACGAAGGCAGTCAGATGTGTACATGAGCTAGATGGAATGTGATGTAAACTATGGCTTTATCTAACTTAACTTTAACTTCTTTCCTACACAATTTCTACAAATAATAATTATATCATAAGTAATAGCGTAGTTTATAATACGAGGCTTCAAGTTGAAAATATTAATTCAACAATGTAAAATTATTACATTATAAGCAAATTTTGGATGTCATTTTATGTCCAACATGCAATTTTTTTTTTTTTACTTTTCAGTGACATGGATTTATTTAAAATCTTAGCAGAAATTATGATTTTGTATTAATTGTGATAAAATAATAAGTACTTTTTTATGTCTTCCTCAATGAAAATTTATTTTTATTCCAAAAACTTCATTAAATTTTAAAATCATAAAGCCTTTCAGAACTTATGTTTCATCTTCGGCACGTAATTTGGTACCAAATGCCTTTCAAAACACATTTCGTTTTCTGCTTGAAGATGAAACATGTTTTGAAAGGTCTTCATGATTTCATTTCTTGAATAAAAATCAATTCAAATTCAGGAAGATGGATTAAAACAAGGTACTTATATTATTATTTAAAAATAATTAATACATAACCTCATTGTGTTAACAATAAATGTTAAATACAAAGTATTGAAAATTAAGATCAGTGAACCTAGCTCATAATCAAATGTCAAAATAAAATTGTCCACAATGGGCAATCTGCAACCATTTTGTTTACACAAAAATAATTCCACTCTCGGTTAAATTTACCATAGTTTTTGATGCTAGTCCCTTCGCTGTTATTGAAGTAAGTGAAGAAATAAGTGCTAGTTACTTATGAAACCTAACTGTTTAATCAAATAAACTTTAAGTAACAACAACAACTTTAAGTAACAAAAGTATTTCATTCTAGCACTGAATTATTCAGAAAATGCATCCTTGCATTAATCAAGATTATACAATTACTAAATATGACACATTAATATAATAAGGAATTTAAATATAATTTACTTGTTACACTACGAGAATATTTATTTCTTACAATGTCTTTACATTTATACATGGTAATTTAGTGTAATGAATGTGCAGGCAGATCGAATGGATAATGTTTCCATTAAGCGCAGTGAGAATTTTTTCTAAGTCCGAGGCAGACACCTTGCACATGCACCAACAAATGCAAAGCGGTTTACTCTATGGAATAATGCGATGCAGCCAACATTATACATGCTATTTAACAAACCTTAAAGTTAACCTAATGTAATTTAAGCACTGTAACCTATGAAAGAATGCAATGCCCAAAAATAAATAGTAAGTTCTGAAATTCTAAAGTTCATATTCTACATTGGCTGCACTGTTGTATAGAATATTCATTCAAATCAATATGGCTGCCACGTCTTCATGTTACATATATAGTTAAATATCATAAAAAAATATGTTGAAATAATCGTTACTTAAAATTGTCAAATTTATTGTAAATAGTGGGAAACAATTTTAAAATATAACCTGTTGGTGCATGTGCATGGTAGGTTTCTACCAGGGACATAGAAAAAATTAGGAAAAAACTGCACTTAAACTAGCGTGAAATATTTTCAAAGTCCTATAGAACAACAGTGCGCATGCGCCAGAATTTATAGAGCCAGCAATAACCCACAATCGATTATCATCCTCGATTACTATCAGTCGCTATGAAATTTAAATGACCAATATATGCAATAAATCCCCAAATCTATGTTAAAAAATATATTAATAATATTAAAATTACCAAACATTTATTAAAAATGGGTGTACACTTACTTATCACTCCCTAACGCTGATCCAACCAGTGATAACCCAAAACAGCAATAGAAAAATCATAGACTAAGGAATATACTCTGTGGAGAAAATAGCAGTTAGCATCACAATATTGTGATTTGCATATTTAAATAAATACTTCAAAATTATAAAAATTGTTTGAAAGAGTTTCAAATATTAAATAATGTTAGTAAATACAGAAGAAGAGCTATAGTTTACAACAATATAACTAAAAAATCAAGCGCTAGTAGAAGTGCAGTTAAGCCAAAAATTCTCACTGTGCTTAATGGAAACATTAGCCAATTGAACTATATTGAGGCCATGCGCAGTCCCAGTTAGAAAAGAAAAAGATGGAATGGGACACTGAACAAGAAGTTAATTACATCGCTAGCACTATCGAACTGATTGGTTCATGGGCACGTGGACTAATGTTTTCCAATCATCTCCTGAATAATCTACTTCCCTCAAATCTAGGTTAATGTTATTCTCCCACCTCATTCTTGGTCTACCAACTGGGAGTTTTCCCACTTGTTTTCCTACAAAGAAGCTTCATTGCCCCTCTTTCATTCCCTATTTGTGCCACATATCCTGTTCATTGCAGTCTCCACGAAATGATCCACACACAGCCTTTCTCTCTGGGGACACTTGCAGCAGTCTTATATCTGTCTTCCAGACTGCAAAATCTTAGCCATTTCGAACACCTGAAATTTGTTAAAAGATCATTTGTGTTACAACGTACTAGCATTGAAGTTTTGCAATGAAACTCATAACATATTTTTTACAATTATTAAATATATGTATCCATGTACTCAAATTGTCACATTGAAAGTTTTATATATATTACCAATTTTTAAATATATAATTATTTAAAAATATATTATTAAAATATATATAATTAATTTTAAAATATTTCATTACAATATATATAATTAATTTTAAAATATATCATTACAATTATCTTAAAATGTTATCTTTTCCCAGCAAATTATCGTTGAAAATAGATTCATCTTAAAAATGATTAATATATGAATAACTTTAATATTAACGTATTTTATATTTTATATTAAATATGGCATATACGAATTAAACAAAACTTATTTTTAAATACCAAAACAAGTAATTTTAACTCAAATATTTCAACTTTCGAAATATACATATATTGTAAATGAATGTTTCAAAATGTCTGAACTGTTACACAGATTTTTTAAAATAATATTTTTAATATATATAATATTCATATAATACAAATAAATACCTGTTGAGTTCTCGAGTGAAGCAGAAAAGTGGTTTGCCTCTTCCAATATAATTCTTGCAGCCTTGGTGCACAACATTTCAAAAGCATTTTCGTTGTTTCAAGGACAGATAAAATTCATTAATAACGTAATGGCTCATAGAGAAAGTAATGGCTGACCATAGAGAACCGATGGCTGACCGGTATGCGTGCCTTGCGCCTCGCAATTTGCATTTGTTTTTTTACTTTTAAATTCTGCTACAACGACCAAAGGCGCCACTGGGATTGAGCTACGGACGCCACATGACGTAGTTACGTTACCAATTGTAGATGACTCTGTACCAGCCGTGGCATCCCATTGTAATCCCTGGCCCTGATTAGCAAATTGAGCTCATTCTGTAAGGATTTATAGATGGAGACACATGTGTATGCTCACTAGTGATATCTGCATATAATTTCAAGAACTATGTACTCTACAGCAGCGGTATCCGAAATGTTCTCCGCAGTACTCCGTTAAACATCGCTCCATGATTGGAATATCTAACTCACCGGCACTATTGAACCAGTAGGTTCATGGCCGCGCGGACATAAACTCTCCCTATATCCCTATCCTGAGCTAATGTTTTCCAATCATTCCCTGTATAATCTACTTCCCTCAAATCATGGTTAATGTTATTCTCCCATTTCATTATTGGTCTACTAACTGGGCGTTTTCCCTCTGGTTTTCCTATAAGAAGCTACCATGCACGTCTATCATTCCCCATTCGTGTCACATGCCCTGCCCATCGCAGTCTACGAGCCTTAACAGTTCTTATTATATCTGGCTTCCTATCAAGACCACTGTTATTTAATCTCCATTCACCCTTCTGTTCATCTCTCTTTGGTCCAAAAATGTTTCTAACAACTTTTTTCTCAAATACTCATAATCTCCTTTCCTCTTTTAAAGTGAGAGTCCATGTTTCGCATCTATAAAATATAACTGGTAGAATAATAGTTTTATTATTATTTTTTTTTTCAGTTTAATGCTTTTTTCAAGGGAGCTGTGACGTCAAGAGCCATAATCTAAAATTGTAAATTCTGAATGTTTACCATTTGTCCTCATATTTAAGTGCTAGGTGAAAATTAGTACTCCGGGATGAAACATTTTGTACGGAATTGAGAAATGGATATGTAGAGACGAAAAATCTAAAAGTAAAGTGATCCCACAACAGGCCTCAGGAGGCCCTTGAGGTAGTAGGAGGTTAAGGCTCCCACATTTTCTAGACAATCGGCACTTTATGTCAGCCGGGTTGTCAGCCCTGCGCGACGGCCGCCTTTACCCCCAGGACAAGCGTCTGTACTCATTTCCGTTAGAGGCTGAGTCGACCCCAGGGCCATAGTGCCGCCAGAGGGTTTGGGTCAGTTTAAAAATCCTGACCCCAACGAGACTTGAACCCTCGACCCTCCGGCTTGTAGCTCAGTGCCTTAACCACTGCGCTACGGCGTGCCCCGAGACGTAAAATCTACGAGATTAAATATATTCCGAAGACTGTTATATGCACATTATCAGATAAAAAAATAGAAGAAACTTTTAGAACAACTTCACATGGAACCTTCAAAAAAATTGTTATAAAACAAGATGGTAGGGTCTACAATATGAATATGTGAGGATTATCTACCAACCTACAGGAAGAAGAAAACTAGGAAGTCCACTCAAAAGAGATATGATTTCTATTGAAACCGAAATAGGCCAACTTAATGGACTAACTTTGAAAGACAAGAATAATAAGACGAATATTAAGATAATCAAAATAATATATACAGAATTAATAAAATAAACCATTGACTTCAACAACTGATAAGTATATATTAGTTACGAGTATATGGAATGAACCTCACTTGTACAGCGTTGACTATTGAGTTGCACTAAATTTCAGAATATAGGCCTACACGTTAGGGCTACAGCTTTAGCACCATTTTCACGTGTCTTTAATTATTGTTTAAATTGTTTTAAGGTCCCACGCCACAGTCGAGCTGTTTAAGGGATCGTACCTTTTAGCGTAATTCGAGTCCCCATGGGAAAGAAATTTTTTCATGGAATGTCTTCAATTTATTTTACAAGTGTCTACCCAGCATCGTTAGGAACTTGTCCATCCATAGTAATTCTGCCTGAAGGCAGGTCCTTCACTGCAATCATAGCATCTTTCATACTATGCTTGCAGCTTTACTAGGTAATTGTAGGCGTGGTAACTTCCCGTTGATTTCCACACCGGTGAAGGATGATGATGATAATTGTAAGGAAGATGATGATGATAAAGATGATGGCCATATGATTTCGGGAACCGTTTGGGCTTTAAAGTTTTCCTGACATTTGTCTTACAGGTGAGGGAAAACCCCGATAAAAACCTCACCCAGAAAAACTGCCCCGACCGGGGATCGAACCCGGGGCCGCTGCGTGACAAGGCAGCACGCTACCGCGAGACCACAGCGGTGGACTGTGGGTAGCTCAGTAAGTAGCAGTTTCACATAGAGAAAACCAGCTATAACGGCTGAGAGACCACATGCCATCCCTATACTGCCTAGAGAGTATCGTCCACATCTTTAACAGCAGTCAGATTGTAGTCCTTTCGTGATATCGAGACTTTTTTATTGTTTTAGTACTAATTGCTCGTAGATCTGAAGGTGGAGCCTCTTTCTGGATTCATTTAAACCAAAATGTAAGAAAATGTTGTGATATTTCCCTTCTATTGTTTAACATCTTATATGAATCACTTTTCGTGGATTATATTTGATAGCTACATGACCTGTCTTTATAAAAATCCAGATATAATAAGAATAGTTAAGTCCCTTGGACTGCGATGGGCAGGACATGTGGCACGAATGGGGAATGAAATAAGTGCATGGAGGCTTCTAGTAGGGAAATCAGAAAATCAGAAGGAAAACGCCCAGTTGGTAGACCAAGAATGATATAGGAGAATAACATTAACCATGACTTGAAGGAAGTAGATTATACACGGGATGATTGGAAAGCATTGACTCAGGGATGTGTGAAGAGCTTACGTCTAAGCGGCCATGAACCTTCGGGTTCGATAGTGCCAGTGAATTAGTTAGACGTGCTTACCTCAATCTTCCATGATCAACTTTAACAATATATATATATATATATATATATATATATATATATATATATATATCCATAGTAATTCTGCCCGAAGGCAGGTCCTTCACTGTAATCATAGCATTTTCATGCTATGCTTGCAACTTTACTAGGGAATTGTAGGTGTGGTAGCTTCCCGTTGCTTTCCACACCGGTGAAGGATGATGATGATGATGATGGTGATGATGATGATAATGATAAGGATGATGGCCATATGATTTCGGGGACCGTTTGGGCCTGAAAGTTTTCCTGACATTTGTCTTACAGGTGAGGAAAACCCCCGATAAAAACCTCACCCAGAAAAACTGTGACAAGGCAGCACGCTACCTCAAGACCACAGCGGTGGACTATATATATATATATTATAGGTAGCGTGCTGCCTTGTCACGCAGCGGGCCCGGGTTCGATCCCGGTCGGGGCAGTTTTTCTGGGTGAGGCTTTTCCTCACCTGTAAGACAAATGTCAGGAAAACTTTAAGGCCCAAACGGTCCCCGAAATCATATGTCCATCATCACCATCATCATCCTTATCATTATCATCATCATCATCATCATCATCCTTCACCGGTGTGGAAAGCAACGGGAAGCTACCACACCTACAATTCTCTAGTAAAGCTGCAAGCATAGCATGAAAATGCTATGATTGCAGCGAAGGACCTGCCTTCGGACAGAATTACTACGGACGGATATATATTATTAGGAATATTCCACAATACAGTGTTTCTCATTCAACGCAAAGTGATTTGTCGCCAGAGATTCCTGTCTAAAGCATCTTCTTCTCTCAAAAACCTCTAGCTTCCATACTTCTCCTCACTCCATCTGTCCATCGTAGGGAACTGGATACGGTGATATGAACTAGATAGGGACATGTGGATGGTTGTAATAAGCCTCCAAATGAACTTTGCAATAAAATACTTAGGTCTTGGGACCCTCGCACGGTTGGTTCCCGGATTTGATTTTCGTTCCTCGAGTTACAAATGAGCTACCGATATCAAAATAGTTTGTGGCGAATGACGCTCGCAGAATTGACAGATTTTAGATCCCCAAGTTATTAGTCATCTATTGACGGCGCGAAAACAAAAGAGGAGCGCGATGACGTGGACGTGTCAATGATTCAGCGTGATTGTTGGTCTGCCATCTGTTGGGCCACGTGTGTACCGTGTAGTAGGGGATGGGTACGACAGATGACTCAACTAAACCATCGTCTCAATTATCATTGTTGTAGAAATCAATTCAACTATTTTCTATTCATCCCTTTTCAATAACAATCGACTTACGCATACTCTGATCAAGTATACATAATTTAATACTTTGTAAAACCGTGTTTCTCCCAGTTTTATAGATATGAATCATAAAGAGACAGAGAATGTTACCATTTTTAAGACTATTTAACTCATGCCACAAATGCTAGTCAATGACCAATCACGTTTCAATGAATGTTATTTTACAACCAGTGACAGTCGCGTTTCACCTCGCTCTTTATCGATTTATCTTTATCAGCTCCGGCTTTTGTGATAAAGAAAGCTACTCCTTTTTAATGTTCTGAACAGGTCAAAGCATTATTTTCCTCCAACAAATACATTGAATATAGCAAATAATGAAAAAATTCCTTGATTTTACTGAGTTATTTACTAAAAAATAAATGAATAACCCGTAATGTTGATTATGATATATAGTTTGATGTATTTCATTATTCCTCCACTTGGGTGCACTCTTACAATATTGCGATCTTATCTGGCAATAAATAATATGATCAAGCAGCAGTGAATGAACATAACCTCACATTTCTGATTTGTTTTCAAACATCGCCGTTTACATTAAATATATAAATATTTTAAAATAACTATAGTTAAACAATGATTTGTGAGTAAACAGCTTAATTTTATTCGCTAAATTGTCCTAACAAATGCCACTCTTGATTTCCAAATTCTCTAGATAAATTGGAAATCACTCGTGGCATTACTTATGATAAAATGCTTAGGAAAATTTGTAGGCCAAAGAAAGACGAACAGAGAGCTGAATAAAAATAAAGAATATCTAGCTCCAAGATCGTTATGGTAAACCAGGTATAATATGAATACCCCATGGTGCGACAGGCCTAGAAGGCCCTTGGTCTAGCAGCCAGCTGCTGACCTCACATCCACATGTGATAATATATATACGATCATCCAGCCAGTGTAGGAGTGACATGTGGTCAGCATGTCGGGTCCTCCAGCCGTTAGAGCTGGTTTTCTCAGCCTGGAGCCTTATATTCATTCATTCATAGTGTTCTGCCCAAGATCAGGTTTTTCGCTGCAAACTCAACATTCTCCACTCTTTCCTTAAATAGCCTTTCTTTTTTATCCGTATACAAACCATTTATTTTAACATTGTATATCATCTGATGTCTTTTTCTGCCTCTAACTTTCTTTCCATTGACCATTCCTTCTAGGGCATCCGTCAGCAGGCAGTTTCTTCTTAGCCAGTGACCAATCCAACTTATTTTCCTCTCATTTATGAGTTCCAGCATTATTCTTCCTTCACCCACTCTGTCTAGTATGTCTTTATTTTTAATTTTGTCTGTCCATTTTATACGTTCCATCCTTCTCCATATCCAGATCTCAAAAGCTTTCAGTCGTTGTTCCTCAATCCGTCGTAATGTCCAAGTCTCTGCACCATACAATGTTGTACTCCACACAAAGCACTTCAATAGCCTCTTCCGTAATTCTTTTGCCAAAGATCTACAGAAAAGCTTTTCTTCTTGTTAAAAGCTTATTTTGCCATTGCTATCCTCTGCTTTACTTCTTGGCCGCAGTTCATGTTACTACTGATAGTACAACCCAAGTATTTGAAGCTCTCCACTTGCTCAATGGCCTCATCTTTAATTCTCATGTTTATCTTCCTTGGTTTCCTTCCTATAATCATGGCCTTCGTCTTATTTATGTTTATCTTCATTCCATAATCCTCGCACTTGTCATTTAGCTCCATCAGCATGTTCCACTGTGTCACTGCGTCTTCTGCTAGCAAAGCCATAGGCCTATCATCAGCAAATCTTATGCACTTAATTCTTCTTCCTCCCATGTTTACGCCTCCCGTATTCCTGAAGCAGTTCTTCATTAGGTCTTCCATGTATATGTTGAAAAGAGTAGGTGATAGAGGACATCCTTGTCGCACCCCCCTTCCAATTTATTTTCCCTCTGACGTTTTTTCTCCTGTCTTCACTTTTATTCGCTGTTTCATATAAGTATTACTTATGAGCCTCCTTTCCTTCCAATTCACGTCAATTTTCTTCAAGATCCTCATGAGTTTATTCCAATTCACTCTGTCAAAGGCCTTTTCCAGGTCAACAAATACCGCATAAACATCTTTATCTTTTTCTATATATCTTTCTCCTACTGTTCGAATTAATCCAATTGCATCTCTCGTACCCTTTTCCTTCCTGAAGCCAAACTGTTCTTCTTCCAATTCGCTTTCCATCGTAGAATGTAAACGTCGATTCAGTATTCGCAGGAGAATCTTTGCAGAGTGTGATATCAAGCTGATAGTCCTGAACTCCTTACATTTCTTAGCATTATTTTTCTTCAGTATTGGTATTAACACTGTCTCAGTCAATTCTTCGGGCCATTCACCTTCTTTAATTTATCTTGTTGCATAAAAGCAGAATTTCCTTCTTTCCTTCATCCAAGCATTTAACCAATTCAATGGGGATTCCATCTACCCCTGTTGCTTTCCCATTTTTCATTTCCTTAATTGCTAGTTCAACTTCTTCCTTCAGAATTGAAAATTCTTTTTCATCTTCTGATATGTCGTCTTCATTTTCTACATCCAAGGTAGTCGGGCGATCGCTTGTCTCATATAGCTCTTCTACATATTTCTCCCACGTATTCACAATTCCCTGTTTGTCTGTTATTTCTTCACGATTTTCGCCCTCAATCAGCCACATAGTTTTCCTGCATTTCTTTCCATAGTCCAAGCATTTAACTTCCTGGCACATTAAATCATATTTTCCTTTCCTCTCCGGATTCTATAGTTCTTCACATTTCTGCTACATCCACTCGTCCTTTGCTTTGTCAGTTTCTCTTCTAAGTTCGTTGTTTAGTTTCCTGTAGTTTCTTTTGGCTTCTTCTGTACTGCTATTTTCCATTTTCTCCTTTCTTCCATCTTCTCCAACACTTTTTCTGTGACCCAAGGTTTCTTAATATTCTTGCTCTCTTTGTATCCTATTGTTTCCTCGTTGTTATTGCCGGATGAGATTTCCAGGTTAGAGGCTTTCTTTTGAAAATGATGTTGGAATTTCCTCCTTTCCTCTTCAGTTTGAAGTTTCTCCAAGTCTAACTTCTTTATTGAGTGTCTTCCTCTTATCTTCTTCAGGCAAATATCGACTTCGCCTATTAGTAAGGCATGGTCTGAATTAATATCTGCTCCTGGTAGGGTCTTTGCAGTTTTAAAGCAATTTCGAAATCTTTTCTGTATCAGTATGTAGTCGATCTGGTATCGTTTGTTGTCCATAGGGCTTATCCATGTGTACCTTCTTCTTTTATGCTGTTGGAACATTGCATTTCCAATTATCATTGAATTCCTTTTACAGAAACTTACCAGTGATTCGCCTCTCTCATTCCTTTTTCCTAATCCATATCTTCCAACTGTACTTCCATCTTGTCCTTCTCCATCTACAGCATTCCAGTCACCCATAAGGATAACACATGCCCTTTCTTCACTCTCTCAACGATCTCTTCTATCTTGTCATATCTTTCCTCTAATTCTTCATCTGATAACCCACTATGGGACATATACATTTGCACTATCACCAAGTCCACTTTTTCCCCTTGTAACCTCGCCATTATCATCCGATTATCCACATAACGCTCTGATATATAACTTTTTCTTTCACACGTGATCCTAATACTACACCGACACCATGTTTTCCTTTAGAATCACCACTGGAATAAAACATTCTAAATTCATCACTCACTAATTCACCACTTTGTTCCCACCTCACTTCTGATATTCCCATCACATCCGCTCTGTTTCTTCTCATTTCTTCCTTCAAATTTTCCAGCTTCCCGGCTTGCAGAAGAGTTCTCACATTCTAGGCTTCAATCCCAAGTCTTCTTTTCTTCTGTTATTTTGACTGCATGATGTCTCCTTCCGCAGTATCCTCCTCTCGGACATCACGTCCGGAGTCTTTTACCGTGGAAAGACTTATCATGTTTGCAGCTTTACTAGGGATATATAGGTGTAGTAGCTTCCCGTTTCTTTCCACACCCCACTCTCTCTTTTGCATCTTAAAATCTTCAAAGATCTTAAGAAGGTCCCGAGGGGCCTCAACTTGGAGGTGAGGAGAGTGGATTTGGCTAAATTAGACCCTCCGGACTTCACCGAAATTCACCCCAGAAGTTAAATATCAGTTTCATCAGGGTTCTTGACCAGTTCAAGATCCGGAAATCTCAATTAGCCTCAGCCCTCTACTTATTTTAGCTACCAAAATGATTCAAGATGTCTGAGTGGGCAGCGGTCCCATACGCCGAAATTCCACGAGAAAATTTCTTCCCCCATAGAGACTCGAACCAGCATAAGTTTGCGCAGATACATCCTACCTTAACCACTCGGCCACGGTGCGGTATATAATAGTGAGCTAATACTTTCCAAACTAAAAAAAAAAACATGGTGCGACAATAATTGGCACACCATCCGACTGCTGGCCTCACAACCACTTGTCATTTACAGAAGTGGATGATCATGTAAGCAGCATAGGGTGACATGTAATCAGCATGTCGAGTCCCCCAGCTGTTATAGTTGGTTTTTCTGAATCTGGAGTCGCTACTTATCGTATGGGGGCACTGGTCCCATACAGGACGAAATTCCACGAGAAAATTACTTACCCTACGGGGGATTTGTCCACCGCTGTGGTCTCGAGATAGCGTTCTACCTTGTCACGCAGCGGGCCCGGGTTCGATTCCCGGTCGGGACAGGCTCCTGGGTGAGGTTTTTTTCGGGGTTTTTCCTCATCTGTAAGACAAATGTCAGGAAGCGTAAGGCCCAACGGTCCCCGAAAATCATCCGGCCATCATCATCATCCTTATCACTATCATCATCATCCTTCACCGGTGTGGAAAGCACCGGGAAGCTACTACACCTATAATTCCCTAGTAAAGCTGCAAAGTATAGCATGAAAATGCTATGATTGCAGTGAAAGACCTGCCCTTGGGCAGAATTACTATGAATGGATGGATGAACCAGCGCAAATCCCGTAGCTCTGCATCAAGGCCTCATGCAGGCTACAGCGCGGAACAACTTTCCAATCACTCCTTATATAATTCACCTTCCTCAAAATATAATTAATGTTATTCTTCCACCTCATTCCTGGTCCACCCATTGGGTTCTTTCACTACTGGAACTTTCCATGTCTTTATTATTTCCCCTATTTGTGTCATATGCCATTAACATCGCAGTCTACGAGACTTAATTTTTCGTATTTCATTAAAAATTGAGAGGAGGTCCTAGCATTGAGCTGATCACTCATTCGGGAAGGCTCTCCATATCCTTGTGTGGTCAAAAGGTATGTGTGTGATCCATAGTTTAAAATTGTGACCACTGCAAGGCCCGGGTGGCGTGTGGTGAGAGGTTAAACCAAGTTAATGAAAGAGAATAGTTAGTTTTAGACGTCCCGAGTCTAAAGATGTTTAGCCTGAATAAATATACTTCTAAGCAAAAATTACCGACATCAATGTCCTAGTAATACCTTAGTTGCCTGTTAGATGTCTCATTGGGTCGATGTGTTGGCCGCATGTCATCCATGACATCTACGAGCATATAAGGTAACTAAAAAAACTTGATCTATACTCCAGCCACTGATTCCCCGGCCCTGACGTTTTCACGAGTGTTGCCGATATGGATATTCAGTGGGAGGGGCCGCTTTATGTATGCGGTTAGCAGACATACAGTTGACAACATCTCAGCACTTTCAAACCTTACTAGCGCGCTATAGCTGCGTCAAGAGCAGTGATTGGTTGTGGAAGACGTTCACTCACACGTCAACCATTTCCTTATTGGCAGTATATGGCGAGTTCTCCCTTTACTTCTCATATAACTAAACTTCAGAGCCGGAGATCCAGCGGCTGGGGTATAGTAATTCCTTACAAAGGAGAGGCTATGGCTGAACAATGGGCTACGACGCCATTATAGACAGATATACTATCTTATCATCATCATCATCATAATCATCCTAAGGCGCAACAACTTCAAAAGTGAAAGTTTTGGCCTTCTCAACAATCCTCTTCCATGCCAATCTGTCTCTTGCCATATTCAAATTAGTCACTTTCATTTTCTTTAGATCGTTCATTGTGTCATCCTTCCATCTGATCTTCGGTCAACAGCTCTGCCTCCTATTGGTTTCCATTTATAGAATTTCTTGACCAGTCTCTGATCATCCATTCTTATCAAATTTTCAAGCCAACCAATTCTGAGATATCTTATATGGTTTACTATATTCTGATTTTTTATTAATTTGTTTAGTTCGTTATTTGTTTTGATTCTCCAACACTTATCAGTTCGTCTATTTCGTCCAAATAATCTTCTTAAAATTTTTCTTTGAAAAATTAATTTTCGTTTTATTGTTTCTTTTAGGACCCAAGTTTCACAAGCATATATAACTACTGGTCTAATGAGTGTTTTGTATAACCTTATTTTTTGCAGTGTTTTTGATATTAATTTGCTTTTAAATAAGGTTCTATTTTCAAAATAAGCTTTATTCTCATTTACCAATCTTTCCTTAATTTCCTCTTCTAATGCATTATGTCCATTTACTTTGGTACCTAGGTATTGAAATGATTCTACTGTGTTAATTTGCATGTCATCAATTTGTAGATTTTCCGATTTTCTGTTGTGATTACTATATTTTAAATATTTGTTTTATCTTACTTACTTACTTACTTACTCACTGGCACTATCGAACCCGTAGGTTCATGGCCGCACGGACATAAACCCTCCATACATCCCTATCCTGAGCTAATGCTTTCCAATCATTCCCTGTATAATCTACTTCCCTCAAATCATAGTTAATGTTGTTCTCCCACCTCATTTTTGGTCTACCAACTGGGCGTTTTCCTTCTGGCTTTCCTACAAGAAGTTTCCATGCACGTCTTTCATTCCCCATACGTGCAACATGTCCTGCCCATCGCAGTCTACGGGACTTAACTGTTCTTATTATATCTGGCTTCCTATAAAGACCATGTAGTTCATTGTTATGTAGTCTTCTCCATTCACCTGTCTGTTCATCTCTCTTTGGTCCAAAAATTTTCCTAAGAACTTTATTCTCAAATACTCGTAATCTCCTTTCCTCCCTTAAAGTAAGAGTCCATGTTTCGCACCCATATAGTATAACTGGTAGAACAATAGTTTTATATATTTTCAGCTTAACGTTTTTTGAAAGGAGTTGGGACATCAAAAGTCTCTGCAATGCATAATAGCATGCATTTCCAGAATTGAGCCTATGTTTAATTTCTTTGTGCATCTCATTCCTATTTGTGATTATTGTTCCTAGGTATTTGAATTCAGCCAATTCCTCAAAATTTCCCTCATTTGTCATTAGCTGTCCATTTCCATTATATAATGTATTTCTACGTGTGACCATATATTTAGTTTTACTGATATTTACTTCCAGTCCCAATTTCTTAGTGTTACTCAATAGTGTGTGCGTGTTGGCCTTTAGTATCTCCTCGCTATCGGCCAGTAGTACTACATCATCAGCATAAACAAACAGCTTATTAATACCATTGAGTTGTAAGCCTTCCTCATTCTCCAAAGATTTAATGGCATGCTCTAGTACAAAATTAAATAGTAGAGGAGATAGTGCATCTCCTTGCTTTAACCCATTCTGGATTTCAAAAGGGTCTGAAAACTGTTTGCCTACACGCACCCTACTCGTTGAGCCATTTAGACACATTCGTATAAGTCTAACTAACTTTTTAGGAATTCCAAACTCCAGCAGGATACTATATAACTTCTCCCTCTTAATTGAATCATATGCTTTTTTGAAGTCTACATATAGTTGATGTACAGTACCATTATATTCCCATTTCTTTTCTAAAATCTGTCTTATACTAAAAATCTGATCTGTTGTAGACCTGTTTCTTCTAAATGCACATTGATGATCTCCTAGAATGTCATCAATATAGGGAGTAAGTCTGCTTACTAATACATTTGTTAGAATTTTGTACGAAGTTGAAAGTAATGAGATGCCCCTATAGTTGTTGCAATCAGTTTTATCTCCTTTCTTATAAATTGGTACGATAATTGATTCCTTCCATTCATCTGGAAGAGCTTCTTTTTCCCAAATCATTCTAAGCAACCAGCGTATCTTGTCCATCAATTTTTCTCCCCCTGATTTTAGCAGTTCTGCTGGGATCTCATCTGAACCTGATGCTTTATACATCTTCAATTTTTCAATTGCCATTTCAACCTCTAATGCACTTGGTTCTGCGACTAGCATTTCTGCTGTCTGTAAGTTATTCTCCTCAATGTCCTGTTCTGTATGTACATTTAATAGCTGATTAAAATAACTTTTCCATCTATTTAATATAGTCTTGGAATCTGCAATCATATCCCCATTTTCATTCCGAATTATGTTTGTTCTAGCCTGAAACCCTTTCTTCTCTATACTAATTCCCTGATATAATTCTCTAATGTTCCTATTTTTTGCATTCATTTCAAGATCATTAATCTTCTCTCTCAAATATTCCCTCTTTTTACTCTTTAGTAACTTGGTGGTTTCCCGTCTAACACTACCCAATTGCTCTAAATTTACCTCATTTGGCTCGTGTAACCATTTCATTTTTGCTAGCTTTCTTTCCTTTACAATGTCGGCACATTCCTCATCAAACCATTTCTTGTTTTGCCTCTTTTTTAAACAACCAATGCTTTCTGATGCTGACAATTTAATAGTATCTCTTATAGCCTCCCATTCTTTATTTATATCAGTTTCTTCTTCGTTTGCCACATTGTCATCTGAAGATTCCAGTACTTCAAATCTATTAGCAATTTTGATTTGGTATTCTTGCCGTATTTCATCATTTTTCAAGTTTTTTAATTCATATTTTACAGAATCATCTTTAGCGTTTGTTCCTCTCATAAGCGATAGCCGTTGTCTGATTTTCACCCTGACCAGATGATGATCTGAATTGCAGTCTGTCCCTCTAACTGATCTAACATCAATGATGCTACTGTGCCAGCGTTTATCCACTAATACATGATCTATCTGGTTCCGAGTTTTCTCCATCTGGGGACGTCCAGGTGTATTTATGAATATCCTTATGCTGAAATGTTGTGCTCTTAACAACGAGATTCTTTGATGTGGCAAATGTGACTAATCTAACCCCGTTGTCGTTACTATCTTCATGAAGACTGAATTTGCCTATTGTTGGTTTGAATATATCTTCCCGCCCCACTTTTGCATTAAAATCTCCTAAGACAATTTTCATATGATATCGTGAAAGGCTATCAAATAAGCATTCTAATTCTTCATAGAATTCATCCTTGATCTTGTCATCTTTATCTTCTGTGGGGGTATGTACATTTACAATTATAAAATCATGTCGTTTACCCTTTAGAATTATGTATGATATCCTATCACTAACAAACTTAATATCTCGGATAGCGGATAGGATCCTCCTCCTGACTAAAAAACCCGTTCCAAATGCAGGTCTTTCTGCACCCCCATAGTATAATGAAAAGCTTCCTGATTCCTGACTACCTTCTCCTGGCCACCTAACTTCCTGTAAAGCGACTATATCCAAGGGCGATTTATCCAATTCCCGCGTTAATATCTCTAGTGCCCCGCTATTGTATAAAGTCCTAACATTCCATGTTCCTAGGAACATGTCCCTGTGTTTGAGCCTTTGGCATGAGTTCCCTGAAGTAGTCCCCGCCCGGAGAACCGAATGGGGGACTATTTGACCTCCGGAAAATTTTACCCCAGTAGAACCCATGTCCGCATTTCTTGACGGTTGTATTTTTACGGTGAAAGATCGTCACTCTTTCGACCAAGGTACTTATTTCGTCTGGCTTATCACCTTCGACCAGTCCGGCATGGGTAACCCTATCGGCAGCAATGCTACCGCCGGCATAGCTCTCAGGATCATTTAAGCACACAAGCCACTCCACCACGACAAGGTAAAGATACCATGTTGTTTTATCTTGATTTATTATTAGACCAATTTTTTTAGATTCCTCTTTCAATTTTGTGAAGGTTTCACACAACGCTTGTTTGGTTCTTGTTGTAATCAGTATGTCATCTGCATAAGCTATACACTGTTTGAACTTTGTTGTAATATTTCCCCTTAATTCCATCATCATCATCATCACTCCAGGGATTAGGCAATTGCCCGTTCCGACTTCATAATGCATCAGCCCAACGTCTTCTAGGTATTCCAACATCACATCTTCCTCTTGCTTGATAATTTCTTGCTAACAATGGATATCTCTCTTTACTCATTCCATCCATGTGATCAATCCATTTCTGTCTGTAATTCGTGACTTTATCCAATAAAGGCTATACTTTCAATTCTTCTCTTATATCCTCTCCCCTTATTTCCATTTTCTTAAATATATAATCAGTGATTAAGCCGAATAAGGTATCTGAGAGGGCGGTCTCTTTGTTTGACTCCTAATTTAATATATATCGTATTATCTTATACAATACGTAAATTATAATTATTGTATATTTTAGGCAAATGTATAACTTGTAGTTCCATTAGTTATGGCATAAGATAAAATGTAGCATTAATCGTGAGTGAAAAAAAAAAAAAAAAAAGCTTATAGTCTTTAAACTCGCCACTAAAAAAATAATTTTAGTGATTGCGTTTTATCAACAGTTGACTATTTGAACCGCAGCGCAGTTTGTTAATGCGTTTTTCGTCTGTCAACAGAGAGCTGATTCATGGTGAAGGATTCTGTGTTGCGTTACAATATGTGTGACTCAGTTTTTAATCTTATCTCTTGACATTAGATGCTTTTTAAAATATTATTCCCAGATCTCATCATTCGTAGGGGAAACTTTCCTATAAAGAACCATATTACTTATATGGGGCTCGGGACCTTATTTGTACATTCTACTGATCTTTTATGCAATTCAAAATTAATTTACCAAAAAAAAAAAAAAAAAAAGAACTTGAACGAATACACGAACAGTAAATACAATACAAATTCCGAGCTAAGTTCCAGTTGTACCGTAAATAAATTTGCATTAATGTATTACTCCGCCGACTCCGTCTTCTGGCGGAACCGTAGTACTACTTTTAACCGCCATATGACTGAATTGTGTACGATAGAAACATTGTTCTTAGACAATATCGTATTTTATGGGAAATAAGACTGAATACAACATACGATGGTATCAATAACTAGGTAGTAATTGCCAGAATTAACTAACTCACTAGCATTATAGAATTCATGTCGCTCGGAGATATAGTTGTGCCTTTGTTTTAACGGCCTCGTTTCCTGGAACTGTTAAATCTTCGGTTTCACCCACCCTCCTTAGTGTCATTTTACAAAAGCCGACCGCCTTTCAACCCTCATTAGAGAGAAAGAGACGGAGATATTCCGAAGTTGTCAAATCAACTTACTTACTTACTCACTGGCACTATCGAACCCGTAGGTTCATGGCCGCGCGGACATAAGCTCTCCATACATCCCTATCCTGAGCTAATGCTTTCCAATCATTCCCTGTATAATCTACTTCCCTCAAATCATAGTTAATGTTGTTCTCCCACCTCATTCTTGGTCTACCAACTGGGCGTTTCCCCTCTGGCTTTCCTACAAGAAGCTTCCATGCACGTCTTTCATTCCCCATACGTGCAACATGCCCTGCCCATCGCAGATTGTTATGTAGTCTTCTCCATTCACCTGTCTGTTCATCTCTCTTTGGTCCAAAAATTTTCCTAAGAACTTTATTCTCAAATACTCGTAATCGCCTTTCCTCCCTTAAAGTAAGAGTCCATGTTTCGCACCCATATAATATAACTGGTAGAATAATGGTTTTATATATTTTCAGCTTAACGTTTCTTGAAAGGAGTTGGGACATCAAAGGTCTCTGCAATGCATAATAGCATGCATTTCCAGAATTGAGCCTATGTTTAATTTCTTTGTGCATCTCATTCCTATTTGTGATTATTGTTCCTAGGTATTTGAATTCAGCCACTTCCTCAAAATTTCTGTCAAATCAACTAACCGATCTTTTTACAGGTATGTAGGCCTACTTGTTAATATAGCGCCAAACAATGGGTTTGCATACCAGACAAAAAATACAAGACTATAGTTGATTATGTTTGTTGTTTTATAATTTACTGACTGTGTATGAGTCATGTGGTGTTGTGAAAATGCACGTTTGTAAAAATTACTTCAAGACAAACACACAAATCATGTTACGCGATTGTAATGTTTGAGGAAGTAGATATATTATCAAATTCATGGATAAACTTCTTGCTTTCTTCTAAGAAAACAAGTGAATGCGTCACTTGTTCCTTCTCTAAGATTATGATAAAGCGCCAGGCTTTTGTTTACATTATTACATCATATTATTTCCAAAGATTTCTCTTCATTCGAACGATTTGTTTTATAATATACAATATATTAGCTAATACCCGGCGTGCGTTGCTACGCCTAAATAAATGAAATGTGTTTTTACGTTTAGTAGAATAAGTAAAAAGAAAAATAATTATAAATTTATATCGTAATTATTTTTAGATACCCCGTGCTGTTTACCCGGCGTTTCCCGGGAATCCAATTATCCCGATCTTCTTGGCATAAATGAGCTGAAAGGCAAAAATGGTCATTGAGAGTTATCCATAAAAGAATACCCGCTGTGCGCTGCTACGCTTGTCCGGGAATCTGTCCTGATATTCTTGGCATCAATGATCAGAAAGATAATAATGGATATTGTGAGTTATCCGTAAACGATGTAGGCCTACATATGCTGTCGCGGACTTTTTGTTGATTTTTTAGATATTCAATTCTGTGTACATTAATTTGGTGCATATGTTATGGTTTAGGCAGCATAAACCGCTTAAGCGTCCAAAAAAAATCCGAAAAACACGTTTTTCTCCACAAAGAGTAGTTTTTAAAGGTGAAGGGGCTGAGTATTACAACTCTCTTATGGCCTAAAACCTTCCCCGGAAACTCCTGAACTTTTGCAAAAGGCCCCATCACAATCGAATGAACCGTATAGCAGCTCATAAAGGACAAACAGACAGACATTTACACACACACACACATATATATTTTATCAGGGTTTAAATGTTTACATTTTCCCGTGCCAATTTTTTTTTACAAATGCCCCAGGTTGTCTTTCGACATTCCTGGTTTCTCTCCTGGCATGGCGTACTTGTAACACACTTCTGAGGTTGGGGCGCCTGGAAGGCAGGGTTACGTTGCCTCGATGATATGATGGGTGATGATGATGATAGTGGTTCGCCAGGAGAGTCCCCAATCCTAAGCTTAATCTAAGATGAATATGAATGATGATGATTGCGAGTCATATGGTTTCGGGGACAGTTTGGACCTTAAAGTTTTCCTGACATTTGTCTTACAGGTGAGGGAAAACCCCGATAAAAACCTCACCCAGAAACACTGTCCCGACCGGGGATTGAATCCAGGCCCACTGCGTAACAAGGCAGCACGCTACCTCGAGACCACAGCGGTGGACCCCGCGCCAAATATTAAGTTCTGATTTTCTTTCTCCATTCATCTCTATGTTTCCAGTCGCCATCTTGAAGTCCATTGCCCTTCATCGAATTCATAATTCCCTCTATCCATGTCTTCTTAGGTCTCCCTCTTATTTTCTTCCGATTTGGAATCCACTCGAAACTCCTAACTGGCATTCTATCTGCGTACAACAATAACTTACATTGCTACATGATTTTGTTTCATTGCCGTCCGAAACATTTAAATAACAGCATGAGAAATTATAATTATAAATTATAAAATTTTAGAGAGATCTAATCAATTTAAATATCTTGGATATTATCTCTCTATCTGGGTTGAAAAGGATATCCCTGAAAAAAATTACTAGTTATAATAAAAGTTTGGGAATTATGAATCACGTTATGAAACCATCCCTTTTACAAAAAATACACCAGATTACGTTCATATAACACTTTGACTAGACCAGTGTTGACCTATGGTAGTGAAGCATGGACACTAAAAAGACAACATGAAAGCAGAATAACGGCTTGTGAAATGAGATTCATGCGCAGAACAGCGGGTTACACCAGATGGGATCGGAAAAGGAACACCGATATCTTAAAAGAATTGAAGACAACGCCAATTTTGGAATATATTAAACAGTGCCAACTAAATTGGAAACACCATCTTGATAGAATGAGTTCAAATCGGATCCCCAAAGCTGTTTATAATTATATACCAAGAGGACGAAGATCACTGGGCCGTCCTATGAAAAGCTGGAGGGAAAATTTTCTATAGGATCGTAACAGTCCTTGGCCTAATACTTGGAAGGAAGAAGAAGAAGAAGAGAAATTATTGAATAAATTGCCAATATAAGGTTTAAGAATTTGTGGCTTGATGCAGAGCTGCGGGACTTGCATTAGTTCGAGTCCATGGATGAATTTTTTCATGTGAAATTTCGACCAGTATGGGACCAGTGCAACGTCAGGAATTTGGATAGCTACAATAATATCCAATAATTTGGATAGCTACAATAGCTCCAATTCAGAAAAACGGCTATAACGGCTGGGGGAAACGACATGCTGACCATATGCCATCACTATACTGATTAGATTATCGTACACCTCTGTGATTAACACGTATGAATATGAGGCCAAGAGTTTTCTATGTCTGTCGCACCATGGAGTTATATATCTACGGCTAAGTTAGAATAGTGTCATATTTTCTTTTATTTTCCTGAAACTGGTGTAACACAAATTAACTTTAAATAAATTCGTGAACAAAAATGTTGTAATTTATTGTTTCAGTGGTGTGATCTGAATCCAAAATTTAACATAGAGATTTTAATCCAATTAAATTTGTAAAATGTATTATAGTAATTACAATTTTACTGCTGACGGATATTACTTAGATTAGATTAACAGAGATTAGAGTGGGTTTTTTAAGATCCTAACGCGGAAACCTCATTTTAGGAGCGTTGTATTCTCACCCCTATTATGCATTACAGAGGCTCTTGACTTCCCAACTCCTTTCAAAAAAACGTAAAAATGAAAATATCTTGTCTTGTAAGCCCATGTTTATCTTAACAAAGATTTAGGAGTTCTCCCCCTACAGGGAAGAATTTGAACCATACTAATTTTAGTCACACTTGTTTTAGTATAAATGTCATTTGAGTGGTCCGTGGTCAACGTTCCGCCTCATACTGACATCTAGGAAACGACAAGGTAGTACTAGGACGGGAAAATTCGGTAAATTTTGCGGCCTTTTCATTCAGGTTTAAGGATCTTTTACGAGCCTGAAAATCTTCAGGCTCGGGACCCACGGCTTAAAGTCCCTCCCGGAGGACTTGCTCCTTGGATTTTTCCATCCTAAAAAATATCCATCCACCCCGGCTGGGCTTGAACCCGCGACTCTCGGAACCAGAGGCAAGGAGCATAACCACTAGTCCACCGCGGCCGATAATGAAAATATATAAAACTATTATTCTACCAGTTATATTATATGGATGTGAAACATTGACTCTTACTTTAAGGGAGGAAAGGAAATTACGAGTATTTGAGAATAAAGTTCTTAGGAAAATTTTTGGACCAAAGAGAGATGAACAGACAAGTGAATGGAGAAGACTTACATAACAGTGAAGTACATGGTCTTTATAGGAAGCCAGATATAATAAGAACAGTTAAGTCTCGTAGACTGCGATGGGCAGGACATGTGGCACGAATGGAGAATGAAAGACGTGCATGGAAGCTTCCTGTAGGAAAACCAGAGGGAAAACGCCCAGTTGGTAGATCAAGGATGAGGTGGGAGAATAACATTAACTATGATTTGAGGGATGTAGATTATACAGGGAATGATTTGAAAGCATTAGCTCAGAATAGGGATGTATGGAGAGCTTATGTCCGCGCGGATATGAACCAACGGGTTCGATAGTGCCAGTGAGTTAGTTTTTGTATTCTTACCCATCTTTACTTTATGGAATGAAAGAGATGAAGTCTACTCTGTTATGGTTTGACACACATCAAGCATTCATAAACCTGACTCATACCGTCATTTATTTGGGTTGGGCCCAAGGCCCCGAGGAGGAGCAACAACCTTCCTTTTGGCCTTATTCTGCCTAAGTTGATACACAGGCTCTGAGACTTAAGGCAGGTTATATTCTCTAAGACCACCATATGGCCTCTTATTTTAAGGAGTAGAAAAGATTACAAGTATTTAAGAAATAACTTCTTGGGAGCGAAACTTGGGTAATGACCAAAAAATTGCAAAGTAGAATACAAAGCGCAGACATGGACTTCCTTAGAAGAACAAAAGGCTGCACAAGATTGGATCGGATAAAGAATGAAGATATAAGAACAGAGTTAAATATATATCCATTGAATGACAAAATCAGAGAATATAGAGAGAAATGGTTTACACGTGTGGAAAGAATGAATGTAACAAGATTACCAAGAGCAGCATTCAACTACAAGCCAAGGGGTTCAAGGAGTGTAGGAAGGCCAATGAAAAGATGGACAGAACAACTGTGAGGCGGAACAGGTAATTTTTGCCTAGCCCGTGAAGTGAAGAAGAACTTCTTGGGAATTTTTTTGGACCAAAGAAAGATAAACAGATGAGAAGACTACATAACAGTGAGAAATATGTTCTCTGTGCGAAACTAGGGCAGAAAGTATAGTAGACTGCGTCTTGCAAGACATGTGACACTAATGGGGAATGAAAGAAGGACATGGAAACTTATAGGAAAACAAGAAAGGAAGCGGCTAGTAGATGCCAAGAAAAATTTAGGAGAATAACATTAACAATGATTTGATGGGAGTGAATTATACAGGGAATGATTTCAAAACATTAACCCAAGATAGGGATGTATAGAGAGCTTATGTCCATGGCCAAGAATATCCGGGTTCGATAATGCCAGTGAGTTAGTTTGATAAGGCCAAAAAATGGAAGGAGAATATTCGAATATAACTAAATACGCCAGCAATCACAGACAGTATCAAGATTAACAAAACAAGTGGTACAACCACAATATTCGAATCACCAATAATAGAAGCCACTCGGCTACGGATCGCTTGTGAAGAGAGGCTTTGGACGTACAATGAAGAGTCGGAGGGACTAGCTTTCGGTCTGAAGCAGAACAGGGCAGAAGGTCTAACGCATGAATATTGTTGTTGATGATTATGAAGAAGTTTTAACTTGCAATTAAACATTTTTTGCACTTGTATAGCATGATAGACAGGCATATATTTAGGCATGATTCAATGTTTATACGGTTGAAATCAGTGATAAGAGAACAGTTTGAAGAGGGAATCGTTTAAAGTGATACTGAACGAATCAATCAGTCAGAAAGACACGCCCAGCTCCCTTCTGTTTACACATTAACTAATAAGTGAGTCACGGCCCCCTCATATCCGCAACAATGATCTATCTTCACATCCTGGCCTCAAATATAAATCAGGACAATAACAAAATAATGCTATTAATTAAAATTCAGACGCTTCTTTCATTTAATGAAATATCAGGCAATTTATGTCGCCACAAGATATTTTGTTAAAAGATTTATGGAACAAATAGACACTCGTCCACTATCGCTCATTCTTCTGAGTTTGCAACTCGAAACTCCATATGGAATTTGTAGTGGACGAATCGGCGACAAGGAAGGTTTTCCTCTTTTCTTTTCTTTCGTTTTACTCTACAAAAACACATCATATCATGCCATTAATTTCATTTCATCTGTTCCTGTGATGATTCGACATCCATAGGGACTTCATCTCATCGCATCCCTCGATCTGGCATTACGCCGAATACGAGAGGAATTTTTTACTATTTAATAATAGCCTAATTTATGATTGGAAAACATTAGCTGAGGATAGGGATGTGTGGAGAACTTGTGTCCGCTTAATATCATTATTATTAAAACTAACTCATCGGCACTATCGAACCTGTAGGATCATGGCCGCGCGGACATAAGCTCTCCACACAACCCTATCTTCAGCTAATGTTTTCCAATCATCCCTTGTGTAATCTACTTCCCTCAAATCATGGTTAATATCATTCTTCATCAACGAACTTTGCGTTTTCCCTCCGGTTTTCCTACAACAGCTTCCCTGCCCCTCTTTTATTTCCCATTCCTACAACATGTCGTGTCCATCGCAGTCTAAACTTAACTGTTCGTAATATATCTGGCTTGCTATAAAGATAATGTAGCTCACTTGCCCATTCGCCTGTCTGTTCATCTCTCTTTGGTCCAATTTTTTAAAAATTATTATCATTATACTATTATTTCGAAAATAAAAATTGGGAATCATATAACAGAGGGATTTACTATTACAAAGGGTTTAAGGCAAGGTTGCAGTTTATCTCCAACTCTATTCAAAATTTATCTCGAAAGAGTACTAAGAGACTGGAGGAAAAAAATGTCAAAAAATGGGCATACCAATCAAAAGTACACATATATATTCACTAAATTTTGCAGATGACCAGGTATTAATAGCACAGGACCACGATGACATAGAATATATGGCTAAAAACTAAAAGAAGAATATGAAAAATGGGGACTTTATATAAACATTGAGAAAACTAAATATCTGTGTATAAGAGAAGAAATGTAAAATATAAATTTCAACATTGGAGAAGAACTAAAACCTAGTATTGAATGCACTTATTTAGGAACAAAATTAGACCATTCAGGCGATAACACAGTGGAAATTAAACATATAATCGCACAAACAAAACAAGCAATAAATGCTTTAAACTCTGTTTGGTGGAGCAAAAATATTACAAAAAATAGAAAATTACAAATATATCAAACCATAATTCAGATCATTTTAACATATGGTGCTGAAGTCTAGCAAATTCCTACCAGGGAAACGAAAAGAATTTTAAGTATGTGGATGTTCTAAGAAGATCAGCTGGAAAATCTAGAATGGATAGAATACGAAATAAAGAAATGAAGAAAATGATGGGTGTACAAGAGGAGCCGGACATCATACACATTATAAAAAATAAAATATTACAGTGGTATGACCATGTTAAAAGAATGCCAGAGCAAAGATTGCCTAAAATTGTTATCGAATGGATCCCAATAGAAAGGAGGAAGAGAGGTAGACCGATGAAAACTTGGATAGAAGGCGTACAAGCAGCTATGAATATCAGAGGATTGGAGGAAGATCAATGGATGGACAGAGAAGAATGGCGTTTGGTTTCCGGAAGACGTCTGCAGCTGCCATGATACGGATTATCATGATTATAGACATATTATTATTTTAATAATAATAATAATAATAATATATCGAGGGTTTTGGCTGGATGATAGGGTTTGAGACTCGTATTCGGGAGGTCCCATGTTGAAACATCGGATCGCCGCAAACCAATCCGGCTGTGTGTTTTCTTGGTTTTCCTTAGTCAAAGCAAATGGGGTTTCATCAGGACTCATTTAATCATGATCACCATTTCATTATATCGTTAATAATTTTAATTTCCAACACGCTTGGGATAAAATTAAAGTGGTCAACAAAAAAAGCATCTCCAACACATATAGAATAAAACTAGAGTTATCAACAAAAAGAAAATAATTTTACCATAAAAAGCGTGGGGTGCTCTATATTAATTAATATATTTGATAATAAACAGATATTGGTAAAAGTAAAGTCTATAAGAAGAAAATGTAAAAATCATAAAAAGCACCCCACGCTTTTGATGGTAAAATTATTTTCTTTTTGTTGATAACTCTAGTTTTATTCTATATGTGTTGGAGATGATTTTTTTGTTGACCACTTTAATTTTATCCCAAGCGTGTTGGAAATTAAAATTATTTTTAATTTTTTTAGTTCGGTTTTCTAATAAAGCGTGTTGTTTTAGTTTTTTAAAACTATTATTTATTTTTTATTGTTTAGTTTTAATATTTTACAGAATAAGATAAAAATGTAAATATCTTTAAATTCAATACCATTGTAGTAGGAGCTAAAAATATTACTCTTCTAAAAAAAAATCTGCCCCAGCCGGATTTGAACCAGGGACCTATGGATTACTGAAATAATACCACTAGTTCACCGCTTTACCAACTAAGCTCTTACAACGATTGACTAAAAAGTCGACAAGTTCGCAACCTATTATACCAGTTTTCATTTTTTTTATTTTCTGATGATTCTGGCCAGTATTTTAGAAACAAAATATGAAATTATTGTAGTGTCACGGGCCCTTTACAAGTATACAAAGTTTCAAGTCGATCCAATGTTTCTAAGTGGGTGAAAATCGTGTTCAAAGATTCCGTTACAAAAAATACAAACACACTTTTTTTTCTGATGATTCTGGCCAGGATTTTAGAAAATAAATATGAAATTATTATATTGTCACGGGTCCTTTACAAGTATACAAAATTTCAAGTCGATCCAATTATTTTAAGTGGGTGAAAATCGCATTGAAAGATTCCGTTACATAGATAGATAGATACAGGTCAAGCTAGTATAAAGCATGTAAAAATTGGAATACATGTGAGTACCCACGATGCATAGGCCTATACACAACCTCCTGGATAAACCAAACATTTGTGACGCGATATTACCTTAGATGTTAATGAATGTGTAAACATGCTTGAAGTTAAAATAATAGTAATAATAATAACATTTAGGGTCAATTTCACCAACAGTTTTCCCCGTGTATAATGCATAGCTTAAGCTGGCGTAATACAGTTACCTCTGTTGGTGAAACCGACCCTAAGTCTGTGGTTTACGGAACTCTAGATCCAATACCACATTCACTAAGGACCTCTGCTAGTCCCTATTATCAGACAACAAAATCCAGTTCATTCTTCCCATATCCATTTGCCTAAAATCCATTGGAATATTAATCTCCCATCCCCAATGGTTTTCCTTTCAACATTGAAACCATTTTTATTGTCACCGAATTCTGCCTACCTAATAACCCTGGCAATATTACATCAATAATAATCTTCTTTGTATCTTTGTAAGCCCATGTTTCCCTTAACAGAGATTTAGGCGCTTTCCCCCTACAGGGAAGAATTTGAACCATACTAATTTAGTTACACTTGTTTTCGTATAGATGTCACTTGAGTGTTCCATGGTCAGCGTTCCGTCTCATACTGACATCTACGAAACCAAGATGTTACTAGAACGGGAAAAATTCGGTAAATTTTGCTTAGAGGCCTTTTCATTTAGGCTTAAGGATCTTTTACGAGCCTGAAAATCTTTAGACTCGGGACCCACGGCTTAAAGTCCCTCCCGGAGGACTTGCTCCTTGGATTTTTCCGTCCTAAAAATCCATCGACCCCGGCCGGGTTTGAACCCGCGACCCTCGGATCAAGAGGCAAGGAGCATAACCACTAGTCCACCGCGGCTAACAATAATAATAATAATAATAATAATAATAATAATAATAATAATAATAATAATAATAATAATAATAATAATAATAATAATAATAATAATAATCATAATCATGATAAGTCCACCGCTGTGGTCTCGAGGTAGCGTGCTGCCTTGTCACGCGGCGGGCCCGGGTTCAATTCCCGGTCGGGACAGTTTTTCTGGGTGAGGTTTTTATCGGGGTTTTTCCTCACCTGTAAGACAAATGTCAGGAAAACTTTAAGGCCCAAACGGTCCCCGAAATCATATGGCCATAATCATCATCAACACCCTTATCATTATCATCATCATCATCATCCTTCACAGGTGTGGAAAGCAACGGGAAGCTACCACACCTACACAATTTCCTTGTAAAGCTGCAAGCATAGCATGAAAATGCTATGATTGCAGTGAAGGACCTGCATTCGGGCAGAATTACTATGGATGGAATCATGATAACTAATAATAATAACGGTTAGGAGTTTTATGTATTAAAAGTTGAGATTGCAACATAGTATAATGAGAAGTAAGCCTTCTATCTTATCACTTGGTTCCATATGCAAACATCTTGAATTGATATATACTATGTTGCAATATTAAAATTTACTAACCTACAAAATTTATACTTAATAATAATATACTACTACTACTACTGCTACTACTACTACTACTACTACTACTACTACTACTACTACTACTACTACTACTACTAATAATAATAATAATAATAAATAATAATTTAAATTGTGTTAAAATATTGCATACGATATATCGTTTAAAATGACGTTAATGAATATTGCATAAAGGATTTCCCTTCATTATCAGTGTTGACGACATAGTGTTCGGAGATTGCATGCGACATGAACCGTTGTTATCCACATTGGGGTGGATTTTGCATACTGCTCTTTACTGTAAGTGTGTATGACTAAACGTTGGGGTATTGTTGCGAAATATTACTCATTATTGTTCTACTCTGACGTCATTCCAATATATTACATTAAGCAAACTATTATTATTATTATTATTATTATTATTATTATTATTATTGTTATTATTAATATTATTACTAAAGTAAAGTGATCCCACAACAGGCCCGGAGGCCCTTGGGGTAGTAGGAGGTTAAGGCTCCCACTTTTTCTAGACAATCGGCACTTTATGTCAGCCGGGTTGTCATCCCTGCGTGACGGCCGCCTTTACCCCCAGAACAAGCGTCTGGTACTCATTTCCGTTAGAGGCTGAGTCGACCCCAGGGCCATAGTGCCGCCAGAGGGTTTGGGTCAGTTTAAAAATCCTGACTCCAACGGGACTTGGACCCTCGACCCTCCGGCTATTATTATTATTATTATTATTATTATTATTATTATTATTATTATTATTATTATTATTATTATCATCATCATTATCATTATCATTATTATTATTACTATTATTATACTTAGAATTTATTTATTTTTTATGAAGTTGCAAACATGTAATCTTTCCTTTCACTCAACCAGGGCAAGCATAATATTACATTATCATACAAAAATCGATATATTAATCTAATACAAATATGAGTGTTTGTTTGTTCGTACTTTATGCGCAGCCATACCGTTGATCCGATTGTGATGGGGCTTTTTGCAAAATGTTCAGCAGATTCCCGGGATGAACATAAGCTATAAGAGAGTTGTGATACTGAACTCCTACACCCTTAAAATCGTCCTTTGTAGTAGAAAACATGAAGAAAGTAGCTCTTTGGACGTTTAAATAGCTTACGCTGCCTAAACCATAACGAATACACAAATTTAATGTACACATAATTGAATATCTCAAAAAGCTCTACAAAAAAGTCCGCGACATCATATGTTTATCTCTTACGGATAACTCACAATAACCATTTTTGTCTTTTATTGTTGCCAAGAAGATCAAGGCAAGTACGTAGATTCCTGTGCAAGCACATGGCGGGTATTCTTTTAAGGATAATTCACAATAACGAATTTTGTCGTTAAGCTCATTTATGCCAAGAAGATCGAGATAAGTAGATTCCCGGGCAATGCCGGGTGATCAGCACGGGGTATCTATAAAATATAAATTTATAATTATTTTTCCCTTCACTTATTCAACTAAACTTAAAAGCACATTAATTTTTATTTATCTAGGCGTAGCAGAGCACGCCGGGTATTAGCTAGTTATAAAATAAAATAATAAACGAAAGTTTGGTAAAACTGGTAAAAAATAGTATTTATCAACATAATCCTGAACATTTTAGATTTTAGAAGTAATACTTATACGTGGTACAGTCATTAAGTTTGAGACTGAGCGCATAGTGGCGCTGTATTGCACTATATCGCATAGGTGGCGCCGTGGTATGGTACCTTGTCAGTTAGTCTCTCATCCCAGCAAGAGACAGATGAGTGCATGCACTGCAAGCAGAACTACGGTCTTTGTTGTGACGATGATTTGAATGCGCACGTCGGAACTCGAGATGTCACAGTTTGAGCAATGGACAAACATCACGTTCTGTCAGAAATTAGGCAAGACCGCTGCCGAAACGTTTCAAATGATGCAGCAAGTGTACGGTAAGTACGTATTGAGTAGCAGTGTTGTGTTTAGGTGGCACCGACGTATTTGCAAGGAAGAGACTGTTTGGAAGATGTTGTGCGCACTGGTCGGCCACAAACAATTCGAACTAAAGCAAGATCCTGAACATGTCTTGTGTTACCCAGCACAGTGTGCCAGGAATCCTGTCGCAAGACCAATGTGATGATCACATGACAATTTGTGGTGACCTCATCAGTCGTGCTGACAATGATCCGACGTTTCTCAACCGGATAAAACCTGGACACGGAACATGGTGTTTCCTTTACGATCCGCAACTGAAACGAAATCCGCCATCTGTAAAACGCCATTATCACCATGACAGATACAACCGCGACACGACAGGTCAAAAGGCTTAAACTGCCTTTTTATTCAAATTGAATTATTCACATGGAATTCATCCCAGAAGGTGCAACTGTAAACAAAACCCGCTACAAAGAGATCCTTGGTCGTTTACGCTATTCAATTCGCCGTAAGCGATCTGAGATTTGACGTACAAAAGAATTGGCTGCTGTTACACGACAACGTCCCCGCACATCGCTCTGTCCTTGTCCAAGAGTAACTTGCAAGGCAACAGGTGACAGTTTTGCCAGACCCTCCGTACTCACCTGATCTCGCACCATACGATTGTTTCTCTTTTCTCGCATGAAAGGTATCCTACATGGGCGTAGGTTTCATTCTTCCAAAGAGGTCATGCCTGCCACAAGAGAAGCCATACGGGACCTTCCTGCCAACATTTTTCAGCAGTGCTTCCAGCAGCTATACCACCGTTGGCAAACGTGCATAACGGCCAAATGCGACTATATTGATGGATGATGTAGTTCTGTTTAAGTGTACGCTTAGTTATTGGCATCTTGTGAGACATTCAGATTCTTGTGGGCGCCTGTCCTCCAGACGGAAAGTCTCAGAACTTAATGACTGTAGTAGTATATTATTTTAATAATAGTATAAATAAATAATAATAATTATTTTTCTCCATATCATGTCAGGCCTAGAAGATCCTTGGCATACTAGCCAACTGCTGATCTCATATTCACATAAATAAATAAATAAATAAATAAATAAATAATGTAATAATATTATATTGGGTCATTTAGTTCTCGACTTAGCATTTTTGTAATGTAAGATTCAAACTAGATAGTATAAAGTCTTCTTGTTCTTCCTTTCCAGGATTAGGTCAATGTGACCTGTTCCGGTCTCAAGTCCATCGTTTCCTTGGACGTCCCAATGATTTTTTTCGCATACGGTTTGTAGGTGTTGATTTTTGGGTAATCTTGTACTCGTATTGGCCATTCTCTCTAAAAGTTCCTTCGATCGGTATTTTTGCTCTTGTAGTTTATCGATTATTGAAAATATCTCCAGTCCATTTCTTATTTACATATTATGTAATTTATCCATGCATGTACATCCTATTACGGATCTTAAAAATTCATTTCCGTGACTTGAATGTGTGAGATATTTTTTGTAAGTACCCAATATGCAGATCCATAAATTAATTTCAAAATAATAAAATTAAAAATGATGTACAATAATATAAAAATATTCCTCTATGTTGTAAAAATAAAAAAAATAATCAGGAAATTAACTATTTTTCCTGTTTAGAAAAACTACTGTTTAGTGTCTTTTTTGTTAACAACTATAACAACATAGAAAGTTAGTATAAATGAAGTCACGTTTATTCCAAGAGATATAAAAGTAAATCACGTGCCGATCTCCGCCCCTAGAGACCACGCAACCCTCGCACACGTTTCGTCAGTTGGGTTGCCTACCTGCAAGGCTGACGTGACGAAACGTATTGATTGGTGTCTATCATGACATCTGTAACTGAATGAAAACTATTATTGTTACAATAACACTAGTATTTTTATAGATACTACTAATAGTAATACTATAGGAAGTTAAATTTTAAAGTTAACAACACATTATTGTATAAATTATGTAAGGTTAATTTTTAAATCAATTGATTAAACCATTATTATCTTCCAAGGGTTATGCAAAATACTCTGTTTCTGCTGAAATAATTATGTAAAGTAGTTATGCCCATCTCTTAAAGAGAGTTAGTTGTGAAGAGAGATGAAAATAATTCGGAATCAGAAATTATTTGTCTTATTATAATTACCTGTATTATTACTAATTTTTATGTTAATTTAGGTTTAAAATGTAATTATATTTTTACATATGTTAAAACATTTAGTCCAAGTCAATTTTTTAATAACTGAACTTTGTTCATTCTATAGCTACAATTTTCTCATAATTACTGCCACGGATGATTTCCAAATTATCGATAAATTCACGACTCACGAAGTGAGGAGTGAATTTATCTAGAGAATTTGGAAATCAAGAGTGGCATTTGTTAGGATTATTTAACGAATAAAATTAAGCCCTTTACTAAAAAATAATTATTTGAATATAGTTACCGGTGTTTTAAAATATTTATATAGTTAATGTAAACGGCGATGTTTGAAAACAAATTAGAAATGTGAGATTATGTGTATTCACTGCAACTCATATTATTTATTACCAAATAGGATCGCAATATTGTAAGAATGCACTCTAGTGGAGAAATAATGAAACAAATCAAACTATTATAATCAACATTATAGGTTAATCATTTATATTTTGAATAAACAACTCAGTAAAATCACTGAATCTATTCATTATTTGCTATATTCAATGTATTTGTTGGAGAAAAATAATGGTCTCATAACCTGTTCAGAATATTAAAAAAGGAGGAGCTTTCTTTATCACAAAAGCAGGAGCTGATAAAGAGAAATAGATAAAGAGCGAGGTGAAACACGACTGTCATTGGTGTAAAACAGAATTAATTGAAACGTGATTGGTCATTGACTACCATTTGCGACATGAGTTAAATAGTCATATTAAGGCCATGCGGTTGTATTATTTACTTAACCAGTGTTAAGTATTGATACCCTATAATTAAATCATGCATTTGTACTGTAGATCCGATTTTTAGTACAAGACAGATTTCAGAAAATATAGAAATATAATGACAATGTATATCAAATATATGTAGATTTGAAAAGGCATATGATTCAGTTAAGAGGGAATTCGGAATTCCTAAAAAGTTAGTTAGACTTATATGTCTAAATGGCACAAAGAGTAGGGTGCGTGCAGGCAAATATTTTTAGAATGCTTTTGAAATTCACAATGGGTTAAAGTATGGAGATGCACTATCTCTTCTACTCTTCAATTTTGTATTAGAGAATGCCATCAAATCTTTGGAGAATGACGAAGGCCTACAACTCAATGGCATTAATAAGCTGCTAGTTTATGCTGATGATATAGTATTGTTGAGAGATAGTGAGGAGATACTAAAGGTCAATACGCACACTCTATTAAGTAACACTAAAAATTGGGACTGGAAGTAAACATCAATAAAACTAAATATATGTTCACACATAAAAATGCGTTATATAATGGAAATGGACATCTAATGACAAATGAGGGAAATTTTGAAGAAGTGGCTGATTTCAAATATCTAGGAAAAATAATTACAAATGGGAATGAGATGCACAAAGAAATTAAGCATAGGCTCAATTCTCAATTCTGGAAATGCATGCTAATGTGCATTACAGTGACTCTTATCGTCCCAACTCCTTTCAAAAAACATTAAACTGAAACTACTCTCCCAGTTATATGGACCTGAAACATGGACTCTTACTTTAAGGGAGGAAAGAAGATTACGAGTATTTGAGAATAACGATCTTAGGAAAATTTTTGGACAAAAAAGAAATTAACAGACAGGTGAATGTAGAATACCATATAATAGTGAGCTACATGATATATATAGGCAGCCAGATATAATGAGAACAGTTAAGTCTCGTTGATTTGCGATGGACAGGACATGTGGCACTTATGGGGAATAAAAGAGATGCATAGAAGTTTCTTGTAGAAAAAGCAAAAGGAAAACGCCCAGTTGGTAGACCAAGAATGAGGTGGGAGAATAATATTATCCATGATTTGAGGGAAGTAAAATATACAGTGGATGATTCGAAAACATAACCTCAGGATAGGGATGTTTGGAGAGCTTATGTCCGTGCGACCATGAACCTACAGGTTCGATAGAGCCAGTTAGTTAGTTAGTTTGTTTGTCTGTCTGTTTGTTATTTCTATACTGTGCGATGGGCTAGTGGTTATGCTCCTTGGTTCTGGTCCCGAGGGTTGCGGGTTCAAACCTGGCCGGTGTCGATGGATTTTTTAGGATGGAAAAATCCAAGGAGAAGTCCTCCGGGAGGAACTTTAAGCCGTGGATCCCGAGTCTGAAGATTTTCAGGCTCGTAAAAAATCTTTAAACCTGGATGAAAAGGCCTCTAAGCAAAATTTACCGAAATTTCCCGTCCTAGTACTACCTTGGTTTCCTAGATGTCAGTATGAGGCGGAACGCTGACCACGGACCACTCAAAATTACATCTATACGAAAACACGTGTAACTAAATTAGTATGGTTCAAATTCTTCCCTGTAGGGAGAGAGCGCCTAAATCTCTGTAAAGGGAAAATATAGGCTTACAATACAAAAATACACCGTAATTAAATATATATAAATAAAAATGTAAATGTTCGTAATTTTTTGGAAATCTTAAATCTCCGACAGTTCTTCACTAAACATCACTTGAAACGAAAATTAAAAAATCGGTCTAGCTGTCCAATTTTCGATGTTTCATAACGAGACTCATTATATCCTATAAACAATCTGAGGTAGGTATTATCCAAAACTCAGCGAAATCTGTCCGTCAGAAATAGGGATTTATCTGAAATTCGAAATTGAACATTTACTCTAGCAACAGCTATGTTTGGTTCATTTCAATGTGTATCTTTGTACATACCTACAGGTTTTCAGGTATGGCGAGTGTTTAGCCACTATCTATTATACTATAAAAATATTAGGTGTAGGAGTTCACCTGAAAAGAAAACTTAAAAATAATATTCAATTTATTTAGGCGTAGCAGTACACGCCGGGTAGCTAGTACTAATATAAAATGCACATAAAAACAATTGTTTCAAATACTGCAGTAGTTATAGATACACGAGTAATTTGTGATTTATGAGGGAACTTATATAATCTTACGGTACAAAGTGACACTACAAATAGTGGTTTGTGAAATTATGTCAATTTTTGAATGGAATTTGCTCTTGACCGGCAACTATTGATTTCTATTGGTATGGAATTGCAATTACAGGGAAATGAGGGTATTAATTATTAATGCAATTTAGAATTAGTTATTTTCCTGAATATTGATAAAATATGTGCCAGCAGTCGCGGTAATAGAAAATGAAAAGTAAAGAATCGATTAAAAGTAGCATTATGTACTACAAATCCGCCTCAGACTCATTGAACGAGGTCAATACCAATATATGGAATAACTAATATAAAAAAAGTTAATGATCTTATCTCTGCCAGATACGATTATTATTATTATTATTATTATTATTATTATTATTATTATTATTATTATTATTATTATTATTATTATTATTATTATTATTATTATTATTATTATTATTTCGAATGAGCTCATGTAGGACTATGCATGTCCTTTGACTCCATATTTCACACATTTTTTGGCTATGGGCTTCCTTTCTCTCTTATGTCTATGTTCTACTTTTACACGATTTATATTAGCTTGACCTGTATCGTCTATCTATGTAACGGGATCTTTCAACACGATTTTCACCCACTTAAAAACATTGGATCGACTTGAAACTTTGTATACTTGTAAAGGACCAATGACAATACAATAATTTCATAATTTTTTTATCAAAAAAATAAAAACCGGTATAATAGGTTGCGGACTTATCGACTTTTTAGTCCATCGTTGTAATAAATTAATATTATGTTCTCTGGTAGCTCAGTTGGCAGAGCGGTGGACTGTAGTGGCATATAATTTCAGTAATGCGTAGGTCGCTGGTTCAAATCCGGCCCGGAGGATTTTTTTTAGAAGAGTATTACTTTTAGGTCATACTACAATAGTATCGTATTTAAAGATATTTACATGTTTATCTTATTCTGTAAAATATTAATGACAATTTTGTAAACTTACCACATTGTAATTTATTCAAAAATATGAGAAGGATACGATTAACTGTAGCTATTTATCTATATTAAAATATTCAAAAATATTATAATAATGTTAGATAATAATAATTTAAAAAAATATATAATTATATTCGTGCCTAGACACTAAAAATATCGTAAACAATTAAATGTTCATGGGATTCCGGTTTATGACAATCAATTAAACTAAAAAAATAAATAATAGTTTTAAAAAACTTAAATAACACGCTTTATTAGAAAACCAAACTAAAAAATAAATAATAGTTTAAAAAACTAAAACAACACGCTTTATTAGAAAATCGAACTAAAAAATGAAAAATAATTTTAATTTCAAACATGCTTGGGATAAAATTAAAGTGGTCAACAAAAAATCATCTCCAACACATCTACAATGATACTAGAGTTATCTACAAAAAAATAATTTTACCATCAAAAGCGTGGGGTGCTTTTTATGGTTTTTACGTTTTCTTTTTAGAGACTTTACTTTTACCAATATCTGTGAATTATCAAATATATTAATTGATATAGAGGAACCTCGCGCTTTTGATGGTAAAATTATTTTTTTGTAGATAACTCTAGTTTTATTCTAGATGTGTTGGAGATGATTTTTTTGTTGTTGACCACTTTAATTGTATCCCAATCGTGTAGGAAATTAAAATCATTTTTGATTTTTTAGTTCGGTTTTCTAATAAAGCGTGTTGTTTTATTTTTTTAAACTATTATTTATTTTTCTTGGGTTCGTCTTCTTGGTCAGCCTGCCACTTGTGCATCTTAATTTTAAAGATATCTCTGTTTATGATATCTTATTGAGTAATTCCTGCCAATTTTATTAAATAAATTAATAATAATAATAATAATAATAATAATTATTATTATTATTATTATTATTATTATTATTATTATTATTATTATTATTATTTTATTATTATTTCGCCACTCAAATTAAAAAAAAATAGATATGCAAAAAGCAAGTTAATTGTATATTTTATTTGTACGCTTAATAATGATGACGCAATTAAGGCCTACGTTATTTGAATTTAATACGTAATCAATAATTACTTATATACGGATGTAAGCATTTATAGCTTATGCATTTGTTTTGTATATCGGTTTCAATTATTTCAACGATGACGTAAAAATGTTGAAACACTTCATCTGTTTGTGTCATGTGAATAGCGTGTTTTGCTTGTTTTCTCATGCAAATTGTTTACAAGAATTAAGTCTTTTCTAAGAAGAGTTTGACGCTAAAACATAAGACAGTCATTCTCTTGAGATTTATTTTTCTTCGAATATAAATAACTATAAATGGTTACTTAACTTCTCAAGTCCGATTACTGTCCCGCGCCGTAGCCGAGCGGTTAAGGTAGGAAGCCTTGGCGCAGAGCTACGGGACTTGCGCTGGTTCGAGTCTCCATGGGAAAGACATTTTCTCATGGTATTTCGGCCAGTATGGGACCGGTGCCCACCCAGCATCGTGAGGCAATTGGGTAGCTACAATAAGTAGTGGCTCCAGGTTGAGGAATCAGCTATAACGGCTGGGGGATTCGACATGCTAACCACATGTCACCCCTACACTGGCTGTTGATCATCTACCTCTGCGATTGACACATGTGGATGTGAAGGGCCAGCAGCCGGCTGATAAAAGGGCAACCGCTGAAAAGTGGAAAGACCCTCAATCGATCGGAAGTCCGATTACTGACGAGCGCAGAAAGAAAATAGATAAATTAATACGCAGAGTTAGGATGCTGAGAGGAAGTAAAATTAGCATCAAAATTTACTATAGGCCTATATTAATTGATAACGCATCGTAGCCGGCCGGGGTATTGATTCATCCCAAACTTTTTTTTCAGTCAGCTTAACATCCCGAAACGTCCACCGCTGTGATCTCGAGGTAGCGTGCTGCCTTGTCACGCAGCGGGCCCGGGTTCGATCCCCGGTCGGGGCAGTTTTTCTGGGTGAGGTTTTTATCCGGGGTTTTTCCTCACCTGTAAGACAAATGTCAGGAAATCTTTAAGGCCCAAACGGTCCCCGAAATCATATGGCCATCATCTTCATCATCATCGTTATCATTATCATCATCATCCTTCACCGGTGTGGAAAGCAACGGGAAGCTACCACACCTACAATTCCCTAGTAAAGCTGCAAGCATAGCATGAAAATGCTATGATTGCAGTGAAGGACCTGCATTCGGGCTGAATTACTATGGATGGAACATCCCGAAGAAAACTGTGGATTGGACACTAATCTCGGTAATTTTGGATATTTTGTTTTCACACCATCTCAGCCAAAATGCCGATGGGGCTTAACTTGGACTTAAACGTCATCGGGAGTGTCACTATTCATCTGAGAAACCACGAAAATTATGGAAGCGACACTAATATAGGTCATGTTCATGTCACCTCCTCCCATCCCTCTCTACAGATACTAGTGATCAAACTTCGGCTTACATTTCATCGGGATTGTCACCAATCAGCATAGCGAACCGCAACCCCAAAATGTTTTATTCTACTCTAATCTTGATCATTGTTTACATATTCTTTTTCATAATTTCTTACTCAATATGGGTGCTAGGTGTCAAATGTGGGCTTAAATGTAATCGAGTTGTCTCGCCAAAAACTATGGATTCGATTCTAATCTCGACCATTTTTAACATTTCATTTTTCACTACTTGTCACCCCTTCTCACCCCATGCCGATGGAGGCTGAACTTAAATTTAAACGGCATCGAGGATTTCATTGTTCATCTCAGTTACCCGAAATCTATGGATTCGATACTAATCTCGATAATTTACGATTATTTTTCAAGGCACTGCCTATTGTCCACTCTAGGGGAGTTATGGGTCAAATTTGAACCTAAACGTTATTTGAACTGTCGCCAATCATATTAGTTATGCCGAAAATTATGAGTTCAACACTAATATATTTTCATTATTTTTACTTTTCATTCTTACTTCCTTCCTAGAGTAGCTGGTGTCTCCTGCATCCCATAGTAGCTATATTTTTCATAAGTAATGCCACGAGTGATTTCCAAATTATCGATAAATTCACGACTCACGAAGTGAGGAGTGAATTTATCTAGAGAATTTGGAAATCAAGAGTGGCATTTGTTAGGACTATTTAACGAATAAAATTAAGCTGTATATCTGGTCTTGAGAATGACAGCTTGGCTGTAGAAAACTTGTTGACCATTTTAAAACATTAATTGGTGAAATGGGCATATTGACTACATATATATTTTAAAATTAAGCTGTTAACTCACAAATCATTATTTAACTATAGTTATTTTAAAATATTTATATATTTAATGTAAACGGCGACGTTTGAAAACAAATGAGAAACGATAGGTACGCTTCATCTGCTTCTTTTGTTTATCACTGCAACCAGATCATACTATTTATTGCCAAAGGAACGCAATATTGTGAAGGAGGAGCTTTCTTTAATATGGTAATTATAACACTGATAAATATTTCGTGAAACACGACTCTGATTGGTTGTAAAACAGAAATCATTGAAACGTGATTGGTCATTGACTCCCATTTGGGGCATGAGTTAAATAGTCACAATAAATATCTCCTTAATTTACATCCATCCATTCATCCATCCATCCTATGGGTCTTACAGCCCAAGTCGGGCCCTGGCCCATCCCCCCCCCTTTTTTTGGAGGGGGAGGATTCTTAACTAATTTGATTTATTACGCTTATTTCCCTACAAATGTCGTGAGTTACATGTGGTCATCTCACGTATTATTTGGATTGTAAAAAGTTGCTAAATTTTGCTCAGAGACCTCTTTTTTGGAGGGGTTTAAGATTTTTTACGAGCCTGATACCGGTAATCTTCAGATTCGGGATCCACAGTTTGAAATCCCTCCCGGAGGACTTGCTCCTTGGATTTTTCCATCTAAAAATTCATCGAGACGTCTAGTAGCTCAAAAGGTGACAGTAGAAATACTTTCAACATCTTTAGAGAAATACATTAGGAATGTCTGGATGCATATGAGACTGGATATCGGATATCAGAGAGTTGAAGGCTTTAGCTCGGAATAAGTTCTGCTGGAATTAGCTTTGTTGAGAATCTATGCTGCAGCTTCATGAGCTAGCATTCTGCGTATCTGACTACAGTTTATGAGGTCCCGGGTTCGATTCCCGACCAGAACATTATAATATTTCCTTAAAGGGAATTATTCCCGTGGTTGTCCATGGTCTGGAATTTCGGTTAAAGTTTAAGTTAAGAACTTTCCTGGCATTTCATTATCATTTAGCACCCATCATATCATCGGGATAACGTAACACGCTTATACAGTTACCTGTTGTACATTAATTAATTTTTCTTTATTTATTTAAATTTATACTATGTCATTAATATGTTTTTCTCGTTCTTTTGTATATTTTGTACATATTATAGGCCTATATTTGATTCGTTAAATCTAGTGTAAATCTAATTACATTATAAATATTAATTGTATCGTATTTATAACATGTAATCGTTTATGTATATTGTAACTTAGATGTAAAACTATTTTTTCGTATTTTTTTAAACCTGGTTGAGTGGCAGACAAGGCCTTAAGGCCTTAAATCTGCCAGGTAAAATAAAGCTATTATTATTATTATTATTATTATTATTACTATTATTATTATTATTATTATTATTATTATTATTATTATTATTATTAATTATTATTATTATTATTATTATTATTATTATTATTATTAGTATTATTATTATTAAACTCCGCATTCCAGGTGCCCGAACCCAGGGATTACAATAATAATCCCTGGCCCGAACCTAAGAAATGGATTACAATTCCGCCAATGCCAGGGGAGAAAACCAGACATGTCATAAAAGACAATCTGGTGGCATTAGACAAAAAAAATTATCTGGATGAGAGTAACACAAGATCCTAGTCATTTTAGCGAATATAAGATAGAAATTGAATTTTTTCAGTAGAAATTCGGGCCAATACAATTAGGTTAGGCGACTTTGGGATTTGAACTCTGTACCTCTCGATTACAAGTTTCAAGCTCTACAGCGTGAACAAAGTCTCTCGGTTTTGTTAAATATTGTTCGCTGGTTACAGTTGATAATCTGTTAAGCCTGATGGAGATTTTGTTGCTAATGGCCACAAAGATGAGGGGTTGTAGAGGGGGTAAATTAGTAATTACCATCCGACAGCACTAATTGCTCGCTCTGAATCACCCATCATCCTCTTACAAGAGAAACAGAAGAACAGCGGGACGTAAGAACCCCCTCTCCTCACACACACACATACACACACACACACACACACACACACACACACACACACACACACACACATACTTCAAACATCATCGTAAGCAAATTGAAAGTCACAACACGACTTCTGATTATTTATATGCTCTTTGAAATCAAATATAATAATAATAATAATAATAATAATAATAATAATAATAATAATAATACATTATATAATGGAAATGGACAGCTAATGACAAATGAGGGAAATTTTGAGGAAGTGGCTGAATTCAAATACCTAGGAACAATAATCACAAACGGGAATTAGATGCACAAGAAAATTAAACATAGGCTCAATTCTGGAAATGCATGCTATTATGCATTGCAGAGACTCTTGACTTCCCAACTCCTTTCAAAAAACGTTAAACTGAAAATATATAAAACTATTATTCGACTAGTTATATTATATGTATGTGAAACATGGACTTTTACTTTAAGGGAGGAAAGGAGATTATGAGTATTTCAGAATAAAGTTCTTAGGAAGAATTTTGGACCAAAGAGAGATGAACAGACAGGTGAATGGAGAAGACTGCATAACAATAAATTACATGGTCTTTATAGGAAGCCAGATATAATAAGAACAGTTAAGTCTCGTAGACTGCGATGGGCAGTACATGTGGCACGAATGGGGAATGAGAAACGTGCATGGAAGCTTCTTGTAAGAAAACCAGAGGGAAAACGCCCAGTTGGTAGACCAAGAATGAGGTAGGAGAAAAACATTAACTATGATTTGAGGGAAGTAGATTATACAAGGGATGATTGGAAAACTGGCTTAGGATAGGGATGTATGGAGAGCTTATGTCCGCGCGGCCATGAACCTACGGGTTGGATAGTGCCAATGAGTTAGTTAGTTAGTTAGTTAGTTAGTTAGTTAGTTATAATAGTAATGGTGCAGAGAACTGGACTTTAGGTAGACAGCAAGCAAAAAAAAAAATAGTGACAACAGAGGTAGATTTTTGGCGAAAGTCATAAAGAAAATCAAGAAAAGAGAAAATTCGGAACCAGAAAATTAGATAAATAATGAATGTTAAACATAACATTAGAGAAGTAATAGAAGAACGAAGATTGAAATGGTAAGCACATCTGAAGAGGATGGAGAATAATAGAATCCCAAGAATGATGCTGGATTGGAATGCTGAAGGCAGGAGGAGGAGGGTAAACCCAATGAACAGTGGATGGATGAAGTGAGAAGAAACATGATCAGCAGAGACCTCAAAGAAGAAGAAGATGCTGAGGATAGAAATGTATGGCGGAGCAAAATACATTTGGGCTGAAGGATAACTACTGTAATGTAGAGAAAATCCTTGATGAAATAATAATAATAATTTATTTATATACATAATTTTAATGTTTACACATCTTTCTGTGCCTAAAGTTTTATTTTTCTTCTCCACTCGTCTCTCTCCATCCAATCCATGTCCTCCAGTCCTCTTGCTCTCATTCCAGTTCTTATTTCCTGCATCCACGAGTTTCGAGGTCTTCCTCTCCTCCTTCTCCCAGGTGGACACCATTCCAATGTTTTTTTCTGGGTAATCTTTTTTTTTGCATTTGTTGTACGTGCCCATACCAGTTTAATTGCTTATACCGTATATAATCTACTATTGAATAACCAATATTATTTTTTTCTCTTATGGCAATATTTCTTATTTCGTCTAATTTTGAACATCTTGCTGCTCTCCTCAAGAAATCCATTTCCATCGACATAAGTTTTTGTTCTAAGTTTTTGTCGAATTTCCAAACTTCAGCTCCATATGTGACAGTACTTCTCACTATTGAATTATATATTTGTAACTTATTTTTTCTGGTTTAATGTCTGTTCCATAAGATTCCATTCATCATTGCTGTTATTGCTCTACCTTTATTTATTTTATTCTGTTCTTAATATCACTTTCTTGTTTATCCTCTTTATCTAATTTTACTCCCAGATACTCAAATTCTTCACATCCTCTAATATACCCCTTTTCATCTTGTAATATCAAATTCGGTTTCGGCTCCACATCCCAAATAAAATATTTTTTCTAAATTTATTTTCAAACCCCAGTTAAATGATAATCTCTATATGCCTATACCGCGTTCTTTTTCGCGTGGGAAGTAGGGAGCTCCTCTAGTGGGGGTTGTTTTAACCAAGCTAATGTAGTTAGGCTTATTTACTCATCGATGTCAACGAGTGTAAAATGGGGTCTGCATTTCGCCTCAGTGAGACACCTGGTAGGAAACTATGTTATTACTTGGATGAGTAATGGTCGTTAAATTTTGCACGTAGGCCTCTTTGTTCTGACTTGCAGTTCTTTTACGAGTGTGAAAATCTTCAGACTTTTGACCCACGGCTTAAAGTCCCTCCGAGAGGACTTGTCCCTTGGATTTTTACATCCTAAAAATCCGTCGACCCTGACCGGGTTTGAATCCTCGTCCCTCGGAACTAGAGACAAGGGACATAACCAGAATTCACCGCGGCCGATAATAATAATAATAATAATAATAATAATAATAATAATAATAATAATAATAATAATAATAATAATTCATCCATAGTAATTCTGCCCGAAGGCAGGTTCTTCACTGCAATCATAGCATTTCCATGCTATGCTTGCAGCTTTACTAGGGAATTGTAGGTGTGGTAGCTTCCCGTTGCTTTCCACACCGGTGAAGGATGACGATGGTGGTGATGATAATGATAAGGATGATGATGATGGCCATATGATTTCGGGGACCGTTTGGGCCTTAAAGTTTTCCTGACATTTGTCTTACAGGTGAGGAAAAACCCCGATAAAAACCTCACTCAGAAAAACTGCCCCGACCGGGGATCGAACCCGGGCCCGCTGCGTGACAAGGCAGCACGCTACCTCGAGACCACAGCGGTGGACAATAATAATAATAATAATAATAATAATAATAATAATAATAATAATAATAATAATAATAATAATAATAATAATAATTAGACAAAATAAGAAATACTGTCATAAGAGAAAAAATGAATATCGGTTATTCAATAGTAGATTATATACGGTATAAGCAATTAAATTGGTATGGGCACGTACGACGAATGCAAGAAGAAAGATTACCCAGGAAAACATTGGAATGGTGTCCACATGGAAGAAGGAGGATAGGAAGACCTCGAAACTCGCGGATGCAGGAAATAAGAACTGGAATGAGAGCAAGAGGACTGGAGGACATGGATTGGATGGAGAGAAACGAGTGGAGAAGAAAAATAAAACTTTAGGCACAGTAAGATGTGTAAACATTAAAACTCTGCATATAAATAAATAAATAAAATAATAACAATAATTTGAATTACCTTAGTTTAACCTCTCCCTTTGTGGGTTCTCTGCATCATGCCGTAGGTAGCGATTTAAGGCACCATGGCTTCGTGTAAAGCTACGGTACTTGAGCTGGTTCGAGTATCCGTGGAGGGAAGAAATGTTCTCGTGAATTGGGCCATCGGCCGGTATAAGTCCGATATATACCCAGCACCGAGAGATAAAATGAATATATATCATACAATTGTTAAAAGCATCATTACTTATGGAGCAGAACTTTGGCCATTAACAACAAAAACAAATAAGTACCTTTTGGCAACGGAAATGGATTTTATACGAAGGGCCGCAAGAATTTCAAGAAGAGAAAAAAATAGGAACTCAGTTATAAGGGAGAAAATAAAGATTGAAGACACTATTTTAGATTATATTAAAACTCAGCAATTAAGGTGGTATGGACATGTCCAGCGAATGGAAGAGGATCGACTACCAAAATCTGTTTTGGAATGGAAACCTGAGGGAAGACGAAGCAGAGGAGGACCTAAAACCTCCTGGAGTCAGGGAATATGTTTATACAGTATATGAAGGAGAAACATCTACAACCAGGAAATTGGATGGACCGACAAAATTGGCTATTATGAATCGGACGATGTCAAAGATATTAATCAACCGATGATCTATCTACCGAGAGATATTTAGGTACCTACAATAAAAGGGTATCCAAGTTGAGAAAGCCAGCTAAAACGGCTGGGGGACCTGACATGCTAAACACATGTCACCCCTATATTGGCTGGATGATCACCTACTTATGTGATTAACACGTGTGAACAGCAGCTCACTGGTAGGTCAAGCGGCATTTAGGCTGTCGTGTTATATATATATATATATATGTATATAGACCTAGTTTATGTATTGCACTCTTTTCCGGCCTTACGGGACACGGCATGTAGGGAGAGGAATTTGTACTCTGATTCCCATGTAAACATTCATTATCAAAACAATAAGATGTAGGGTCTTCTCGGATGAGTGATCATCTCATTTCCAGGGCCACCTCCGAGACAACACGAATATTTAAGACTAGGTACACTATTCACTTATATATTCATACTACACAAAGTAAATGTGATATGGATGATTTTGATGGATAAATGGTGTACAGGGACTATTTGGGCCTTGAAATTCCCTGGTATTTTTCTTACAGGTGAGGAAAAACTCTGCAATATCTCACCTAAACAAATTTGTCCCAACCGGGGATCGAACCCGAACCCGTTGAGTCTGAGCAACAACGTTACCGCTAGCCCACGGCATTGTGCGAAAACTAAGCTTATTAGATTTAATTAGTCAATTCGAAGATATAAGAAGGAAGTTAGATAATTTGTGGCAGGAACAGTCAGGCTCCTTATCTACACGGATGTTTAAAATATGATTCTAGTCACAGTGGAATGCTGGAATTCCATGAGTGAATAAGGAAAAATCTCCAAAGGTCAACCAGATGGATAAGAAAAAATTATGCGGTTAAAACAAATCCCGATAACTAACTGGGAATTTTATCTATTGTTGCAGACGTCGCGCCATCTGTTAGGAAAATTCATAAAAACGGAGACATACGCAAGTATGAATCATAATCATTGTTTATTAATATGTTTCCTTGTTTACGTGCTGTCTATCGTGTGGTCTCGGAATATCGTTGTTCCCTCATACGCAGCGGACCCTGGTTCAATCCCCGGTCAAGACAATTTCCCTTGGAGATAGCTATTCGATGATTTTCCTCGCCTTTAAGACAAATGCCAGGACATTTTACGGCCCAAACAGTTTCAGAACATAATCTGTCCATCATAATCATCATATTCGCGTAATTTGAAAATAGACCACAATAACGCCGTTTATCCGTCCGGAGCGAATCCGAAGTGCTAACATTAATGGATGGCATCAGAAAAAAAACCACACACACAAAACACACTTTATTTCTTCGGAATTCACTAAAATGATAAGTAAATTTGATGGAAGTTGAATGTTCATCATTTATGATACAATTTGTTTATATTTTTACTAAAAAAAGTATTCACCGGACAAAAAAATGCATAAGGTTATTGTATATATCCCACCTTGGGAAGAAGAGGACAAGTGTAAAAATGTCATACATTGAGTTAAGACTACAATCTGTTAAAAAATAGTTACAAATGCATTTCTTTATGGTCACAAGTCATGTGCAAGAAAATGGAGAAAGGGCAAATTGTGTCCATACCAAAAATTGATTTTTTTTTTTCCTTCCAAGTATTAGGCTAAGGCCTGTTACGATCCTATAGAAAATTTTCCCTCCAGCGTTTCATAGGACGGCCCAGAGATCTTCGTCCTCTTGGTATATAATTATAAACAGTTTTGAGGATCCGATTTGAACTCATTCTTTCAAGATGGTGTAAACCATTTCTCTCTATATTATCTGATTTTCTCATTCAATGGATATATATTTAACTCTCTTCTTATATCTTCATTCCTTATCCTATCCAATCTTGTGCAGCCTTTTGTTCTTCTAAGGAAGTTCATTTCTGCGCTTTGTATTCTACTTTGCAATTTTTTGGTCATTACCCAAGTTTCGCTCCCATAAAGTAATGCAGGAACTGCCAATGTTTTATAAAACTTCAATCTAGTATCTCTTCTTGTTTTATTATTTAATGTGTTATGTATAGTTCCGCATATCATTTGAAATTTCGACAGTTTCAGATGTATGTCTCTTTCAGTTTTTGTGTTTATAGTAAAATTACAACCGAAATAATTGAAATGTGTTACTTGTTCCAGACGTTTGTTGTCTATTATGATTTTTGATCTTATATGATCGTTTCCCCAAAATGCCATTATTTTTGTTTTTTCTTTTGATATTTTGAAATTATATTCTTGGCATAACTGATTTAATTGATGTAAAGAGTACTGCAAATTATTTTCATTTTCTTAGTGAGAAACCAAGCTCTCTAGGCCATGCCATCTCTGTCTTCCGTAAGCTGAGACTCTCATCTTTCAGTTGTTCCTGGATGTTTTTAAAATACAAGGGTTGTTTCTTTAGTTTTGGCAACAATAGTGTGAATCCAAATAAAACTAGGGTTGACAATTCTGTTTATTGCACATGTAATTTCAGTGCCTCCCCTCCGTCCGAGCATATGGATTCACCTCTCCCCCTCCCCTCCTCATGTAACAATGAGCCCAAAGTTATCAGTTTAGATCTAGGCGTCGCAGTATAACGTAGTACAAGTTTTCAAAGCAGGAGCAGAAAATCTGGTTGAAGATTGAATGTATAGAGGCAGAAACGCACTACAGTGTCATCAAGGATTGCGAGAGGCTTGTGGTGCAGATACATTGCAGTACCGAACAGTGGCAAGATGGGTACAAGCCTTTAGAGGACACGAAAATGTGTCACATGTGCCATGGGGCAGTGTCTGATTTGTTCAATCCTGGGGTTGGGAGGTGCTCTACCACCCTCAGTACTCTCCAGACATAAGTCCCTGTGACTTCGACCTCATTTCTAAACTCAAGGAAGAGATTCAAAACAGTGGACGACAGTCTGAGTGCAGTTAATCAGTCTCTACGCGCCATCCAGAGATTAGGCAGTTCCAGCGGCATTCTACGGCTACCACATCGCTGGGAATACATTGTACACAATGCTGGTGACTACACCGAAGGCCTCTAAAACTTACAACCATGTATGTATGCTATGTATCCAGAAAATATATAGTTGCCAAAACTAAAGAAACAACCTATGTATATATATCTTGTTAGCACATGATGTTGAATAGAATGAGCCAGTTAGAGTAGGTTCTGCATGACCTACATAATTAACCACGGAGAGACTGGCTGAGAGTTGCTCTTCACGGAAAGTTTGATTCTTTAATACCGGCCTAAATCTGTCATGTATCGTATAAGAATAAAAAGGGACTCACGAAGGTAGGGCCATGTTTCTATGGACATAGGACGTGTTTTAGGAATTTGTTTCGAAATTAAGATATCTGCATAAACATTTAAATCCATTCCTAAAATATTACTTTGAATCATTTTACCGTAAATATTATTTATTATTTGTGCATTTAACTGACGTTGTTGCAATTTAATTAAAGCGTACAACCCGTAGATGAGATTGCTCCCGGATCTAATGTCACGTGCTTCTCTGCCATGATTCATCTCAGCATTTGAAACCCGCGAGGCGAAATTCCATCATGAACACATAACAAGTATTCCGTGATCTTCTACGGCTTATTTTGTCTTATATATATATATATATATATATATATATATATATATATATATATATATATATATATCTACTTCACTTATTTATAGATGCTTTAACATCTAAAATCTTATCGTGTTCATTTATACATCATATTTATTTACCAATATTGTTATATGGATAAAATTAAATATATGTTCACACAAAGATATACATTACGTATATAATAGAAATGGACAGTTAATGACAAATGAGGGAAAATTTGAAGAGGTGGTTGAATTTAAATACTCAGAAACAATCATCATCATCATCATCCGGTATCATGGCAGCTGCCGCCGTCTTCCGGAAACCAAACGCCATTCCTCTCTGTCCATCCATTGATCTTCCTCCATTCCTCTGATATTCATAGCTGCTTGTACCCCTTCTATCCAAGTTTTCTTTGGCCTTCCTCTCTTCCTCCTTTCCATTAGGATCCATTCTATAACAATTTTTGGCAATCTTTGCTCAGGCATTCTTTGGACATGGCCATACCTCTGTAATCTTTTCTTTTCTATAATGTCTATGATGTCCGGCTCCTCTTGTACACCCATAATTTCCCTTATTTCTTTATTTCGTATTCTATCCATTCTACATTTTCCAGCTGATCTTCTTAGAACATCTATTTCTGTACTTAAAGTTATTTTCATTCCCCTGGTAGGAATTTGCTTGGCTTCAGCACCATATGTTAAAATGCTCTGAATTATTGTTTGATATATTTGTAATTTTTTATTGTTTGTAATATTTTTGCTCCACCAAACAGAGTTTGAAGCATTTATCGCTTGTTTTGTTTGTGCGATTATATTTTTAATTTCCACTGTGTTATCGCCTGAATGGTCTAATTTTGTTCCTAAATAAGTGCATTCAATACTAGGTTTTAGTTCTTCTCCATTGTTGAAATTTATATTTTCCATTTCTTCTCCTATACACAGGTATTTAGTTTTCTCAATGTTTATATACAGTTCCCATTTTTCATATTCTTCTTTTAGTTTTTTAGCCATATATTCAGAAACAATAATTATAAATATAAATTAGATGCTCAAAGAAATTAAACATAGATTCAATTCTGGAAACTCTTACTTTAAGAGAGGAGAAAATATTACAAGTATTTGAGAATAAAGTTCTTAGGAAATTTTTGGACCAAAGAGAGATAAACGGACAGGTGAATGGAGAAAACTACACAACAGTGAACCACATGATCCTTATAGGTAACCAGATATAATAAAAACAGTAAATACTCGTAGACTGCGATTGCAGGTCATGTGGCACGATTGGGTATTGCGGGAAAAGGAAACTTCGTTTATGGAATCCCCATTTCATAGAACAAGAATGAGGTGAAAGAATAACATTAACCAAGATTATACAGAGGATGATTGAATAACATTAGCTTAGGATAGGGATGTATGGAGAGCTAATGTCCGCACGGCCATGAACCTGCGGGTTCGATAGGGCCAGTGAGTTAGTTTAGTCAGTTATCTTAATATATAAAAATTACGTGTCACGTTGTTTGTCCGCGATGGAATCCTAAACTACTGAACCGATTTTAATAAAATTTTGCACACTGTGTGCTGTTTGATCCAACTTGAGACCTACAGTTGTTTATAGCTAAATTTATAGTCGCATTATTTTTATTCCAAATTATTTGTTTATTATTTAACAAAGAGTTATAATTATCTGTGAGTTCCATACGATTCTAACATATGACGGTGTAAGGTAATTCGTTTATTATTTAACCAGGTGGCTGTGTTTTTTGTTGCAACCGCGAATTTCAATTGAATTACAAATATTGATTATTTCATAATTTAAGTGTGTTTGTGTTAATTTATTATTTTCAATATATTGATAATAATATTAATTTCGTGTGTAAGTATTAGTTTTAAGTAATCTGGCTGAAAGACAGCAACCTAATTTAAATTTATCTGGGACATTGAACAATATGGCGAATCAGTTCTAGAGACCATGAACGATAAGATATCAAGTGAATTTCCGCAAATTGGTATAGGCCTATGTGACATAAATTACATTTAAGAAGAATGTAAATTTAAAAACATATGAAGGTCCTAAGGAACGGAATAACAGAATTGTAAGTAAGTCTGTTAGTTATAATAATATACCTAATATTACAGGAACAATTTCCATATCTCAATTAAATGAAAAACAAGATGACTATAATATATCACAAGACGATATTACTATACAGAGACTTCTTGATGATGATGAGAATCCAAACTGCCAACAAGTTCGTAGAAAAAAAAAACGAAAGTATAATGAAATCAGCAAGCCTCCTCAAAATATTCCATCAATAAATGTATTTAATCCTTATGATACACTTATGGATGATACTGAGAATGCAGACAACATAAATTAATCTCAATCAACAAAACCACTTCCACATAAACCACCACCCATATTTATACCGGGTGTAGTTAACGTACCAGAACTAAAAAATTGTGTAAAACAAAAACTTTCTGATTTAGATTTCTCACTTAGTTTACTACAACATAATTTAACGTATACCTTAGCCACAGCAACGCGTGGCCGGGATTTCTATATATACCTATATAAAACATATATATATATACCTATATAAATATATATACCTATATAAATATATATATATATAGGTATATATATAAAAGTCGGGTTAGTTACAGTCAAGAACGGCTGAACCGATTTTTATTATCTTTGATTTGTTGGATTTGTTTCCGCCCGGAATAGCAGATAACTATAAAAACATCGGAAAAATTAACGTAAAAATATTTAAAGGCGATACGACGTTCGCCGGGCCAGCTAGTATTGTTATATGTATGTAAAATATGAGTTATAAAGGGAAAAATGAATCCCACATTACGGTGACAGAGACAAATGTTATGAGGAGAACAGCAAAATGCACATAACAAGATCTAAAAGAAACACATCTTAGGAGGTCCTTATAGTAGTGGAAGGAGGCTGCCATTTTTTTTTTACAATCGGCATTAGGTGTCAGACGGATTGTCAGTTCTGCATGACGGCCTTTCCATTAGAGACTGAGTAGACCCCAGGACCAATGTACCGCCAGAATTTGGGCCAATTTTAAAACCTGACGTCACTGGGACTCAAACCTGCTATCTTTTGGCCTGTAGCGTATTGCCTTAACCAACTGCGCTACGGCGTGGTCCCACATAAATAATATCAGTAATTAAAGTTGACCCCATGTTTGGAAAAAAATACGAAATTACAGAAACAAATGGAGACTACATATTGGAAAAATGACACGATAAAGGGACCCAATTTGGAAACGAAGCTAAGGTCGACCACTTAGAAGAGTACTTGAATGTGCCTAGGCCTTCTTTTTATCTGCTTGATGATGATTTATATAATATTGACCCTGCTACGAAATGGTGAATATGATGAAATGGTTTCTGATAATGAAATTGCAATCCAGCATTTGCTTGACGACTGAAAAAAAAAGTGTGATTGGTCGGCACGGGGATTTGAACTCAAAACCTCATGCAATCGTCTGGGCCAACTCGCTCGGTCACAGATTGTTTTTATTTCTATTGATTCCAATCATTTTGGAATGTGTTTCCTACTATTTGAAATGTCACTGTTTTGTATCCCACTGTGTAAAACCATGGTCCCATGCCGTAGCCAATTGATCTACGACATCATGTTTTGGCACAGAGCTACGGGTTAAGCCCTGGTTCGAGTCTCCGTGGATGAAGAAATTTGTTTTCATGGAATTCGGCCATTGTTAGACCGGGCCCTCCAGCATCGTAAAGAATTTGGATAGCTACAATAAGTAACGGTTGTGCAAACCAGCTATAACTGCTACGGGATCCGGCATACTTACACATGTCACCCTCTATGCTGACTGGATTATTGTCCACCTCTGTAAATGTATGGATTGCATGGAGATATATGTCGCGCCATGAAAGTATGTAAAATCACATTCATAGATCCATACCGTCAAAAATATAAATGTATATTATAACTAGAGACCGGATGTTAGGGAAAATGCCTACAGTTATTTATTATAGATATTGGAAAAGCGACTTCATATAAGTTCATACCGACGACCCTAGAGCTGTTTTCCATGAAGTTAATTTTGCCTATGAATGCCTATTTCAGCTTACAATGCCTATAAATGCCTATTTGCCATTTTTCTCGAAATTAACTTGGTATTTCAATGAAATTAATTGAAATGGACAAACTTCATGACACATATCTATTATTTTTCATGGTGATAACACTGAATTCAGTCTGTAGTCCGCGTTCACACACAGGTGCTTCAAAGACAAAGTTGTGCGACTAGTGTATGTGGCTTTTTTTTTTTACCTTTAGAACAGTTTTTTCACGATGCCTAAAGAACAGACAACAGTAAAAGACAAAATGACCAATTTCGTGCGGAATTATTCTCAAGTTACATTGTTTCGCAAAGTGTGTAAAATTTCAGTGAATTGTGCGAAGAAGTGCCATGTTTCGCAGCACGTAGGCCTACACACTGCAACTGCAAAACATAAGTATGCTCTTTGTAAAAAGGAAAAACAAGTTCCAAAATAATCTCTGATATCTTCGTATGGTATTGATAGCATATGTTTATATTCTTTACGTAAGGTTGAAAAATTTTGTGTTGTAGTCAATTTTTGTAACAGCCTATTTCGATTTTTTGAGTGCCTATATTAATGATTTTTAGTGCCTTTTTGCCTGCCTATTTTGAACTTTTTAAGTGCCTAACATCCGGATTCTAATTATAACGTATCTAAATATTTAGTTCTAGCGATTACGATATGTGTATATATTTTCAGTTCAATAAGTTGGAAGAAAATTACGAATTAATTAAATAGTGTGGCATGCATTGCGGGGAACCAAACATGACAGTTGTTGGTGTAAATTTTTAATTTCGGATTTCAGGTAAACACCCAATACTAATGACCTGATTTCGATGATATCTACTTCGGTTTATTTTTATTGCTTACTAGCTAATACCCGGCGTGCGCTGCTACTCTTAAATAAATGTTAGTGTGTTTTACCACCAGCCTTGAGCTGCTATGCATGCCCGGGAATTAGCTTATCCCGATCTTCTTGGCATCAATGAAAGACAAAAATTGTTATTGTGAGTTATCCGTAAAAGATAAACATATGCTGTCGCGGACTTTTTTTTTTTAGAGTTTTTTGAGATATTCAATTCCGTGTACAACAATTTGGTGTATTTGTTATGGTTTAGGCAGCGTAAGCCATTTAAGCGTCAAAATAGGGACTTTATTTCACGTTTTTCGCTACAAATGGTGATTTTTAGGGATGAAGGGGTTGAATATTATAACTCTCTTATAGCCTATGTTCATCCCGGGAAACTCCTGAACATTTTGCAAAAAAAAAAACATCAAAATCGGATCAACGGTATGGCCGCACATAGAATACGAACAAACAAACAAACATTGATTTTTATATATTAGATACTGAGTTTGGTCGTGAAAAATAAAAAACTGCGACCGCTAGAGGGACTTTTAAATTTTCATTTCAGGTGAACTCCTACATCTAATGGTTTTAGAGAATAATAGATAGTGACTGAACACTCTACGCACCTGAAAACCTGTATTTACAAATGTTCATAACAATTGACCGACTACTTTTCGAGTTTTGCGAGCACAAACGAACGCAGGCTGAATTTTTATGCGTAATATTAATTTTTTGCCTACTATACCGTAGTTGTCAGTTTGGAACCGATGCCCGCCCAGTATAATCAGTATTTTGAATAGCTTCAATAAGCATACATACATACATAATGACTTTATTAAAATATAAGTAAGATACATACAATGTTATTTACAAATATGGATCGCACGGGCAGTAAGTCGTACGTGTTGTTGACAGTCCGTTAAAATAAGTTGATGTTTAAAAACAAAACAAACAAAAAAAAAAACAAATACACAATAATATTACAATTAGATATCAATACAATTACATTATACATTAACTTAGTTATGTAGAATTATTAAGAATTAATGGTATTGCAATTTGTTAACATATTTATTTATTCCTGAATAAGTGTTGTTCTTATTTTCCGCGTTTTGTCCAGAAATTACCCAAGTTCATCCAATTTTCTGGGTTTACCAGTAACTCGTAGCATGCCAATCTTCCAAGATTTGAATTTAGAAATCTTTGCGGTAATAGCTGACTTCTCCACTATTCTAAATCATCACATTTTCCTAATATATGTATCTCGTCTTCAAAGCTCCCGCACATTGAGCTTATTCGCATATCGTGATCGTCGCTAATTTTTAAAAATTTCCATGCCCCTAACCTGAACCAAGCAAGCCCCGAATCTCTCTTTAAATCCTAGATTGAGTATATAAGATTATTTTCCCCAAAATTGTTTTAGGTCTACAATAAGCAACTCTCCAGGTTGAGAAAACAGTTAAAAAGGCTGGAGGAGTCGACATACTGACTACATGTCGAGGGGATGTTCGTCCCCCTTTGTAATAAACATAGGCCTATGTGGAAGTGAGGCAGCAGCCCGCTGGTATCCAAGGGTCTGCTAGGTCTTTCGCCGCAATTAGTTTAGTTTTTTTAAATAACGCTTAACACAATATAGCTACTTATGACTCTCACTTTTTTTAATTGTCCATGTTAAAGCACCTATGTGTAATTATTGTTACACGCATGAATCAGAATTCCCGGTAAGGGAAAGTGTATTGGTTTTCTCAGTATACGCGTTACACTCGCCCACTTATCCATGTTTTTATTGCGTTTCATCATCTCTAACTAATATAGAATGACCTCCAATAAATTCTATGAAAGTTTACTAAACGGACTCAAATTAAGTTTTTAACAGATGAGTTGAGAATTACGAAACGAATTCGTAAAACATTTTCCCATCTTGTTCTTGGCCTACATAGTGGACTTTTCCCTACGATTTTCCTTCAATAAGTTTCCGTCCCGCTCTTTCATTGCCTAATCATGCCATATGTCCTACCCATCGCAAATCACGAGACTTAACTGTTCTTATTATATCTGGTTTCCTATAAAGATCATGTAGCCCAGAATTATTGTCACTAATGGCGATGACGTTGGAACAGGTAGAATTTATTTAATAAATTTACACCGATTTTCCAGAGAAATTTCCACTTTTCTTTATTTAGTTTACAATAATGTATTTCACAATCACAAATGATTACTTATTTTCTAAGCCCTTAACATATACAATAATACTAATTCCTCTTTTCAATAGACTTTATTCTGGAACTGCATGTTATTATACTCGTACATTACAGGGACTCTTGTCATCTCAACATCTCTCAAATAATATTAAACTGAATATATATATATATATATATATATATATATATATATATATATAATAGTTTAAAAAACTAAAACAACACGCTTTATTAGAAAACCGAACTAAAAAATGAAAAAAAAATTAATTTCCAACACGCTTGGAATAAAATTAAAATGGTCAACAAAAAAATCATCTCCAATACATCTAGAATAAAATTAGAGTTATCTAAAAAAATAATTTTACCATCAAAAGCGTAGGGTACTCTATATCAATTAATATATTTGATAATAGACAGATATTGGTAAAAGTAAAGTCTCTAAGAAGAAAACGTAAAACCATACAAAAACTCCCCACGCTTTTGATGGTAAAATTATTTTTTTTTTGTAGGTAACTCTAGTTTTATTGTAGATGTGTAGGAGATGACTGTTTTTGTTGACCACTTTAATTTTATCCCAAGCGTGTTGGAAATTAAAATTATTTTTCATTTTTTAGTTCGGTTTTCTAATAAAGCGTGTTGTTTTAGTTTTTTAAACTATTATTTATTTTTTATTTTATAGTTTTGTTTTCTAATAAAGCGCGTTGTTTAAGTTTTTTAAAAACTATTATTTATTTTTAAAAAATTAGTTTAATTGTCATAAACTGGAAACCCATGAAAATTTATGGACTAAAAAGTCGATAAGTCCGCAACCTATTATACCGGTTTTTATTTCTTTCGTGTTCTGATGTTTCTGGCCAGGATCTTAGAAAAAATTATGAAATTTTGCATTGTCATTGGTCCTTTACAAGTATACAACGTTTCAAGTCGATCTAATGTTTTTAAGTGGGTGAAAATCGTGTTAAAAATCCGTTACATAGATAGATACAGGTCAAGCTAATATAAAGCGTGTAAAAACTGTTATTCTCCCAGTTCTATTATATGGATGTGAAACATTGATTCTTATATTAAGGGAGGATAAAAAATTACGAGTATTTGAGAATAATGTTCTTAGGAAGATATTTGTGCTAAAGAGAGATGAACAGACAGGCGAATGGAGAAGATTTCATAATAGTGAGCTCATGACCTTTATAGGAAACCAGATGTAATGAGAACAGTTAGTCTTGTAGACTGGGATGGGCCGTACACATGGCACGAATGGAGAATGAAAGAGAGGAAATGGAAACTAATTGTAAGAAAATTAATTCATAAAAATTAGTAATAAAATTTAAACACGTTCAATAATGATTTCTTAATAAATGTAACTCAAGTTCGGTTTCTTAAATATTTAAAACCTGAACGCGACAAGCTTTTTTTATGTAGTACGTAAAGGTGACTCTAAAAGGTAAAAGTAAAGTGATCCCACTACAGGCCTCAGGTGGCCCTTAGGGTAATAGGAGGTTAAGGCTCCCACTATTTCTAGACAATCGGCACTTGATGTCAGCCGGGTTGTCAACCCTGCGTGACGGCCGCCTTTACCCCCAGAACAAGCGCCTGGTACTCATTTCCGTTAGAGGCTGAGTCGACCCCAGGGCCATAGTGCCGCCAGAAGGTTTGGGTCAGTTTAAAAATCCTGACCCCACCGGGACTTGAACCCTCGACCTTCCGGCTTGTAGCTCAGTGCCTTAACCACTACGCTACCTGGGGGGGGGGGAGGTTCTACTTTTTAGTTCAATAAGTAAAAATTGTTGTAATCTCTTTTCTTAATAGTATCCTCTCTTATATAGTAAGAGACTGTGTTCCGCATACTTACGTACTTACTCATTGGCACTATCGAACCCGTAGGTTCATGGCCGCGCGGACATATACTCTCCATACATCCCTATCCTGAGCTAATATTTTCCAATTTATTCCCTCTACAATCTACTTCCCTCAAATCATAGTTAATGTTATTCTCCCACCTCATTCTTGGTTTCGCATGCTATATGTAACTGGAAGAATCGCCATTTTATATATTTATAGTTTATGTTTTTATGCATAACATTGAATTACATGGTCTTTATAGGAAGCCAGATATAATGAGAACAGTTAAGTCTCGCAGACTGCGATGGACAGGACAATTGGCACGTATGGGGAATGAAAGGCGTGCATGGAAGCTTCTTGTAGAAAAACCAGTTGGTAGACAAAGAATGAGGTGGGAGAATAACATTAACTATGATTTGAGGGAAGTAGATTATACAGGGTATGATTGGAAAACATTGGCTTAAGATAGGGATATATGGAGAGCTTATGTCCGCGCGGCCATGAACCTACGGGTTCGATAGTGCTAGTGAGTTAGTTAGTTTTTAGAGCATGACACGTAATAGAATACCGTAATTTTATTAAATCAAAAATAATAACTTATGATATTTGTTAACAATAATAATAATAATAATAATAATAATAAATTTGCCAATATTTCTTACGGAATAAAGACTCCATTATTCTATTCATGCGGGACAATGTTATATGACAGATATAATAATAATAATAAAATAATAATAATAATAATAATAATAATAATAATAATAATAATAATAATAATAATAATAATAATAATAATAATAATGCTTTATTTATTCTGGCAGAGTTAAGGCCATAAGACCTTCTCTTCCACTCAACCAGTACAGATACAAATAAATATTTGACCAATATAAATATACACTATACTAATTATAAACAGTTAAAGATACATTAAATGTAGCAATGTAAATTTCATGTACAAACAACATTTTATAGGATAATAACAATAATAATACTTACGATAATAATAATAATAATAATAATAATAATAATAATAATAATAATAATAATAATAATAATAATAATATATAAATATGATAAATTATACGAGAAACACCAATTAATATATATACCTTACACTGGGTAATAATGAAGTCGATGTTAGAGCAAATATGAAATTAGATTTCTTTTAAAAGATGCCAATGTCCGGCAGCCCCTTATTTCTTGGAGAAGTGAAGATGGTATATGACATGGAGCGATATGATGTCCTATGTTGCGGCATATTAAGCAAGAGACTATGTTGTGATCTTATGTTTAAGTTATGGTTTGAGGATAGATACTGGAAACGGGATGATAAATAATTGGGAATATGAACACATGTGTAACAACATGCCCTCTCTGATTTGAAGCAAAGCCAGGAGATCCAGTCGGCCGTTCATTATAGCAGCCGTCGTGTCTAATTCTTGCAAAGCCGTTTCCACGAAGCTATCATTTATCCTAACAGTCACCACAGCCACCTGGTACTTAGAAATCTATATGTGTGTCACTTCATGGAAACTCTAGGCTGCAATATTACAGCTTTTCTAGGAAACAAGCGGCAATCTGGCGGACGGAACCTGACTCACAACTTCGTTTTTACAGAGCGGCGTAAATAAATTAAATCCGGGTGGGATCTAATATCGTAAAGATTGTAAATGACACGGCATAATAATGCCATAAAAATAAATATATCTCGTTATTATCAAAACAAAGACAAGTCTATAATCTTAGTCACTCTGTCAATCATAATATTATAATCTAAAATGTAGCTGATTCCTGAAACGATGTAAACTTACATACAGTATAATCGTTAATGGCATTTCCCCCCCCCCTTTATACTGTTTTTCCTTCTTGTTTTACCTTTTTCTTTTTTGTTTTACCTTTTTGTTAACTTTCTTTTATTCTCAATAACAGACACAAGGACAGGACGCACACCCAGACCAAAGGTGGATATTTAAAATCCCCTACCGCGTCGGGAATCGAACCCGGGTTGCCGGAGTGGAAGGAAGGGATTCTACAGACTACGCCACGGCGACGGACCATTAAATCAAAAGCTGACAATTAGTCTTTGTTACCATCCATGCTCGCCTCTGGTTCATATGTACGATGTTTTTTTCATTAATCGCTATTAATTATTATCATTATACTATTTATTATTATTATTATTATTATTATTATTATTATTATTATTATTGTTGTTGTTGTTGTTGTTGTTTTCCCGTGCCGGAGACGATCGGTATAAGACATGATGCCTTGGTGCAGATCTAGGGAATTGCGCTGGTTCGAGTCCCCAAGGGGAAGTCATTCTCTCGGTCAGTATTTTTTATTTTATTAATTTATTTTACCTGTTGGAGTCAAGACCGTAAGGCATTCTCTTCCACTTCACAAGGGTTATATATGAAATAACAACCGATGTCGACCCAGCACCATGAGGAATTTGGGTAGCTACATTAAGTAGCTGCTCCAGGTGTAGATATCCAGCTATAACGACTGGGGTATCCGATATGCTGACCACATGTCACCCTTACATTGGCTAGATAATCATTCTCCTTTGTAATTAACACATGTGGATGTGAGGTCAATAGCCGGCTGATAGGTCTAACACCTTCTGGGTCTGTGCGCCATGGAGGTTTGAAGTAGTATTATTTTAGTAAGAGAGGAGGAGGAAGAGGAGGCGGAGGAAGGAAGAGGGGAGGAAAAGAGGAGGAGGAGGAAGAAGAGAGGAGGAAGCGGAGGATGAGGATAGAGGAGGAGGAGGAGGAGGAGGAGGGAAGAGGAGGAGGGAAGAGTAGCGAGGAGGAAGAGGAGGAGGAGGAAGAGGAGGAGGAGGAAAGGAGGAGGAGAGGAAGAGGAGGAAGGAGGAAATGCGGAGGAGTAGTGAAGAGGGAGTGAGGAGGGAAGGAGGAAGAGGAGGATGAGGAGGAAGTGAGGAGGAGGAAGAGGAAGAGGAGGAGGAGGAAGAGGAAGAGGAGGGAGGATGAGGAAGAGGAGTGAGGATGAGTATGAGGAGGAAGAATAGAGGAGGAGGTGGAATGAAAGAGGAGGAGGAGTGAAGATTATATTGAGGAGGATGGAGTGATGTGGAGTATCGATTGTAGTTTGTTAGATATTAAGATTATGATTATTATAGTATTATTATAATATATAAGTTATTATGAATGAGTAATATTATTATTAATATTAAATTATTATGAATATTAATATTATATTATGATATTTTTATTATTAGTATATTATTATTATTATTATTATTATGATTATTATTATTATGATAATATACAACTTTCCTTATTAGAGGATTGCCTCAAGGACAAAATGATACAGACAATTAATTTTTAAAATTGACGAGAATACATTTTGTAAATACATTTAAAAAATTTCATATGTAAGCCTAATGAAGTATACATACTATAAAGTATAAATTTTGTAAAGATGGTTTCTTAAAATTGAAATTGATCCTCTAATGGCAGTGATGGCAATTTTAGAAAGTACACCCTGTCCAAATCTAAGGAATTCCAAAATTTAGCTAAGAATACTGGTATACCTCTTGGCTCGATCATCAATCCTGTGACAGTTATACTATCTAATTGGTATTTATCTTTGTAATAATCAATTGATGGCTCATATATGGCTTTCTTTTCACAGTCAACTTCTTCAGGTTGGCCACTATGAGTCTCAAAACGAATTGTGGGATCTAATATCATAACAATTTTATAAGATGGTTTAAATGCAATAATATCTATTCGTCTGTTACTCCCATTAGTGGCCACACCATGAACTTCCTCATAACTATGTATCCATAATTTCGCAAGGCTTCTGCTATGATATTTCGAATAGTGTAGTACCGAATGTTTCTCAGTGATTCTCCAAACGGACAGGCCCCAAGGACGTGTGCAAGGGTTTCGAGCTCTCTGCGACAACGTCTACAAAGAATATCGTCCCATGACCTGCCCGGCAAAGAACGCACCGCCGCGCCGATACATTGGCTTGCATTTTAATCGCTTCTCTCTATTCGGAACAAGGCAATCCCTGATGATCACGAATCCATTGATTTGCCGGTGTATATTCATTGTAGAGAACAACGCCTTTTCCTTTATGAGGAAGTTGACTCCAGAGAACTGCTTCTTTGTCTCTTAGTTGTTTCCTGAGTTTCCTTGCATCTGGTAGAAGACTTTGAGTGTTAATATTGATGTTACTAGGTCCAATGTTAAGGTCTCTCAAACATTGTAAACTTTCCTCTTTTAGGTTTCGGAGAGTAGTAATGTATGTATTATTGTCTTGGTGAAGAATATGGCAAATGTTTATATGCTGTAATTTTGTTTCCCACGTTGCACAAAATAAACCAAGTCCTTTATTCCGACGTTCAGTATATAACATGTGATCAGGGACATCCATCGGAAGATGTAAAATTTCTTTAAGTCCACTTCTCAAAAGTTTATCACAATTCACTAAAAATGCTTTTTTTTTTGTATTTTATTTGGTGGTACTGTTGGTCGAAGGTGATAAGCCAGACGAAAAAAGTACCTTGGTCGAAAGAGTGACGATCTTTCACCGTAAAAATACAACCGTCAAGAAATGCGGACATGGGTTCACATAGGCTCAATTCTGGAAATGCGTGCTATTATGCATTACAGAGACTCTTGATGTCCCAACTCCTTTCAAAAAACGTTAAACTGAAAGTATATAAAACTATTATTCTACCAGTTATATTATATGGGTGCGAAACATGGACTCTTACTTTAAGGGAGGAAAGGAGATTATAAGTATTTGAGAATAAAGTAGGCCTACTTAGGGAAATTTCTGGACCAAAGAGAGATGAACAGACAGGTGTATGGAGAAGACTACATAACAATAAACTACCTGGTCTTTATAGGAAACCAGATATAATAAGAGTTAAGTCTGGTAGACTGCGATGGGCAGGACATGTGGCACGCATGGGGAATGAAAGACGTGCATGGAAGCTTCTTGTGGGAAAACCAGAGGAAAAACGCCCAGTTGGTAGACCAAGAATGAGGTGGGAGAATAACATTAACTATGATTTGAGGGAAGTAGAGTATACAGGGAATGATTGGAAAGCATTAGGTCAGGTTAGAGATGTATGGAGAGCTAATGCCCGTGCGGCCATGAACCTACGGGTTCGATAGTGCCAGTGAGTAAGTAAGTAAGTAAGTAAGTAAGTAAGTAAGTAAGTAAGTAAGTAAGTAAGTAGGTACTGTTTGAAACGGGTGAATTAGAGTTGGAGATGTGGAACAATAAAGGCTACTATTACTAGTAGTGCTGTACTAGTATCGTCATCAGTATAATATAAATTATCTTTTCGCAATTTCTATTTCTTTCTATGTTAAGTAGTGCTTATCTTCTTATCTTCCAATCCCTTTCCTTTCATGGCTTCCTGGATATCGTCCATCAGTTATGTTTAGTTCGTCCAAATATTTTTCTCCCTGGCGGTATTCATACTAAAATCCTCTATGGCCAGCTGTGTGTTTTCCATTTTACCTGTGTGCCCACACCACTTTAACTGTCATTTCTGTATTATGATAATTAGCTTCTTATGTTTATATGTTTTGTATTTTACCAATTTTTTTGCATCATCCTCTTTAAAAATTCCATCTCATCGGCTACAAGTATCTTGCTTAATTTCTGTTTACATTCCCAAGGAATAAAAATTCTGGGTATGGGTTCCTCGGAAGAGAAGAAAGCCGGGAGTTTCTTTTCGAAGATTTAATGCACATAAAACAACCTGAAGCCAAAATAAGTAACCTCTGTGTAAAATAAAATGTAACTGCACTTTCACGTCAGAAGTTGAATTTCGATGATAATGAATTTTTCATAAGTAATGCCACGAGTGATTTCCATATTATCTAGACGATTTGGAAATCAAGAGTGGCATTTGTTACGACTATTCAACGAATAAAATTAAGCTGTTTACTTACAAATCATTATTTAAATATAGTTATTTTAAAATATTTATATATTTAATGTAAACGGCGATGTTTGAAAACAAATGAGAAATGTAAACCGTAAAAATACAACCGTCATGAAATGCGGACATGGGCTCAACTGGGGTAAAATTTTCCGGAGGTCAAATAGTCCCCCATTCGGTTCTCCGGGCGGGGACTACTTCAGGGAACCCATGCCAAAGGCTCAAACACAGGGACATGTTTCTAGGAACATGGAATGTTAGGACTTTATACAATAGGGGGCACTAGAGATATAAACGCGGGATTTAGATAAATCGCCCTTGGATATAGTCGCTTTACAGGAAGTTAGGTGGCCAGGAAAAGGTAGTCAGGAATCAGGAAGCTTTGAATTATACTACGGGGGTGAAGAAAAACCTGCATTTGGAACGGGTTTTTTAGTCAGAAGGAGGATGCTATCCGCTATCCGAGATATTAAGTTTGTTAGTGATAGAATATCATACATAATTCTAAAGGGACTTGCATGGAAGCTTCTTGTAGGAAAGCCAGAGGGAAAACGCCCAGTTGGTAGACCAAGAATGAGGTGGGAGAATAACATTAACTATGATTTGAGGGAAGTAGATTATACAGGGAATGATTGGAAAGTATTAGCTCAGGATAGGGGTATATGGAGAGCGTATGTCCGCGCGGCCATGAACCTACGGGTTCGATAGTGCCAGTGAGTAAGTAAGTAAGTAGGTCGACAGAATCTGTTCATTATTTGCTATATTCAATGTATTTGTTAGAGAGTCAGTCACTGCAAAATAATGCTCGGACCTGTTCAGAATATTAAAAGGAGGAGCTTTCATTATTGTGGTAATAAAATTTCGATAAGTATCGAGTGAAACACTACTGATTGGTTGTAAAACAAAATTCATTGAAACGTGATTGGTCATTGACTCGCATTTGAGGCATGAGTTAAAGAGCGTTATAAAAAATAAAACTAACAACAATAATTGAAAGTAATAGTTACCATGCTCATCTATAATTCCAATGTTCGAGGGTTCAAATTCGGTCCTGGTCAATGGATTTTGTGTACTGTTATCAATAATTTTAGTATGCGGATGACGTCATCTATATTAGTCTCTGTGGCATTCAACTCTGGTCCCGAGTCCACGTCTTGGTCACTCTTAAGTGTTGTTCCTGATGGACGGACCGGAGCGAGAACAGGTTATCGCGGTTTGTCCTGCCAAAACTTTATTCGATAATTTCTCCATGCTCAAGTCATTACTTTCATTCCATATAATTTTACTAGCCCCTGTGATGGTACAATAGGCCTGATCAGTTGAACATCCTTCAATAATACGGTCTTCGTCTCATCCTTCATTCTCGCACTACGCCGCACACAAGTAGAGTATGTTTCCTATTGCTAACATATTATTAATGACTAGGAATTTTAGGTGCAAAATTTTGGTGAAAAAGGTTCAAAAAAGGTGCTTTAATTTAGCAGAAAAAGGTGCAAAACGGTGCAATTTTTTAAATAAAAGTTGCAAATTTCCCATGTAAATAATCATTAAAGATTACCAAAACCAATTACAAGTAACTAACGACACAAAATTCACGCATTAAAGAAAATAGGTTTTCAACAACATGGGTTTCACTTGCTTTCCATTTAGAGGTGCTACTACAATGTTTAGAACATATCTCAACTGTCTATCAGTGGTTTCATCTAATACGAAATATACTGGATTTGCACCTACTACTTGCCTGATCTGTTTTAATTTTTCTTCATGCATAGGTTGAAGGTATGATTTTCGTAAGGTACTCTCATCTGGGACATACTTCTCAGAATATTTCTCCAAATATGCTTTCATAATAGGGTTGTTAAGCTTGGAAAGAGGAATACCACATGCCACAAATGTCTTTGCTGTATCATTAAAGTTTTCAGTTTTATATATTGAACTTGATGAAGCCAATGCCTCGCCAATAAACTGTTGTCGCACTACACCTTTACTGCTTCGTCGTTCCTTATTTTTCACATGTTTTGCACTACTCATATGCTACGTAACACGAATGCATTGATGTTGTTCATCAATTGTTATTGAAATATCACAAAGAATGCATCTGATAACAGATCCGTCACTCTGAATTCCATCTGCACTAAACTTTTTAACAATATCACGTAGTTGATAGGAGTTCACTTTCGGTTTTGGCATACTGTATACTGGTAACTCAGGAAAAAAGCAGACCGCACTAGTCAAATATTATTTTGAACTGAAACATTTATTCACGCACTCAACAACCTTCCTTGCTTGAACAATAGCTTTCGCATAACTGTGGTGCAATGAGGCGCAAACTAATTTAAAAGGAATAGCCTAACGGGATTGCACTGAAGTGGAAGTAATGTGAAGTGGACTGATACCACATATCGTTACCAACCCTTGAAATCGTATTTGAATAAATGTTATATATATATATCCATAGTAATTCTGCCCGAAGGCAGGTCCTTCACTGCATAGCATTTTCATGCTATGATTGCAGCTTTACTAGGGAATTGTGGTGTGGTAGCTTCCCGTTGCTTTCCACACCGGTGAAGGATGATGATGATGATGATGATGATGATGATAATGATAAGGATGATCATGATGATGATGGCCATACGATTTCGGGGACCGTTTGGGGCTTAAAGTTTTCCTGACATTTGTCTTACAGGTGAGGAAAAACCCCGATAAAAACCTCACCCAGAAAAACTGCCCCGACCGGGGATCGAACCCGGGCCGCTGCGTGACAAGGCAGCACGCTACCTTGAGACCACAGCGGTGGATATATATATATATATATATATATATATTTGGTAATAAAATGTTCCAAAGGAGACAAAAAAGGTTTGAAAAGGTGCAAAATGTGCTTCCATTAAAGAAAAGGTGCAAAAAGGTGCTAGCATTGAATAAAGGTGCAAAAAGGTGCAACTAAAACACAGTTAGGGGCATTTATTTAATGTTTTCTTTGAAATACTAGCTAATTTGAACATTATAGTAACAAAAAAAAAGGTACAGCACCTAAAATTCCTAGCTCTATTAATGACGCTCTTTAACAGTCAGGTCACCACCGTCACAATTCAAGTCGATGCGTGTTAGGGCCGACAAAATTTCCTCAGAAACCTCTCCTTTTTTTTCAAGTAAAAGAAGTTATAAAAATAATTTTAGTTGAATTATTTTTCGATGGGCAGGACATATGGCACGAATGGGTAATGAAAAAGAGCACGTAAGCTTCATATATGAAAACCAGAGGGAAATCGTCCAGTAGGTAGCCCAACAATGAGGTAGGAGAATAACATTAACCATTATTTGAGGGAAGTAGATTGTACAGGGGATGATTGGAAAATATTATCTCAATATAGAGATATGTGGAGAATTTAAGTTCGATAGTGCCAGTGAGTTAGTTAGTTATTAAACATTAGAAAAGATAAGTTTTTTTAAATTTATTTTGCGTGCGATAAAACTACGAAACACGATCCACGGTTTAGTTCCCTTTCGAAGGATTTTTACGCCCTGAAAAATACATGGATCCTGGCCAGATTTGAACCGCTATCTTCGGAACTACAGAGATACATAGTGCCCATCGGTTCACCGGTACCAACAGAGTATACTTTAATCATCATCATCATCAATAATAAGGAATAAGCCCAATGGCCTGTTCCGATCTCATTATAGGTCGAATTGGTCCTTCCATCTCTTCAATGGTCTTCCCAACATTCTTCGCCCTTTTGGTTTATAATTATACATTCATCTTGGTATGCGCTGTTCATTCATTCGTAATACGTGCTGAAGATAAGCATTTTGATAATATTTTATTTTTTCACAGAGATTAAATATATTAAGTTCTGTTCTTATATCTTCGTTTTTCTTTTTATCGGTCCTTTGGTATCCTGCTATTGCTCTCAACATCTTCATTTCAGCAGCCTCTATTTGTTTACTATCTGCCTTTGTTAATGTCCAGGTTTCATATCCATAGATAAGAGATGGAACTGCCAATACTTTGTAAAACTTCAAAATAGTTTATTTTCAAGTCTTATTCAATGAAGTGTGTTTAGTTGTGCCACATAGATAATTGAATCGTTGTATTTTAATGTGTTTATCCAAATTTCTGTCATTGCCTAAATGACATCCCAAATAATTAAAATTCTGAACTTGGTCTATAATTTCATTGTTTATCATTATTTTTGTTCTTATTGCACATTTTCGTTTCAGGTCTAATATTTTTGTTTTAGATATTCTTAAATTGTATTTTAGAGAGATATTATTTAAAGGTATACTTTAATTGACTATCATCTGAAGTGAGTTGATCCATGCCACCTAGAACATGCTGTATTGAATTTGTTTAATCTTATGGCAATTCAATTGTTTTGCGATATTATATTGTTCACTGCACTCTTTTATGTGTGTGTTTGTGTGTGTCAAAAATCACAATATGCTTATTGGGACGGCGTGACGTAATCGGATGACGTAAGTGTGAGACAGCTGAGTCCTCTACTCCGACCCTAAGGGTTGCTTTTTGCGATACAACCCTTCCAGCTGCTCGATGACTCAGGATAGGATCTTGGGTTCGAACTTGTTTCGTATTGTTTATTTTTCATTATCGTTATCCATATTTCCCTATAATGACGTCATAAATTTGTGACACATAGTTAAGCATATGTTTTATGTGCTGAAAGTTATGGTTGTAACTAGTGTAACATAAGACTTATAATTTATTGTCTTTTGTGTTGGTTACACTTGCAAGTAGTTCAGAAAAATGTATATTTTGCAATCTTCGCTTAGTATCGTACATAAAAATGCCACGTTCGCCGCAGAGGTCTGCTGATAACGTCATTGCTTCAGACGTAGCTGCCCCAAGTTCGATCCCTGGGCGGGAAAGTCTCCAGGTGAGGTTCTTTCTCGGGGTGCTTTTTTCACCTGTAAAACAAATCAGAAAATTTAAGACCCAAATATTCCACGAACACCATCTGGCTATCACAGTCATTCAAATCACATTTGCCTTTAAGAATGTATGAGTGAACGGTGTACGATGTTTTATATGTTCGTGTTGTCTCGGAGGAGGCTCTCGATTGAGCTGATCACTTATTCGGGGAGCCCCTCCTTATCTTTCTGTTGTTACGAAAGTACATACATGATCTAGAGTGACGAAATTATGTATGTGATCTGATAGGCCGTGTTACTGTCAGGTCCATATGGTGTGAGACATGTGAAACTACCTACAATAGGAGAGGTTAAACTACGGCGTTGAAACAAAGAAACAAATGAAAAAGAAAGAAAGAAAGAAAGAACTTAAAATGTCGCGCATTTTTATGTAGGCCCTAATGCAAGTTAAGTTTGTAGCATTTGTATAATGATAATTAAGAAGACTTACCGTCTTTTATCTTGATTCCACATACAAACAGGTCAATAATAGGCCTATATACTGCATTGCAATCTAAAATATCAGTACATAAAAATCCGTGCCTTACCCATGTCTCTATGTTGTAGGGTAATTTCGGGTCTCCATGAGGAAGGAATTTTCTCATGGAATGTTCGGCCAATATGGGACCGGTGCCCACCCATAATCGTGAGGAATTTGGGAAACTACAATAGGTAACGGCTCCTGGTTGAGAAATCCAAGTATAACAGCTGGGGGACCCTACATTTTGACCACATGCCACTCCTACACTGGCAGAATGATTGTCTACCTCTGTGATTAACACATGTAGATGTGAGACCAGCAGCCGACTGGTAGGCCAAGGGCCTTCTAGGCCTGTCGCGCAATAATCATGCATGGTTTTCTCGAATTTCATCTTCAAATGTATTTATTTATTCTGATGCAGTTAAGACCGTAAGGTCTTCTCTTCCACTTCACCAGGGTTAAATTATACATATATAATAAAGAATTAAAATTATAAAACCAAAGTGCTGTTCATAGTAGTCTATGGATGAAACTAATTCAAGGTTTTATCGAACCCGCAAGTTAGCTATTATATGTATATCTTAATACCGTAAAAGTGTTTAAACCGGATCGTGAATAATGCGGAAATTTGTCGAATGTGAACAAATTTATTGGTCCCGGCAAAATAATAGTAATTTTACGTGTGTTTATTTTGTATAAAACGGAATCTATCCAATGCGGAAACGGAAAGATATTTCTACACAATTCGTGAAAAGAAATGTTTATAAGGCGGAAATATTAAAAAAAATTAGTTTCCACTTCATTCAATTCCCGTTAGGCGATTTAACAATAAGTGATGAGTCCTGCCACTGGGTGAAGTGGAGTTTCTGCTTGTATCTGGAATTTTCTTTCGGCCTCACTGCACACCCATTTTGCGAAATACAGGTTTGTTTAACAAAAATTTGGCATGTGACATCTGTCTTACAAATAACCGGTGCACTGTAAAATCTTAAATTAGTTTAAGATCTGAGACCGATTGTGAACGTATCTTTCACAGGTAGCGTTTCGAATTTACGTAATAAAGATAGCTAAATCGTATGAATCATTCTCATTAAACGAAAGGTGAAAGTGATTGAAAAACAAACTCTCAGTACGCTAAATAATGACTAAATTTAAATGTGAGATTATGAGATTTTAAAAGACATAGATAAAATAATGAATGGATGGATGGAAGAAAATGGTTAAAAATGAAATGCTCGAAAATCAAGCTCTAGCTGTTGCTATATCCCTAGGGAATAACGATTTCAAGGCAATTCAGGTTGGTTGTGGACAATTTTAAAAGATGACACAATGTAGTGTGGAATGAAATTTCCGGATAATCAAAGGATGTGGACGAAAGTGTAAGTGAATGGAAACCGAAACTTTAATTTCAGGATACGCGCCTAAGAGACATTTTTAACGCTGATGAAACGGGACTTTTCTTCGCGCGTTATCGTCGCAGTTGCTCGTATATATTTACTATACTCAACTTTCCAACGGCAGGGGAACTACAATTAATCCAAGGTATATAAAAAGACAATCTAAGATTGGTTAATAACTTGTTTGCTTTTTTTATAATGCGGAATGTTGTCTAATGTGGAAAAAATATTGGTCCCATGCGATTCCGCTTTGAACAAGTTTTACTGTATTTTCTATCCTGGAGTATTTCTCCCTTTATAGATACTATTACATACCTCACGCCACTGAGGCCTTATAGGGACAAGTCTTGGCGGGAGAGGATTTTTAACTCTAGATCATACACATACACACACGAACATGAAGGGCATCCCTGGATGATTAACCAGCTCAATACAGGGAAATCTCCGAGACAACACCAACATTTAAGACAAGACACAGCATTGACTCATCCATTCTAAACCAGAGGATTATTATATGAATGCTTATGATAGCCAGATGATATTCGGGTACCATTTGGGCCTTAAATGTCCCGAATTTTGTCTTTCAGGCAAGGAAAATTCCTGAAAAAAAACTCATCCAGGAAACTTGTCATGACCGGAGATCGAACCCTGACACGCTGAATACGAGGCAACAATGTTGCATCGAAGCCACAACTGTGGATTCCTGTATAATTCATGATCATACACCATTCACGAATATAGGCCAATGTTAATCTGATTCGGTCACAACTAGACAGGGTCTAAAAGTAGTTTTTTTTTACGTCAAGTTGTCGCCCTCGTGGGCATTACCGAAGAATTACATTGGGGATCCTAGTTGGTGACATTCGGGATATATGTTGCAGCCATTTGTCTCTGTAGGTGGATATATTTTCTTCTGAAGGTTGCAGTGGAGTTCCTGTATAATTCTCCACCCTCAAATCATGGTTATTGTTATTTCCCACCTCGTTCTTCGCCCATATATTAATTGCTTTCCCTCTAGTTTTGCTAAAACTGTTTCTATGCACCTCTTCCATGTCCCATTCGTGTCACATGTCCTACCCATCATTGACTTACTTACTTACTCGTACTTATTCACTGGCACTATCGAACCCGTAGGTCCATGGTAGCGCGGACATAAGCTCTCCATACATCCCTATCCTGAGCTAATGCTTTCCAATCATTCCCTGTATTCCCATCATTGACTACAAGACTTAATTCTTCTTATTACATCTGATTTCCTTTAAAAAAATTATAGCTTACTCCTATGTACTGTTCTCTATTCATCTCTCCTTTAGCTCTCTTTAGCCTTTTTTTTCCCCCTAAGTACTTTATTCTCAAATACTACTAAACTTTCCCCCCTTTTTTAAAGTTGGTAATAATAGAGTTGGGGGCACGCCGTAGCGTAGTGGTTAAGGCACTGAGCTACAAGCCGGAGGGTCGAGGGTTCAAGTCCCGTTGGGGTCAGGATTTTTAAACTGACCCAAACCCTCTGACGGCACTATGGCCCTGGGGTCGACTCAGCCTCTAACTGAAATGAGTACCAGATGCTTGTTCTGGGATAAAGGCGGCCGTCACGCAGGGCTGACAACCCGGCTGACATAAAATGCCGATTGTCTAGAAAAAGTGGGAGCCTTAACCTCCTACTACCCCAAGGGCCTCCTGAGGCCTGTTGTGGGATCACTTTACCTTTACATTTTAATAATAGAGTTTATAAAAATTTTTCGAAAAAAAATCATATCTTTCATTGCAAAAGGCTGTGTTTCGCATCCATATAAGGTTATTTTTAACTTATAGAGCTCACTAACACTAACCCATACATCCCTATTCCTAGATAATTTTTCCAATCTTCCCTTGTATAATTCATCTCCGTTAAGTTCGTATTGATATTTAAATTGGCGAAACACTAATCTCCCTTGCCAGTATATAAATGTGTCTGGTTGCAGTGAAAACAAAATAATTTATAGCCTAACTAGAGCGAGGAATTTTATGAAGAAAATTATACTAAATTATGAAATCATAACAACAAAATATAAAAAATATGAAAACTAGGACACAGAAATATTATGAAGCTACTATTTTTTTAACCTTTTTGATATGTTTATATACACAAGCCCTGTATAATTTATGGGTATACATACTAGCACACAAACGAGACAAGAATACCTATTTTTAGCTCAAGAAATCAAGAGTTTCTCTGTATTTACATTTTAATTAATTTTTCGTTAATTCAGACTCAATATAAAATATCATGTTCGTGATTTGAAGCAATTTTAATGGCTCACATTAAAATGTATTGTGCGAGGAATCACGCTAACAAGCCGGAAGGTCGTGGGTTTGAGTCTCACTGGGGTCAGGTTTTTAGCTGGACCAAACCTTCTGGCGGCATCATAGCCCTAGGATCTACTCAGCTCTTAATTTAAATGAGTACCAGACGCATGTTCTGGGGCAAAGGCGGCCGTCACGCAGGACTAAGAACCCGGTGGACATCCCTTGGCGATTGTCTAGAAATGTGGAAGTCTGAACATCCATCACCCCTAGGGCCTCCCAAGCCTGGAGTTTGACAATTTATTTCAATAAATTAATACTGAGCTTACATAAAACACGATCAATTAATTTATCTAATAATATTTAATTTCGAAATCCAAACATAAACAAAAAACAAAATATAGTTACCATAGAAACATGCTTCCATTGAATATACCATTGACAAAATTTAGAGTAGGTACAGTTTGGATGACTTCTATTTACCTTGCATAGATAATGAATTCCATTATATGTAAATGTCACAATAACATTAAATTGGATGAATCAGAACACACGTAGACCAAGTCCTAACTAACTCACTGGCACGATCGAACCCGTAGGTTCATGGCCACACGGACATAAACTCTCCATATATCCCTATCCTGAGCCAATGTTTTCCAATCATCCCCTCTATAATCTAATTCCCTCAAATCATGGTTAATGTTATTCTCACGCTTCATTCTTGGTCTACCAACTGGGCGTTTTCCCTTTGGTTTTCCTACAAGAAGCTTCCACGCACGTCTTTCATTCCCCATTCGTGTCACATGTCCTGCCTATCGCAGTAGATCAAGTACTGTATGTCATATTTGGAGAAACAAGATGTTAAAATGAATTAATCCACAAATAAGTCTAGGGTGTATTTCAAAACTCTCTTTGCAATTACAATTGTTTTTAATCCTATACATTACACGTATGAACATAGTGAAATGTAGTTAGATTATTTTAACATTAGTTTTTCCATGAAATTTGCCCAAGTACAGTATGGTAAACTTGTGCTTTGAATAATCAAATCATCACTTGTGTTCGTAATACACAGTTGTGTTCGTAATACACAGTTTGGAGTTTTTTCTATATTTTTTAACGCCTGTCTGTCAGAATTATTTTTTACGATCAAAAAATATGCTCCACACCATATGATGTTACGGGAGCATTTTGTACCGCGCTATATATGATAGTTTGATATAAGTGAGAATAATATTGGCCTTACCTACAAAAACTTTACTAATTTCATAAACTGTGGAGTAACACCTTATTTCCTAGCACAACTTCAAGTTTAGCAGCAGCCGCCTTCCCTACATTTAAATACTGTAAACCATTCACAAAATAAGGAATGTTCTTAGGTAGCAAAAAGGAACAGGTTACTACCTGAGAGAAAGAGTAGGTGGTTATTATTCTGACATTGTTGTTCTACTTATTCATGTTCTTGTCACAGATTAGGAAATACCTGTTCTTGTTCTGTAGTTTCGGACAAAAGTCTCCATTTGGTCATTCCATGTCTCCTTTTTTCAATTATTTTCATTTATCAAATCTATTTATCTTGTTCCAAGTGGGATACTGAGGAATTTTCGCCTGTCTACCATATTACATCGTCAGAAAATTTCAAAACTACAGTCACTTCAAAAATGTTTTTGGCCAATTAGTAGAAATTTTATTTGAAAAAAAAATGAAAGTTGAAAAATATGAAGGAATATTAAATTTTTACTAAAATATGAACATTTCGCCAAAATATTATGAAATATGAAAAATATGTACGTCTTATTTGATTCTACATATCATAAAATGTAAAGATACTTTGTCTCAGCACTCTCTGACTAATGGTTTAAAACATGAAATTTCATAAAAATCCTCGCTCTACTTATAACTGGTATTACTGTAACTCCAAACGAATGTATGTAATTTCTACTCGTTCGTTTTTTTTTTCATTATTTTATTTAAAAAATAAATTAAACCAATGTATCTTATAGGATTGCCAATGTAAGGGTTAATGTTATTCTCCCAACTCATTCTTGGCACCCTATTGGCAAATTTCCCTCTGGTTTTCTGTAACGAGTTTCCATGCCACTCTTTTATTCTTTATTGTTTTTTTATATATGAACACTTCAACATCTAATGCCATATCACGTCTACTTTTTAATTACACTATTTTTAAAAATGACATTTTTATTTTTATCCACAACACAGAATATTGTAAAGTTGATAAGAACTGATGCAGATTCGGAGGAACTGTAAGGCCTGTCTGCATACAAACAACTGAATAAAATTCATCACCCTTTCGAAGTTATAAGGACTTTGTTACATGAAGTGTATACAATTGGTTGTTAATGTAATAGAATTACAACTGACTTTAGGGAGGAGAATGATTTGATATCGGTCCATTTACTTCCCCTTCATAAGGTGATATACCCTCTGTTGGGGGCAAATTCACTATCTGGACGTTTAAACAGATTTGTAACGTAGTTAATGTGGGGAAATCATATTTTTTCTAAAAAAAACTTTTTAATTTATGCTTATTTATACGTATACGCTTTAACATCTAAGTTAATATCGCATGTAGAATATGTTTTAGATTAGATTATTAGATTAGATTTATTTAGCCTGGTGGAGTTAAGGCCACGTGGCCTTCTCTTCCACTCACCAGGACAAACATATATTACATCAGAATATAACAATCTCAATTAACTCTAATATTAAATACTAAATAAAAATTTGATCAAAAAGATAATATCTATTGTATTACGATCTATAATGCAACCAGTTAATGTTAGTTAAAATTAAGACTAAAATTAATAATAAAATGTATACAAGTAGGACATATTAAATTGCCCCTGTCTAATGTATATAAAAAATAAAGAAAAATAATGAGATATAGAAAACTAATTTTACGATTATACAATATTTAAAGAAAGCAAAAGAAAATATGTGTTAATTTTAATATTATTTTCATAAATAATAAAATTTATTAATGGTTTAAAGATACTATCAGTGAGGTGTATAAGTTAGTTTGTTATTAAATAAATCTTTAGTTTGTTTTTGAAGGATATTATAGTTTGACAGTCTCTGGCATAGGGCGGAAGGGAATTCCATATTTTGGTAAGTGAGATCGTAAAAGATAATGAATAATATACAGTGTGATGAGGAGGTATATAAAGAACAATGTGATGATGGGATAGTGTCAAGATTATGTGTGTCGGATAGTCTGATGAAGCGGCGTGATAAATTATAATCATTAACACGGTAAACCCACGATAAACGCCATCGCAGATTTTGAGATCAATGCTGACGAATGTCTATTTAAACAAGTGTAGAGTGTTAACTATTTAGAATGTGCATTGAGATACAATAAACTACATTAAATAAAATTCACGAAGTCCTTGTGGAATCCCTGAAAAAGAACCTCGTGCTTGCCGACGTTTAAACCTGCACAAACCGATTTTCACGTTATCATTGAATTCTAACAAAAGAGAAAACTATTTTCTTTATATGTGGGGCTTAAATCCATTGCACTAATCTGCCAAGATTACCCAAATTCCTCAAAGAACCTTGATTACCATTATACTAGTACCAATTCCGTTCCAATGGATGCAGAGTTTTATATCCGCGCGGCTATTATCCTACAGAATCGATAGTGCCAGTAATTTAGTTAATTGCTGGCATTAAAATGTTTGAGTTCATTATCAAGTTGTCTCGGAGATGGCCCTGACATTGTACCAATCATTCCTCCATGCACTTTTGTGGTAAAAAAAAAAGTAAATTTGTGATCTATCGTTTAAAATCTTCTTCCGATAGATCATGTCCTTGTAAACCCCGTGTTACGTGGGGCACGTAAAATTACCTGTAAGGGAGAGATTAAACTAGCAAAGAGAGATATATCCAAAGTACAGCATGTACAAAAAAATTAAGAACAGTAAAAGCTCCTTATTCGCGGGTTAAAAAATTGCACCACAGTCCCTGTATTCGCGGGTACAAATTTATTTATTCGCGGATCCAGTCGGTATATTATAAGGATTAGTGTCCGTTATTAACCATTACTTACTTACTCACTAACTCACTGGCACTATCGAACCCGTAGGTTCATGGCCGCGAGGACATAAGCTCTCCATACATCCCTATCCTGAGCTAATGCTTTCCAATCATTCCCTGTATAATCTACTTCCCTCAAATCATAGTTCATGTTATTCTCCCACCTCATTCTTGGTCTACCAACTGGGCGTTTTTCCTCTGGCTTTCCTACAAGAAGCTCCCATGCAAGTCTTTCATTTCCCATACGTGGAACATGTCCTGCCCATCGCAGTCTACGAAACTTAACTGTTCTTATTATATTTGGCTTCCTATAAAGACCATGTAGTTAATTATTATGTAGTCTTCTCCATTCACCTGTCTCTTCCTGTCTCTTCATCTCTCTTTGGTCCAAAAATTTTCCTAAGTACTTTATTCTCAAATACTTGTAATCTCCTTTCCTCCCTTAAAGTAAGAGCCCATGTTTCGCACCCATATAATATAACTGGTAGAATAATAGTTTCATATATTTTCAGTTTAACGTTTTTTGAGAGGAGTTGGGACATCAAGAGTCTCTGCAATGCATAATAGCACGCATTTCCAGAATTGAGCCTATGTTTAATTTCTTTGTGCATCTCATTCCTATTTGTGATTATTGTTCCTAGGTATTTGAATTCAGCCACTTCCTCAAAATTTCCCTCATTTGTCATTTGCTGTCAATTTCCATTAGGCCTATATAATGAATTTCTACGTATATTTAGTTTTATTGATATCATTAATTAGCAGTTTTTTTTTTTTACTGCAGACAGGTGCCTAGACAGCTTATACAAATAGTGATTCAAACCAAATGGACAAATAAATATCAAAATAAAACAAACCTTATTATCCCTAACCTTACAGTTCATTGTTAAAAAGCTGTTTTATTTCACGTGCCGCTATGTACTTTGATAAATGCCTCCATCGCCACAATCGGTATATTATTCTATCAACTTGTCATTCGTTTTTTGAGGACAACACGTGTCTCTTGTGCTCTGTTTCCAGTTCATAATGTCGAGTAAAATGAAAGAAAATTGGAAAAACTGCACTTAAACTAGCGTAAAATATTTTCGAAGTCCTATAGAACAACAGTGCGCATGCGCCAGAGTTTCTAGAGACGGCGATAACCCACATATCGATTTTCATCCTCGATTACTATCTGTCGCTATGAAATTTAAATTACCAATATTTGCAATAAATCCCCAAATCTATGTTTAAAAAAATATATTAATCATCATCATCATCTGCATTCATGGATTAGGTCTGTTGACCCGTTCCGACTTCAGCCCATCTCTTTCTAGTCTGCCCACATCTCGGGTGCCTTTAGGTTTGCATTTTATTATTTGTTTTGGATATCTATCTTCATTCATTCTGTCTATGTGTTGCTTCCATTTTTGTCTATATGTATCTATTTTGTCAGTTATTGCAAATATTTCAAGTTCCTGTCTTATTTCTGTGTTTTTGATTCTGTCTTCCTTAGTGCACCCTTTAACAGATCTCAAAAATTTCATTTCTGCCGCCGTTATCCTACTTAGATCTTGTTTTTTATGTATCCAGGCTTCTGACCCATAGAGCAGTACCGGTACTGCCAACGTTTTATAAAATTTCAATTGCGTCTCTCTTGTTGTTTTGTTAGTTAGTGATCGTTTTATTGTACCACATATTCCCTGGAATTCTGCTATTTTATTAGTTATATCATTATCATAATTAAATTAAATGTTACATCCTAGATAATTGAGATGGTTCACCTAAAAATATATTAATAATATTAAAATTACCAAACGTTTATTAAAAATGGGTGTACACTTACTTACCACTCCCTAACGCTGATCCAACCAGCGATAGAAAAATTATAGACTAGGTAATATACTCTGTGGAGAATACAGCAGTTAAAATCACAATATTGTCTAATAGTGTCATAATATTGTGATTTGCATATTTAAATAAATAGTTCAAAATTGTCTAACAATGTTATAGAATTTTTTTGAAAAAGTTTAAAATATTAAATAATGTTAGTAAATACAGAAGAAGGGCTATAGTTTACAACAATATAACTGAAAAATAAAGCGCTAGTAGAAGTGCAGTTGAGCCGAGCTATAGTTTACAACAATATATCTGAAAAATCAAGCGCTAGTAGATGTGCAGTTGAGCCGAAAAATTAGTACCGATGAGAAAAAGAAAAATAGTGTTGCCACTTAAAGTAAAAATAGAAATGCTTGACAGTTTATACGCGATGGCGAGTCGTTTGCGTCCATATCACGTTGTTTCAGTTTAATGAATCAAGAAATCCGAATACAAATAAGGAATTCTATCGTAGAATTCACAGCCGAATACAAATCTTAATTGAAAGACTTTTTAAAAGCGGCAAAACAGGAAAACAGTACTAAGTTCATTAAGTCCTTATCTAAACCTATAGAGATTTTCAAAAATCTCTCATTAATTTATTTTATTTTGATAATTTTTATTTTATTTCGTAACCTGGAACGTATCCCCTATATACCCATACAAATGAACATTCCACATTTGCGGAACATATCCCCCGCGAATAAGGAGCTTTTACTGTACAGTGCTATTACTTAAACTCACCCGTAGGATCTCACTTTCCATTCTAGTAACGTAAATAACTTGACATTTAGAAACTCAATGTATGAATATCTCAGTTTACTACGTAAAAAATGTTACGTCCAAAATATCATTTTTTGTTGTTGTTGTAAAAAATTGAATTGAAAGATAGATCATTTTTTATACATGCTCACCATGGTAACTCGTTTAGTCCAATTTGGATTTAACATTCTTTACGAAACGAAATAGTTACAAAACAGATTATTAAATATCATAGGATTTTATCTGGTTACTTGCTTCTTGTTTGTTTCTTGGATGTCTATCTACTAACAGTGAATTTGGTACTTGCTAACAAAACACTATCAAACTTGAGTGCGTTTTAAGATTTTGTTTATGGTTTGACGTTGTATTGTTTTCTTTTACAGGAGACTTGTCCTATGACCATTTAAATGTCGCTTGGATCATATTATAAGGTAAGACACAGCCTATATCTTATATATATATATATATATATATATATATATATATATATATATATAAATTAATGTTTGTTTGTTTGTTTGTTCTTACTTTATGCGCGGCCATACCGTTGATCCGATTGTGATGGGAATTTTTGCAAAATGTTCAGGAGATTGCCGAGATGAACATAGGCTATAAGAGAGTTGTGATACTCAACTCCTACACCCTTAAAAAATCTCCCTTTGTAGTGGAAAACGTGAAAAAGTAGCTATTTGGATGCTTAAATGGCTTACGCTGTCTAAACCATAACAAATACACAAAATTAATTAACACAGAATTAAATATCTCTAAAAGCTCTACAAAAAAGTCTCAGACAGCATATGTTTATCTCTTACGGATACCTCATAATAACCATTTTTGTCTTTCATTGATGCCAAGAAGATCGAGACAAGTATGCAGATTCCTGTGCATGGCGCGTATTCTTTTACGGATAACTCACAATAACGAATGTTGTCTTTTAGCTCATTTATGCCAAGAAGATCTAGATAAGTATATTCCCGGACAACTCCTGGTAACCAACACGGGGAATCTTAAAATAATTACGATATACATTTATAATTATTTTTCATTTTACTAATTCAACTAATCGTAAGAAGTACATTAATTTTTGTCTTTCAGCTCATTTATGCCAAGAACATCGGGATAAGTAGACTCCCGGACAACGCCGGGTAAACAGCACGGGGTATCTAAAAATAATTACGATATAAATGCCCCCCTCACTTATTTAACTAAACATAAAACACATTAATTTTCGTATTTCAGCACATTTATGCCAAGAAGATCGGGATAAGTAGATTCCTGGGCAGCGCCGGGTAATCAGCATGAGGTATCTAAAAAAATATAAATTTATAAACATTCTTCCTTCTACTTATTCAACTAAACATAAAAGCACATTAATTTTCATTTACTTAGGCATAGGCAGCGCATGCCGGGTATTAGCTAGTCATCTATATATATATATAAAAACGAGCGTGAGTCTGTTTGTCCTTTATGGACAAAGGAAAATACTCGAGGAAAGGCTGCACTTAAACTAGCGTAAAATATATAACAACAGTGCGCATGCGCCAGAGTTTATACAGCCAGCGATAACCCACCATCGAACCATATATCGATTATCATCCTCGATTACTATCCGTCGCTATGAAATTTAAATGACCAATCTTTGCAATAAATCCCAAAATCCATGTTAAAAAATACAATAATAATATTAAAATTGCCAAACGTTTATTAAAAATGGGTGTACACTTACCTATCACTCCCTCACGCCGATCCAAAGAGCGATAACCCAAAACGGCGATAGAAAAATCATAGACTAAGTAATATAATGTGGTGAAAATAGCAGTTAGCATTACAATTTTGTCTAACAGTGTCATAATATTGTGATTTGCATATTTAAATAAATACTTCAAAATTGCCTAATAATGTTATAAAAATTGTTTGAAGAAGTTTAAAATATGAAATAATGTTAGTAAATACAGAAGAAGAGCTATAGTTTACAACAATATAAATGAAAAATCAAGCGCTAGTAGAAATGCAGTTGAGCCCTTTATTTATTTGAATGGGTTTATACAGTCATTCAGATAATTTTTCTGGGACAATTAACATATAGGTCTATATTACATATTACCGTACGAATTATAAGACCGGAGCAAAAAATAAAAGGGTAGAGATGGGTGCACTAAAAAAGTAGCTTTCGGACGCACGCTTAAATGGCTTACGCTACCTAAACCAGAACACATACTCCAAATGAATGTACACGGAATTGAATATCTCAAAAAACTGCACAAGTGCGCGGCAGCATATGTAATATATCTCTTACGGAAATAACTCAAAATAACCATTTTTGTCTTTAATCTCACTGATGCCAGGAAGATCGGGATAAGTATATTCCTGGGCAATGCCGGATTCTCTATCATAAGGGGCAGTGGGACATCGCCCAGAATGCCATAATCCGTTAAGGATCTAGCGATTCTTAATTTTTGCTACATCAAAATCGGTCCAGTCGATTAGGCAGTTTTTAATTTCAGGTTTCAAGTAAACCTTCACTTCTAATTGTCGGATTTCGCTCGTTTTCGGATTTTACCTACCTCGGTTTATTTTAATAGGATACACTGAGTTTCGTTGTAAAACGTCGAAAAATGTGACCGCTATAACGATTTTTAAATTTTCGCTTCAGGTGAACTTCTATACCTAATGGTTTTAGAGCGTCCAATTGTGAATATAAACCATTGAGAAGCCCAGACACACATAAAAAAATTCTTCAGAATCGGTCCATCGTTTATGAGAAGTTCAGTGACAAAAACACGTACAGGGGAATAATAATAATAATAATAATAATAATTATTATTATTATTATTATTATTATTATTATTATTATTATTATTATTATTATTATTATTATTATTATTATTATTATTATTATTTATTATTATCATTATTAATTATTATTATTATCATTATTAATTATCATCATCATCATCATCATTATTATTATTCAACGTAAGTCTTTTGTAGTTGGCAAATCTTATCATGAGGTGAAAAGGTGGAGACAGAAAGCTAGTAATAGAGAAGGATGGGAGTTGTTATGAAGGAGGCCAAGGTTCTTAGAGGACAGTAGAGCCAAAGGAATAAAAAGAAGAAGAATACTTAACATGACTCGATTTTCATACTGCAGTAAAACTTGTCTATAAAGGAATATGACGGTTCCTTAAATATTTCCGTCTAGGCAGTTTTCTTTCTTATAAATGGTTCCCAAATTACAAGCTTTATTTTCTCACGCAGTGTAAGGGTTTTACTTGCATGCTTTAAAGACATAACGTATTGACTGAAATACAGACAAAATAGTGTATGTAACACAGGTCAGTTTGCACGGCATTACAAAACAACTTTATTGCACAAAAGCGAGAAGGAACTCAACTACAGGAAGACTGAAGAGTTTTCCAACTCCTTCGCAGGTAACGTAAGCAGGCAAAGAAAAGCGAGGGATTCCCCGCTGACACACATAAGCAAGGGTATCCTCGCAATACAATGGCAACACAAGAAGGTAAAACGATATAATGCAGAAAGCGTCATATGCAGAATTTTCACGTGTGGTCATTAATACTTAATTAGAACGTGCTTAAGAATGATTATCTGTCTTACTGAAGTAAAAATTAACTATTGGTACTTTAAAACCCATTCCGTTTCCGCGTTATGAAGGTTTCCGGCTTATATAGGACGATTCTTCATATAAAATCTTACCGTTCTGGATATTTTTTTTCCTTCTTTAGGTTCCGGCTAAGACAGGTTTTAATCTACTTAGACAGGAACCGGGAGGGATGACCGTGAAACTTGCACCACTTGTTCATTACGCATTAAGTTAACAAATATCACAAAACCATATTTTTGCATGTTAAATTATTATCGATGTAAAAAATACAATGACTATTTAACTCATGCCCCAAATGGGAGTCAATGACCAATCACGTTACAATGATTTTTATTTACAACCAATCACAGTCCTGTTTCGCCTAGAATTTACCAACTAAATTGTATCATAATAAAGAAAGCACCTCCTTTTTAACATTCTGAGTAGATCATAGCATTATTTTGCAGCGACTGACTCTCCAAGAAATACGGCTACCAGATTGTATATATAGTGCATTAATGTCAACACATACCGCTTAGGGAGTTAATATAAAACATTTGTAGCAATTGATTATACCACCAAAAAAAGAAACCACTGTTTGCACTTTCTTAAATGTATTTTTTTCCAGAAAAATATAATTGTCATATTTACATCATAGGACATCAGAAATGAATTAATATACAGTTTGATGTGTTTCGTTTTTTCTCTATTAGAGTGCATTCTTACAATATTGCGTTCCTTTGGCAATAAATAATATGATCTGGTTGCAGTGATAAACAAAAGCAAATGAAGCGTACCAATCGTTTCTCATTTATTTTCAAACATCGCCGTTTATATCAAATATATATAAATATTTTAAAATAACTATAGTTAAATAATGATTTGTGAGTAAACAGCTTAATTTTATTCGTTAAATAGTCCTAACAAATGCCACTCTTGATTTCCAAATTCTCTAGATAAATTGGAAATCACTCGTGGCATTACTTATGATAATTGTTTACTTTATAGCCCTCTTACATGAATGCGAAACATGGAAATTTCGATACTAATAACAAAAGATGCAGTTTGGGACGGACTTTATGGATTATATCGCAGGCTACGACTTACATATTAAAAACAAATAGGTCAAGGGTATTTAGTTACTCGGATAAAAAAAATAGTACAGCTGATTGTTTTGTGTATTTGAAGATAGTTTATGATAAATTCAGATGACTCACAATAACAGAAAACTGTTTACTTGGTTGCCTAGGTAACCAACTTGCGTTGCGTTTTTGTTTCAACATATTGCTACTAATTTTCGTGTTCACAATGCGATTACGTATAAGACTTCCAGTTTAATATATGTTCAGAAAAATATTTTCAAATTATTTATAATAAAAAATAATTAATTCTTATTTATAGACGCTTTAACACCTAATTTCATAACGCGACTTATATTTTCAGTATAGTATTAAACAGATCCTCATAATGAAAGTTCAGGCCAGAATTTGCCTTAACAACTGCAGAAAACCAGAAAAAAAAACTCTGTCAGGCTAGTTGATTCCGGGGTTTAAACCCGAAATTGCCGAATACGGGTATCAGACTCTACTACTTGAACCAAATAATTGGTTTTTGAACACTATTTGTTTGTTTAACAACGAATTCCGAATGAATAAAGCTATGAAGTCATTCTCATGAATTTTAAAAAAAATACAATCTTCACTAACCCCACCTAGTAGAAACCAAAAATGACCATTACAAAATAAATACTCTCATTGGCACATTCGAACCCGTAGGTTCATGACCGCTCGGACATAAACTCTCCACACACCCCTATCCTGAGGTAACTACTTCCAACCATCCTCTTATATTATCTATTACCTTCAAATCGATAGTGATTGCTATCCTCCCACCTCATTCTTGGTCTACCAACTAGCCATTTTCCCTCTGGTTTCCCTATAAGAAATTTATATGCCCCTCTTTTATTCCCCATTTGTGCCACATGTCCTCCCCATCGCAAGTCTATCAGACTTAACTGTTATTGTAACTGGTTTCCTATAAATATCACGTAGCTCACTGTTATGTAGATCTTCTCAATTCATCTGTCTGTTCGTCACTCTTAAGTCCAAAAATTATGCATGTGCCAATGTTCTGCCAGCCGCAATTTTTTTGGGACCAAACTCGCTATTTAGCAATAAAAAATTAAGGTCGAGTTCGTTAACCAGCAAAATTAAATCATTGGGAGTAGGAGTTCACCTGAAAGGAATATTTAAAATTCGCTCAGACAACTGCAATTTCGATTGTTCTAAATGAAACTTAATAAATGCTATTGAAATAAAATGATGAAAACATTGTGTGAAATAATCACTCCAGCAGTCGCCATGTTTGCATCTTGCAATGTATTTATCACACAATTTAATTAAACCTTAAATTGGTAATGTATTCTATAAGATATATTACTTACTTACTTACTTACTTACTTACTTACTCACTGGCATTATCGAACCCGTAGGTTCATGGCCGCACGGACATAAGCTCTCCATGCATCCCTATCCTAAGCTAATGCTTTCCAATCATTGCCTGTATAATCTACTTCCCTCAAATCATAGTTAATGTTGTTCTCCCACCTCATTCTTGGTCTACCAACTGGGCGTTTTCCTTCTGGCTTTCCTACAAGAAGTTTCCATGCACGTCTTTCATTCCCCATACGCGCAACATGTCCTGCCCATCGCAGTCTACGGGACTTAACTGTTCTTATTATATCTGGCTTCCTATAAAGACCATGTAGTTCATTGTTATGTAGTCTTCTCCATTCACCTGTCTGTTCATCTCTCTTTGGTCCAAAAATTTTCCTAAGAACTTTATTCTCAAATACCCGTAATCTCCTTTCCTCCCTTAAAGTAAGAGTCCATGTTTCGCACCCATATAATATAACTGGTAGAATATTAGTTTTATATATTTTCAGCTTAACGTTTTTTGAAAGGAGTTGGGACATCAAGAGTCTCTGCAATGCATAATAGCATGCATTTCCAGAATTGAGCCTATGTTTAATTTCTTTGTGCATCTCATTCCTATTTGTGATTATTGTTTCTAGGTATTTGAATTCAGCCAATTCCTCAAAATTTCCCTCATTTGTCATTAGCTGTCCATTTCCATTATATAATGTATTTCTACGTGTGACCATATATTTAGTTTTACCGATATTTACTATAAGATATATTGGTTTAATTTATTTAATATGTTAATAAACAATGGAAAATTTGATCAGTAGAAATCATTTAAATATTTGTGTCAAATTATATAACAATTGTCATTAAGCAACAATACTAATAAGTAATAACTAATAACCTACGGTTATGCATGGTTTGGTTTCTCTGCAGTCCGACACATTTCAATAAGCTGGCATAAGAAATTGAGTTTCTCCATTTTAAGGGATAACAAAAGATATGTTTTTCGTAAATTGCAAAATAGGGCAATAAAATCCACTTCCATCCATCCATAGTAATTCTGTCCGAAGGCAGGTCCTTCACTGCAATCATAGCATTTTCATGCTATGCTTGCAGCTTTACAAGGTGTGGTACCTTCCCGTTGCTTTCCACACCGGTGAAGGCGATGATGATAATGATAAGGATGATGATGACCATATGATTTCCTGACATTTGTCTTACAGGTGAGGAAAAACCCCGACAAAAACCTCACCCAGAAAAATGCCCTGACCGGGATCGAACCCGGGTCCACTGCGTGACAAGGCAGCACGCTACCTCGAGACCACAGCGGTGGAAAAAATCGACTTGCTGAGGATTTTTTTAAATATTAATATAAATACGTGCCTGATAAATTTCTCAAAATGGATTTTTGTTTAAAAAAAACTTCGTTAATAAGTTGAAACCATGTAGGCCATGCGGTACCAAATGATATGCCGAAGATGGAACACGTTCTGAGAGGCCTACATGGTTTTAACTAATTAACGTATTTTTTAAAAAAAATCCATTTTGTTTGAGGAAGACTGATATATCAAGTACTTATATTAATATAAAAAATACTACATAACCTCAATTGTGATTACAATGAATTTTAGAATTCCTGAAGATTTCGCTTAGTTTACGCAGTTCCCGCGTGACGCACATTTTATGAAGGTCACGTCTCCAATTCCATCCAATTTGAAATAAAAATCGTAAAATAAACTTTTTTTATTTAAAAAATATTTTGTATTTTTTAAATAATAATAATAATAGGCCTACACTTAGACCTACATTAGATTGCTTAGTTTTCTTTATTAAAAATAAAGAGGTAAAGAATGATCAAAGTCCAGACTAGTTAGTGTTTTATTTCACGACGCTCTTTAACAATTCAGGACATTAGTGTTTTTTTTTTTCAAATGCCTCAGGTTGTCTTTCGACATTCCTGGTTTCTCTCCTTGCATGACGTACTTGTAACCCACTTCTGAGGTTGGGGCGCCTGGAAGGCGGGGTTACGTTGCCTCGATGATATGATGGTGGTGATGATGATAATGGTGCGCCAGGAGAGTCCCTAATCCTAAGCTTAACCTAAGATGAATATGAATGATGATGAATGCGATGGCCATATGATTTCGGGGACCGTTTGGGCCTGAAAGTTTTCCTGACATTTGTCTTACAGGTGAGGAAAAACCCCGATAAAAACCTCACCCAGAAAAACTGTGCCGACCGGGGATCGAACCCGGGCCCGCTGCGTGACAAGGCAGCACGCTACCCGAGACCACAGCGGTGGACTGCAATTCAAATCTGGTCGTGATAAAATGAGTATTACTTACTTACTTACTTACTCACTGGCACTATCGAACCCGTAGGTTCATGGCCGCGCGGACATAAGCTCTCCATACATCCCTATCCAGAGCCAATGCTATCCAATCATTCCCTGTATAATCTACTTCCCTCAAATCATAGTTAATGTTGTTCTCCCACCTCATTCTTGGTCTACCAACTGGGCGTTTTTCCTCTGGCTTTCCTACAAGAAGCTTCCATGCACGTCTTTCATTCCCCATACGTGCAATATGTCCTGCCCATCGCAGTCTACGAGACTTAACTGTTATTATATCTGGATTCCTATAAAGACCAAGTAGTTCATTGTTATGTAGTCTTCTCCATTCACCTGTCTGTTCATCTCTCTTTGGCCCAAAAATTTTCCTAAGAACTTTATTCTCAAATACTCGTAATCTCCTTTCCTCCCTTAAAGTAAGAGTCCATGTTTCGCACCCATATAATATAACTGGTAGAATAATAGTTTTATATATTTTCAGTTTAACGTTTTTTGAAAGGAGTTGGGACATCAAGAGTCTCTGCAATGCATAATAGCATGCATTTCCAGAATTGAGCCTATGTTTAATTTCTTTATGCATCTCATTCCTATTTGTGATTATTGTTCCTAGGTATTTGAATTCAGCCACTTCCTCAAAATTTCCCTCATTCGTCATTAGCTGTCCATTTCCATTATATAATGAATTTCTACGTGTGACCATATATTTAGTTTTACTGATATTTACTTCCAGTCCTAATTTCTTAGTGTTACTCATTAATTAAATATTCCAGACACTGAAATAATCCATATTAATTGCAATCCATTAATTGTAAAACCATAAAAAGTGTAAACTAAATATCCTGCGATATACCCACCGGGTAAAACGCAGGTTGTAAATAACTAGTTCAAATAAAAGAAAAAGGTTAAAACCTAAGGAGTTATGGAATATATTTATACATGAAGGAGAAATATATACAATCAGTAGGTTGGATGGACCGACAAAATTGGCTATTGGGAATCGCATTCATCAACCGATGATCTATCTAAATAATGTATGACGAGTTATAGCCAAAATAATTAACTCATTCAATCAGTGTATCATATTAACATTAACCACGATTTGAAAAAGTAGATTATACAGAGAATTAATATAAAATTATAGAATATTCACCTGAAAGGTCCGTCTCCTCAACTTAATTATCATTTAACTGTAGCGCTTTCGGGACTTGTCCCATCATCGGCAGGATTTGAATCCTGCCGATGATGGGACAAGTCCCAAAAGCGCTACAGTTAAATGATAATTAAGTTGAGGAGACGGACCTTTCAGGTGAATATTCTATAATTTTATATTAATTTTGAATAAACCTCAACGGAACACAACATGAATCTTATAAAAGTTGATTATACAGAGAATGATTGGGAAAACGTTAGCTGGGATAGGGATGTATGGAGAGCTTATGTCCGCACGGCCATGTCGCTATGGGTTCGATAGTGCCAATGAGTTAGTTAAACAGTGTACCATAACAGAGCATGAATATTAAAATGATGTCCCCTATGTCACATTTTCGGAAAACTGCATTTTCTTTTACCTTACTTACTTACTCACTGGCACTATCGAACCCGTAGGTTCATGGCCGCGCGGACATAAGCTCTCCATACATCCCTATCCTGAGCCAATGCTTTCCAATCATTCCCTGTATAATCTACTTCCCTCAAATCATAGTTAATGCTGTTCTCCCACCTCATTCTTGGCCTACCAACTGGGCGCTTCCCTCTGGCTTTCCTACAAGAAGCTTCCATGCACGTCTTTCATTTCCCATACGCGCAACATGTCCTGCCCATCGCAGACTACGAGACTTAACTGTTCTTATTATATCTGGCTTCCTATACAGACCATGTAGGTCATTGTTATGTAGTCTTCTCCATTCACCTGTTTGTTCATCTCTCTTTGGTCCAAAAATGTTCCTAAGTACTTTATTCTCAAATACTCGTAATCTCCTTTCCTCCCTTAAAGCAAGAATCCATGCCTCGCACCCATATAATATAACTGGTAGAATAATAGTTTTATATATTTTCAGCTTAACGTTTTTTGAAAGGAGTTGGGACATCAAGAGTCTCTGCAATGCATAATAGCATGCATTTCCAGAATTGAGCCTATGTTTAATTTCTTTGTGCGTCTCATTCCTATTTGTGATTATTGTTCCTAGGTATTTGAATTCAGCCACTTCCTCAAAATTTCCCTCATTTGTCATTAGCTGACCATTTCCATTATATATTTAATTTCTACGTGTGACCATATATTTAGTTTTACTGATATTTACTTTTACCTACTGGTTTAAATCATATTATAATTTTGGACAATTTGGAAGTTATTTTAGGAGATTTAATATTAACCCAGACAGTGATCATATTTGTAAATGTCAAGAATCAATAGAATCAGTAAAACATGTTTCATTTGATTGTCCTATATTCGAAAGACAACGATTCTGTTTAAACTTACTTTTAAATGATGATGAGGCTTCTGCCTCAAAGTGTGAAGTGATTTTTAACAACCAAAATTATTATAAACATTGTATGAACTTCATAACAATATGTAGTATTTTCTGAGACATTTATAGAAGATTTATGTAATTCATAACACTTATACAAAGCCACAAGATAATATTTCTGTGTTACGATGTATGGTATAATATCGTTATAGTGAACTAAAACTCTAACATTCCTTTGTGGCGAAATAGGGTTTCAAAATATTTGGAGATTCAATAATAATAATAATTAATAATAATAAATAATAATAAATTTTAATAATGGGGGCACGCCGTAGCGTAGTGGTTAAGGCAGTGCGCTACAAACCGGAAGGTCGAGGGTTCAAGTCCCGGTGGGTCAGGATTTTTAAACTGACCCAAACAATCTGGTGGCACCATGGCCCTGGGTTCGACTCGGCCTCTGACGGAAATGAGTACCAGACGCTTGTTCTGGGGTAAAGGCGGCTGTCACGCGGGGCTGACAACCCGGCTGACGTCAAGTGCCTATTGTCTAGATAAAGTGGGAGCCTTAACCTCCTATTACCCCAAGGGCCTCCTGAGGCCTGTAGTGGGACAACTTTACTTTTACTTAATAATAAATAATAATCATTATAAATGCTATAAGTAGAGGAAACGTTTGTTTTAGTAGACACTCGATAACGCTATAAACATATAATTATGAATATCCTCTTAAGCTATCAGTAGATGTGCTCACGTGTAAATAAAGCAAAGGTGGACATACCCCACCATTTTAATACTCAAGGGTTCGATTTTTTATTTGGAATTGCGTTTTGTCCTAAATATGCCAAGATTTTTTTTTTCTCGTTGAATTCTTTTATTCAATATCCCAGGTTCTCATTTCGACATTTCTGGTGTTCTTTCGTGGCATTTGCGTAATTTTGAATCAACTTCAGAGGTTGGGGCGCCTGAAAGGCGGAGTTATGACTGCCCCGATGATGTGTGTGGCCCTAGGAAAGTCTTTAATCCTAAACTTAATCTAAGGCGAATATCAATGATTATGATTGTCATGTTGTTTGGGACTATTTGTGGCTTAAAGTTTCCTGAAATTTGTCTTACAAGTGAGGGAAAAAAAAACTTGAGAAACTTGTCCCGAACCCGGGCCCGCCGCTTAACAGGGTAGCACGCTACCTCGAGACCACAGCGGTGCATACTCAGTGAATTATTAACTGCTTTTTGTAAATTTTATATTTTGGCAATAATCTGATCGTCTGAAAAAAATAATAAAAAAAATTGTAAGAAATCCTTTTTTTAAACAGAGATTGCAGCATGGTGATTCCCTCCATATTTCCAAAATAGTCTCAAATCTAACTCATTCCATAATTAGGCCCTACATACTTATTGGAATCTCAAAAGAATGCCAGAGCAAAGATTGCCTAAAATTGTTATGGAATGGATCCCAATGGAAAGGAGGAAGAGAGAAAGACCGAAGAAAACTTTGATAGAAGGGGTACAAGCAGCTATGAATATCAGGATTGGAGGATGATCAATGGATGGACAGAGATGAATGGAGTTTGGTTTCCGGAAGATTGCGGCAGCTGCCATGATAGCGGATGATTGGAATCTCTGAAGGCAGGCCAATTTGTATTATTAAATAAATATATGAAAAACACACTTTATTCACCATATTAAAATTACTGCAATACAGACTTACGATTATATAATGCAAAACACAACATTTAAATTCGATATCATTTACACGCTTTTTAAAAAATAGATGCAGTTCATTTTTAGCCGATTACTAGCAATTGTAGTTTAAACATTTTTTACGCACGTTAGGAAATTTCAGTACATTATAACATTTTAAAATTAATATGATTCTAATTATATGTTCTGGAATATTCAAATTGCTTATAAGTCTGTCGTTATTTGTATGTGTGGTAATGTGTATCTCAATGTTTGTAGGAATGAATCGTCTATATTTTCACATCTGGACACTTGAATTTCAATGAGATTTGGGAAAATACTGGATAAGTGCATTAGGCAAATATTGTCCGTACGTTGATTGTTCAAAAGTAAATATTTCAATTCTTGTAAGTTTGATAATAAAGCTATATTATAATACATTCTTATCTCACTATCAGATACATCTAAAAATTCCAATCCTGGACAAAAATCGTTTATAAGATTCAGTAATTCTGAAGAAAATCCTGGATTACAAAACGATACGTCCAAATGTCTCATATGTTGACAGTTATATATCAGATTAAATGCACCGTCAGTCAAATTATTTGCTTTTATTTTAAAATGTTGCAAATTTGGACAATGTATAAAAATTGCGTCAATATTAACATTTTCTAAATTTATTTCAGAAATTATTTCTAATTTCAATAAACTGTCAGATTCTAATGTCACTGGAATTGTGTAATCAATTGTTACTTGATATGATATATTAATGTGAATGTCTTGTATATTTTTCAAAGATATTAAATTTGAAAAAATTATGTTAGACATTCCATCTGTGCCAATTATACATATTTTTTTTAGATTGATATATTGATATATTATGGACATTATATTATCATCTATCTTTGGCCCAACCATAAGGTATTCGATGCTAGGCGAGTTAAATTTGAGCAGATTACAATACATTCGGTAATTTGGCACAATTGTGGTATCTGATAACATATTTTGTTTAATTACATAGTTTTTCATAGTTTCTTCTTCACTCAAAAAAATAGACGAGTTCTTGTACTGAAACTTTTGACCATAGAACTTAGCGAAATCCATATAAAACTTTCTATTGCCACAATAAACTAAAAGTTCTTCCAGATTCGGTTGTCTAGACAACATTTGACAAATCTGTGTCCACGTAGGACCATATTTCTTTGAACAATTAAAACTTTTTATATCTAGAGATAACTCTAAAAATTTGTCAACAATATTTTCTACGTCTTTTCCACGATTTAAATGAAAATGTTCTAATCTTGTATAGCTTCTAAGCTTTTTTATTATACTTTCGTCGTCGATGTCTTCTAGCGGTGCGTAGAGAGTAACATCTGGCTCATCACCCATCTCAACAGAATCCTCTATTTTCAAACTGAAACAAAATAATGTTACAAGTACAATCTCATGCCCAGCACGGCAGCACTCACTGTTGCGAAGAATAATTTGAACTGACTGGAAGACAATAATATACATTCCATGAAGTCATTTTCATTGTAACGGTTATGGAAAAAAATTAAAATACCTGTAGGCAATTTTTAATAGCAAATTAAGTAACAATAGATAAATAATCAAATAAAGGCAACAAAAGTAATTTATTTCGTAAATTGGGCATTTTTGTTCAAAAAGGTAACATAAAACTGTGGAATTTTAATCACCAAAGTATAATTCATACAGATTCACTTTCGAATTGAAGATAGATTAATAGATTCTGCCAAAGTTCCGGTCTCTGTTCATGACTATTCCACTATATCTATAATATCATTGCATTTCCTATACCAGACTAAAAAGTGAAAAATGGAACAAAATAGGCCTATTAGCAATAAAAATTTTACCAAGTTACCTTCATAAGTGAATATTTTGTCTACTAATATATATTTAAGGCGAGTTCATCGAGTTCAAAGAAATCAGATATAAATTTAAAACAGGCTATTTAAAATAAACAACATTTAATGTGCAACCAGTCAACAGTGTAAATATCAGTAAAACTAAATATATGGTCACACGTAGAAATTCAGTATATAATGGAAATGGGCAGCTAATGACAAAAGAGAGAAATTAAGAAGTGGCTGAACTCAAATACTATAGAACAACAATTACAAATAGAAATGAGATCCACAAGGAAATTAAACATACTGTAGGTTCAATTCTGGAAATTGATTTCATTACGCATTACGGGGCACTTGTTCCAACTACTTTCAAAAAACATTAAATTGAAAATAGATACATAAAACTGTGGAAAAACTGCATTTAAACTAGCGTGAAATATTTTGAAGTCCTATAGAGCAACAGTGAGCATGCGCCAGATTTTATAGAGCCAGCGATAACCCACAATCGAACAACATCTATTATCATCCTTGATTACTATCCATCGCTATGAAATTTAAATGACCAATATTTGCAATAAATCCCCAAATCTATGTTTAAAAAATATATTAATAACATTAAAATAACCAAATGTTTATTAAAAATGGGTGTACACATACTTATCACTCCCTAACGCTGATCCAACCAGCGATAACCCAAAACTGCGATAGAAAAATCATAGACTAAGTAATATACTCTGTGGAGGAAGCAATTAGCATCACAATATTCTCTAACAGTGTCATAATATTGTGATTTGCATATTTAAATAAATACTTCAAAATTGTCTAATAATGTTATAAAAATTGTTTGAAAAAGTTAAAAAATTTAAATAATATTAGTAAATACAGAAGAAGAGCTATAGTTTACAAAAATATAACTGAAAAATCAAGTGCTAGTAGAAGTGCAGTTGAGCCAAAATTGTTATTCTCCCAGTTATATTTTATGGATGCGGAAAATGGACTCATTTTAAAGAAGGGGAAAAAAAATACCAGCATTTGAGAATAAAGTTCTTCTGAAAACGTTTGGACCAAATAGAGACGAACAGACAGCTTAATGGAGAATACTTAACAGTGAACTACACGATCTTTATAGGAAGACATATAATAAAAAAAACAGTTAAGTCTCGTAGACTGCGATGAGCAGGGCATGTGGCTCGAATGGGGAATGATAGAGGGGCTTGGAAGGTTGTTATAGGAAAACCAGAGCGAAAAACGCCCAGTTAGTAAAGCTAGAATGAGGTGGGAGAATAAAATTAACCATGATTTGATGTAACTTGATCACACAAGGGATGATTGGAAAACATTAACTCAAGATAGGGATGTATAGCGATCGTATGTCCGCGGGGCCACAAACCTACGGTTCGATAGAGCCAGTGGGTTAGTTGTTTAATTTAGATTTAGATTTATTTATTTAGCCTGGTGGAGTTAAGGCCATGTGGCCTTCTCTTCCACTCACCAGGGCAAACATATAGGCCTATTACATCAGAATATAACAATCACAATGAACTCTAATATTAAATACTAAATAAAAATTTAGATCAAAAAGATAATATCTATTATATTATGATCTATAATGCAACTAGTTAATGTTAGTTAAAATTAAGACTAAAACTAATAATAAAATGTATACAAGCAAGACATATTAAACTGTCCCTGTCTAATGTATATATAAAACAAAGAAAAATAATGAGATATAGAAAACTAATTTTACGTTTGTACAATATTTAAAACAAAAAAAGAAAATATTTGTTAATCTTAATATTTTCATAGATAATTAAATTTATTAATTGTTAGAAGAATACTATCAGTGAGGTGTATAAGTTAGTGTGTTATTAAATAATTGTTTAATTTGTTTTTGAAGGATGTTATAGTTTGACAGTCTCTGACATAGGGCGGAAGGGAATTCCATGTTTTGGTAAGCGAGACCGTAAAAGATAATGAATAATATACTGTGTTAAAGCCAGAAGAAAAACAGCCAATATTTTCTTAAATACAAAAACTTGCGTTATTGATAACATAAAGGAACATCATAAACTTTATACGTAATATTATTATTAATTAATGAAATCGTCGTCTGTTTGGTGAAAATAACACAATGTTAAGTAACTAACCGATATCTTACCTTTCAAACGATCACGTTGTGGTGAATTATTGCTAATGTCTTCGAATAGCCGATTGCAGCCAAATATATAGCTGTAAGGTTACTTAAGGTGCGTTCATGATTGTAAATAACAAAATATTAAAAAAAAAAGTTTGATAGTTATTCCAATTCTTTGCTCTTTTCATCTTCTTCTTCTTCTTCTTCTTCTTCTTATTATTATTATTATTATTATTATTATTATTATTATTATTATTATTATTATATAACCACCGATATTAATATCTGCTATATTTAACGTACATAGATTTTCTTTAGTTTTACAGCTTTTTGTCGTTCCGAAAACCAATAAGATCGAACCATTAGGAATGGATATTTACATGGATCCCAAAATTTAAAAATTGCTCTAGCGGTCGGAATTTATATTTTATCGCAAATAAATTGAATAAATATCATCATCATCATCATCATCTTCATTCATGGATTAGGTCTGTTGACCCGTTCCGACTTCAGCCCATCTCTTTCTAGGTCTGCCCACATCTCGGGTGCCTTTAGGTTTGTATTTTGTTATTTGTTTTGGATATCTATCTTCATTCATTCTGTCTATGTGTTGCTTCTCTTCTGCTGAAGTTTATGAGTAAGTTATTTTTTATTAGTAGAGGTTACCAGCCTCTAGCCAAACCCCTCTTCCTGGAGGGCAGGGGACTGGAATTTCGGAGTGAATAAATATGATTTAACTAAACAGAACAAATATACATTCCATAAGCTAACAAAATCCTGAAGAGTGGAGTTTTACCTCGAAAAAAATTTTTTATATTGCCCTTACTTACTTACTCATTGGCACTATCGAACCCGTAGGTTCATGGCCGCGCTGACATGAGCTCTCCATACATCCCTATCCTGAGATAATGCTTTCCAATCATTCCCTGTATAATCTACTTCCCTCAAATTATAGATAATGTTGTTCTCCCACCTCATTCTTGGTCTACCAACTAGGCGTTTTCCCTCTGGCTTTCCTACAAGAATCTTCCATGCACGTCTTTCATTCTCCATATTCGCAACATGTCCTGCCCATCGCAGTCTACGATACTTAATTCTTCTTATTATATCTGGCTTCCTATAAAGACCATGTAGTTCATTGTTATGTAGTCTTCTCCATTCACCTGCCTGTTCATCTCTCTTTGGTCCAGAAATTTTCCTAAGAACTTTATTCTCAAAAAACTCGTATTCTCATTTCCTCCCTTAAAGTAAGAGTCCATGTTTCGCACCCATATAATATAACTGGTAGAATAATAGTTTTATATATTTTCAGTTTAAGGTTTTTTTAAGGAGTTAAGCCCTATCAGCCGTAATTTCTGTTACTATACTGGTTACATATAATTTAATTAACAAGAGAAAAATATTTTTAATAAACCAGAAAAATCGGATCATTTGTAATGGAAATTTATCTTAGACCCAAAATTTGTAAAATGTATGTAACCAACTCTCTAGCACTATCCAATCTCTGTCTATACATCTCTATCCCCAGCTAATATTTTCCAATTATCCTTAATATTCTCCCACCTCATTCTTGGCTTCCCTACTAGGAGCTTTCCCTCTGGTTTAACTACAAGTAGTTTCCATTTCCCTCTTCCGTTCCCCATTCCTGCCACACGTCCCACCAAACACAGTCTACGAGTCCTCACTGTTCTTATTATTCTGGTTACCCCCCAAGAACATGACGTAGGTTACTGTTGGTCTCTGCAATAACTTGAATGTTAATATTTTTTTCAGTCCAACATTTTCCTAAGAACATTATTCTCAAATACTCGTAATATTTCAAATACATAGGAACAATAATCACAAATAGGAATGAGATGCACAAAGAAATTAAACATAGGCTCAATTCTGGAAATGCGTGCTATTATGTATTGCAGAGACTTTTTATGTCCCAACTCCTTTCAAAAATACGTTAAACTGAAAATATATAAAACTATTATTCTACCAGTTATATTATATGGAGGCGATACATTGTCTCTTACTTAAAGGAAGAAAGGAGATTACAAGTATATGAGAATACAGTACTTAGGAAAATTTTTGGACCAAAGAGAGATGAACAAACAGGTGAATGGAGAAGACTACAAAACAATGAACTACATGGTCTTTATAGGAAGTCAGATATAATAAGAGCAGTTAAGTCTCGTAGACTGCTATGGGCAGGACATATTGCACGTATGGAGAATGAAAGACTTGCATGGAAGCTTCTTGTAGGAAAGCCAGAGAAAAAACACCCAGTTGGTAGACCAAGAATGAGGTGGGAGAATAACATTAACTATGATTAGAGGGAAGTAGATTATACAGGGAATGATTGGAAAGCATTAGCTCAGGATAGGGATGTATGGAGAGCTTGTGTTCGCCCGGCCATGAACCTACGGGTTCGATAGTGCCAGTGAGTAAGTGAGTACTCATAATATTTTGTCTTCCTTTAAAGTAACAGTCCATCTTCCGCATCCATAAATCCCTACGTAATATAACTTGGAAAATAATCTGTTTTAACTTTATTAATTACTTTACCGTGCACCGAAACAGCTGTCACTGAATTATATAATAAATATGAAAATTAAATAAAACTACGTTTTATTTTTATTTAATTAATAAATATGGATTTTCATCAAGTAAACACCAACTCAATTGATGTTTTAACTTTTTTTTAGGAGTAGGCCTCTAAGCAAAATTTACCGAATTTTCCCGTCCTAGTACTACCTTGGTTTCCTAGATATCAGTATGAGGCGGAACGCTAGCCATGGACCATTCAAGTGACATCTATTCGAATCCAGAGCTTCCAATCATCCCCTTATATAATCTACTTCCCTCAAATTATAGTTACTGCTATCCTCCACTTCATTCTTGGTCTACCAACTGGCAGTTTTCCCTCTGGTTTTCCTATAAGAAATTTACATGCCCCTCTTTTATTCCCCATTTGTGCCATATGTCCTCTCTATCGAAATTCTATGAGACTTAACTATTATAACTGGTTTTCTATAAATATCACGGAGCTCACTATTATGTCGATCTTCTCCATTCGTCTGTCTGTTCATCTCTCTTAGGTCCAAAAAGCATGCATGTCTCAATGCTCTGCCGGTCGAAATGTTTTATTTTTTCGGGGTCAAACTCGCCAGTTAGCAATAAACAAAGTAAGGTCGAGTTCGTTAACCAGCAAAATCATATCGTTAGGAGTAGGAGTTCACCTGAAACGAAAATTTAAAATTCGCTCTGGCAGCTGCAATTTCGATTTTTCTCAACGAAACTCATTACATTCTATTGAAATAAAACGATGACATTCTGTGAAAAAATCGGTCTAGCAGCCGCTATGTTTGCATGTTGCAATTTATTTGTATAAGCCCATAACCCTTAAATTGGTAGTGCATTCTATAAGATATATTGCCTTAATTTATTTAATATTTTAAATAAGCAATGGATAATATACAGAACGAAGAAAACTATATTTCAAGTTATGTTACAAACTATTTTATTATATGTGTCCGAAACCTGGACAGTAAGTAGAAAACAAGCCGACAAGCTGTTAGCAGTAGAAATGGATTTTTGGAGGCGATCGACAAGAATTTCAAGGCATAAAGTCAGAAATAGCACAATAAGGGAAATTATGCAAGTTGAAAAAAAACATTAGGAAAAATAGAAGAAAAAGTTTGAAATTGTATGGACACCTCATAAGAATAGAACAAGAGTAGAATACCAAAGAAGATCCTTAATTGGAAAGCTAATGGAAAAAGTGGAAGAGGCAGGCCTAGAGAACGATGGATGGATGGAGTGAAGAGAAGTATGGAAGTTAGAGATTTGAGGGAAGATGCTTTAGACAGGAACCTCTGAAGACAAATCACTTTGGGTTGAAGGAGAAACACTGTATTGTTGAATATTCATAAATAACAAATAAAAAATGAAAATAATATCAGTGTAAATCATTTATTGTGTCAAATTATACAACAATATGCATTAAGCAATAACACTAATAACTTATGTTTATGCATGGTTTGTTTTCTCTGCAGTCCGTACACATTTCAATTAACTGGGCATAAAAAATTGAGTTTCTCCAATTTAAGGAATACAAAATAAATGTGTTTTTCGTAAATCAGCAATAAATATTCGACTTTCTGAGGAATTTACTTTAATATTAATATAAGTACATAATATCTTAATCAATTAAAATGGATTTTAAAAATAAACTTCGTTAATTTGTTAAAACCATGTATGCCATGTGGTACCAACTGACATGCCGAAGACAGAGCACGTTCTGAGAGGCCTACATGTTTTTAACTAATTAACGAAGATTTTAAAACAAAAATCAATTTTAATTGAGGAAGACTGATATATCAGGTACTTATATACTTATATATATATAATACTATATAACCTCATTTGTGATTACAAGGAATTTTAGAATTCCTGAAGAATTCGCTTAGTTTTTACGCAGTTCCCGCGTGACGGACATTTAATTAAGGTCACGTCTCCAATTCCATCCAACTTCAAATAAAAATCTTAAACTTTTTTCATTTAAAATATATTTTGTGTTTTTTAGATAATAATAGACCTACATTAGATTGCTTAGAGTCTTTATTAAAAAATAAAGAGGTAAAGAATTGTCAAAGTCCAGACTAGTTAGTGTTTTATTTCACGACGCTCTTTTAACAGTTCAGGACATTTGCGTCGCAATTCAAATCTGGTCGTGATAAAATGAGCATTGATAATTAAATTTCAACCCAGAATAGCCTTGACGACTGAGGGGGAAAAAAAGCCATCTAAGGTTGATCGGCACCGGGATTTGAACAATGGACCCCTCTAATCATCTTATGCATCACACGTTGGGGTCTCGTGAGTCCGTTATGATCTCATGCCAGCGTTTTTGTAAGTCTAGAAGTTTCTTAACCCTTCTGATGTATAAACAACTATCTGAGTTGGGTGAACCACTGACTTTTAAATATAGATACAATGGACATGCATAAAATTTAATTCCATGCAAAAGGTTAAATAACCTTGAATTAACTTAACAACGGTTAAAACCTAAAGTTACTATAGTTACGGCTTAAAAGTTACACAACGTGTTGGTCTAGTTGTAGCATTCCTAACGTTGTTACATAACTGTAAATCAGGCATTCGCGGTAAATATTAATTTATTGTGGAAATAATATAAGTTCCCGTTGTTACACATATGCAACAAGGGGCTTTATAGGGTTAATATAATTCATTGTTGTCGTCGTTATTTTTACTGTTATTGTTAATTATTTATTATTATTATTATTATTATTATTATTATTATTATTATTATTATTATTATTATTATTATTATTAAATTCCTACCAGGGAAATGAAAAGAATTTAAGTACAGAAATGGATGTTTTAAGAAGATCAGCTGGAAAATCTAGAATGGATAGAATACGAAATAAAGAAATAAGGGAAATTATGAGTGTACAAGAGGAGCCGGACATCATAAACATTATAGAAAAGAAAAGGTTACAGTGGTATGGCCATGTCAAAAAATTCCAGAACAAAGATTGCCTAAAATTGTTATGGAATGGATCCCAATGGAAAGGAGGAAGAGAGAAAGACCGAAAAAAACTTGGATAGAAGGGGTACAAGCAGATATGAATATCAGAGGAATGGAGGAAGATCAATGGATGGACAGAGAGGAATGGCGTTTGGTTTCCGGAATACGGCGGCAGCTGCCATGATACCGGATTATTATTATTATTATTATTATTATTATTATTATTATTATTATTATTATTATTATTATTATTACAATGCTACAAAAATGATGGAAACAATAATAGACCTAACCGCCATTACAGAACATTTTTGGCGAATCCCTTAAAATATTTCGCGAACCACAGGTTGGGAAACGATGTCTAGGCCATCTAGTGGTATCTGTGCTTAGGGCATGATCTTTCCACTGTGTAACACCACATAAAGTTGAAATAAAAAAATATGAATCACAATAGACTTCATACAGGAGTCAGAAAAAAAAAAGTGAATGTTTAACAAAAAAAATATTGACATACAAGAATTACAAAGGGAAATAGAAGTGGCACATTTTAGAAAAACAACGGGTCATGACTGTCTTGCAAAACACCTTTACAAAATCAATGTTGTGACTCACCGAAATTCTTTATATACAATCATGGAGATGAAAAAAATTGACGAAGCCCATCTGAAGAAATGCATCGTTGTCAAGAATGAAGATTCTAAGGGGGGAATTCATGAAACCATCTTTAAGCAAAGATCGACTCTTTCCCCCTCTCTACGTCATAGAGGGGGTTAAGAGTCGCTCTTTGCGTAAAGATGGTTTCAAGAATTTTGCCCTAAGACCTCAAAGTATTAGAGAGCAAGATTGTTAATGACTTGAGTGTTAGAAGCAGCACATTAGATAACATATTGCTGAACATAAAGAAATGTAGAGACTATTTTTAGTTCTTTAAAGTACTCTCAGTTTTACGGTGTTCAAGTAACAGCGTTCGTCTGTTCTTATCATAAACCTCATTTCAGCTGCTGTTACCCATCTTGTACTTGTGGACATGAACCAGCAAAAGCGTGGGGTGCTCTATATCAATTATATATTTGATAATAAACAGATATTGGTAAAAGTAAAGTCTCTAAGAAGAAAATATAAAAACCATAAAAAGGACCCCACGCTTTTGATGGTAAAATTATTTTTTTGTAGATAAATATAGTTTTATTCTAAATGTGTTGGAGATGATTTTTTTTGTTGACCACTTTAATATTATCCCAAGTGTGTTGGAAATTAAAATTATTTTACATTTTTTAGTTCGGTTTTCTAATAAAGCGTGTTGTATTAGTTTTTTAAACTATTATTTACTTTTTAGTTTTAATATTTTACAGAATAAGATAAAAAATTAAATATCTTCAAATTCGATACTATTGTAGTATGAGCTAAAAGTAATGCTCTTCTAAAAGAAACCCTCAGGACCCAATTTGAACCAGCGACCTATGGATTACTGAATTTATATACAACTACAGTCCACCGCTCTACCAACTGAGCTCTCACAACGACTGAATAAGAACTTGGTAAGACCGCAACCTATTACACCGGTTTTTATTATTTTGATTTTCTGCTGATTCTGGCCAGGATTTTAGAAACATTTATGAAATTATTGTATTGTCATTGGGACACGCCGTAGCGTAGTGATTAAGGCACTGCGCAACAAGCCGGAAGGTCGAGGGTTCAAGTCCCGGCGGGGGTCAGGATTTTTAAACTGACCAAAACCTTCTGGCGGCACTATAGCCCTGGGGTCGACTCAGCCTCTAACGGAAATGAGTACCAGACGCTTGTTCTGGGGTAAAGGCGGCCGTCACGCAGGGCTGACAACCCGGCTGACATCAAGTTCCGATTGTCTAGAAATAGTGGGAGCCTTAACCTCCCACTACCCCAAGGGCCTCCTGAGGCCTGTAGTGGGATCACTTCACTTTACTTTACTTTGTATTGTCATTGGTCCTTTACAAGCATACAAAGTTTCAAGTCGATCCAATGATTTTAAGTGGGTGAAAATCGCGTTGAAAGATTCCATTACATAGATACAGGTCAAGCTAATATAAAGCGTGTAAGAAAATATATTTCGAACACAAATGTAGAGTTAAATGGGCTTATAACTAACAGAAGAGTTGATAACTACAAAAGGGTTATTTCAAGGGTGCACTATGTCACCGACATTTAAAATATACATAGATATTGTATTACAGGAATGGTTAAAGAAATGTAAACCAATGGGGTTAAAATTAAAAGAGAACAAATACATACATAACTTAAAATTAAATGAGAACAAATACATAAGTTATTATTCGCAGATGATCAAGTGGCAGTCACTTCAGGATGTGAATATGCAAACTATATGGGTAGGAAACTAGAGGAAGAATATTCAACATGGGGTTTAACAATTGTAATAAAAGAGAATATATGAGCATAGATATTTCCAAGGAATTAGAAATAAATGGAACAAAGATTAAAACAGTAGAATATTTTAAGTATTTGGGATCAATAGTTAAAAAAATGGTTCATCTGAATTAGACATCGAAAAAATAGAATAATAGACACAAAAAGTTATTGGCGTATTTAATTCTATTCTATGGAGTAAGGATATAATCAAGGGACCAAGGAAGACCAAAACATCGGTGGAAAGATCAAGACCATCTTCGCTAGGTTTACGAATTTGTTCATGATGATGATGATGATGGATATAATCAAGAGGATCAAATTAATAATATATATATCACAATTGTGAAGAGTATTTTATTGTATGGTGGCGGAAACAAGGCACGCTTGAAGTACAAACACGGAAATAAATTATTGATCACAGAAATGGGCTTTTTAAGAAGATCGGCAAGAATATCAAATTTAAGATAAACTTATAAATACATACAATAAGTGCGAAATAATGGACAATGTAGAAAAAGATATTGTACACGAGATTGAAGAAATCCAACTAAGATGGTATGGACATATGAGAAGAAGGAATACAGAAACAAACAAAGGAGTATTGAAATGGATACCTCCTGGAAAAGGGAAATGTGATAGACCAAAGCCAACGCGGATAAAGGGAATTCTAGACAACATGAAGAGAAATATGACAGAAGCGTAACAGCGCAAGACCTGTGGAAAGTGTGTGAGAAAGAAAAAAAAAATATATATATATATATATATATATATTGGTTGAGGATACCTGTGTAAATAACAAACAATCCTGAAATAGAAAGAAAAAAAACTAATGTATGACGAGTTATAGACTAAATAATTAAATGAATTAACTCGTTTCCCTCAGGGGTCCTCATCTAGGGGATATGTGGATGGCGACCACAAGGTGCCCAAGCTGAGCAAAACATTTCTTCCACTTACTTGTGCTTTGCACTCTTTTAACTTTACTATCTAACCTTCTTCTTCTTCCGAATGCAGTATTGGGTGATGATGCCCGTTCTGCGACTACAAAAACTGATCTTTCCATCGATTGAAGGGTCTTCCGAGGTCTCTTTTGCCTTTAGGGTTGAGGTGGTAAATCATCTTTGGTAAACGGGAATTTGACATTCTCTGGACGTGTTCGAACCATTTAATCAGACTATTTAACTCATGCCCCAAATGGGAGTCAATGACCAATCACGTTTCAATTATTTCTGTTTTACAACCAATCAGAGTCGTGTTTCACTAAATATTTATCAGTGTTATAATTACCATATTAAAGAAAGCTCCTCCTTACAATATTGCATTCCTTTGGCAATAAATAGTATGATCTCGTTGCAGTGATAAACAAAAGAAGCGGTAGAAGCGTACCTATCGTTTCTCATTTGTTTTCAAACATCGCCGTTTACATTAAATATATAAATATTTTAAAATAACTATAGTTAAATAATGATTTGTGAGTTAACATCTTATATGGTCACACGTAGAAATACATTATATAATGGAAATGGACAGCTAATGACAAATGAGGGAAATTTTGAGGAAGTGGCTGAATTCAAATACCTAGGAACAATAATCACAAATAGGAATGAGATGCACAAAGAAATTAAACATAGGTTAAATTCTGGAAATGCATGCTATTATGCATTGCAGAGACTTTTGATGTCCCAACTCCTTTCAAAAAACGTTAAGCTGAAAATATATAAAACTATTATTCTACCAGTTATATTATATGGGTGCGAAACATGGACTCTTACTTTAAGGGAGGAAGGGAGATTACGGGTATTTGAGAATAAAGTTCTTAGGAAAATTTTTGGACCAAAGAGAGATGAACAGAGAGGTGAATGGAGAAGACTACATAACGGTGAACTGCACGGTCTTTATAGGAAGCCAGATATAATAAGAACAGTTAAGTCGCGTAGACTGCGATGGGCAGGACATGTTGCGCGTATGGGGAATGAAAGACGTGCATGGAAACTTCTTGTAGGAAAGCCAGAAGGAAAACGCCCAGTTGGTAGACCAAGAATGAGGTGGGAGAACAACATTAACTATGATTTGAGGGAAGTAGATTATACAGGGAATGATTGGAAAGCATTAGCTCAGGATAGGGATGTATGGAGAGCTTATGTCCATGCGGCCATGAACCTACGGGTTCGATAGTGCCAGTGAGTAAGTAAGTAAGTAAGTAAGAGTAAACATCTTAATTTTATTCGTTAAATAGTCCTAACAAATGCCACTCTTGATTTCCAAATTCTCTAGATAAATTCACTCCTCACTTCGTGAGTCGTGAATTTATCGATAATTTGGAAATCACTCGTGGCATTACTTATGATAATTTTGTATATGTTCAACCATTTCCCTACTATTCCACTGCATCCTTATCTCATCACTTTTCATTCTATCCCTTAATGTTACTCCAGTTAGTGATCGGAGGAATATCATTTGTGAACTATTAATGCGGGATTTATCTTTTGCTCGAAGTGTCCAGACAGAAATGGGAGATTATCATATGATCTATTCAGGAGTAGAAAAGACAGAAAGAGCCAAATCTGGAATTGCTATCTAACCTCTCTTGGTTAACTCTTGTTTTTTTCGACTCCGACGCTATTAGGGCATCCGAGGGCTAGGGAGTCTTTCCTTTCTTCCATTTCTTCTTTCCTTTATTTTCTTTTCTTCTCCAGAAAAGCCTGACCAGAGGCTATAAGATGGCAGCCCCATCACTGGTCTTGCCTTCCTTTGGCCAGCAACCAATCGAAGGGACTATTATTATGCTTTCAAGTCTTATACGAGAATTTCCGGGAAGGATCAAAACGCTGGAGGGAAAATGTTCTATAGGATCGTAACAGGCCTTGGCCTAATACTTGGAAGGAAGAAGAAGAAGAATTAACTCGTTCAATCAGTATATCATAACATTAACCATAATTTGAGGAAAGTAGATTATAGAGAGAATGATTGGAAAACTTTAGCTCAGGATAGAGATGTATGGAGAGCTTATGTCCGTACGGCCATGAACGTACGGGTTCGGTACTGCCAGTGAGTTAATCAGTGTACTATAACAGAACCCTCGAGTATTGAACTGATGTCTATTAGGTCACATTTTCGTAAAATTTAATTTTCTTTTTACTTTTGGTTTAAATCATAAATTGTATAAATAGGCAAACGTTTTTTTTTTTTTTGCTTTAATGGGCACTTGGTAACGCTATAAAAATAAAAGTATGAAATAAATACACTCTGTGGCTATCAGTAGATGTGATCAAGTGTAAATAAACCAAGGGTGGACATGTCACACCATTTTAATATTCAAGGGTTCAATTTACTTGGAATTAGATTTTGTCCTAAAATGCCAAGACTCTCCCCCCCCCCCCCGTTTAATTTTTTTCCTCAGTGTTCCAGGTTAACATTTCGTGGCATTGGCGTAATTTTAAACTAACTTCTGAGATTAGGGCGCCTATAAGGCGGGGTTACGACTGCCCCGATTATATGATGGGTGATGATAATGTTGAGCCAGGAGAATCCTTAATCCTAAACTTAATATATGGCGAATATGAATAATTATGATGGCTATATGATGTTTGGGGACCATTTGGGTCTTAAAGTTTCCTGACATTTGTCTTACATGCGAGAAGAAAAAAAAAACCTCGCCCAAGAAACTTGTCCCGACCGGGGATCGAACCCGTCTGAAACATAACTCACTTCATAATTGTATGCTTACTGGAATCTCTGAAAGCAGGCCAAATTGTATTAATAAACTAATATATGAAATACACTTTATTCACCGTTTAAAATTAATGCAACACAGACTTACGATTATATAATGCAAAATACAATATTTAAAACCTATGTTGGGCTTTGTTATGCTTTATAAAGAAAATTATATAGTTCATTTATTAAAAATTAAATAGTTAAATTATATAGTTCATTTATTAAAAATAAAATAGTTAAATTATGTAGTTCATTTTTTTTTAAATTAAATAGTTAGATTATATAGTTCATTTTTTATTTTTCTAGCCAATGTAAGTAAAAATATTTTTCACTCACGTTAGACAATTTTAGTAGCCTACACTGAAATACACAAAATACTCAAATAGTCGCCATCTATGTCTCAAAATAAAATACATTCCATTCCAACCTTTTAAGTTCAGTTGTATACATTTGTTTTCACTCTTACCATCTTCTTCGCATTTTTTATTTTTTTAAATTTCTGTATGGGTTATTTTTTTAATCTTCTTCTTCTACTACAAGGTTTAGGCTATGCAGCCTGTTCCGGCGAGGTTAAAAGTGGAGTCCATCTTCTGCGTGGTCGGCCAACATCTCTTGTTCCTCTGGGATTATACAGGAAGGTTCTTTTTGGCATTCTTTCGTTGTTCATTCTCATTAAGTGTTCTGTCCATTTCGTATTATTTTCGCTGATTTTATCTTCAATTTTATATATATTTAATTCTTCTCGTATAGTTTCATTCCTTATTCTATCCGCTCTTGTGCATCCTTTCACATTACGTAAAAACAGCATTTCCGCAGTTTGTATCCTCCTTTTATCCCTTGATTTCATTATCCAATTTTCACTTCCATACAACAACAAAGGAACAGCCATTGTTTTATATAATTTAAGTTTCGTATCTTTCCTTGTTTTCCGACCTAAGGTTCTTTTTATGGTTCCACAAATACCTGAAATTTATTTACTTTATTTTCTATATCTTTATTTTCTCCATAAGTTATATCACATCCTAAATATTGGAAATGTGATACTTGTTCTATTATTTTGTTATCCAGTACAATTTTTGATCTAATTCCATATTTACCAATAAATGCCATTACTTTTGACTTATTTATTGATATTTTACAATTATATCTATTGGCTATTAATTTAAATTTATATGCTAACATTTGGAGCTCATTTTCAGATTCTGCTAAAAGTACAACATCGTCAGCGAATAATAAAGCATTTATTTTATCTTCATTATCAATTAATATTCCTTCATCAGTTAAAACCTTCTTCCATTCTTTTATTACAAAAATAAGCGTTTCAACAATTTTATATCAACAATAAAACGTTACGTTACATTACAAGTATATTAATATGAATTACAGTCGAAAATTGTAAGGAAACTAGTCAAATTATAATATTTTAAAATTGATAAAATTCTAATTTTATGTTAATGTTATCGAATATTAAAATTGCTTATAAGTTTGTCGTTATTGGCATGATTCGGTTATATTTTCACATCTTGACAGTTGAATTTCAATGAGATTTGGAAAAAAATGGGGTAAGTATGTTAGATAAACATTATGGATGTATTGATTGTTCAAAAGTAAGTATTTCAAATTTCGTAAATTAAATAATAAAGAAATATCGTAATACATTTTTGTCTCACTATCTGATAAATCTAAAAATTCCAAATATGGACAGCATCCGTTTATAATTTTGAGAACTTCTGAAGAAAATCCTGGCTTACAAAACGATACGTCCAAATGTCTCATATATATGGACAGTTAACTATCCCAATAAATGCATCGTCAGTCAAATAATTTGCTTGTATTTTTAAATGTTGCAAATTTGGACAAAGATTCCATATTATGTGAAGATGAATATTTTTAAAATTTGCTTCACAAATTATTTCTAATTTCATTAAACTACTAAGTTCTACTTGCACTGGAATTGTGTTATTAATTGTTACTCGATATGATATATTAATGTGTATGTCTTCTATATTTTTCAAAAAATATTAAATTTGAAAAATTTATGTTAGCAATTCCATCAGTACCTATTATACATATCTTTTTTAGATTCTTATATTGATATATTATGTCCATTATATTATCATCTATTTTTGGACCAAAAATAAGGTATTCCAAGGACTGAGAGTTATATTTGATCGAAGTAACATATCTTGCGTAATTTTCATGGATTATGGTATCTGAAAATCTATTTCCATTGTATACATAATTTTTCATATTTCCTTCTCCACTCAGAAAAACAGACGAGCTATTTTCCTCATATTTTTTACCATAGAACTTAGCGAAATCCATATAAAACTTTCTATTACCACAATAAACTAAAAGTTCTTCCAGATTCGGTTGTGCTGTCAACATTTGGCAAACCTGTTCCCACGTAGGGCCATATTTTTTTAAACAATGAAAACTTATTATTCGTCTAGGTAAGTCTAAAAATTGATCAACTATATTTTCGATGTCCCTTCCATGTTGTAAACAAAAATATGCAAGATTTCGGTATTTTCTAAGAGATGCAATTATTTCTTCATCGTCGGTGCCTCTTGGCGGTACGTAAGTATCAACTAGACAATCGCCCATGGAATGTATCTTAAGAGAATCCTCGATTTTCAAACTGAAACAATATAATATTACAAGTACAATCTTATACCCAGTTTCACCAAATGATGTTAAGGTTTAAGTGTTTTTATTTTACTCCATGGCACGGTGGGCTTGGAAGGCACTTGGCCTACTTGCCGGCTGCTGGCCTCACATAATGCACGTGTTAAATAACACAGGGGCTCAACTGCACTCCTGCTAGCGCTTGATTTTTCAGTTATATTGTTGTAAACTATAGCTCTTCTTCTATATTTACTAACATTATGTAATATTTTAAAATTTTTCTAACAATTTTTATAACATTATTAGACAGTTTTGAAGTATTTATTTAAATATGCAAATCACCATATAATGACACTGTTAGGCAATATTGCGATGCCAACTACTATTTTCTCCACAGAGTACATTACTTAGTCTATAATTTTTCTATCGCTGTTTTGTGTTATCGCTGGTTGGATCAGCGTTAGGGAGTAATAAGTAAGTGTACACCCATTTTTAATAAGCGTTTGGTAATTTTAATATTATTAATATATATTTTTAAAATAGATTTGGGGATTTATTGCAAATTTAAATTTCATAGCAGCGGATGATAATCGATATGTGGTTCGATTGTGGGTTATCGCTGGCTCTAAACTCTGGCGCATGCGCACTGTTGTTCTATAGGACTTTGAAAACATTTCACGCTAGTTAAGTGCAGCTTTTCCTCACACAGGTAGACGATCATCCTGCCAGTGTAGCCGTTATAGTTTTCTCAACCGGGAACCGCTACTTATTGTTGCATCCCAAATTCCGCACGATTGTCAATTCCTGACAATCTGTCCATTGAAATGCTACACAAGCTTCCAGGACGAGGAGAAATTGATGAAGATATCGGCAAGTGACTGTATGAGCAAAAGTCAGTTAACCAATCTTTAACAGACGAATAAATTAAAGTGTGCAGGAAAGTAAGTACGAAAGCGATGAAAAAACAACGAAAGATAATAAAAGTTTCAGACACACTCAATAATCCGGTACTTTCGTTAATTCGGCACCCCTCTCTGCAGGGAATGGCCGCATTCACGAGAGCGTAATAATTTAATGAATTTTTACAGTTTCTACATTAGATCGAATATTCATGACTATCCCACAAAATCTATGATATCAATGATTTCTCGGAAAAACTCTACTTATACTAGCGTGAAATATTTTCAAAGTCCTATAGAAAAACAGTGCGCATGCGCCAGAATTTATAGAGTCAACGATAAATCCACAATCGATTACCATCCTCGATTACTGTCCGTCGCTATGAAATTTAAATAACCAATATTTGCAATAAATCCCCAAATCTATGTTAAAAATATATTAATAATATCAAAATTACCAAAGTTTATTAAAAATGGGTGTACACTTACTTATCACTCCCTAACGCTGATCCAACCAGCGATAACCCAAATAGTAATATGAAAATCATAGACTAAGTAATATACTCTGTGGAGAAAATAGCAGTTAGCTTCACAATATTGACTAACTTACTTACTTACTCACTGGCACTATCGAACCCGTAGGTTCATGGCCGCGCGGACATAAGCTCTCCATATATCCCTATCCTGAGCTAATGCTTTCCAATCATTCCCTGTATAATCTACTTCCCTCAAATCATAGTTAATGTTATTCTCCCACCTCATTATTGGTCTACCCACTGGGCGCTTTCCTTCTGGTTTTCCTACTAGAAGCTTCCATGCACGTCTTTCATTCCTCATTCGTGCCACATGTCCTGCCCATCGCAATCTACGAGACTTAACTGTTCTTATTATATCTGGCTTCGTATAGAGACCATGTAGTTCACTGTTAATCTAGTATTCTCCATTCACCTGTCTGTTCATCTCTCTTTGGTCCAAAAATGTTCCGAAGTACTTTATTCTCAAATACTCGTAATCTCCTTTCCTCCCTTAAAGTAAGAGTCCATGTTTCGCATCCATATAACATAACTAGTAGAATAACAGTTTTATATATTTTCAGTTTAACGCTTTTTTGAAAGGAGTTGGAACGTCAAGAGTCTCTGCAATGCATAATAGCACGCATTTCCAGAATTGAGCCTATGTTTAATTTCTTTGTGCATCTCATTCCTGTTTGTGATTATTGTCCCTAGGTATTTGAATTCAGCCACTTCCTCAAAATTTCCCTCATTTGCCATTAGCTGTCCATTTCCATTATATAATGTATTTCTATGTGTAACCATATATTTAGTTTTATTGATATTTACTTCCAGTCCCAATTTCTTAGTGTTACTCACTAGTGTATGCGTGTTGTCCTTTAGTATCTCCTCGCTATCGGACAATAATACTACATCATCAGCATAAACTAACAGCTTATAAATACCAACAATATTGACTAACAGTGTCAAAAATTGTGATTTGCGTATTTAAATAAATACTTCAAAATTGTCTAATAATATTATAAAAATTGTTTGAGAAAGTTTAAAATATTAAATAATGTTAGTAAATAAGAAGAAGAGCCATAGTTTACACAAATATAACTGAAAAAATCAAGCGTTAGTAGAAGTGCAGTTGAGCCGATTTATCTACACCAGACTAAATAAAATTGAAAAATGGAACAACATTGGTAATAAACATGTTTAATAAGTTACCTTCAGAAGTGAATATTTTGTCTACTAATACATTGAAGGGTGAGTTCATCGAGTTGAAAGAAATCAGATCTAAATTTAAAACAGGCTATTTAAAATAAACAATATTTAATGTGTAACCAGTCAATACAAAATTTATCCAAGAAACTTTAACCTTCATAAATGACCCCTCTCTCATGGCATCGAAGTCTCTTTTTTTGATAGAATATGTAAGGCGTTGCATATGACGCAACTATTATTTTGTTTTAAATATTTATTTAATTGGCTTTGCCATAATAAATTAATATATTATTAATAAAGTAAAGTAAGCCCATGTTTCCCTTAACAGAGATTTAGGCGCTCTCTCCTTACAGGGAAAAATTTGAACCATACCAATTTAGTTATACTCGTTTTCATATGTCATTTGTGTAGTCCTTGGTCAGCGTTCCATCTCATACTGACATCTAGGAAACCAAGGTAGTACTAGGACGGGAAAATGCGGTAAAATTTTGCTTAGAGGCCTTTTCATTCACGCTTAAGGATCTCTTACGAGCCTGAAAATCTTCAGACTCGGGACCCACGGCTTAAAGTCCCTCCCGGAGAACTTGCTCCTTGGAGTTTTTCCATCCTAAAAAAAATCCATCGACTCAGGCCGAGTTTGAACCCGCGACCCTCGGGACCAGAGGCGAGGAACATAACCACTAGTCCACCGCGGCCGATATGTTTAATCAAAGGCCAAATATATGTTCACACATAGAACAACAATATATAATGGAAATGGACAGCTAAAGACAAATGGGATAAATTTTGAAGAAGTGGCTGAATGCAAATACCTCCGAAAAATAATTACAAATAGGAATGAGCTGAACAAAGAAATTTAACATAGGCTCAATTCTGGAAATGCATGCTATTATCTATTATGGGGACTCTTGTCGTCCAAACTCATTTCAAAAAACATTAAACTGAAAATATATATAACTTATTTTCCAATTTATATTATATTAATGCGAAACATGGACTCTTACTTCAAAAGAGGAAACAAAAATTACGGGTATCTGAAAATAAAATTCTTAGGATTTTTTTTTAACCAGAGAGATGAACAGACAGTTTAATGGAGAAAACTACATAACAGCGAGCTACAAGGTCTTTATAGGAAGTCAGATATAATAAAAACAGTTAAGTCTCGTAGACTGCGATGGGCAGGAAATGTGGCTCGAATGGGGAATGAAAGATATGCATGGAAGCTTCTTGTACGAAACAACAGTTAATGTATCACTAGTTAATACAGAATTCTTATTGGTAAACCAAGAATGAGGTGGGAGAATGACATTGGCCATGATTTAACGGAAGTAGATTACACAGGGGATGATTGGAAAAGTATTAGCTCAGGATAGGGATGTATGGAGAGCATATGTCCACATGGCCATGAACCTTCGGGTTCGATAGAGCCACTGAGTTGTTTATTACAGCCAAAGGAATAACAGAGTTATTTTTTTCTTAAAAAGAGAAACTTGCAGTTGATCAAATAATTTTTGCAGGGGATGAAGATGATATGAAATATATGATACATAAACTAATGGAAGAATATAAAAAGTGGGGACTGAATATAAATTTACAGAAAACAGAGTATATGTGTTTGGGAAAGGCTGTGGATGACCTCCTACTCGAAACAGGGAAAATAAGAAAATGTTATTTTGTTTAATATCTTGGGTCAATAATTACAAGTTTAGGTACCCGTGAGAGAGATGTACAGACTAAAATTGCAATGACAAAAAATGTAATTAAGACATTACATGGAATAATTTGGAACAAAAATATTACAAAGGAAACTAAAATGAAAATGTATAAGAGCATAATACAGAATATTTTGTCATATGGAAGTGAAACTTGGTCTTTGACGGAATTACAAAAGAATAAAATTAGAACAGTTGAATTTGATTATTTTAGAAGAAGCCTCCAAAAAACAAAGACAGGATAAAATAAGAAATGAATTCCTTTGGAGAGAAATGAATGTCACTACATCTGTTGTTAAGAGGATTGAAAATCAAACGCTTAAATGGTATGGCCATGTACAAAGAATGAAAAATGAAAGATGGCCAAGAAATATATACCGGTGGTCACCCCTGGAAGAAATAAACGTGCAGACCAAGATGGAAATGGAAAACCGACGTCAGAACTATAATGGATGATAGGAATTTGGAAGAGGGAGATTGGAATGATAGAGATAAATGGAAACTGAAGACGGCAAACCTATAAGTGGGGGAAAGCTGAAAAAGAAGAAGAAAAAGAGAGGAAAAACTGCACTTAAACTAGCGTGAAATATTTTCAAAGCCCTATACCACAACAGTGCGCATGCGCCGGAGTTTATAGAGCCAGTGATAACCCACAATCGAACCTCTTATCGATTATCATCCTTTTATTACTATCCGTCGCTATAAAATTTAAATGGCCAATATTTGCAATAAATCCCCAAATCTATGTTTAAAAAATATATTAATAACATTAAAATTACCAAACGTTTATTAAAAATGGGCATACACTTACTTATCACTCCCTAACGCTGATCCAACCAGCGATAACTCAAAACAGCGATGGAAAAATCATAGATTAAGTAATATACTCTGTGAAGAAAATAGCAATTAGCATCACAATATTGTCTAACAGTGTCATAATATTGTGATTTGCATATTTAAGCACGAAATAAGAAACATTTGATCCCTCACCTTAGAGACGGCAATGCTGTTATTTAGAGCAAAAATTCTACCAATACTGACATACGGCATAGAAATCACATGGACACATTTAACAATGAAGAATCTTTCCTCTCTAGAAAGGGTGAAAGCGAGATATATAAAGGCAGTATTAGGAGTGTCAAAAGTAACACATTCAAGACTCGCATACCTACTGGCGAAGGAAACTTTCCTCATCGACGACCTCAGAACAAGCATACTCTTACCCAGCACCAGCGCATCTGAGCAGCTGCTAGCAACATTGAACAGAAAAAGAGAAGAAATACATCCAGAATTCTAGAGCACCGGGGCAATGGTGGACCGTGCGTGGACAAAAGAAAATTTCGAAATGAGACACGTCATCACTAGGTTGGCAGTCCATGGATTCCACCACCTGATATGCAGCAACACAAAATTTCATGAAGCAAATATAGACTGTAAATGTACGCTATGCGAAAAATCGTGTGACCGATATCACATTGAGCTATGCACAAAAAGAACAAAGACAATGTGTGAATACGCAAATATGTAAATTTAAAATGTATTCTACTTTAATCCTGGCTATTTGGCTGCAATAAAATTATATAATATAATTTATTATTATTATATTAAAATAAATACTTCAAAATTGTCTAATAATGTTATAAAAATTGTTTGAAAACGTTTAAACTAGTAAATACAGCTATAGTTTACAACAATATAACTGAAAAATCAAGCGCTAGTAGAAGTGCAGTTGAGCCAAAAGAGAAACTTACTTCAAAATTGTCTAATACATAATGTTATAAAAATTGTTTGAAAACGTTTAAAATATTAAATAATGTTAGTAAATACAGAAGAAGAGCTATAGTTTACAACAATATAACTGAAAAATCAAGCGCTAGTAGAAGTGCAGTTTAGCCAAAAGAGAAACTTACGTTGGCGGTAAAATAAAGGAACATGATAAACATTGCACACAATTAATGAAATCGTCGCCTCCGCGGTGAAAATAATAACAACGTTAAATAATAACAACGTTCAATAACAACGAATAAAATTAGAGTTATCAACAAAAAGAAAATAATGTTACCATCAAAAGCGTGGGGTGCTCTATATCAATTAATATAATTGATAATAAACAGATATTGGTAAAAGTAAGCTCTCTAAGAAGAAAATGTAAAAATCATAAAAAGCACCCCACGCTTTTGATGGTAAAATTATTTTCTTTTTGTTGATAACTCTAATTTTATTCTACATGTGTTGGAGATGATTTTTTTGTTGAGCACTTTATTTTATCCCAAGCGTATTGGAAATTAAAATTATTTTTCATTTTTTTAGTATTCTAATAAAGCGTTTTCTAAATCGTTTTTTAAAACTATTATTTATTTTTTATTTTTTAGTTTTAATATTTTACAGAATAAGATAAAAATGTAAATATCTTTAAATTCGATACTATTGTAGTATGAGCTAAAAGTAATACTCTTCTATAAAAAAATCCCTCCCAACCGGATTTGAACCAGCGACGTATGGATTACTGAAATTATATACCACTAAGAGTTCACTGCTCTACCAACTGAGCTCTTATAACGATTGACTAAAAACTCGACAAGTCCGCAACCTATTATACCAGTTTTCATTTTTTTTTATTTTCGGATGATTCTGGCCAGGATTTTAGAAACAAAATATGAAATTATTGTATTGTCACGGGTCCTCTACACGTATACAAAGTTTCAAGTCGATCCAATGTTTCTAAGTGGGTGAAAATCGCGTTGAAAGATTCCGTTACATAGATACAAAAACACTTTTTTGATTTTCTGATGATTATGGCCAGGATTTTAGAAAATAAATATGAAATTATTGTATTGTCACGGGTCCTCTACAAGTATACAAAGTTTCAAGTCGATCCAATGATTTTAAGTGGGTGAAAATCGCGTTGAAAGATTCCGTTACATAGATAGATGGATGGATGGATGGATGGATGGATGGATGGATGGATGGATGGATGGATGGATGGATGGATGGATGGATGGATGGATGGATGGATGGATGGATAGATAGATAGATAGATAGATAGATAGATAGATAGATAGATAGATAGATAGATAGATAGATAGATAGATAGATAGATAGATAGATAGATAGATAGATAGATAGATAGATAGATAGATAGATAGATAGATAGATAGATAGATAGATAGATAGATAGATAGATAGATAGATAGATAGATAGATAGATAGATAGATAGATAGATAGATAGATAGATAGATAGATAGATAGATAGATAGATAGATAGATAGATAGATAGATAGATAGATAGATAGATAGATAGATATATAGATAGATAGATAGATAGATAGATAGATAGATAGATAGATAGATAGATAGATAGATAGATAGATAGATAGATAGATAGATAGATAGATAGATAGATAGATAGATAGATAGATAGATAGATAGATAGATAGATAGATAGATAGATGGATGGATGGATGGATGGATTGATGGATGGATGGATGGATTGATGGATAGATGGATGGATGGATGGAGGTCAAGCTCATATAAAGCGTGTAATTATTCTTATTCTTTGCTCCTTTCTTCATAATCTTTCTTTCTTCTTATTCCGCTTCTTCTTATTCTATAATCATCGATATTAATATCTGCTATATTTAACGTAGACCTATATAGATATTCTTTAGTTCCTTTACTGCTTTTCGTTGTTCCGAAAACCAGTAAAATCGAACCATTAGGAATGGATATTTACGTGGAACTCAAAGTATAAAAATTACTCTAGCGGTTGGAATTTCTGTTCTATCGCAAAGAAACTGGATACATATGATTTCACTAAACAGAAGAAATATAGTGATGATCTTGAAGAAGATTTTCGGGCTGTAGGCCGTGGTCGTGAGGTGAACTACAAGCCTCACGACCACGGCCTACAGCCCGAAAACCTTCTTCAAGATCATCGTAGCAACTCCGGCCGTGAAAGTCTACGTGAATACAGAAGAAATATAGATTCTGTACTTACTCACTGGCACTATCGAACCCGTAGGTTCATGGCCGCGCGGATATAAGCTCTCCATACACCCCTATCCTGAGCTAATGCTTTCCAATCATTCTCTGTATAATCTACTTCCCTCAAATCATAGTTAATGTTATTCTCCCACCTCATTCTTGGTCTACCAACTGGGCGTTTTCCCTCTGGCTTTCCTACAAGAAGCTTCCATGCAAGTCTTTCATTCCCCATACGTGCAACATGTCCTGCCCATCATAGTCTACGAGATTTAACTGTTCTTATTATATCTGGCTTCCTATAAAGATCACGAATTTCATTGTTATGTAGTCTTCCCATTCACCTGTTTTTTCATCTCTCTTTGGTCCAAAAATTTTCCTAAGTACTTTATTCTCAAATACTAGTAATCTCCTTTCCTCCCTTAAAGTAGGAGTCCTTGTTTCGCACCCATATAATATAACTGGTAGAATAATAGTTTTATATATTTTCAGTTTAACGTTTTTTGAAAGGAATTGGGACATCAAGAGTCCGTAAAATTTTACCCCAATTGAAGCCATGTCCGCATTTCTTGACGGTTGTATTTTTACGGTGAAAGATCGTCACTCTTTCGACCAAGGTACTTTTTTCGTCTGGCTTATCACCTTCGACCAGTCCGGCATGGGTAACCCTATCGGCAGCAATGCTACCGCCGGCATAGCTCTCAGGATCATTTAAGCACGCAAGCCACTCCACCATGACAAGGTAAAGATACCATGATTTTCAGACTAGTTAGTGTTTTATTTCACGACGCTCTTTAACAATTCAGGACATTAGCGTCGCAATTCAAATCCCGTCGTGATAAAATGAGCACTGATAATTAAATTTCAACCCAAAATCGCCTTGACGACTGAGCGGGGGGGGGGGAAGGCACCTAAGATTGATCAGCACCGGGATTTGAACAATAGACTCCTCTAATCATCATATGCATCCCACGTTGGGGTCTCGTGGATCCGTTATGATCTCATGCTAGCGTTTTTGTAAGTCTAGAAGTTTCTTCGTCCTTCTGAATGTACTATAAGCAAGGATTTGTCTAGGCCAGCGGTTCCGAAACTGTTTTGACTCGCGAACCCTTCCAAAACTGAGTTGGGTGAACCTCTGACTTTTAAATATAGATACAATGGACATGCATAAAATTTAATTCCAAGCAAGAGGTTTAATAACCTTGAATTAACTTGACCCTTAACAGTAAAAACCTGAAGTTACTTTAGTCACGGCTTAAAGTTACACAACATGTAGACCTAGTTGTAACGAAATCAAATGCATTCCTAACGTTGTTACATAACTGTAAATCAGGCATTCGCGGTAAATATTAATTTATTGTGGAAATAATGTTGTAGCAGAGTTAATATATACTTACTGCACATACAGGTTAAATTTGCACGGAACTTTATTTCTAAACCTGTAAGTAGTTATAAAGTTCTTCTCTCTGAAGTGGACTGTATAGGAATTACTGTGACACAAAGAATTAAACATATGAACATAAGACTATATTTAAAGATAAGCAATCATCTACATTAAGGTTACCACGTGCTCACGTCGTAGCATTCACACTTGCCGAGGCGCACCACAACACACGACCGCACTCTACGAGACACACACACACACACACACACACACACACACACACACACACACACACACACACAAGACCGCTCTCTAGGAGCTACACACGCACAAGAACGATGTGCACACCACGCCGTTCAATCCATGAGAAGACTCAGGTTAGCCAACATTGACACATCCCGCCAACCACTCAAGGCAGCCAACCTGAGGCGTCAACATACTCCCCCCTTTGAGAGATCTCACGATTTAACACATCGGTGAATCTCTCAACACAACTGGGTAAGGGGACAAGTTTCACAATGGTTCGTCGAAATAATCCAGTTTTAGTCCTAATGGTGACCACTCGTACCACACCGTCGATCCCAGGGTGAAGCTGTTGGATCACACCAGTTTTCCATACCAGAGGTGGTAAGTTGTCGTCCCGAAGGATCACAAGATCACCGACAGCTGGGCACCATCTCCCGGCAGACATCCATTTCCTCCTTTGCTGAAGCGACTGCAGGTATTGTCTGGACCACTGTTGCCAGAAAGACCTGTAGAGAGCCTGAACTACCTTCCACCTTGTATCGTAGGAAAGGGGACAGTTGGCTATATCAGGAGGAGTAGTACTAGTTAATAGTCTACCTACCAGGAAGTGACTTGGAGTTAGGTACATTTCTTCATGGGATTCAGTGGGCGTGCAAATAGGTCTAGAATTTAGTACAGACTCGATCTGACACAACAAAGTACACAATTCTTCAAAACTAAGAATAGTTTTGCCTATAGTCTTTTTCATAAGGGATTTAACCGATTTTATTCCTGCTTCCCAAAGTCCACCAAAATGGGGACTAGAAGGAGGAATAAATCTCCATTCAATGTTCATATTTGCTATGTTCTCGGTAATAGCATTCGCATGTTTCTTTACAAAATTCAATAACTCGTTATTGGCCCCAACAAAATTTGAACCATTATCACTCAATATGAGACAAGGGCGTCCTCTGCGGGCAACAAATCTATAGAGGGCAGCACTGAAGTCCTTAGTAGTAAGGCTCCTGACAACTTCTAAATGGATAGCCTTAGTTACTAAACATACAAAAAGTGCTATGTAAGCCTTGAATTTCACCTTAGATCTTGGGTTGTCTCCCTTTATTACAATTGGACCTCCGTAGTCCAAACCTACCTTAACAAAGGGAAGACTTTGCTCTACTCTATACTCAGGAAGTTGTCCCATCATCTGACTAGTTCGAGGTGGTTTAACTCTGAAACATTTGTAGCAGGACCTAATTACCCCACGAATAGTATTTCTATCACGAGGTATCCAATAACGGGTGCGCAGTGAACACAGAACTGCTTGAGCACCGGAGTGAAGTAACCTCTCATGTTCATGCTTCACTAACAGTTTAGTCACAACATTTTTAGCTGGTAATATGATTGGATGCTTCTCATCAAATGCCAACTGAGAATTCTCAAGACGGCCACCAACTCTGAGAAGTCCATTTTTATCCAGGAATGGGTTAAGTGATCTCAAGTCACTTGAAGAATCTACTTGTTTCTTGGAAGTTAACTCGTGGATTTCCCTCTTGTATTCAACGGCTTGAATGCGATTCACCACCATTAGTTCCGTTTGTTTCAACTCGATTGAAGACAAGGAACCGGAATATAATTTGTCTCTATTACGAGTATTATGGATGAATCTCAGTACATATCCATATACTCGTTTAAGTTTGAGAAATGAAGAGTACTTCTCAAATTCAGGCACTTGTACCTTAGACATCAGTACCCGAATTTGTGTCTTCAATTCTGAGTCCACTCTAGTTGGCGATTCACTGTTAACGAAATCAGTATAAGTCGGAGCGACTTCATGGAGCCATTCAGGTCCCTTCCACCAAACATTCAAAGATGACAATTCTGAAGGACTGACACCTCTTGATAAATGATCAGCAGGATTACACAGAGTAGATACGTGTCTCCATTCTGAGCTTCTAGTTAGAGACTGTATTTCGGAAACTCTGTTTGCAACGAAAGTTTTCCAAGTAGATGGGGTTTTTTTGTAACCAAAACAGGACTATTGTACTGTCAGTCCAATAATACGTAGCAAATGGCACAGAAAGTTTTAAAGACTCAGTGACCTTGGACATCAAATTAGCAAGTAACAACGCGGCGCAGAGTTCCAAACGAGCAATAGTCTGTTGCTTCAATGGTGCAACTCTGGACTTAGAACACAACAAATGCACTGATACTTGATTGTTTTGAGATACATTACGAATATAAATACAGGCGCCGTATGCAGGTTCTGAAGCATCACAGAAGCCATGTATTTCCACACATTTTGCATTAACATAGGGCATTACGTTTCTAGGAACACGAATCTTATTTAACACACACAAATCATTACAGATTTCCAACCAACGTTGCACTATAGAAGAAGATTGTTCCAATAGCTCATCCCATTCTACCTTTAACTGCCAAAGAGCTTGGATGATGAGTTTACACTTCACTACCACACACCCCAAGAGGATCAAATATTGAAGCTACAGTGGAAAGAATGTTTCTCTTGGTGATCCTTCCTTGATCTGGATTGATCTTGATCTGAATTTGGAATTCATCAGAAGAGGGATGCCATATGATACCTAACGTTTTGACTGCTTCCTCTTTAGTAAGATTACAGGGAGTTAGAGTTTCTCTGTCTTCTTCTGGAACATTAACAAGAGCGTTTGGACAATTTGACTTCCATTTTCGTAAATGAAATTGGGCACTATCTAGCACAGAAGACACTTTAACTTGTAATTCTTGTGCACCTTCCACGGTATCCGAACCACAAATGAAATCGTCCATATAAAAACAAGACTGTATGGCATCAGAAGCGATAGGATGTGATTCCTTACATTGCTTAGATAATTCAAGCAAACATCTTGTTGCTAGAAAAGACGCTGGAGCAGTGCCATAGGTCACTGTAGTAAGACGATACTCCCTTAAAGCCTCATCAGGTGACTCACGCCAGATGATGCGTTGCAAGTCCCTGTCGTCGGGGTGCACCAATATGCAACGATACATTTTTGCTATGTCGGCAGATAGCGCAACCTGATAAGTACGAAACCTCATGACAGTAGACAACAGTTCTGGTTGTATAGACGGTCCAACCATGAGCGTAGAATTCAAGGAAACTCCATTAGAAGATTCGCAACTTCCATCGAAAACTAATCGTAATTTGGTCGTTGTACTAGACTCTTTAATCACGCAATGATGCGGTAAGTAGAAAGTACTCTTGTTTCCTTCTAAGGGTGGTGCAAGCTCCATGTGTCCTAGATAACTGTACTCTCTCATAAATCCGACATAGTGTTCTTTTAATTGAGAATGTTTATCAAGCTTACTCTCAATGTGCTTAAATCTCTTAATAGCAATATGCTTAGATTCAGCGACCGAAGGAACATCAAGACGTATAGGTAACTTCACAATAAAACGACCAGATTAATCTCTTTGGACGTTTTCAACGAAATGTTGTTCACACGCTTTCTCTTCTGGACTAAGAACAGGGTTTTGCAGTTCGTCTAGCTGCCAGAACCTTTCCAGTTTTTTATCCAGAGAATCAAGTTTCACAAAGCTTACCGAACGAGGATCTACTCTTTTCTTAATACAAAGTTCAGGAAAGGCACCCGAAAATATGTAACCAAACTCTGTTTTGATCAACGTGGGGTATCCCTTCCTTCTCAAAGTCTCAGAACAAACAATATCACGGTACACATCTGCGCCGAGAAGAAGTTCAATCGTGGCAGGTTTATTAAAGTTTGGATCACTCAACACAATGTTAGACGGAATATTCCAGTTTGAATGATCAATCTCGGTGGCAGGACATTGAGATGTGATATTATCTACGACAGCACAATTCAAGTTCAACCTATAGTTAGACACTCTGGACAACAATTGCACCTTACAAGTAGGACTGACTGGAGAGACATCTGAGTCTCCAATCCTACAATAGGAAGTTTGCACGATTGGGTTGCAAGACCTAACTTGCTCAACAGATTTGTAGTCATAAAAGATAACTGGCTGGCAGAGTCCAGTAACGCTCTAACTTTAACTAACCGCCCTAATTTATCTTTCACATTAACACAGGCAGTGCTAAGAAGTACGTTTGAGCCTAGCCCGGAGGTTATCTTCATAGCAGTGGGAGACACAATAGCTGGATGCTCAACATTAGGCTTTCTTTCAAAATGTATTAGAGTATTGTGTTTGCGTTGACATTTGGAACAAGGTTTCTCTTTACAAAATCTCGCTGTATGCCCCTTTGAAAAGCAATTATAACATAATCTAATCTGACCAACTAAATGTACTCTTTCATCTACTGTTAATTGGTTGAATTCCTCACAATCTGGTAAATTATGTTTATTTGATTTGCAATTATGGCAATATCTTGATTTGTTGTCATTAGCAATATGGAAAGATTTGACTTTAGGCTTTACATCTGGTTTCTCATTTACTACAATGTTTTTACATTCACTGAGCTCCAAGGTTTGAGCTTTTCTATCCAAAAATTCCATAAAATCGACTAAGCTAGGGATATCCGTAGCACCATGTTTAGCTTCCCACTCTGACCTATGAATACCTTTCATTTTACTCGATATAATTTCCTGCAACATTAGATCTGATAACAGAACATCACTCTGAAGGTTCTCTATGGCATTAATATTGCACTTTACTTGGTTAAGTACCTTCCTATACTCTGCAGCAGTACCTGTACTACAAGAAGGTAAGCTGAGTAAGCACTTAACATGCTGAGACAATATCATGCGTCTGTTGTCGTACCTTTGCTGAATTAACTTCCAGGCCGTGCCAAAATTGCCTTTAGTTATCGCTAAATTACTGAGTAATTGCCTAGGTTCGCCTTCAAGTGACGATATAAATAATGAAGCCTTTGAACATTATCTAAGTTGGTATTGTTAATTACAAGGGACTCAAAGGTATTCTTAAACGAGAGGTATTCAGTCAATTCTCCTTGGAAATGGGGAATCTGAATAGCCGGTAACTTAAAACTACAACTCGATCTACTAGATGCACGTGACTCATCAAAACCATGACTATGTGTGGGTTTTTGAAGACTTTCTATTAAATCCTGAACCTTGCCACACAACTCATAATATTCATTTTCGAAATCCTCATGATCCCTTGCATGATCCTGACCTGGCTTTGAATCTACTTCAAGCTCTAAGAAATTCTTAACTGCCTCAAACTGTTCCCAAATATCTCCTAGTTTATTTTGTCTAGCTACTAATGTGTTTAGGGAAATGGTTTCACTATTAATATAATTTTCCAAATTAGTAAGGCTTCTTTTAAGAATGCCTCGCTTTTGGATGGCCTTTGTCTCACTTTCAAATGACATTTTGATAAATAACAAATTACCGAACAATATAACACAACAAATATTTTATAAAATAATTAAAATATATATAAATCACACAAATAATATGGCAATTTGAAATATCATGTCAGCTCGACTCAATACTGAATGAGGTGGGATATCAACTCTAAGATAGGAGATACAAGCATGCAATAGTACTTATCTTTCAGGCCTCTACTAGGATTTCCAATCGACCAGATCTCTGTGGTACTCTAGAATGTGCCACCACGCTGCTAGAAGGTCACAGCACCGTTGATATCAAAGGATAGCTCACTCTAAGACAATTCACTATCAAAATGATATTTCCTTGCACTGGAACTAGACTTCTCGAAGCTCGAAGTTCTGCAAGGGGGTCGCGGTCCACTAGTTGATAACCGCAACACCACGTGGTAACGCTTTCACTGTTCTTTGTTTAATATAGTTCTTCACGTAAGTAATACTTTTTGTGTCACAATATTACGACTTTTCACAAGGCGACTGTTATATCCGGCCCGGAGGACCAAAAATATGTAGCAGAGTTAATATATACTTACTACACATACAGGTTAAATTTGCAGGGAACTTTATTTCTAAACCTGTAAGTAGTTATAAAGTTCTTCTCTCTGAAGTGGACTGTATAGGAATTACTGTGACACAAAGAATTAAACATATGAACATAAGACTATATTTAAAGATAAGCAATCATCTACATTAAGGTTACCACGTGCTCACGTCGTAGCATTCACACTTGCCGAGGCGCACCACAACACACGACCGCACTCTACGAGACACACACACACAAGACCGCTCTCTAGGAGCTACACACACACAAGAACGATGTGCACACCACGCCGTTCAATCCATGAGAAGACTCAGGTTAGCCAACACTGACACATCCCGCCAACCACTCAAGGCAGCCAACCTGAGGCGTCAACAAATGTGATAAATTCCCGATGTTACGTGTATGCAACAAGGGAAATTATAGGGTCAATTTAATTAAAAAACGAATAATAGATCATTATTTTATTATTATTTTATCATTATTATTATTATTATTATTATTATTATTATTATTATTATTAATTATTATTATATGTCCCGCGCCGTAGCCGAGCGGTTAAGGTAGGAAGCCTTGGCGCAGAGCTACGGGACTTGCGCTGGTTCGAGTCTCCATGGGAGAAGAAATTTTCTCATGGTATTTCGGCCAGTATGGGACCGGTGCCCACCCAGCATCGTGAGGCAATTGGGTAGCTACAATAAGTAGCGGCTCCAGGTTGAGGAACCAGCTATAACGGCTGGGGGACTCGACATGCTAACCACATGTCACCCCTACACTGGCTGTTGATCATCTACCTCTGTGATTGACACATGTGGATGTGAAGGGCCAGCAGCCGGCTGGTAAAAGGGCAACCGCTGAAAAGTGGAAAGACCCTCAATCGGAAATTATTATTATTATTATTACCATTATTGTTATTTTTATCATCATGAAGGAGAGAGAAAATTACAAATAATTTTATAAAAGAGAACATGAATGTGCAAAACTGTATTTCAGAATTTATCCGAGAAAAGCAACTAAAATGGTACGGACATATTAAGCGAATGGAGGATGATAGATTAGAAAAAAAAATAATGGAATGGACATCTGGAACTAGAAGGAAAGGACGACAAAATGTCACATGGATCCAGGTGATTAAAGATAGGCTACTTTGAAGGACTGGAAAATAGACAAAAAAACTGTGTTATGATAGAGACGAATGGAAGAAAATAAAAACTAAGTTAAAGAGAAATCATTGGTGCCGGAAAAATGTTCAACATTGTTAAAACCGGAAATATATTATTATTATTATTATTATTATTATTATTATTATTATTATTATTATTATTATTATTATTGCCATCACTAAATATAATAAATATAATATTACAATCCTGCAGAAATGATGGAAACAATAATAAATCTAAACGAAATTATGGAAAAGTTTTTGCGAACCCCCTTGGGGGTTCGCGAACCACAAGTTGGGAAACGATGGACTAGGCCATCTAGTGGTATCTACCCTTAGGGCATGTTCTTCCCACAGTGTAACGCCACATAAAGTTGAAATCGAAAATTATATGATGATAGACCAGGAATTTCCCTTTTTTTTTTTTTTTTTTTTTTTTTTTTTTTTTTTTGCACGTGGTTACATGGTAACGGTCTCACATGGTTGCTCGCACAGTTCACACACACACAGTTGTTCCCGGGATCGTGGAAACCCTTGGTCTTGCATATCATGTGGTGGTATCCATACACTGCTATTGAGTTCACCTGGTGTCGGAGTTCTTGATTGGTATTCGTCCAGGATCTGTTTGTCCAAAATTATGAATGACAATAGACTTCAAACAGTATTTAAGAAGAAAAAAAAAGGAGAGAGAATATTTAACAAAAAATATTGACATACCAGGCTTATCTTGTAAAATAGACGTAGCAGATTTTAGAAAAAACAATGGGCAAAACACCTTCATAAAATCAATGCTCTGCTTTCACCGAAATTGTTTTCATACAATCATGCAGATGAAGAAATGGAAGAAGCCCATTTGAACAACTGCAACGCTTTCAAATATGAAGATTCTATAGCCTGAAAGTATTTGAGAGTAAGATTGCTAATGACTTGAGTGTTAGATGCAGCACATTAGATAACATATTGCTGAATATAATGAAATTTAGAGACTATTTTCAGTTATTTTTACGTATTCTCAGTTTTACTGTGTTCAATTAATCCATTCGTCTGTTATCATAAACCTTACTTCAACTGCTGTTAGCCATCTTGTCCTTGTGGATATGAACCTCCGGGTTTCATGTGCCAGATGGTCTTTCTTCTTAATTGCCCATCTCTTAATGTCCTATATAAAAATTTTTTTGAAGAAGTTCTCTATAGACATTCAGTCTATTATTTCTATGTACTCTACTTGGGTGGGCTGAAAACATTACTCCAGCGAATTTTATGAATTTATTTTTTTTATTTTCTTAAATAATGTATGACGAGTTATAACCTAAATAGATAAATGAATAAACTCGTTAGATCAGTGTATCATAACTAAGGCTAGGATTTTTATGTAATAAAAGATAAGTTTGCAATTCAGATAGTATATATTATTCAACTGTTTGTGTGTGAAACAAGATAAAAAAGACAGTCAAAAGTCTAACTTCTGATTGTACTATTCAACTGTTTGTATGTGAAACCAAAACAAAAGACAGACATAAGTCTAACTTCTCATTATAGCCTATTACGTTGCAATCTTAACTTTTAGTACATAAAAATCCTAGCTCTAATCATAACATTAACCATGATTTGAGGCAAGTAGAATATTGTACAGGGAATTATTGAAAAACTTTAGCTCAGAATAGGGATGTGTGGAGAGCTTATGTCCGTACGGCCATGAACCTACGGGCTCGATAGTGCCAGTGGTATAGTTAATCAAGGTACCATAATAGAGCCCCTTAGTATTAAAATGATGTCCATTAGGCCAAATTTTCGTAAAACTGAGTTTTCTTTTGCCTTTTGGTTTAAATCATATAAATTATATAAGTAGAACAAACTTTTATTTGTTTTAAGAGACACTTGGCAACGCTATAAAATACAATTATGAACATAAATGTGCTCTTGGCTTATCGGTAGATGTGCTCCCGTCTAAATAAACCAAAGTTGGACATACCCCATTTTAAAACTCAAGGGCTCAATTTACTTGGAATCTGATTTTGTCCTAAAATGCCACGACTTTTTTTTTTCCTTTGCTGAATGTTTTTTATTCAGTGTCCCATATTAACATTTCGACATTCCTGGTGTTCTCTCGTGGCATTTGCGTAATTTTAAACACATTTCTTAGGTTGGAGTGCCTGGAAGGCGGAGTTACGTCTGCCCGGATGATATCATGTTAATGTTGTGCCAAAAGAGTCCTTAATCCTAAACTTAATCTAAGGCGAATATGAATTATAATGGCTATATGTTGTTCGGGTACCATTTGGGACTTAACGTTTCCTGTCAATTGTATTTCAAGAGAAAAAAAAACCTCACCTAAGGAATGTGTCCCGATCGGAGATCCAACCCGGGCCCGTTGCTACCTCGAGACCATAGCCGTGCATTCTGAAGCAATTCTCAATAATTAAGAACTGTTTTTCTTTTCTGTAAATTTTATATTTTGTCAATAATCGTCTGGAAAAACAAATTGTAAGAATAATTTTTTATTACTTCAAATTGCAGCATGGTGATTGCCTCCACATCTCCCAGATATTCTCAAACGTAACTCGCTCCATAATTGCATACTGATTGGAATCTCTGAATGCAGGCCAATTTGTATTAATAAACAAATATATAAAAATGTACTTTATTCACAATATTAAAATTAATGCAATACAGCCTTACGATTATATTACGCAAAATATAATATTTAAATTCTATATTCTATATGTTTTACAAAATTTTTATGCATTTCATTTTTAACGTATTTCTTACCATTGCCATTCACGTACGTCAGACAATTTTAGTACATTGAATTACACAAAATACTCAAATAATCGATATTTACGTAAAAAATAAATAATAGTTTAAAAAACTAAAACAACACGTTTTATTAGAAGACCGAACTAAAAAATGAAAAATAATTTTAATTTCCAACACGCTTGGGATAAAATTAAAGTGGTCAACAAAAAAATCGTCTCCAACGTATCTAGAATAAAATTAGAGTTATATACAAAAAACATAATTTTACCATCAAAAGCGTGGGGTGCTCGATATCAATTAATATATTTGATAATAATCACATATTGGAAAACGTAGAGACTCTAAGAAGAAAATGTAAAACCATAAAAGGCACCCCACGCTTTTGATGGTAATTTTTTTTTTGTAGATACGAGTAACTCTAGTTTATTTATTTTGTATTTTTTAAATAATAATAGGCCTACACTTAGACCTACATTAGATTGCTTAGAGTTTTCTTTATTAAAAATAAAGAGGTAAAGAATGATCAAAGTTCAGACTAGTTAGTGTTTTATTTCACGACGCTCTTTAACAATTCAGGACATTAGTGTTTTTTTTTTCAAATGCCTCAGGTTGTCATTCGACATTCCTGGTTTATCTCCTTGCATGGCGTACTTGTATCCCACTTCTGAGGTTGGGGCGCCTGGAAGGCGGGGTTACGTTGCCTCGATGATATGGTGATGATGATGATAATGGTGCGCCAGGAGAGTCCCTAATCCTAAGCTTAACCTAAGATGGATATGAATGATGATGAATGCGATGGCCATATGATTTCAAGGACCGTTTGGGCCTTAAAGTTTTCCTGACATTTGTCTTACAGGTGAGGAAAAACCCCGATAAAAACCTCACCCAGAAAAACTGTCCCGACCGGGGATCGAACCCGGGCCCGCTGCGTGACAAGACAGCACGCTACCCGAGACCACAGCGGTGGACTGCAATTCAAATCTGGTCGTGATAAAATGAGTATTGATAATTAAATTTCAACCCTGGATCGCCTTAACGACTGAGGAGGAAAAAAAAAAGGTACCAAGGTTGATCGGCACCGGGATTTGAACAATGGTCTCTTCTATGCATCACAGGTTGGGATCTCGTGGATCCGTTATGATCTCATGCCAGCGTTTTTGTAAGTCTAAAAGTTTCTTCGTCCTTCTGATGTACTATAACCAAGGATTTGTCTAGAACAGCGGTTCCGAACCTTTTTTGACTCGCGAACCCTTCCACAATTGAGTTGGGTGAATCACTGACTTTTAAATATAGATACAGTGACATGCATAAAATTTAATTCCGAGCAAAAGGTTTAATAACCTTAAATTGACTTAACCCTTAACGGTCCTAGCAAAAAATAGACTCAACGTTTCAAAGAACTCTAGTATATAACAGACTACCTATTTCATTTTGTAAACAAAAGCTCCTCCAATACTACACAGACGTCTGGAACGCGCTGTACACATCATCGCACAAAGACCACCAAACCAAATTCTTCTTCCCAAACATCCATACGAGGCAAGAAACCGTCCTAAATCCAACTTTCGTACTTACACAATTCCTCACAAACCATGGAAAATTCCAACAATACCTACACAGAATTGGAAAAGCAGCCTCACCGAAGTGCCCATGCTCAGAAGATGACCAAACAGCTATGCATCTTTTACTTCACTGCAAGCTACAGGAAAAGAACAGACCAGCGCACATCAAGAACCCAAACATAGTGATAAGAAAAGTTATCAAAATGCCTCAAACAATCAAATACATAAATGAAATATTCCAGACACTGAAATAATCCATATTAATTGCAATCCATTAATTGTAAAACCATAAAAAGTGTAAACTAAATATCCTGCGATATACCCACAGGGTAAAACGCAGGTTGTAAATAACTTGTTCAAATAAAAAAAAAGGTTAAAACCTAAGGAGTAAGGGAATATATTTATACGTGAAGGAGAAATATCTACAACCAGTAGGTTGGATGGGCCGACAAAATTGGTTATTAGGAATCGCATTCATCAACCGATGATCTATCTAAATAATGTATGACGAGTTATAGCCCAAATAATTAACTCGTTCAATCAGTTTATCATATTAACATTAATCATGATTTGAAAAAGTAGATTATACAGACTATTTAACTCATGCCCCAAATGGGAGTCAATGACCAATCACGTTTCAATGATTTCTGTTTTACAACCAATCAGAGTCGTGTTTCACCAAATATTTATCAGTGTTACAATTACCATATTCCTTCTGGCTTTTTTCGTGTTGAGACAACATGTTCATCGAATGGAAGATCACAGAATACCCAAACTAATGTTAAGATATCAACCTGCAGGAAGAAGAAGACCAGGACGTCCACTCAAAAGACTTCTGGATGGTGTTTCTCTTGAGGCCGAAACAGGTCAACAAATGGCCTAAATTCGTGAATGTACTATGATGATGATGATGATGACAATTACCATATTAAAGAAAGCTCCTCCTTACAATATTGCGTTCCTTTGGCAATAAATAGTATGATCTGGTTGCAGTGATAAACAAAAGAAGCAGTAGAAGCGTACCTATCGTTTCTCATTTGTTTTCAAACATCGCCGTTTACATTAAATATATAAATATTTTAAAATAACTATAGTTAAATAATGATTTGTGAGTAAACAGCTTAATTTTATTCGTTAAATAGTCCTAACAAATGCCATTACTTATGAAAATGATTGGGAAAACGTTAGCTGGGATAGGGATGTATGGAGAGCTTATGTCTGCACGGCCATGTCGCTATGGGTTCGATAGTGCCAATGCGTTAGTTAAACAGTGTACCATAACAGAGCGTTGAATATTAAAATGATGTCCGCTATGTCACATTTTCGGAAAACAGCAATTTCTTTTACCTACTGGTTTAAATCATATTCTAATTTTGGACAATTTGGAAGTTATTTTAGGAGATTTAATATTAACCCAGACAGTGATCATATTTGTAAATGCCAAGAATCAATAGAATACGTAAAACATGTTTCATTTGATTGTACTATATTCGAAAGACAAACGATTCTGTTTAAACTTACTTTTAAATGATGATGAGGCATCTGCCTCAAAGTGTGAAGTGATTTTTAAGAACCAAAATTATTATAAACATTGTATGAACTTCATAACAAACATTCATAACAATATGTAGTATTTTCTGAGACATTTATAGAAGATTTATGTAATTCATAACACTTATACAAAACCACAAGATAATATTTCTGTGTTACGATGTATAGTACTGTATAATAACGTTATAGTGAACTAAAACTCTAACATTCCTTTGTGGCGAAATAGGGTTTCAAAATATTTGGAGATTCAATAATAATAATAATAATAATAAATAAAAAATAATAATAAATAATAATAAATTTTAATAATGGGGGCACGCCGTAGCGTAGTGGTTAAGGCAGTGCGCTACAAACCGGAAGGTCGAGGGTTCAAGTCCCGGTGGGTCAGGATTTTTAAACTGACCCAAACCATCTGGTGGCACCATGGCCCTGGGTTCGACTCGGCCTCTGACGGAAATGAGTACTAGACGCTTGTTCTGGGGTAAAGGCGGCCGTCACGCGGGGCTGACAACCCGGCTGACGTCAAGTGCCTATTGTCTAGAAAAAGTGGGAGCCTTAACCTCCTATTACCCCAAGGGCCTCCTGAGGCCTGTAGTGGGACAACTTTACTTTTACTTAATAATAAATAATAATCATTAAAATTTCTATAAGTAGAGGAAACGTTTGTTTCAGTAGACACCCGATAACGCTATACACATATAATTATGAATATCCTCTTAAGCTATCAGTAGATGTGCTCACGTGTAAATAAAGCAAAGGTGGACATACCCCACCATTTTAATACTCAAGGGTTCGATTTTTTATTTGGAATTGCGTTTTGTCCTAAATATGCCAAGATTTTTTTTTCTCGTTGAATCCTTTTATTGAATATCGCAGGTTCTCATTTCGACATTTCTGGAGTTCTTTCGTGGCATTTGCGTAATTTTGAATCAACTTCAGAGGTTGGGGCGCCTGAAAGGCGGAGTCACGACTGCCCCGATGATGTGTGTGGCCCTAGGAAAGTCTTTAATCCTAAACTTAATCTAAGGCGAATATCAATGATTATGATTGTCATGTTGTTTGGGACTATTTGTGGCTTAAAGTTTCCTGAAATTTGTCTTACAAGTTAGGAAAAAAAAAACTTAAGAAACTTGTCCCGACCGGAGATCGAACCCGGGCCGGCCGCTTAACAGGGTAGCACGCTACCTCGAGACCACAGCGGTGCATACTGAATGTAATTCTCAGTGAATTAGTAACTGCTTTTTGTAAATTTTATATTTTGGCAATAATCTGATCGTCTGAAAAAAATAATAAAAAAACAAATTGTAAGAAATACTTTTTTTAAACAGAGATTGCAGCATGGTGATTCCCTCCACATTTCCAAAATAGTCGCAAATCTAACTCATTCCATAATTACATACTCATTGGAATCTCAAAAGAATGCCAGAGCAAAGATTGCCTAAAATTGTTATGGAATGGATCCCAATGGAAAGGAGGAAGAGAGAAAGACCGAAGAAAACTTTGATAGAAGGGGTACAAGCAGCTATGAATATCAGGATTGGAGGAAGATCAATAGATAGACAGAGATGAATGGAGTTTGGTTTCCGGAAGATGGCGACAGCTGCCATGATAGCGGATGATTGGAATCTCTGAAGGCAGGCCAATTTGTATTATTAAATAAATATATGAAAAACACACTTTATTCACCATATTAAAATTACTGCAATACAGACTTACGATTATATAATGCAAAATACAACATTTAAATTCGATATCATTTACACGCTTTTTAAAAAATAGATGCAGTTCATTTTTAGCCGATTACTAGCCATTGTAGTTTAAACATTTTTTACGCACGTTAGGAAATTTCAGTACATTGAATTACACGAAATGCTTATAACAAATATAACATTGTTGAAATGCTTATTTTTGTAAATATTAGAAAAAAACTTGTGGAGAAATTTAAAAATTTAAAATGCGAAAAAGACGGTAAGACTAAAAACAAATGTATATACAATATTGAAGTAGAAAGATTTTTTTTTAAATCGCTATTTATGTCAAAAATAAAATACATTCAATTCCAAGCTTTCTAGTTCAATATTGTATACATTTGTTTTCTGTCTTAGAATCTTTTTCGCATTTTTTAATTTTTTAATTTCTCCACAAGTTTTTCTTTGAATATCTACAAAAATAAGCATTTCAACAATGTTATATCGACAATACAATGATAAATTACATTACAAGAACATTTTTATGAATTATAGTCTAAAATTGTATCGAAAGTAGTCAAATTAGAACATTTTAGAATTGATAAAACTCGAATGTTGATCTTATCGAATATTAAAATTGCTTATAAGTTTGTCGTTATTTGTATGCCTTTGTGTCGAACTCTTCGTCTCAAATTTGCCACGAACGATTCATTTATATTTTCACATCTTGACAGTTGAATTTCAATGAGCTGTGGGAAAATACTGGGTAATTCCATTAGGGTGTGACGATTATTGATGCATTGATTGTTCAAAAGTAAATATTTCAAATTTCTTAAATTAGATAATGAAGAAATTTCGTAAGTCATTTTTGTATCACTATCTGATAAATCTAAAAATTCCAAATTTTGACAAGATCTATTAACAATTTCGAGAAATTCTTGAGAAAATCCTGGCTTACAAAACGATAGGTCCAAATGTCTCACATGTTTACATGTAACTATCCCCTTAAATGCATTGTTAGTCAGAAAATTTGCTTGTATTTTTAAATGTTGCAAACTTTTACAATAATTCCAAATTATTTCAAGATGAATATTTTTAAAACTTGCTTCACAAATTATTTCCAATTTCATTAAAGTGCTAAAATCTGCTGGCACATTGTTTGAAAAATTAATTGTTACTTGATATGATATATTAATGTGTATGTCCTGTACATTTTTTGAATATATTAAACTTGAGAAATCTATATCAGCCTTTCCATCGGTACCAATTATACATATTTTTTTTAGTTTCTTACATTGATATATTACGTCCATTAGACCATCACATATATATGGACCAACAATAAGGTATTCCAGGTTAGATGCGTTATTTGCGATCAGATTACGGTATGATTCGTAATTTCCTTCGATTGCCGAACGTGTATGTTCGCTTCCTTCATATACATAATTTTTCATAGTATCTTCTCCACTCTTAAAAACAGACAAGTTCTTGTGCTGAAACTTTTGACCATAGAACTTAGCGAAATCCATATAAAACTTTCTATTGCCACAATAAACTAAAAGTTCTTCGATTTTCGATTGTGCTGTCAACATTTGGCAAACCTGTCTCCACGTAGGACCATATTTCTTTGAACAATGAAAACTGTTTATATATCGAGGTAACTCTAAAAGTTTATCAACTATATTCTCGATGTCCTGTCCATGCTTTAAATGAAAATCTGAAAGTCTTGGGTATCTTCTAATAGATTCAATTATCTCTTCATCGCCGCTGCCTTTAGGCGGTGCGTAGAGAGTAACAACTGGTTCAACACGCCTGGAACTCATCTTAACAGAATCCTCGATTTTCAAACTGAAACAAAATATTACAAGTACAATCTCATGCTCAGTTTCATTAACAAATCTTAAGATTTAAGTATTTTTCTTTACTCCATGGCGCGATAGGCCTAGAAGGCCATTGGCCTACCAGCCGGCTGCTGACCTCACATACGTATGTGAATCACACATCCTGCCAGTATAGGGTGACATGTTTCCCCAGCCGTTATAGCTATTTTTCTCAACCGGGAGCCGCTACATATTATAGCTTCCCAAATTATTCACTATTGTCAATTCCTGACAAACTCTACATTGAAATGTTGCACAAGCTTCCAGGAGGAACAGAAATTTATCGAAACAGACGAAGGTATTAAAGTTTGCAGGAAAGTAAGGACGAAAGCGATGAAAAAAAAAAAAAAAAAAAAAAAAAAAAAAAAAAAAAAAGGAAAATCAGACAAATAATCCGGCACCCTTCTCTGCAAGGAATGGTCGGACTAGCGAGAGCCTAGTGTAATTTGAATGCATAATAATCACAATTGTTACAGTTCCTATGTTAGATCAAATGTTCATGACTATCCCACAAGATCTATTATATCAATGTATTTCCTATACCAAACTAAATAAAAATGATAAATAGAACACGATATACATTATCAATAAACTTGTTTAATAAGTTTATTGTCAGAAGTGAATAGTTCATCTACCAATGTATTTAAGGGAGAGTCCAGCGGGTTGAAAAAATCAAACCTAAATTTAAAACATTTTGTCTACTCGCTGTATTTAAGGGCGAGTTAATCGGGTTGAAAGAAATCAGACCTAAATTTAAAATGGGATATTTAATTTAAACAAAATTTAATGTACCACTCTATAACATCCTTCAAAAACAACTAAATAATTATTTAATAAACTAACTTTTACACCTCACTGATAGTATTCTTTTAACAATTAATACACTTAATTATTTATGAAAATAGTATTAAGATTAACGGCTCAACTGCACTTTTACTAGCGCTTGATTTTTCCAGTTATATTGTAAACTATAGCTCTTCTTCTGTATTTACTAACATTACTTAATATTTTAAACTTTTTCAAATAATTTTTATAACATTATTAGACAGTTTTGAAGTATTTATTTGAATATACAAATCACAATATTATGGCACTGTTAGAAATATTGTGATGCTAACTGCTATTTTCTCCACAGAGTATTATTACTTAGTCTATGATTTTTCTGTCGCTGTTTTGGGTTATCGCTGGTTGGATCAGAGTTAGGGAGCGATAAGTAAGTGTACAACCATTTTTAATAAACGTTTGGTAATTTTAATATTATTAATATATATTTTTAACATAGATTTGGGGATTTATTGCAAATATTGGTAATTTAAATTTCATAGCGACAGATAGTAATCGAGGATGATAATCAATATGTGGTTCGATTATGGGTTATCGCTGGCTCTATAAACTCTGGCGCATGTGCACTGTTATTCTATAGGACTTCAAAATATTTCACGCTAGTTTAAGTGCAGTTTTTCCAGATTAACGAATATTTTCTTTTGTTTTAAATACTGTATAATCTTAAAATTAGTTTTCTATATTCATTATTTTTCTTAGTTTTTTTAAATACATTAGACAGGGACAATTTAATATGTCTTGCTTGTATACATTTTATTATTAGTTTTAGTCTTAATTTTAACTAACATTAACTGGTTGCATTATAGATCGTAATATAACATATCTTTTTGTATCTTTATTTAGTATTTAATATTAGAGTTAATTGAGATTGTTACATTCTGATGTAATATGTTTGTCCTGGTGAGTGGAAGAGAAGGTCACATGGCCTTAACTCCACCAGGCTAAATAAATCTAATCTAATCAATACAGAATTCATCCATGAAACTTGGACTTTCATAAATTGCATCGAAACTTTTTTCCGATAGAATATGAAGGCGTTGCATATGACAATTGCCTATTACTTCGTTTTAACTATTTAAGCACTGGCTTGGCCATAATAAATTAACGTAATATTTAATTAAGACCCAGATAAATGTTCACACATAGATTTACAATATATAATGGAAATGGACAGCTAATGACAAAAGAGAAATTATGAAGTGGCTGTGAACTCAAATACTATGGAAAAACAATTACCAATAGAAATGAGATCCACAAGGAAATTAAACATACTGTAGGTTCAATTCTGGAAATTGATTTCATTACGCATTACGGGGACACTTGTCCAACTACTTTCAAAAAACATTAAATTGAAAATAGATATATAAAACTGTGGAAAAACTGCATTTAAACTAGCGTGAAATATTTTCAAAGTCCTATAGAGCAACAGTGAGCATGCGCCCGAGTTTATAGAGCCAGCGATAACCCACTATCGAACCATATCGATTATCATCCTTGATTACTATCCATCGCTATGACATTTAAATGACCAATATTTGCAATAAATCCCCAAATCTATGTTTAAAAAATATATTAATAACATTGAAATTACCAAATGTTTATTAAAAATGGGTGTACACATACTTATCATTCCCTAACGCTGATCCAACCAGCGATAACCCAAAACAGCGATAGAAAAATCAGACTAAGTAATATACTCTGTGGAGAAAACAATTAGCATCACAATATTGTCTAACAGTGTCATAATATTGTGATTTGCATATTTAAATAAATACTTCAAAATTGTCTAATAATGTTATAAAAATTGTTTGAAAAAGTTTAAAAAGTTAAATAATGTTAGTAAATACAGAAGAAGAACTATAGTTTACAAAAATATAACTGAAAAATCAAGCGCTAGTAGAAGTGCAGTTGAGCCAAAATTGTTGTTCTCCCAGTTATATTTTACGGATGCGGAAAATGGACTCATTTTAAAGAAGGAATAAAAATTACCAGCATTTGAGAATAAAGTTCTTATGAAAATGTTTGGACCAAATAGAGACGAACAGACAGATTAATGGAGAATACTTAACAGTGAACTACACGGTCTTTATAGGAAGACATATAATAAAAAAAACAGTTAAGTCTGGTAGACTGCGATGAGCAGGGCATGTGGCTCGAATGGGGAATGATAGAGGGGCTTGGAAGGTTGTTATAGGAAAACCAGAGCGAATACGCCCAGTTAGTAAAGCTAGAATGAGGGAGAATAAAATTAACCATGATTTGATGTAACTTGATTACACAAAGGATGATTGGAAAACATTTAGCTCAAGATAGGGATGTATAGGGATCGTATGTCCGCGGGGCCACAAACCTACGGTTCGATACAGCCAGTGAGTTAGTTGTTTAATTTAAATTTAGATTTAGATTTATTTATTTAGCCTGGTGGAGTTAAGGCCATGTGGCCTTCTCTTCCACTCACCAGGGCAAACATATATTACATCAGAATATAACAATCACATTGAACTCTAATATTAAATACTAAATAAAAATTTGATCAAAAAGATAATATCTATTATATTATGATCTATAATGCAACTAGTTAATGTTAGTTAAAATTAAGACTAAAACTAATAATAAAATGTATACAATCAAGACATTAAATTGTCCCTGTCTAATGTATATATAAAACAAGAAAAATAATGAGATATAGAAAACTAATTTTACGTTTGTACAATATTTAAAACAAAACAAAAGAAAATATTTGTTAATCTTAATATTATTTTCATAGATAATTAAATTTATTAATTGTTAAAAGAATACTATCAGTGAGGTGTATAAGTTAGTTTGTTATTAAATAATTATTTAATTTGTTTTTGAAGGATGTTATAGTTTGACAGTCTCTGACATAAGGCGGAAGGGAATTCCATGTTTTGGTAAGCGAGACCGTAAAAGATAATGAATAATATACTGTGTTAAAGAAAAACGGCCAATATTTTCTTAAATACAAAAACTTACGTTATTGATAACATAAAGGAACATCATAAACTTTACACGTAATATTATTATTAATTAATGAAATCGTCGGCTGTTTGGTGAAAATAACACAATGTTAAGTAACTAAACGATATCTTACCTTTCAAACGATCACGTTGTGCTGAATTATTGCTAATGTCTTCGAATAGCCGATTGCAGCCAAATATATAGCTGGAGGTTACTTAAGGTGCGTTCATGATTCTAAATAACAGAATATTAAAAAAAAAAAGTTTGATAGTTATTCCAATTCTTTGCTCTTTTCTTCTTCTTATTCTTCTTATTATTATATAACCACCGATATTAATATCTGCTATATTTAACGTACATAGATTTTCTTTAGTTTTATAGCTTTTTGTCGTTCCGAAAACCAATAAGATCGAACCATTAGGAATGGATATTTACATGGATCCCAAAATTTAAAAATTGCTCTAGCGGTCGGAATTTATGTTTTATCGCAAATAAATTGAATAAATATGATTTAACTAAACAGAACAAATATACATTCCATAAGCTAACAAAATCCTGAAGAGTGGAGTTTTACCTCGAAAACAATTTTTTATATTGCCCTTACTTACTTACTCACTGGCACTATCGAACCCGTAGGTTCATGGCCGCGCAGACATGAGCTCTCCATACATCCATATCCTGAGATAATGCTTTGCAATCCTGTATAATCTACTTCCCTCAAATCATAGTTAATGTTATTCTCCCACCTCATTATTGGTCTACCAACTGGGCGATTTCCCTCTGGCTTTCCTACAAGAAGCTTCAATGCAAGTATTTCATTCTCCATACGTGCAACATGTCCTGCCCATCGCAGTCTACGAGATTTAACTGTTCTTATTATATCTGGCTTCCCTTAAAAGACCATCTAGTTCATTGTTATGTAGTCTTCTCCATTCACCTGCCTGTTCATCTCTCTTTGGTCCAGAAATTTTCCTAAGAACTTTATTCTCAAAAATTCGTAATCTCATTTCCTCCCTTAAAGTAAGAGTCCATGTTTCGCACCCATATAATATAACTGGTAGAATAATAGTTTTATATATTTTCAGTTTAACGTTTTTTTAAAGGAGTTAAGCCCTATCAGCCGTAATTTCTGTTACTATACTGGTTACATATCATTTAATTAACAAGAGAAAAATATTTTTAATAAACCAGAAAAATCGGATCATTTGTAATGGAAGTTTATCTTAGACCCAAAATTTGTAAAATGCCATCTAACCAACTCTCTAGCACTATCCAATCTCTAGGTTCATGACCTCGCAGATATTAACTGTCTATACATCTCTATCCTCAGCTAATGTTTTCCAATCATTCTTAATATTCTCCCACCTCATTCTTGGCTTCCCTACTAGGAGCTTTTCCCTCTGGTTTAACTACAAGTAGTTTCCATTTCCCTCTTCCCCATTCTTAATATTCTCCCACCTCATTGTTGGCTTCCCTACTAGGAGCTTTCCCTCTGTTTTAACTACAAGTAGTTTCCATTTCCTTCTTCCGTTCCCCATTCCTGCCACACGTCCCACCAAACACAGTCTACGAGTCCTCACTGATCTTATTATTCTGGTTACCCCCCCCCCCAAGAACATGACTGTAGGTTACTGTTGGCCTCTGCAATAACTTGAATGTTAATATTTTTTTCAGTCCAACATTTTCCTAAGAACATTATTCTCAAATACTCGTAATATTTCAAATACATAGGAACAATAATCACAAATAGGAATGAGATGCACAAAGAAATTAAGCATAGGCTCAATTCTGGAAATTCGTGCTATTATGCATTGCAGAGACTCTTGATGTCCCAACTCCTTTCAAAAAACGTTAAACTGAAAATATATAAAACTATTATTCTACCAGTTATGTTATATGGATGCGAAACATGGACTCTTACTTTAAGGAAGGAAAGGAGATTACAAGTATTTGAGAATATAGTACTTAGGAAAATTTTTGGACCAAAGAGAGATGAACAGACAGGTGAATGGAGAAGACTACATAACAATGAACTACATGGTCTTTATAGGAAGCCAGATATAATAAGAACAGTTAAGTCTCGTAGACTGCGATGGGCAGGACATGTTGCACGTATGGAGAATGAAATACTTGCATGGAAGCTTCTTGTAGGAAAGCCAGAGGGAAAACGCCCAGTTGGTAGACCAAGAATGAGGTGGGAGAATAACATTAACTATGATTTGAGGGAAGTAGATTATACAGGGAAAGATTGGAAAGCATTAGCTCAGGATAGGGATGTATGGAGAGCTTATGTTCGCGCGGCCATGAAAATAGGGGTTCGATAGTGCCAGTGAGTGAGTGAGTACTCGTAATATTTTGTCTTCCTTTAAAGTAACAGTCCATCTTCCGCATCCATAAATCCCTACGTAATATAACTGGGAAAATAATCTGTTTTAACTTTTTTTAGGAGTAGGCCTCTAAGCAAAATTTACCGAATTTTCCCGTCTTAGTACTACCTTGGTTTCCTAGATGTCAGTATGAAGCGGAACGCTGACCATGGACCACTCAAGTGACATATATTCGAATCCAGAGCTAACTACTTCCAATCATCCCCTTGTATAATCTACTTCCCTCAAATTATAGTTATTGTTATCCTCCCACTTCATTCTTGGTCTACCAACTGGCAGTTTTCCCTCTGGTTTTCCTATAAGAAATTTACATGCCCATCTTTTATTCCCCATTTGTGCCATATGCCCTCTCTATCGAAATTCTATGAGACTTAACTATTATAACTGGTTTTCTATAAATATCACGGAACTCACTATTATGTAGATATTCTCCATTCGTCGGTCTGTTCATCTCTCTTAGGTCCAAAAAGCATGCATGTCTCAATGCTCTGCCGGCCGCAATTTTTTGTTTTCTCGGGGTCAAACTCGCCAGTTAGCAATCAAAAAGTAAGGTCGAGTTCGTTAACCAGCAAAATCATATCATATAATTAGGAGTAGGAGTTCACCTGAAACGAAAATTTAAAATTCGCTCTGGCAGCTGCAATTTCGATTTTTCTCAACGAAACTCATTAAATTCTATTGAAATAAAACGATGGCATTCTATGAAAAAATCGCTCTAGCAGCTGCTATGTTTGCATGTTGCAATTTATTTGTATGAGCCCATAACCCTTAAATTGGTAGTGCATTCTATAAGATATATTGCCTTAATTTATTTAATATTTTAAATAAGCAATGGATAACATACAGAACGAAGAAAACTATATTTCAAGTTATGTTACAAACTATTTTATTATGTGTCCGAAACCTGGACAGTAAGTAGAAAACAAGCCAACAAGCTGTTAGCAGTAGAAATGTATTTTTGGAGGCGATCGACAAGAATTTCAACAAGGGATAAAGTCAGAAATAGCACAATAAGGGAAATTATGCAAGTTGAAAAATAAAAAAATTGGGGAAAATAGAAGAAAAAGTTTGAAATTGTAAGGACACCTTATAAGAATAGAACAAGAGAGAATACCATAGATCCTTAATTGGAAAGCTAATGGAAAAAGTGGAAGAGGCCGGCCTAGAGGACGATGGATGGATGGAGTGAAGAGAAGTATGGAAGTTAAAGATGCTTTAGACAGGAACCTATGAAGACAAATCACTTTGGGTTGAAGGAGAAACACTGTATTGTAGGATATTCATAAATAACCAATAAAAAATGGAAATAATATCAGTATTAATCATTTATTGTGTCAAATTATACATCAATATGCATTAAGCAATAATACTAATGACTTATGTTTATGCATGGTTTGTTTTCTCTGCAGTCCGTACACATTTCAATTAGCTGGCATAAAAAAATTGAGTTTCTCCAATTTAAGGAATACAAAATAAATGTGTTTTTCGTAAATCAGCAATAAATATTCGACTTTCTGGGGATTTTTTTTAATATTAATATAAGTACATAATATTTTAATCAATTAAAATGGATTTAAAAAAACTTCGTTAATTTGTTAAAACCATGTATGCTATGTGGTACCAAATGACATGCCGAAGATAGAGCACGTTCTGAGAGGCCTACATGTTTTTAACTAATTAACGAAGATTTTAATAGAAATATCCATTTTGTTTGAGGAAGGCTGATATATCAGGTACTTAAATATATATTTAAAAAATACTACATAATCTCAATTGTGATTACAATGAAATTTAGAATTTCTGAAGAATTTGCTTAGTTTACGCAGTTCCCCGTGACGGACATTTTATTAAGGTCACGTCTCCAATTCCATCCAACTTCAAATAAAAATCTTAAACTTTTTTTTATTTAAAAGATAATTTGTATTTTTTAAATAATAATAGACCTACATTAGATTGCTTAGAGTTTTCTTTATTAAAAAATAAAGAGGTAAAGAATTATCAAAGCCCAGACTAGTTAGCGTTTTATTTCACGACGCTCTTTAACAATTCAGGACATTTGCGTCGCAATTCAAATCTGGTCGTGATAAAATTAGCATTGATAATTAAATTTCAACCCTGAATAGCCTTGACGACTGAGGGGGATAAAAGCCATCTAAGGTTGATCGGCACCGGGATTTGAACAATGGACCCCTCTAATCATCTTGTGCATCACACGTTGGGGTCTCGTGAGTCCGTTATCTCATGCCAGCATTTTTGTAAGTCTAGAAGTTTCTTAACCCTTGTGATGTATAAACAACTATCTGAGTTGGGTGAACCACTGACTTTTAAATATAGATACAATGGACATGCATAAAATTTAATTCCATGCAAAATGTTTAGTAACCTTGAATTAAGCCCTAGCGGTTAAAACCTAAAGTTACTATAGTTACGGCTTAAAAGTTACACAACGTGTTGGTCTAGTTGTAGCATTCCTAACGTTGTTACATAACTGTAAATCAGGCATTCGCGGTAAATATTAATTTATTGTGGAAATAATATAAGTTCCCGTTGTTACACATATGCAACAAGGGGCATTATAGGGTAATACAATTTATAATAATTCATTGTTGTCGTTATTTTTACTGTTATTGTTAATTATTTATTATTATTATTATTATTATTATTATTATTATTATTATTATTATTATTATTATTATTATTAAATTCCTACCAGGGAAATGAAAAGAATTTAAGTACAGAAATGGATGTTTTAAGAAGATCAGCTGGAAAATCTAGAATGGATAGAATACGAAATAAAGAAATAAGGGAAGTTATGGGTGTACAAGAGGAGCCGGACATCATAGACATTATAGAAAAGATTACAGTGGTATGGCCATGTCAAAAAATGCCAGAACAAAGATTGCCTAAAATTGTTATGGAATGGATCCCAATGGAACGGAGGAAGAGAGGTAGACCGAAGAAAACTTGGATAGAAGGGGTACAAGCAGATATGAATATCAGAGGAATGGAGGAAGATCAATGGATGGACAGAGAGGAATGGCGTTTGGTTTCCGGAAGTCGGCGGCAGCTGCCATGATACCGGATGATGATGATTATTCTTCTTATTATTATTATATTATTATTATTATTATTACTATATTATTATTATTACTATATTATTATATTATTATTATTATTATTATTATTATTATTATTATTATTATTATTATTTTATTATATTATTATTAATTATTATTATTAATTATTATTATTACAATGCTACAAAAATGATGGAAACAATAATAGACCTAACCGCCATTAGAGAAAATTTTTGGCGAATCCCTTGAAATATTTCGCGAACCACAGGTTGGGAAACGATGTATAGGCCATCTAGTGGTATCTATCCTTAGGGCATGTTTTTTCCACTGTGTAACACCACATAAAGTTGAAATAAAAAATATGAATCACAATAGACTTCATACAGTAGTCAGAAAAAAAAAGTGAATGTTTAACAAAAAAAAAAATATTGACATACAAGAATTACCAAGGGAAATAGAAGTGGCACATTTTAGAAAAACAACGGGCCATGACTGTCTTACAAAACACCTTCACAAAATCAATGTTGGTACTCACCGAAATTCTTTATATACAATCATGGAGATGAAAAAATGGACGAAGCCCATCTGAAGAAATGCATCGTTGTCAAGAACGAAGATTCTAAGGGCGGAATTCATGAAACCATCTTTAAGCAAAGATCGAGTCTTCCTCCCTCTCTACGTGATAGAGAGGGTAAGAGTCGCTTTTTGCGTAAAGATGGTTTCAAGAATTTTGCCCTAAGACTTCAAAGTATATTAGAGAGCAAATGGTATTAATACGCTGTTAGTTTATGCTGATGATGTACTACTGTTGGCCGATAGCGAGGAGATACTAAAGGACAATACGCACACATTGTTGAGTAACACTAAGAAATTAGGACTGGAAGTAAATATCAATAAAACTAAATATATGGTCACATGTAGAAATTCATTATGTAATGGAAATGGACAGCTAATGACAAATGAGGGAAATTTTGAGGAAGTGGCTGAATTCAAATACCTAGGAACAGTAATCACAAATAGGAATGAGATGCACAAAGAAATTAAACATAGGCTCTATTCTGCAAATGCGTGCTATTATGCATTGCAGAGACTCTTGATGTCCCAACTCCTTTCAAAAAACATTAAACTGAAAATATATAAAACTATTATTCTACCAGTTATATTATATGGATGCGAAGCATGGACTCTTACTTTAAGAGAGGAAAGGAGATTACAAGTATTTGAGAATAAAGTACTTAGGAAAATTTTTGGACCAAAGAGAGATGAAGAGACAGGTGAATGGAGAAGACTACATAACAATGAACTACATGGTCTTTATAGGAAGCAAGATATAATAAGAACAGTTAAGTCTCGTAGACTGCGATGGGCAGGACATGTTGCACGTATGGGGAATGAAAGACTTGCATGGAAGCTTCTTGTAGGAAAGCCAGAGGGAAAACGCCCTGTTGGTAGACCAAGAATGAGGTGGGAGAATAACATTAACTATGATTTGAGGGAAGTAGATTATACAGGGAATGATTGGAAAGCATTAGCTCAGGATAGGGATGTATGGAGAGCTTATGTCCGCGCGGTCATAAACCTACGGGTTCGATAGTGCCAGTGAGTGAGTAAGTAAGATTGTTAATGACTTGAGTGTTAGGTACAGCACATTAGACAACATATTGCTGAACATAACGAAATATAGGGACTATTTTTAGTTCTTTAAAGTACTCTCAGTTTTACGGTGTTCAAGTAACAGCATTCGTCTGTTCTTATCAAACCTCATTTCAGCTGCCGTTAGTCACCTTGTCCTTGTGGAAATGAACCTCCGGGTTGTGATAGTGCCAGTTGTCCTATCCTTTTAATTGTCGATCCCTCAATGCCCTATGTAAAAAAAACATTAAGTGCTTTATAGACCTTCAGTCTATTTCTACGTACTTTGGAGGGCTGAAAAATCTTACTCCAGCCAATTTTATGATTTTTTTAACTAATGGAAGGATTAAAAATCGCCTGGACCTGGAAACGTTAATTTATAATTGATAAAATAGAGGCAAGACAGTTACAATCACAAAAAAAAGATGAACAAAATATTGGGAACAGGTATATCCCAGAAGAAATTAAAACAGGTTACCTAGTATCAATCTACAAGAAAGGAGATAAACAATGTACAAATTATAGGGGAATAAATATATCAAATCTTTTCATAAAGATTTTGGGAAACTTGATAAAAGAATGGATGAAAAGGATTTTAGAGGAACAAAAGAACAAAATTGTTCCACGACAGGACGTTCTACAATAGATCATCTATTTAAAATTAGGGAAATTTTACAAAAAATGTAACGACAAACAACAGGATGTGGGACTGATTTTTTATAATTTAGAAGAAGCTTAAGATAGTATACCAAGAAAATTATTATGGCAAGCATTGGAAAAAGTAAAGATTAATTAACAAATTATACATATAATAAATAATAGTTTAAAAAACTAAAACAACACGCTTTATTAGAAAATCGAACTGAAAATAATAAATAATTTAATTTCCAACACGCTTGGGATAAAATTAATGTGGTCAACAAAAAAATAATATCCAACACCTTTAGAATAAAACTAGAGTTATCTACAAAAAAAATAATTTTACCATCAAAAGCGTGGGGTGCTCTATATCAATTAATATATTTGATAATAAACATATATTGGTAAAAGTAAACTCTAAGAAGAAAATATATAAAAACCATAAAAAGCACCCCACGCTTTTGATAGTAAAATTATTTTTTGCAGATAAATATAGTTTTATTCTAAATGTGTTGGAGATGATTTTTTTGTTAACCACTTTAATATTATCCCAAGCGTGTTGGAAATTAAAATTATTTTTCATTTTTTAGTTCGGTTTTCTAATAAAGCGTGTTGTTTTAGGTTTTTTAAACTATTATTTATTTTTTAGTTTTAATATTTTACAGAATAAGATAAAAAATTAAATATCTTCAAATTCGATACTATTGTAGTATGAGCTAAAAGTAATACTCTTCTAAAAAAACCCTCAGGGCCGAATTTGAACCAGCGACCTATGGATTACTGAAATTATATACCACTACAGTCCACCGTTCTACCAACTGAGCTCTTACAACGATTGAATAAGAACTTGTTAAGACCGCAACCTATTATACCGGTTTTTATTATTTTGATTTTCTGCTGATTCTGGCCAGGAGTTTAGAAACATTTATGAAATTATTGTATTGCCATTGGTCCTTTACAAGTATACAAAGTTTCAAGTCGATCCAATGCTTTTAAGTGGGTGAAAATCTTTTTAAAATATTCCGTTACATAATTACACAGACACTTTTTTTTATTTTCTGATGATTCTGCCATGATTTTAGAAAACAATTATGAAATTATTGTATTTTCATTGGTCCTTTACAAGTATACAAAGTTTCAAGTCGATCCAATGATTTTAAGTGGGTGAAAATCGCGTTGAAAGATTCCGTTACATAGATACAGGTCAAGCTAATATAAAGCGTGTAAGAAGATGCATTTCGAAAACAAATGTAGAGTTAAAATGGGCTCATAACTAATAGAAGAGTTGATAACTACAAAAGGGTTATTTCAAGGGTGCACTATGTCACCGACATTTAAAATATACATAGATATTGTATTACAGGAATGGTTAAAGAAATGTAAACCAATGGGGTTAAAATTAAAAGAGAACAAATACATAGATAACTTAAAATTAAATGAGAACAAATACATAACTTATTATTCGCAGATGATCAAGTGGCAGTCACTTCAGGATGTGAAGATGCAAACTATATGGGTAGGAAACTAGAGGAAGAATACTCAACATGGGGTTTAACAATTGTAATAAAAGAGAATATATGAGCATAGATATTTCCAAGGAATTAGAAATAAGTGGAACAAAGATTAAAACAGTAGAATATTTTAAGTATTTGGGATCAATAGTTAAAAAAAATGGTTCATCTGAATTAGACATCGAAAAAATAGAATAATAGACACAAAAAAGTTATTGGCGTATTTAATTATATTCTATGGAGTAAGGATATAATCAAGGGACCAAGGAAGACCAAAACATCGGTGGAAAGATCAAGACCATCTTCACTAGGTTTACGAATTTTTTCATGATGATGATGATGGATATAATCAAGAGGATCAAATTATTAAAATATATAGCACAATTGTGAAGAGTATTTTATTATATGGTGCGGAAACAAGGACGTTGAAGTAAAAACACGGAAATAAATTATTGATCACAGAAATGGGCTTTTTAAGAAGATCGGCAAGAGTATCAAAATTAGATAAAGTAAGAAATAACACAATAAGAGAAATAATGAATGTAGAAAAAGATATTGTACACGAGATTGAAGAAATCAAACTAAGATGGTATGGACATATGAGAAGAAGGGATACAAAGAAAGGAGTATTGAAATGGATACCTCCTGGAAAAGGGAAATGTGATAGACCAAAGCCAACGTGGATAAAGGGAATTCTAGACCATAGAGAACCGAAGAGTTCTAGACAACATGAAGAGAAATATGACAGAAGCAGACACGCAAGACCGGGAAGTGAGAAAGAAAAAAAAATATATATATATTGGTTGAGGATACCTGTGTAAATAACAAACAATCCTGAAATAGAAAAAAAAACTAATGTATGACGAGTTATAGACTAAATAATTAAATGAATTAACTCGTTCAATCAGTATATCATAATAACATTAACCATGATTTGAGGAAAGTATATTATAGAGAGGATGATTGGAAAACTTTAGCTCAGGATAGAGATGTATGGAGAGCTTATGTCCATACGGCCATGAACCTACGGGTTCGGTACTGCCAGTGAGTTAATCAATGTACTATAACAGAACCCTCGAGTATTGAACTGATGTCCATTAGGTCACATTTTCGTAAAATTTAATGTTCTTTTACCTTTTGGTTTAAATCATAAATTGTATAAATAGGCAAACGTTTATTTTGCTTTGATGTGCACTTGGTAACGCTATAAAAATAAAAGTATAAAATAAATACACTCTGTAGCTATCAGTATATGTGATCAAGTGTAAATAAACCAAGGGTGGACATGTCACACCATTTTAATATTCAAAGGTTCAATTTACTTGGAATTAGATTTTGTCCTAAAAATGCCAAGACTTCCCCCCCCCCCGTTTAATTTTTTACTCAGTGTCCCAGGTTGACATTTCTGATTTTCTCTCGTGGCATTGGCGTAATTTTTAACTAACTTCTGAAATTAGGGCGCCTAAAAGGTGGGGTTACGGCTGCCCCGATGATATAATGGGTAATAAAAATGTTGAACCAGGAGAATCCTTAATCCTAAACTTAATATATGGCGAATGTGAATAATTATGATGACTATATGATGTTTGGGGACCATTTGGGTATTGAAGTTTCCTGACATTTGTCTTACATGCGTGAAGAAAAAAAAAACCTCGCCCAAGAAACTTGTCCCGACCGGGGATCGAACCCGTCTGAAACTTAACTCACTTCATAATTGTATGCTTACTGGAATCTCTGAAAGCAGGCCAAATTGTATTAATAAACAAATATATGAAATACACTTTATTCACCGTATTAAAATTAATGCAACACAGACTTACGATTATATAATGCAAAATACAATATTTTGTTATGCTTTATAAAGAAAATTATATAGTTCATTTATTAAAAATTAAATAGTTAAATTATATAGTTCATTTTTAATTTTTCTAGCCAATGTAAGTAAAAATATTTTTCACTCACGTTAGACAATTTTAGTAGCCTACACTGAAATACACAAAATACTCAAATAGTCGCTATCTATGTCTCAAAATAAAATACATTCCATTCCAACCTTTAAGTTCAGTTGTATACATTTGTTTTCACTCTTACCATCTTCTTCGCACTTTTTTATTTTTTAAATTTCTCTATGGGTTATTTTTTAATCTTCTTCTTCTTCTACTACAAGGTTTAGGCTATGCAGCCTGTTCCGGCGAGGTTAAAAGTGGAGTCCATCTTCTGCGTGGTCGGCCAACATCTCTTGTTCCTCTGGGATTATACAGGAAGGTTCTTTTTGGCATTCTTTCGTTGTTCATTCTCATTAAGTGTTCTGTCCATTTCGTATTATTTTCGCTGATTTTATCTTCAATTTTATATATATTTAATTCTTCTCGTATAGTTTCATTCCTTATTCTATCCGCTCTTGTGCATCCTTTCACATTACGTAAAAACAGCATTTCCGCAGTCTGTATCCTGCTTTTATCCCTTGATTTCATTATCCAAGTTTCACTTCCATACAACAACAAAGGAACAGCCATTGTTTTATATAATTTAAGTTTCGTATCTTTCCTTGTTTTCCGACCTAAGGTTCTTTTTATGGTTCCACAAATAGCCTGAAATTTATTTACTTTATTTTCTATATATTTATTTCTCTATAAGTTATATCACATCCTAAATATTGGAAATGTGATACTTGTTCTATTATTTTGTTATCCAGTACAATTTTTGATCTAATTCCATATTTACCAATAAATGCCATTACTTTTGACTTATTTATTGATATTTTACAATTATATCTATTGGCTATTAATTTAAATTTATATGCTAACATTTGGAGCTCATTTTCAGATTCTGCTAAAAGTACAACATTGTCAGCGAATAATAAAGCATTTATTTTATCTTCATTCTCAATTAATATTCCTTCATCAGTTAAAACCTTCTTCCATTCTTTTATTACAAAAAATAAGCATTTCAACAATTTTATATCAACAATAAAACGTTACGTTATATTACAAGTATATTAATATGAATTACAGTCGAAAATTGTAAGGAAACTAGTCAAATTATAATATTTTAAAATTGATAAAATTCTAATTTTATGTTAATGTTATCGAATATTAAAATTGCTTATAAGTTTGTCGTTATTGGCATGATTCGGTTATATTTTCACATCTTGACAGTTGAATTTCAATGAGATTTGGGAAAAAATGGGGTAAGTATGTTAGGTAAACATTATGGATGTATTGATTGTTCAAAAGTAAGTATTTCAAATTTCGTAAATTAAATAATAAAGAAATATCGTAATACATTTTTGTCTCACTATCTGATAAATCTAAAAATTCCAAATATGGACAGCATCCGTTTATAATTTTGAGAACTTCTGAAGAAAATCCTGGCTTACAAAACGATACGTCCAAATGTCTCATATATGGACAGTTAACTATCCCAATAAATGCATCGTCAGTCAAATAATTTGCTTGTATTTTTAAATGTTGCAAATTTGGACAAAGATTCCATATTATGTGAAGATGAATATTTTTAAAATTTGCTTCACAAATTATTTCTAATTTCATTAAACTACTAAGTTCTACTTGCACTGGAATTGTGTTATTAATTGTTACTCGATATGATATATTAATGTGTATGTCTTCTATATTTTTCAAAAATATTAAATTTGAAAAATTTATGTTAGCAATTCCATCAGTACCTATTATACATATCTTTTTTAGATTCTTATATTGATATATTATGTCCATTATATTATCATCTATTTTTGGACCAACAATAAGGTATTCCAAGGACTGAGAGTTATATTTGATCGAAGTAACGTATCTTGCGTAATTTTCATGGATTATGGTATTTGAAAATCTATTTCCATTGTATACGTAATTTTTCATATTTCCTTCTCCACTCAGAAAAACAGACGAGCTATTTTCCTCATATTTTTTACCATAGAACTTAGCGAAATCCATATAAAAATGTCTATTACCACAATAAACTAAAAGTTCTTCCAGATTCGGTTGTGCTGTCAACATTTGGCAAACCTGTTCCCACGTAGGGCCATATTTTTTTAAACAATGAAAACTTATTATTCGTCTAGGTAAGTCTAAAAATTGATCAACTATATTTTCGATGTCCGTTCCATGTTGTAAACAAAAATATGCAAGATTTCGGTATTTTCTAAGAGATGCAATTATTTCTTCATCGTCGGTGCCTCTTGGCGGTACGTAAGTATTAACTAGACAATCGCCCATGGAATGTATCTTAAGAGAATCCTCGATTTTCAAACTGAAACAAGATAATATTACAAGTACAATCTTATACCCAGTTTCACCAAATGATGTTAAGGTTTAAGTGTTTTTATTTTACTCCATGGCACGGTGAGCTTGGAAGGCACTTGGCCTACTAGCCGGCTGCTGGCCTCACATAATGCACGTGTTAAATAGCACAGGGGCTCAACTGCACTCCTACTAGCGCTTGATTTTTCAGTTATATTGTTGTAAACTATAGCTCTTCTTCTATATTTACTAACATTATGTAATATTTTTAAATTTTTCTAACAATTTTTATAACATTATTAGACAGTTTCGAAGTATTTATTTAAATATGCAAATCACCATATTATGACACTGTTAGACAATATTGCGATGCCAACTACTATTTTCTCCACAGAGTACATTACTTAGTCTATAATTTTTCTATCGCTGTTTTGTGTTATCGCTGGTTGGATCAGCGTTAGGGAGTAATAAGTAAGTGTACACCCATTTTTAATAAGCGTTTGGTAATTTTAATATTATTAATATATATTTTTAAAATAGATTTGGGGATTTATTGCAAATTTAAATTTCATAGCAGCGGATGATAATCGATATGTAGTTCGATTGTGGGTTATCGCTGGCTCTAAACTCTGGCGCATGCGCACTGTTGTTCTATAGGACTTTGAAAACATTTCACGCTAGTTTAAGTGCAGCTTTTCCTCACACAGGTAGACGATCATCCTGCCAGTGTAGCCGTCATAGTTTTCTCAACCGGGAACCGCTACTTATTGTTGCATCCCAAAAATTCCGCACGATTGTCAATTCCTGACAATCTGTGCATTGAAATGCTACACAAGCTTCCAGGACGAGGAGAAATTGATGAAGATATTGGCAAGTGACTGTATGAGCAAAAGCCAGTTAACCAATCTTTAACAGACGAATAAATTAAAGTGTGCAGGAAAGTAAGGACGAAAGCGATGAAAAAACAACGAAAGATAATAAAAGTTTCAGACACACTCAATAATCCGGTACTTTCGTTAATTCGGCACCCCTCTCTGCAGGGAATGGCCGGATTCACGAGAGCGTAATAGTTTAATGAATTTTTACAGTTTCTACATTAGATCGAATATTCATGACTATCCCACAAAATCTATGATATCAATGATTTCTCGGAAAAACTCTACTTATACTAGCTACTTCAAAAGAGAAAACAAAAATTACGGGTATCTGAAAATAAAATTCTTAGGAATTTTTTTGAACCAGAGAGATGGACAGTTTAATGGAGAAAACTACATAACAGCGAGCTACAAGGTCTTTATAGGAAGTCAGATATAATAAAAACAGTTAAGTCTCGTAGACTGCGATGGGCAGGAAACGTGGCTCGAATGGGGAATGAAAGATATGCATGGAAGCTTCTTGTACGAAACATCAGTTAATGTACCACTAGTTAATGCAGAATTCTTATTGGTAAACCAAGAATGAGGTGGGAGAATGACATTGGCCATGATTTAACGGAAGTAGATTACAAAAAGGATGATTGGAAAAATATTAGCTCAGGATAGGGATGTATGGAGAGCATATGTCCGCATGGTCATGAACCGTCGGGTTCGATAGAGCCACTAAGTTATTTATTGCAGCCAAAGGAATAGCAGAGTTATTTTTTTCTTAAAAAAAGAAACTTGCAGTTGATCAAATAATTATTGCAGGGGATGAAGTTGATATGAAATATATGATACATAAACTAATGGAAGAATATAAAAAGTGGGGACTGACTATAAATTTCCAGAAAACAGAGTATATGTGTTTGGGAAAGGATGTGGATGACCTCATACTCGAAACAGGGAAAATAAGAAAATGGTATTTTGTTTAATATCTTGGGTCAATAATTACAAGTTAAGGAACCTGTGAGAAAGATGTACAGGCTAAAATTGCAATGAAAAAAAATGCAACTAAGACATTACATGGAATAATTTGGAACAAAAATATTACAAAGGAAACTAAAATGAAAATGTATAAGAGCATAATACAGAATATTTTGTCATATGGAAGAGAAAATTGATATTTGACGGAATTACAAAAGAATAAAATTAGAACAGTTGAATTTGATTATTTTAGAAGAAGCCTCCAAAAAACAAAACAGGATAAAATAAGAAATGAATTCCTTTGGAGAGAAATGAATGTCACCACATCTGTTGTTAAGAGGATTGAAAATCAAACGCTTAAATGGTACAAAGAATGGAAAATGAAAGTTGGCCAAAAAATATATACCAGTGGTCACCCCCTGGAAGAAATAAACGTGGCAGACCAAGATGGAAATGGAAAACCTACGTCAGAACTATAATGGATGATAGGAATTTGGAAGAGGGAGATTGGAATGATAGAGATAAATGGAAACTGAAGACGGCAAACCTATAAGTGGGGGAAAGCCGAAAAAGAAGAAAAAGAGGAAGAAGAGAGGAAAAACTGCACTTAAACTGGCGTGAAATATTTTCAAAGCCCTACAGCACAACAGTGCGCATGCGCCGGAGTTTATAGAGCCAGTGATAACCCACAATCGAACCTCTTATCGATTATCATCCTTTATTACTATCCGTCACTATAAAAATTTAAATGGCCAATAATTGCAATAAATCCCCAAATCTATGTTTAAAAAATATATTAATAACATTAAAATTACCAAACGTTTATTAAAAATGGGTGTACACTTACTTATCACTCCCTAACGCTGATCCAACCAGCGATAACTCAAAACAGCGATGGAAAAATCATAGACTAAGTAATATACTCTGTGAAGAAAATATCAATTAGCATCACAATATTGTCTAACAGTGTCATAATATTGTGATTTGCATATTTAAGCACGAAATAAGAAACATTAGATCCCACACCTTAGAGACGGCAATGCTGTTATTTAGAGCAAAAATTCTACCAATACTGACATACGGCATAGAAATCACATGGACACATTTAACAATGAAGAATCTTTCCTCTCTAGAAAGGGTGAAAGCGAGATATATAAAGGCAGTATTAGGAGTGTCAAAAGTAACACATTTCAAGACTCGCATACCTACTGGCGAAGGAAACTTTCCTCATCGACGACCTCAGAACAAGCATACTCTTACCCAGCACCAGCGCATCTGAGCAACTGCTAGCAACATTGAACAGAAAAAGAGAAGAAATACATCCAGAATTTTACAGCACCGGGGCAATGGTGGACCGTGCGTGGACAAAAGAAAATTTCGAAATGAGACACGACATCACTAGGTTGGCAGTCCATGGATTCCACCACCTGATATGCAACAACACAAAATTTCATGAAGCAAATATAGACTGTAAATGTACGCTATGCGAAAAATCGTGTGACCGATATCACATTGAGCTATGCACAAAAAGAACAAAGACAATGTGTGAATATGCAAATATGTAAATTTAAATTGTATTCTACTTTAATCCTGCTATTTGGCTGCAATAAAATTATTATATTTAAATAAATACTTCAAAATTGTCTAATAATGTTATAAAAATTGTTTGAAAACGTTTAAAATAGTAAATAATGTTAGTAAATACAGAAGAAGAGCTATAGTTTACAACAATATTAACTGAAAAATCAAGCGCTAGTAGAAGTGCAGTTGAGCCAAAAGAGAAACTTACGTTGGCGGTAAAGGAACATGATAAACATTGCACACAATTAATGAAATCGTCGCCTCCGCGGTGAAAATAATAACAACGATTCTTACCTTTGAAACGATCACGTTTCAGCCAGTCGTTCTATAGTGTCTATAAACAACATATTGCAGCAAAATATATGAGCTGAAGGCTAACTTACGGTGCGTTCATTATCGTAAATAACAAAATACTTTAAAAACAACAAGTTAAAAGTTAATTCTTATTCTTTGCTCCTTTCTTCATAATCTTTCCTTCTTCTTTTTCTTCTTATTCTGCTTCTTCTTATTCTATAACCATCGATATTAATATCTGCTACATTTAACGTAGACCTATATAGATATTCGTTAGTTCCTTTACTGCTTTTCGTTGTTCCGAAAACCAGTAAGATCGAACCATTAGGAATGGATATTTATGTGGAACTCAAAATATAAAAATTACTCTAGCGGTTGGAATTTCTGTTCTATCGCAAAGAAACTGGATTCATATGATTTAATTAAACAGAAGAAATATAGTGATGATCTTGAAGATTTTCGGGCTGTAGGCCGTGGTCGTGAGGGGAACTACAAGCCTCACGACCACGGCCTACAGCCCGAAAATCTTCTTCAAGTTCATCATAGCAACTCCGGCCGTGAAAGTGTACGTGAATACAGAAGAAATATACATTCTGTACTTACTTACTCACTGGCACTATCGAACCCGTAGGTTCATGGCCGCGCGAACATAAGCTCTCCATACATCCCTATCCTGAGTTAATGCTTTCCAATCATTCCCTGTATAATCTACTTCCCTCAAATCATAGTTAATGTTATTCTCCCATCTCATTCTTGGTCTACCAAATGGGCGTTTTCACTCTGGCTTTCCTACAAGAAGCTTCCATGGCAAGTCTTTCATTCTCCATACGTGCAACATGTCCTGCCCATCGTAGTCTACGAGATTTAACTGTTCTTATTATATCTGGCTTCCTATAAAGATCACAAATTTCATTGTTATGTAGTCTTCTCCATTCACCTGTTTTTTCATCTCTCTTTGGTCCAAAAATTTTCCTAAGTACTTTATTCTCAAATTCTCCTTTCCTCTCTTAAAGTAAGAGTCCATGTTTCGCGCCCATATAATATAACTGGTAGAATAATAGTTATATATAATTTCAATTTAACGTTTTTTGAAAGGAGTTGGGACATAAGAGTCACTGCAAAGCATAATAGCGCGCATTTGCAGAATTGAGCCTATGTTTAATTTCTTTGTGCATCTCATTCCTATTTGTGATTATTGTTCCTAGGTATTTGAATTCAGCCACTTCTTCAAAATTTCCCTCATTTGTCATTAGCTGTCCATTTCCATTATATAATCTATTTCTACGTGTGACCATATATTTAGTTTTATTGATATTTACTTCCAGTCCTAATTTCTTAGTGTTACTCAATAGTGTGTGCGAGTTGTCCTTTAGTATCTCCTTGCTATCGGCCAATAATATTACATCATCAGCATAAACTAACAGCTTATTAATACCATTGAGTTGTAAGCCTTCCTCGTTCTCTAAAGATTTAATGGCATGCTCTAGTACAAAATTAAATAGTAGAGGAGATAGTGCACCTCCTTGCTTGAACCCATTGTGGATTTCAAAAGTGTCCGAAAACTGTTTGCCTACAAGCACCCTACTCTTTGTGCCATTTAGACACATTCGTATAAGTCTAACTAACTTTTTAGGAACCATTAAGAATGGATATTTACGTGGAACTCAAAATATAAAAATTACTCTAGCGGTTGGAATTTCTGTTCTATCGCAAAGAAACTGGATACATATGGTTTAACTAAACAGAAGAAATATACATTCTGTAAGCCAACGACATCCTCAGGAGTGTATTTTTACCTGGACAACAATTTTCTTTTAATTTGCCCCATCAGCTGCACTTTCTGTTACTAACCCACTACATATTATTTTGTTAACAAAAGAAAAACGCATTTAATAAACTTGACTATTTAACTCATGCCCCAAATGGGAGTCAATGACCAATCACATTTCAATGATTTTTTTATTTACAACCAATCACAGTCATGTTTCGCCTAAAATTAACCAACTAAAGTTTATCATAATAAAGAAAACACCTCCTTTTTAACATTCTGAATAGGTCATAGCATTATTTTGCAGTTACTGACTCTGTAAGAAATACGGCTACCAGATTGTATATATAGTGCATGAATGTCAACACGTAGCGCATACGAGAGATAATATAAAAACATTTGTAACAATTGATTATACCACAAAAAAAAACACTGCTTGCACTTTCTTAAACGAATTATTTTCCAGGAAATGACGCAGAAAAATATAATTGGCATGTTTACATTATAGGACATAAGAAATTAATTAATACCTATAACGTTGGTTATAAATTTCTCCACTAGGGTGCATTCTTACAACATTGCGATCTTTTGACAATAAATAATATTATGATCTGGTTGCAGTGATTGAACAAAAGAAGCAAATGAAGCGTACCAATCGTTTCTCATTTGTTTTCAAACATCGCCGTTTACATTACATATATAAATATTTTTAAATAACTATAATTAAATAATTATTTGTGAGTATACAGCTTAATTTTATTCGTTAAATAGTCCTAACAAATGCCACTCTTGATTTCCAAATTCTCTAGATAAATTCACTCCTCAATTTATCGATAATTTGTAAATCACTCGTGGCATTACTTATGAAAAATCGGATGATTTGTAATCGAAAAGTTTACCTTAAACCCAATACATTCGTAAAGTGCCATCTAACCAACCCACTAGCACTATCGAATCCTTAGGTTTATGACCTCGCAGACATAAGCTATCCATACATTTCTATCCTGAGTTAATGTTTTCAAATCTTCTCTTGCATAATTTACCTCCTCAAATCATATTAATGTTATTCTTCCACCTCATTATTGGCTTACCTACTACGAACTTTCCCTCTGGTTTACCTACAAGGAGTTTTCATGTCACTCTTTGATTCCTTATTCGTGCCAAACGCAGTCTTCGCTTCTCAACTGTTCTTATTAATTTCGTTACCCAGAAAGAACATGACTGTAGGTTTCTACAATAATTTGTCTGCTAGTCTTTCTTTGGTTCAAAAATGTTCCTAAGAACTTTATTCTCAAATTCTCGTAATATTTTTTCTTCCCTTAAAGTAAGAGTACATATTCCGCATCCATAAATGCCTAATATAACTGGGAGAATAACAGTTTTATATGTTTTCAGTTTAATTTTTTTAGGAGTAGTAATACGTAATAGCACGCATTTTCAAAATTGAGCCTACATTAATTTCTTTCTGTAACTCATTCATGTTTGTAATTATTGTTCCTAGATATTTGAATTCAGCCAACTCTTCAAAATTCCCGTCATTCTTTATCAACTGCCCTTTTCCATTATATAATGTACTTTCTTGTGTGTTCAAATATTTATTTTTATTTGTGTTTACTTCCAGACCCAATTTCTTAATGTTACTTAATAACAAGTTGTCCTGTAGCTGCTGAAATTTCTGTTATCTCGCAACGAAACTGGATACATACGATTCAATTATAAAAAGAAATATATATTTCAAAACACAAAAATCACACCTTTGGGAATGGAGATTTACCTAAAACCCAAAATTTTATAATTGTTCAAGCGAAAACAATTTCTTCTTTCTTGCATTGAAACTGAATACATACTATTTAATTAACAAAGAAGGAAATTCCGTAAATCAGCAAAATCTTACAAAAGAAGTCGACATTCTGAGAAATTTATTAGTTTATGCAATTCCTGCACGAAGTGCGTTCATTGCAAAGATTGAAAATACTTTACAAAACCTCAGCTTCAATTCTCATAATGTAAATAACTGTTTAAGAAGATTAGAGAGGACTAGAAATTAACCTAAGGGGTAAGATTTTAAAATTCATTTTAAATATTCAATTACTAAATTCGTGAATTTTAATAGATTATAGTGGATTTGGACTTTTAGAATGTACGCAGAGAGTTTAAGAAGTTTAGATTGGATTCAAAATAGAAAAACACGACGAGGGAAACCTAAGAGAGCATAAATGGAGAGAATTATGGAAATGAATCGTGAACTGGAGAGTGAGGGGGAAATTGGATGATTGCGGGAAGAAGAGAAAAAAGTGGGCATTGACCATAGGATGGTTTTATTCTTATAATACTTCAAACATGATAGATCCATTGAAAAAATGCATATTTTCACACGTTTTGGAGATGAATAACCACGTGGATTTCGGGAATAGCTGGGTGAAAAAAAAAATTAAAACGAACATTGGGCACAAGATGATTTTTGTAACATTTAAAATATTATTTATTAATAAATTAATGTATTTTATATTGCTACATAGTTTAAAACAATTTCATTACAAGAAAAATTATATTATTTAGTACGATAATTAATTTATAACATTTTTGTTGCAGATAATCCTGTTCTATGAATTTATTCACATTGTCATATAAATGTTTATTCCAATTTTTTATTCGGTGAACAAAAACAATGATAAAATTAAATTTAAAAAACATTCATGGTTGATGAACTATTCCTATATTTTAGTTCATAAATGTGAAATAGATCACGAACTAATTAAAATTAACAACCACTTCAATCGACTAAGTACATCATGGTTACTTTATATATATGTTAAATAATTTTCAGAAATTGCATAAATTTTACTAAAAATATGAATGGTTAATTTAATGCTGTTTCTATGTAACAAAATAATTTAAATTAATTACCATATAATTATTTTGTGATTTATTATATTTTTTCACTATTACCAATAACCATTAAAACAACCAATTAATTAATTTCTGATTTTTTAATACGAAATAAATATAAAACCTGAAAATATTGCCTAAACTTATTTTCCTTTGTCGTATAGTCTTAAAATGGTAGTAAAATAAAACGTTTTAAGTATTACTTTTAATACTATTTTTTGTGTATTTTTATGCAAAAATAGTTAATGATTCTACTTATTCATATTTAACTTTTATAAGATTCATGAGGTGTTCCGTTGAGATACTATTCAAAATTATAATATAAAAAATTATGGAATATTCACCTGAAAGATCCGTCTCCTTAACTTACTTAGTTATTTAACTGTAGCGCTTTCGGGACTTGTCTCATCATCGGCAGGAAAGCGCTACAGTTAAATAATTAATTAAGTTGAGGAGACGGACCTTTCAGGTGATTATTCCATAATTTTTTATATTTTAATTTTGAATAATACCTCAACGGAACACATCATGAATCTTATAAAAGTTGATTATGCAGCCAGTCAGGCTAAAATTATTCATATTTGTGAACTAAAATATAGGAATAGTTAAATTGTGAAATAAAAATATACGAATTGTAAAATTAATAAATCTGTCAAGTGAAAAAAAAACCGTTTACAATTATAAATTGGTTTACACTTGTGAACTAAAAACATAGAAACAGTTCGTCAACCTATATTATAGACCTATTCAATGTGAACATTAACTCTACGGACAAATTTTCACAGATTTTCAATGGTGTTTGCTGCGGGTTTTAATACAAGGAGTCCATGTCCTTATAGTCCATAATGTGTTGATGTGTTGAATTATTTTTATTTTCATTTGTAACCATCAAATCTCATCACCGTCCAAAAGACATGCTACATGTTCATCACTTTACTCTGTAATACATCACTGGAGATAATGGATTCTTCATCTGAAAACACTCAAAAAATATCCCTGAATAACCTATGAAAGTTTCTAGTGTTCTATCTGTAATAAATCCAGGCCTAATTCCTTAATCTTACTATATTAATGTAGCAAAATTAAAGAAATTGAAGAAAAAATTAAATATTAGGATAAATTCAATGAATATTCCAACAATATTTTTAAAATGTATTGTAAAAAAAATATCCAATGTTGTAGTGGTCGATAAAACTGTAACTCCACTAATAGTATTTTACCTTAGAACGTGTTTCGAAATTCCTTTCTCTCATCATCAGCTAGGTCGGAGATAACTGATGATGTGAGAAAGGTCTCCTAAAACCTCATTTGGTATATACCAGCAGTTTGCTATTGATCTTGTAACACCAGTCCATTTTAACCGTAAATTTTCAGAGTACAATAATTGAATTATTCAAGCTGCTTGTTAAAAGCCTAGTGTATTTAAGATGAAAGTTAAAAGTTAAATTGTATCTGTTGGTAGGTGCCGTCGTCCTCAACTTTGTAAAAATATTGTATATAAAATTAACTGGAGCGCTTTCGGAAGTTATCTTCCATCTTCTGCAGGTTGAGTTTCCGCTACTTGTTGTTGTGTACGGTGATGTATACTCCAACTGTTTGTAGCAGCAACTTGTAGTATACATCACCGTACACAACAACAACGAGTAGCGGAAGCTCAACCTGCAGAAGATGGAAAATAACTTCCGAAAGCGCTACAGTTAATTTTATATACAATATTTCAACAAAGTTGAGGACGACGGCACCTACCAACAGGTACAATTTAACTTTTAACTTTCACCATATGACTTCACCTCAACGGAATTTGATTTGAATTTTACTAGTATTGATAGTGTATTTAAATTTGTAACTTATAATAATGACACTCTGTTCTGTCAATAACACTGGATAGTCAGGTATGATAAACTGTTTGGAATATTAACAAATATACGAAGAAAAAAAAAGTTTTGAAATCGCAATGCCACAATACAGAGCGTAGTTAAATGAAGTCCAACGTGTCAGAAGTTACTGGAGTACATTTAATTGTCTGTAGAGGGACAATACAGTGGACAAGGGAAATTATTCAATACACCAGGTAAAGTGTAAATATGCCTGGTCTCCTGTAGAAAAAATTGAAAATATTTACTTTAGGGCAAGTACTTCAATGAACATTAATCGAACTGATCAGATAGCCATGAAGATGAAAGTAATTTGTCAGGAATCAAGATCTTGCAGAAGAGAAGTATATGTGTATAGATATCAGTATAAATTAACATATCGCGACACTATTTTATGGAATCGAAGTCCATATAAAACAGAAAACAAATAATACTTTTAGCAGAAATAAAATCTAAGTAGTTTGTTTGGGAAAACAAAGTAGGTTAAATTTATAAATCAATAAGAACAGCAGGTAAATGTTCAATCTCCGCAAAATAATATACTGTACTTGTCAGTCGCAATTCAGATGGTATGACCACATAAACAGGTTAAATGATATCTAGTAACTAAACAAATATGTGAAGATCGAATATTTGGACTAGGGTAAAAGTATACCCAGCGGAAGACTACGAAAACGTGGGATTATAGTACACAGAAACTTATGAAGAATCTGAAAGAGACATGGGGGAAAGGCCGGAAAAAAAAACATAAATAGGAATGGAAGGCTTCCTGTAAAACATAGACGCTTACTAAGGTAAAAGAGGTCGGATTAAAGTAGTAATCAAACATAAATTAATAAGCTGAATAAACTATTAAAATCAATAGTGAATTAAAACAGACTGAACATAAAGAGCAATGTTTGTATGAGAAAAGAACGGACTGCAGTTGAGGTCCGAGGATCTGGGTGAGTGAACTCGCACTAAATCTTACATTTAATTTTCAGTGCTCGGCACGGCCGTCAAAAATTGTCTTACGCTATACCTAGCTATGCAAATGTGGACATTGCTCACTTAAATTAATGACCCTTTTTTTTACACAGACGTTAAATCAACATAAGAGAACATAAAACATAGAATTGAATTGAGTAGGAAAATAATATCATCGTTAAATTCCATATGGTGGGATAAGCATATTTGGAAAGACACAAAAAAATATATTGGTAAAACATTGGTGGAATCTGTTGCATGTATGGAAGTGAGGTATGGACAATCAATAAGTACTACAAGAATAGACTAATAGCTCTAGAAATGGATTATTTACGGAAAAGTGCCAGAAAGTCTAGATTAGAACATGTCACAAATAATGAAATTAGAAACATAATGGAAGCAGAAGAAAGCATAATTGAAAGAATTGAGGAGAAGTAATTAAAGTGGTTAGGACATATCTTAAGAATGAAAGATGAGAGATGGCCGAAGCAACTATATCAATGGCATCCGAACAGAAAGAAGAAAAGAGGGAGACCAAGGTTAACATGGAAGGAAAACATGAAGACAGTAATGCAAGCTAGAGGGCTAAGCATCGAAGATGCCCAAGACCGTAGGCTTTGGAGGTTTGGCATGGGAAGACGGCAGCAGCTGTAAAAACCCGAAGATAGATAGAGTTAAATCAACACTGATATATATAGAAGTGAAACCTGAAAAGCCTCTAAAGCAATTTAAGAAATTACAAGTTTTCGTAAATGTATGTCTGGATTTATCACAAGAACATAGTGCCCACACAATGCAAAGTTATAAATTATTAAACAAGAAGTTAAAGTTATCTGAATAGAAAGATGTATTGTGGAAATTGACGAATCAGTGTGATATTTCGATAGAAATCAAACAAACAAAAAATGGACATGTTTTCGGAAGGGAAGAAATATAGAGAGAGAAAAAAGGCTATGGAATGGAATCCCCTAGAAATGTCCAGAAAAGAGAAACACTTATAATTACTTGGCGAAAAATAGTGAGAATGTAAGCTGAACAATTGGGGAAGAATTGGATAAAAGCTAAGATGCTGGCAAGAAATTGAATACATTGGCGATCTTTCATGAAAGCCCTATGTTGCTTGGAGGAGTGTTAGGAATTACTACTACCACTATCAGTTAGAGTTTAATGTCTTACCGACCACTACAAAATTATGATTGACTCTACTGTTTTATTCCTCAATTCCTTTTTATCTAACATTTTACAGTACTTAAAGTTTCTATGCATTTTCCCAAATAACATTTATTGATTTCATAGTTCTCTTTAATCTCCTTACACTCTTAAAGGAAACACATTTGCAGTGTCTAATGTTTAATTCTGTCATATTAGGAAATAATGTAGGTATTAAAAACATAGTCTTATTTGTAATAATTTGATTTTCTAACCACAAACTACTCAATTTCTTACAAGGTGCTAAAACACTCAAATCATACTTAAATGGGGTTAAAGAATATGATAAATCTAGAAATTCGAGTTCATAACAACCCTGAGCAATAAATTCAAGAAATTCATTGTAAAGGCCTGGTATATTGTTAGAAATATCTATATGCTTCAATAATTTACATTTTCCTATCCCATTAAATGCTTCATCTGTCAAATAACTTGCTTCAAATCTTAAGTGTTCTAAATTTGGACAAATTGGCCAAAGCGATCTAATTTCATCTGTGGCTAATGAACAATTACAATATAATTCCAGCTTTACCAACTTTTTAAAACATGTTTTCGAACTTGGATTTAAAAAAATAGCAGAATTTTGAGGGATTATCATTTGCAATGTGTTTAATGCATCTAATTGTACCATTTCGTTTAAACACAGTATATTTAAATTGTTTTTGGTACCAAAAAACAGGAAATGTTTCAAATTTTTGCATTTGTTTATTATGTCTGATATGTTTTTGTTTAACTTATGGAACATTATAAGACATTCTAGAGTGTTTTGTTTTTCTCTTAGAATATCGATTACTTTTTCTTCAGTGTTTATTATTTTAACAAAACGCTGTTCTATTTCATTAAATAAACGATATCTTTCACCAATCATGTCTCTAGAAGTAATTACTAGACTTGTATCGATATTCCTCGAGTTTGGATTGAATTTTCCATAATCAAATTGAAATATTTTTATAGGCATAAACACATTAAAAGTTTCGACATTTAATAAATATTTTAAAAATTTTATCTGGTTAACTGTTCTGTTACTTGGTCCACGTTTTCTTTCCATAATAACCGAACGAATATTTGGACATTTTTCACATAATGTTTTGATGATTTTATCTACATTTTCTCCGTGTTTTAAACGAAAATGTTGGAGATTTGGCAACTTAGCGATTGATTTTACGATGTCATTATCGTTCATTGTTACAGGGGGTATAAAAACTTTGTTCCTCCACAAATATTTACTTGTGACAACTCGGTTCCATCTTGTGCAAACATTTGACACGTTTAACACTAAATCTTCAGCAGACATGAAGTTGAAAATGTGTAACAGCATTTCATCTGGCAAGTCCTCCATAACTGAAACAATAATTAGTATTTATTTCATTTTTATTTATAGACAATTTAAAATGTAGGCTAAGGTCATATCGCGTATAGGAATTTTGGAAGTATTCAGTAGGCTGGATGTTTTGGAGGTTTCAGGATAGATAACTTGGTACATTAATGAAAACATAGCAAAAATGGACGAATTATTACTGTAGAATATGATTAGTAGATTCAGGATTTTTACGTAATAAAATATAATATTGCAATAATTCTTTTTCTTCCTTTGACTCTATGGTCCTCTAAGAATCTTGGCCTCCTTCATAACAACTGCCCATTATTCTGTATTACTAACTTTCTGTCTCTATCTTTTCACCTTCAGTTCTCATAAGTCTTCCTCAACATTATCTAACAATCTTAGTTTCTGTCTTCAAACATTTCTTCTTCCTTCCGGTTTCCCTTCTAAAATCTTTCTTGCACCTCTTTCTTGCTCCAACCGCAACACATGTCTTGCCCATTCTAATCTCTTTCTTCTAATATCACCTATCAGATATAAATCCCTGTATAATTATTTCAATTCCTGGTTCGTAATATTGTAATATGTATGAAGACTACAAAGGGAAAACAATCAAAGTCACACATTTCTCATTCTGAGTAAATTTGAAACAAAAATTAAAAACGCTCTTACAATAAAAGTATAATGAACATGAAATTGTATCAAACACTGTTTGTGAAACAAATTATTATTATATTGGAATTGATATTTTTGTCGTCCTGTGAAGAGTAGTTAACAATGAAAACAACAATGGAAACACTGTCAGCACATTTTTGTATGAAAGAACAATCAAAAGTCCACATCATTTTCTTCCTTAAATTGCAAAATTGGGAATATTAATGAACAGTGACAGTTAAGAAAACACGCATAGAAAAATGCGCTACCCTTTCAATGCAAATACACCACAAATGTTACGTTTCATACTTTAAATTTGAGAAAAAGTCAGAGCAGAACATTTTCAGTTCTTAAAAGTCGTTATATTTCTGTCTTGTGACTGGGATGAGCTTCTTGTACAAATTAACACAGTGTTGTCCCTTTTCAATAATTAAAATTCAGGTTTACAAACATTTATAACGAAAATCAGTTATATTCTATAAGATTTCTTATTTACAACTCGGTGGACTCTGATAGATTTAACATACAACTGCGGGACATTGATTGATCTTCCATTGTACACTTTATTTTGAAGCCAATTTTATGTGGACTACGAATGATATTTCCATGTATTGACATTTAAAATACAGTGTGATTATAAAGTTCCAGTACATTCTGTGGATAACGTAGCGCAAATAAAACAAAAATTATAAGGTAGTTTCTATTATCAAGTTAGTGTTCATCATAACCTCCATCAATCTCAAAACATGTTTCCCAACGACGCACCGTCGCCCGGAAAACATGCACCAAAATATCCTCTGTAATCATTTCACTCGCCTGGCGTATGCGTTCTTTCAGCACTTGCAGATTAGAAAACTTGGTTCTGTACACCTGTTGCTTGATGAACCCCCAAGCAAAAAAGACCAGGGGTGCGAGGTCTGGCGAACGAGGTTCCCAGATACGAGGAGATGCCCTTCCAATCCACCTTTTGGGAAACCTGTCATTGAGATACCCGCGTATTGCCAGAGCAAAGTGTGGTGGTGCTCCATCTTGTTGCAACACCACTGTATCAATGATACCATCTTGCTGTAACTGTGGCTGTAATAAAAGTTGCAACATATCAAGATACACGTCTCCTGTGAGGGTTTCCTTTGGAATCCGTCTCTAACATCTTCGTACGACTGACCTCTTAAACGCGCAGCAACAATCTCTATCCGCTCTTCAATGGTGAACATATTTGTATCTTTCGAATGGATGTAACAGAAATACGATATGTAAGCGATTTCTTTAAAATGTACTGGGACTTTATAATCACATTGTAGTAGTACTCTATGCCAGGCATGATAATATACCCATAACTAATTTTTTGTGAAATGCGGACTTTGATTGTTTTTCCTTTGTAGTCTTCATATAGTATATATTAAACTGTTTGTGTGTGAAACTAAGATAAAAGACAGAAGTCTTACTTTTCATAACACTATTCAACTGTCTGCATGTGATATCAAAACAAAAAAAACAGTCATAAGTCTAACTTATCATTATACTGTGTTGCAATCTTATCTTTTAGTACATAAAAATTCTGACTCTAGTATTAGTGACATGAGAAGTGAGAGAGTGAGCGAGTAAGTGACTGAATGGTGTGGGTATGTGTTTTCTAGGACCATAATTTTCTATGCCAATTTTTTTTTTTTTTTTTTTTAGAATTCCACTTACAAGATAGAGATTATGAGAATGAAACAACTCGATATTTCAATTACTAATGTCATTATAATCGAAATATCGAATTTCTGTTTTATTTTCACAATATCCGTGGACAAGAGACATTCAACCCATAATAAAAATTATAAAAATGAATTTAATTTGGTTCTATCTATAATCTATCTAAAATGGCGTAGCCCATTGTTAAGCCATAGCCTCTCCTTTGTAAGGAGTTACTAGACCAAGTTAATTTTTAGTTACCGTATTTGCTCGTAGATTATTTTGGTTCTAGACCATCGAATATATATAGACATTCATAGTGTTCTGCTCAAGAGCAGGTCTTTCACTGCAAACTCAGCATTCTCCACTCTTTCGTTAACTCAGCTTCCCTTTTTGAATCTGCATACAAACCATTTATTTTATTATTGTCTATCATCTGATATTTTTTTCTGCCTCTAACTTTCTTTCCGTTGACCATTCTTTCTAGGGCATCCTTCAGCAGGCAGTTTTTTCTTAGCCAGTGGCCAATCCAATTTATTTTCCTCTTCTTTATGAGTTCCAGCATTGTTCTTTCGCCCACTCTGTCTAGTACATCTTTATTTCTTAATTTTTCTGTCCATTTTATACGTTCCATTCTTCTCCATATTCACATCTCATATGACATTTGGTTCCAGATTATATCCTTCAAATGATATAATATTTATATTAGCCGAGCGGTTAGGTAGGAAGCCTTGGCGCAGAGCTACGGGACTTGCGCTGGTTCGAGTCTCCATGGGGGAAGAAATTTTCTCATGGTATTTCGGCCAGTATGGGACTGGTGCCCACCAGCATCATGAGGCAATTGGGTAGCTACAATAAGTAGCGGCTCCAGGTTGAGGAACCAGCTATAACGGCTGGGGGACTCGACATGCTAACCACATGTCTCCCCTATACTGGCTGTTGATCATCTACCTCTGTGATTGACACATGTGGATGTGAAGGGTCAGCAGCCGGCTGGTAAAAGGGCAACCGCTGAAAAGTGGAAAGACCCTCAATCCGAAATTTACAATATTTTTTGTATTATGTTAAATTCATCTTTCATAAACAAATTGAAAATAAAATTATTAACAGAAACATCTCACTAATATTACTTTTAACTATTAATATTGTTTTATCATTTAATAAAATAGTATTAAGATTTGTCGATATATTTACCGAATGCCTTATATTTATATAAGCGATAGATTAATTCATTAGAGTTTGTTACTTTCTTTGTATATATATTTTTCCTTTCCTTTTTTATGTATATAGTTGAATCGCGCTATTTTTCCTTTGAGTATACATTATCCCATTAGTTTAATTTTAATTTTATGTAATTTTATTATATTGATGATCGGGGCAAGAGGTACTAGACCAGGATTCCTAGCCAAATTTTGGAATTCCTTAGATTTGGACAGGGTGTATCTTTCTAAAATTGCCATCGCTGCCATTTGATGATCAATTTCAATTTTAAGAAACCATTTTTACAAAATTTCTACTTCGTAGTATGTATACTTCAATTAGGCCTACAATTTGAAATTGTTTTATTATATTTACAAAATGTATTTCATAAATTCAAAAAATTAATTGTATCACTTTGTCCTTGAGGCAATCCTCTAATGAGGAAAGTTGTATATAATAAAAAAAATAGACATTACTTTTTATGATTATTCGGTTTGACCAGATAATTAATTAATTGTTAAGTAGGTACTGTTGTTATTGTAATTTTTTTGCATTTAAATGTAACATATGTTTGTCTTGGTGAGTGGAAGAGAAGGCCACATGGCCTGAACTCCACCAGGCTAAATAAATCCATTATATCTATTCTATTCTAATTTATGTAAGCAAAATAAATTTGGCTTACAGCACTATACCTATAACCCGTCTAATAAGAATGAAATAAAAATAGTAATATGTATATAAACAAATTAATAATATGCTATTATACCTGTAGCGTTTTCTTCGTTATTTGATGGCAGAGACATGGTCTCACATAGGAAATGAGTTCTCTTTCTGAAATCAGTATTCAGTATTGCGACGAGGGGTGGGGGTTTTACCGATGTTTACAAGAAAACAATAATTAGCCATGTTTGAGGGTTAGTTCATTTTTGTCAATATTAGACTGAAATGAATCATATAGAATATCGAGTAATCTTTTAAATTGTTTTGTAGGTCCCGGTGGATCAGTGTTACCAAGATCGCCTGGTTCCGAGGTTTGAAGGTTCAAACCCAGTTAAGGTCGGGTTTCTAAAGGCATAAACATTTGTTAGTAGCCAGACAGCTGTTGGATTATACCATGATTAAACCTGTCAGAAGTCGTCGAAATCGAAAAGCATAGGGAAGAGAATAAGGGTGTGGGAGAGAGAGAGAGAGTAGGAGAGAGTAGAGAGAGAGAGAGAGAGGCAGGAGAGAGAGAGAAAGAAAGAGAGAGGAGAGGAAGAGAGAGAAAGAGAGAAGAGAAAGAGAGAGAGAGAAAGAGAGAGAGAGAAAGAGGAGAGAGAGAGAGCGAGAGAGGTAGAGAGAGAGAGAGAGGGAGAGGGCGAGAGGGAGAGGGACGCTCTGAGTGGGCTTGGTATCTCGATGGAGAGGAGATTCTCTTTCTCTTTCTCTTTCTCTTTCTCTGTTTCTCTCTCTGTCTTATCTCTCTCTCTTTTTCTTTTTTCTTCATCTCTCTTTCTCTTTCTTCTTCCTTTCTCTATCTCTCTCTTCTCTTCTTTCTCTCTCTCTCTTCCTTCAGGAGAGCTCATTAAGTTGTGTATCTTCATCTTCATCCGGTTTATACGACAGCTGTCGCCGACTTGGGGAAACCGTTACGCCTCACACCCCTCTCTGCCTATCCATCGATCTTCCTCCTATCATCTGATATTTTATAGCCGCTCTTTGCCCACACCTTCTATCCAGGTTTTCTTTGGTCTTCCTTTCTTTCTACTTTCCATTGGGATCCATGACATAATAAAGTTTAGGGGGCCAAAATCTTTGCTTCTGGAGTTTTTTGACATGGGCAAACCACTGTAAGCTTCTCCCTTTTCGATTATTGGTCTATGATACTTACCACAATTTACCTCACCTTTAAGACAAGTATCGGAGGAGGATAACTTTAACGGCTACATGTAGTTCCCGAAAATTCTCTCACAATCCTCACAATCGATTCGATATTCACACTTATCAATACAGTTTGGATATGAATTGTGTATCTTGCGATGAAATGTTAGCGTTTTCTCTGAGATGGCTCTTCCATTGAGCTGATCACTCATCCAGGGAGATCTTCATGTATTATGTGGTCAAAAATGTATGCGTGGTCCAAAATTAGGAATCCGCTCCTTAAGTCCGGATGACGTGGAGTATGTTTTATATATATATATATATATATATATATCATCATCATCATCTTCATTCATGGATTAGGTCTGTTGACCCGTTCCGACTTCAGCCCATCTCTTTCTAGGTCTGCCCACATCTCGGGTGCCTTTAGGTTTGTATTTTGTTATTTGTTTTGGATATCTATCTTCATTCATTCTGTCTATGTGTTGCTTCCATTTTTGTCTATATGTATCCATTTTATCAGTTATTGCAAATATTTCAAGTTCCTGTCTTATTTCTGTGTTCTTGATTCTGTCTTCCTTAGTGCACCCTTTAACAGATCTCAAAAATTTCATTTCTGCTGCCGTTATCCTACTTAGGTCTTGTTTTTATGTATCCAGGCTTCTGAACCATAGAGCAGTACCGGTACTGCCAACATTTTATAAAATTTCAGTTGGGTCTCTCTTGTTGTTTTGTTATTTAGTGTTCGTTTTATCGTACCACATATTCCCTGGAATTTTGCTATTTTATTATTTATATCATTATCATAATTAAATGAAATGTCACATCCTAGATAATTGAGATGGTTCACCTGTTCTATGATTTTGTTTCCTATTACTATTTTCGATCTGATTTGATTTTTCCCTTGGAATGCCATTACCTTAGTTTTTTCTATGGATATTTTGAGATTATATTGTTCACATATATTATGTAGCTTAAAAATATTCCTCTGAAGTTCGTCTTCTGTATTTGCTATTATTACCTGGTCATCAGCGTATAATAATGTTTTCAAGTAGTGTGTTTTATCTAATTTTATTCCTTTATTTGTTTCTTCGTTCCATTTTTTTATTATATCATTGATGTATAGGTTAAATAAAACTGGAGAGATACTGCATCCTTGTTTAACTCCTTGTATATATATATATATATATGTGTGTGTGTGTTATAATTAATTTTTACGACATTGAGCAATGCAAGCTTAATCCTTAAATTCATAATGTATCCTCTGGGATACATCAGTTGGTTTAATTAATCTTATATATTAAATAAGTCCAGATGACGTGGGGTATGTAAAATATATATATATATGTCCATCGCTGTGGCCTCGAGATAGCGTGCTGCCTTGTCACGCAGCGGGCCCGGGTTCGATCCCCGGTCGGGGCAGTTTTTCTGGGTGAGGTTTTTATCGGGGTTTTTCCTCACCTGTAAGACAAATGTCAGAAAAACTTTAAGGCCCAAACGGTCCCCGAAATCGTATGGCCATCATCATCCTTATCATTATCATCATCATCCTTCACCGGTGTGGAAAGTAACTGGAAGCTACCACACCTAGAATTCCCTAGTAAAGCTGCTAGCATAGCATGAAAATGCTATGATTGCAGTGAAGGAAATGTCTTCAGGCAGAATTATTATGGACGGATATATATATATATATATATATATATATATATATATATATATATATATCGATGTTATAATTAATTTTTTACGACATTGAGCAATGCAAGCTTAACTCTTAAATTCATAATGTATCCTCTGGGATACATTAGTTACTTACTACTGACTTACTTACTGGCACTACGAATTACATTAACGTGTAAGATAAGTTTTTCCCCCTACATTTTTGCAGGCCTAATTATCAATTTTATATCAATCATTATTAAGTAATGGATATAACATTCTTATTGGGCATAATATACTAAAATAGGATTAAAAAACTAAAATTTGCATTTTTTTAGAATCCATCCATCCATAGTAATTCTGCCCGAGGGCAGGTCTTTCACTGCAATCATAGCATTTTCATGCTATGCTTGCAGCTTTATAATAATAATAATAATAATAATACTTTATTTATTCTGGCAGAGTTAAGGCCATAAGGCCCTCTCTTCCACTCAACCAGTACAAATACAAACAAATATTCGACAAATATAGATATACACTATACTAATTATAAACACTTAAAGATACAATAAATGTAACAATGTAAATGTCATGTACAAACAACATTTTATAGGGTAATAACAATAATGATACGATAATAATAATAATAATAATAATAATAATAATAATAATAATAATAATAATAACAATAATAATAATATAAATATGATACATTATACGGGAAACACCAATTAATATATATATATATATATCTTACACTGGATAATAATGAAGTCGATTTTAGAGCAAATATAAATTTAGATTTCTTTTAAAAGATGCCAATGTCCGGCAGCCCCTTATTTCTTGTGGTAGGGAATTCCAGTTGCGAGAAGTGGAGATGGTATATGACATGGAGTGATGTGATGTCCTATGTTGCGGTATATTAAGTAAGAGACTATGTTGTGATCTTGTGTTTACTAGGGAATTGTAGGTGTGGTAGCTTCCCGTTGCTTTTCACACCGGCGAAGGATGATGATGATGATGGCCATATGATTTCGGGGACCGTTTGGGCCTTAAAGTGTTCCTGACATTTGTCTTGCAGGTGAGGAAAAACCTCGATAAAAACCTAACCCAGAAAAACTGCCCCGACCGGGGATCGAACCCGGGCCCGCTGCGTGACAAGGCAGCACTCTACCTCGAGACCACAGCGCGAAACATGGACTCTTGCTTTAAGGGAGGAAAGGAGATACGAGTATTTGAGAATAAAGTACTTAGGAAAATTTTTGGACCAGATAGAGATAAATAGACAGGTGAATGGAGAAAACTATTCCTGAATACTTGAATTTCATGACCTGTTCTATACTTTTCCCTTCTATTTCTAATTTAACACGTCGTGGGTCCTTGGATACTGCCATTGATTTGGTTTTATTTGTTGAGATTATATTAATATAACTGGTAAAATATTTCAAAATTCTCCCATATAACTTATAAATGTATAGACTTGTACTAGATAATATATATTTTTATTTTACTTATTTCGAGTGTTAGAAAGCCAACCACATTTTCTTACACGCTTAAAGGTAAACAGTTATTCGACCAATGAAAACGCAGCCCATACATCTGGTTTGTTTACATTACAACTGGAACTTGGTTCGGAAAAGGTATTGCTCGAATTGATGGCATTTAAATGCGTTCAATATTTTTACTGGAGAATCCTTGAAGAAATGGCTATTAGGGAGAGCTCGGTGTATCCCGAGAAGATAATATTCTGATGGATCTTACGGAATTGGATATCAGAGAAATTAATTGCGGAAGTCTATTGGTTGTGAAGAGATACCTACGGAAAATGTAGCATTGAAACTACTGATTCTATAAGCCTGACCTAGTATGTTCCAGTCATTATTTGTACATTTATCTCCCTCAAATTATATTATTCTTCCACCTCTATCTTGGTCTACCTACTGCAGGTTTTCCTTCTGACTTTCCTACAAGAAGATTAAATATGCCCTCTTTCATTTCCCATTCGTATCACCATCACAATCTACTAGGCGTAACTCTTCTTATTACTTTCGGTTTCCATTAAGGATCATGTAGCTCATCGTTTCCCAACCTGTGGTTTGCGAATCCCCAGGGTTCGCCAAACTTTTCCGTAATGGCGGGTTTCGAGGTTAGGTCTATTATTGTTTCCTTCGTTGTAATAATAATAATAATAATAATAATAATAATAATAATAATAATAATAATAATAATATAAAAATAATAACATTAATATTATAATAATATTATTAATATCCATCCATAGTAATTCTGCCTTAGGGCAGGTCTTTCACTGTAATCATAGCATTCCCATGCTATGCTTTGCAGCTTTACTAGGGAATTGTAGGTGTGGTAGCTTCCCGTTGCTTTCCACACCGGTGAAGGATGATGATGATGGCCATATGATTTCGGGGACCATCTGGGTCTTAAAGCTTTCCTGACATTTGTCATACAGGTGAGGAAAAACCCCGAAAAACCCCGATAAAAACCTCACCCAGAAAAACTGTCCCGACCGGGGATCGAACACGGGCCCACTGCGTGACAAGGCAGCACGCTACCTCGAGACCACAGCGGTGGACATTATTAATATAATGATAATATTTTATTATTATTATTATTATTATTATTATTATTATTATTATTATTATTATTATTATTATTATTATTATTATTATTTTCTTCATGGGCTAGTGGTCAGCGTTACTGGCTACTGTTCATGAGGTCCCGGGTTGGATTCCCGGTCAGACCATAAGAATTTTTCTTAAAGGAAATTATTCCTCTGACAAAATGAGGCATTTAAATGAGTTTGAAGTGTATCATGCTCTACATCTTTTAGGACAAGGTCAATCTCTGCGACAAGTGGCTAGAGAGCTTGGGGTTTCTCCTTCCGTGGTGTCCAGGTTACACAACAGGCACAGAGAGACAGGTCAGTATTGTAGGAGACGTGGCCAGGGCCGTAAATTTAAAACAAGCCCCCAGGATGACAGATACGTTGTTCTTTCTGCTCTTCGACAGCGTACAAAAACTGCAAAAGATCTGCAGTATGACCTTCATATGGCTTCCGGAATCCGGGTTTCAGACCAAACCATAAGGAACACATTAAGGAAAGAGAACATTCGTCCAAAAAGGCCCGTTAAAAAACCACGCTTAACAAATGGGCATAAGGCAGCAAGACGTACGTATGCTGAAAACCATGGTGATTGGAACCTGAACCAGTGGGAGTCTGTGCTCTTCTCGAACGAATCCAGGTATCGTCTTACACGTTGTGATGGTCGATTGAGGGTGTGGGGACGGCCAGGAGAAAGATTTTCTGCAGAGGCTGTACAGGAAATTGATAGATTCGGAGGAGGTTCCATAATGGTGTGGGCCGGAGTTATGTACAACAATCGTACGGACCTTGTACTTGTTCCCCAGCGACTGAATGCTGTCCGGTATATCGAGCACGTTCTGAAAGAGCATGTAGTACCTGCTGCCATTGGAGTAGGCCCTGGATTTCTGTTTATGCAGGATAATGCCAGGGCACATTCTGCGGCTGTCACCAGGGATTTCCTGAGGAGGAATGAAATTGAGGTAATGGAGTGGCCAGCGGTCAGCCCAGACCTCAACCCTATTGAACACTTGTGGGATCTTCTAGACAGGAAGGTCAGGAACCGACATCAAGCTCCACAAACTCTGCAGCAACTTGGAGATGCTCTGGAGGAGGAATGGGAGAATATCCCGCAAGAGGAAATCCAGAATCTTATTGGGAGCATGCCACGAAGGTGCCAAAGTGTCATCGAATGTCGTGGAGGCCATACACGATACTAACTCTATATAACGAGTGTTTAACTTTGAAAAATAAGCACAAGATTCAATTGCTTACATAGTGGAATTATTTGAAAAGTTAATTGTCAGCGTTATTCATTTGTTTTTACTGACATGAGCAATAAATAAATAAATAAATAACCAAAAATAATGTACTTTATTAATTTCACGTTTGTACCTTTATCCAATGAAAAAATATTTGCATATTTCATAGTGTTCCTCTAATTGTTTTGAACAGTGTATGAAGTTGAATAAAAGAGACGCATTTAAAATATAAATGTAAGTAAAAGTAAAGTGATGCCACAACAGGCCCGGAGGCCCTTGGGGTAGTAGGAGGTAAGGCTCCCACTTTTTCTAGACAATCGGCACTTTATGTCAGCCGGGTTGTCAGCCCTGCGTGACGGCCGCCTTTACCCCAGAACAAGCGTCTGGTACTCATTTCCGTTAGAGGCTGAGTCGACCCAGGGCCATAGTGCCGCCAGAGGGTTTGGGTCAGTTTAAAAATCCTGACCCCAACGGGACTTGAACCCTCGACCCTCCGGCTTGTAGCTCAGTGCCTTAACCACTACGCTACGGCTTAAATGTATTGAATGAAAAAACAAAAGATATTACTTGTCTGTTATGTTTGAGATCAACAGTTAATCTGTCTTATGTTATACCTTCACTTGTCAACAAAGGACTGGAGTTGTGTGAGTACTTATTCGAATTATTTAATAACAAATGACAGTATTTGTTACAACTATCTACGAATATATATATATAGCTTGTTATAAGCGAGTAATGTTTACGTATTCGTTGTTGATATCCAATGAGAGTTTGCCTTCAGTTCTGCGTTTAAGCAAATGGTGAAATGACGTTTTTATTTGACGTGTGAGCGTGGATAGACGTAGTTATTGAGGACCTTATAGAACATTCTGGATTCAACAGGTATATATTTTTAAATATCTCTTAGTTGTGACACATTTTTATTTTTTAATAGTGGTAGAAGTGAAATGTGACATTTTGTTTTTAAAAATACAAATTTTACAGATTTAATGCGCATGTTACTATATTTTTTATTATCCAATACATGAAAAACTTTTTTTTACCTTATGGTATATAAGGGTTGTGAGTTTGTAATATTATGAAGTAAACTAATATGAAACAATAGAACAAAATACAACTACATAAGAATATTATAACAAAGATGAACAGAGTAAAATTAGCTTTGTCTATAGTTGTGAATAAAAACTATTTACAAATGAAATGAAGGAATTATAATATTTTTGTTGATGAGAATATGACAAAGAGAGCTGGAATAATCTTTTTTTTAATTTAAATATGATTCAAGTTTGTAACGTTCAAACCACAACTTTGGACAATTGAATAAAACATGTTTGCCTGTTTGAATTTCTTCTCCAACTTTACACAATGCATTTAATATTTTAAATGTATATAAGTATGCCTCAAATTTTCCATTTCCGGTTAAAAATTGACTTAATATGAAATTGAGAACTATATTTGGGCATTTAAGTCTATCGTAGACTGTTGGGAAAGATAATTCTCAAGTTGTCATACACTTATCAGAATTTTGCCAGAACATATCCCATTCAGCAATAATATACAGGTTGATTTTTCGCTTTATATAAGAAAGAGGACACAAGTCATAGCTAATTGATAAATTTGAACAGGCAACTGGCTTTGCCAAACTATCTTCCCATGTATTTCCAGTATCTCCGGAGTGTCCTTGAATCCTGGACAAAAAAATGTGTGATGAATTCTTCTGAAGCAAGTTTCTTACTTCACAGGCAAATGGATCCAAATTGAATTTGCCAGCAATAGTTATGACTGTTTGGATGTGCCTATTTCTGTTTTATGATTTAAAAAAAAGATTATATACGAGTGTATGTATATATATATATATATATATATAAACTCTACAGGCATGGCAGACCTAAAAGGCCTTCGACTACACATCCAGATATGTTAATCACAGAGGTATATAATCATCCAGCCAGTATAGGAGTGACATGTGGTCAGTATATCGGGTCCCCACATGTTACAGCTAGTTTTCTCAGCCTGAGGTCGCAACGTTTTATTGCTATCTCATTTCCTTATAATGCTGAGTGGGCACCGGTATCATACTGGCCGAATTCCATGAGAAAATTTCCTCCCCCATGAGGACACGAACCAGTGCATTCCTATAGCTCTCCACCAAGGCATGATCAGTTAAACTGCTCGTCTACAGCGAGGAACACACACACATCTACACTCATAAATAAAAAAGACAAGATATTATTCTTTCATTCGTTCTCTCATTCTTTCATCTATGTAGATGTCTTTCATTGTAGAGCGACGTCGTTCTTTTTATTAAAGTTTAGTGTATAAAACAAACTTAAAAGAACACACACGCACGCGTACACACACAGTAAATACAATATAGTGTAAGACTATTCAACTAAGATAACCTATTATTTAATAAAATTGAAAACTCCTTTCAAAAAACGTTAAACTGAAAATATATAAAACTAGTATTCTACCAGTCCACCGCTATGGTCTCGAGGTAGCGTGCTGCCTTGTCACGCAGCGGGCCCGGGTTCGATCCCTGGTCGGGGCAGTTTTTCTGGGTGAGGTTTTTATCGGGGTTTTTCCTCACCTATAAGACAAATGTCAGGAAAACTTTAAGGCCCAAACGGTCCCCGAAATCATATGGCCATCATCGTCATCATCAACCTTATCATTATCATCATCACCATCATCCTTCAACAATATGGAAAGCAACGGGAAGCTACCACACCTACAATTCCCTAGTAAAGCTGCAAGCATAGCATGAAAATGCTATGATTGCAGTGAAAGACCTGCCTTCGGGCAGAATTACTATGGATGGATGGATTATTCTACCAGTTATATTATGTGGGTGCAAAACATGGACTCTTACTTTAAGGGAGGAAATAAGATTACGAGTTTTCGAGAATAAAGTTCTTAGAAAAATTTTTGGACCAAAGAGAGATGAACAGAGAGGTGAATGGAGAAGACTACATAACAATGAACTACATGGTCTTTATAGGAAGCCAGATATAATAACAGTTAAGTCTCGTAGACTGCGATGGGCAGGACACTTTTCTTTTGTATTTTTTTAAACCTGGTTGAGTGGTAGACAAGGCCTTAAGGCCTTAACTCTGCCAGGTAAAATAAAGCGATATATATTATTATTATTATGATTATTATTTATATTATTATTATTATTATTATTAGTATTAGTATTATTATTATGATTATTATGATGATGGTGAGATTAGCGTAGGGGGAAATGAAAGACCGTGCATGGAGGTCTGGTAGGTAGGAAAGGCCAGAGAAGGAAAACGCGCAGTTGGTAGACCACGAATGAGGTGGGAGAACAACATTAACTATGATTTGAGGGAAGTAGATTATACAGGGAATTACTGCAAAGCATTAGCTCAGGATAGGGATGTATGGAGAGCTTATGTCCGCGCGGCCATGAACCTACGGGTTCGATAGTGCCAGTGAGTAAGTAAGTGGAAAAATTACATTTTAAAATTCTCGTTATCAATAATTTCATAATTAATCGCCAAATTTTTCTATCTCTCAATTTTCTTTCTGTGCCCACCTAATGTTATATATATATATATATATATATATATATATATATATATATATATATATATATATATTCATTACAGCATTACAATTTATTACACTCCATACATTTTTTCATGTAGGCCTATAGTACATTGGAGCTGCCCTTCCTTTGTGTATATATTATTTTATTAGTTTTAATTATATTTAACTTTATTGTATTATTGTAACTCCATGGCGCGACAGGTCTAGAATGCCCTGCGCATATCATCCAGCTGCTGGCCTCACATCCATATTTTAATCACAGATATAGACAATCATCCTGCCAGTGTAGGGATGATATGTGATCAGCATGTCGGATCCCCAGCCGTTATATCTGGTTTTCTCAACCTGGAGCCGCTACTTATTGTATCTACCCAAATTTGTCACGATGCTGGGTGGATATCGATGCCATACTGGTCGAACATTTCATGATAACATTTCTTCCCCATGGAGACCCGAACCTGTGCAAGACCCGTAGCTCTGCGGCATGGCATCTTGTCTTAACCGCTCGACTACGGCGCGAGACCTTGTATTATTATATTTTACTTTTATCATACAAAAGCTAAAGAAATAGTTAAAAAATAAATCATAGGCAATTCTTAAATGTATTAAATATTAAGTCATAACTACCTACCAAACAAATGAAAGATAATAACATTAATGCTGATCTTATTTCATAAGAAATTGTCAGTTTAGCCAGATAATAGTTTAATAAACTAACTCACTGGCACTATCGAACCCGTAGGTTCATGGCCGCACGGCATAAGCTCTCCATACATCCCTATCCTGAGCTAATGTTTTACAATCATTCCCTATATAATCTACTTCCCTGAAATCATAGTTAATGATCTTCTCCCACCTCATTCTTGCTCTACCAACTGGGCGTTTTCTCTCTGGTTTTCCTACAAGAAGCTACCATGTACGTCTTTCTTTCCCCATTCGTGCCACATGTCCTGCCCATTGCAGTCTACGAGACTTAACTGTTCTTATTATATCTGGCTTCCAATAAAGACCATGTAATTCACTGTTATGCAGTCTTCTCCATACACCTGTCTGTTCATCTTTCTTTGGTCCAAAAAAATTTCCTAAGAAATTTATTCTCAAATACTCGTAATCTCCTTTCCTCCTTTAAAGTAAGAGTCCATGTTTCGCATCGATATAATATAACTGGTAGAATAATAATTTTATATATTTTCAGTTTAAGTTTTTTGAAAGGAGTTGGGACGTCAAGAGTTTCTGTAATACATAATAGCACGCATTTCCAGAATTGAGCCTATGTTTAATTTCTTTGTGCATCTCATTCAGATTTTTTTTATTTAAGAGCCCCACCACCATCCCCCTAGGTTTCCTCGGGCTTAATGCCCATATCCCCAGGTCTGCACTTGTCCCTATTTATTATCTAGCGTGATTTATTTATTTAATTCATTATACTTTTACAGAGTGCGGCTAGTTGAAACTTAATCTAAAGTGTTTACAGTTATATTACATTATGGTTACTTACCTACTTACTCACGGGCATTATCGGACCCGTACGTTCATGGCTGCGCGGACATAAGATCTCCATACATCCCTATCCTGAGCTAATGCTTTCCAATCATTCCCTGTTTAATCTACTTCCCTCAAATCATAGTTAATGTTATTCTTGGTCTACCAACTGGGCGTTTTCCCTCTGGCTTTCCCACAAGAAGCTTCCATGCACGTCTTTCATTCCCCATTTTCTTAATCTAATTTTGTTTCTTATACAATGTAATAATAATATACATAAGATGGAAGTATTAATCTTATATCTACTTAACCTAAACTTAATATTACAATTTATAAGGTATAAATATTGATATATTCTAAGTTCTAATTCTACTTATTCTATCGTTGATTTCCTCGTCTTCTCTTCTTCAGCTCGAGTGCATAGAGCTTTTTGGGTATACTCCGCGATCAACTTGTAGTTATCTTTCTGCATCCAGAACCGCAAAGGAGGAGGCCAGGCCTATCTCATTCAGGTAATAGTTTAGTATCAAATAGGCCTATTATTGTGAGTTTTATATTTTAACATAACGTACGTTCGTCCTGGTGAGTGACCTAATCTCCGCCAGGCTAATATTTAAGAATGGTGAATGTGCGTCGTATTCTTTTCAAAACAAGTGTGTCTGAACACAAATAGTTACTGAAGACTAAAGAATATCATCATATGAAGAGTCCAGGGGAAAAAAACTGATAAGTCACAATTCTTATTTTTTTAGGAATCGAAATTTAAAGTTTCAAGATTCATAATATTTAATTTTCTCAAGTTTTTTTTTTATTTTTTGTTTAGGATGACTATTTAACTCATGCCCCAAATTGGGAATCAATAACCAATCACATTTCAGTGATTTTTTATTTACAACCAATCACAGTCGTGTTTCGCCTAAAATCTACCAACTAAAGTTTATCATAATAAAGGAAGCACCTCCTTTTTAACATTCTGAATAGGTCATAGCATTATTTTGCAGTGACTGACTCTCTACGAAATGCGGCTACCAGATTGTATATATATATAGTGCATGAATGTCAACACGTAGCGCATACGGGAGTTAATATAAAAACATTTGTAACAATTGATTATATCACAAAAAAAAACTGTTTGCACTTTATTTTCAAGGAAATGACGCAGAAAAATATAATTGACATATTTACATCATAGGACATCAGAAATTAATACATATAACGTTGGTTATAAGTTTCTCCACTAGGGTGCATTCTTACAACATGCGATCTTTTGGCAATAAATAATATTATGATCTGGTTGCGGTGAACGAACAAAAGAAGCGTACCAATCGTTTCTCATTTGTTTTCAAACATCGCCGTTTACATTAAATATATAAACATTTAAAAATAACTATAGTTAAATAATGATTTGTGAGTATGCAGCTAAATTTTATTCGTTAAATAGTCCTAACAAATGCCACTCTTGATTTCCAGATTCTCTAGATAAATTCACTCCTCACTTCGTGAGTCGTGAATTTATCGATAATTTGGTAATCACTCGTAGCATTACTTATGATAATGTATATACCAGAGATACATTAGTACTGAAATGGTATACATCTGATTATGGTGTATAACAATATGCTGAATTTTTTTTTCATGAATGCAATTTGTACAGAGGAAAAATATGACAAGTCCATAAAATATTTCAAGCTGCTACAAGTTTCAAACACTTGCCACTTATTTGAATTCTCATTACAGTTGGTTCAGGTTTATATGGATCGCACTTTAGATGTGATATGACATTATAACAACTCACTGGCACTATCGAACCCTTAGGTTCATGGCCGCGCGGACATATGCTCTCCAAAAATACCTGTCCTGAGCTAATGTTTCCCAATCATCCCCTGTATAATTTACCACCATCAAATCATGGTTAATGTTATTCTCTCACCTCATTCTCTGCCTACATACTGTGCACTTTCCCTCTGGTTTTCGCACAAGGAGTTTCAAAAGCCTACTTCCATTCCCCATTTGTGCCACATATCCTGCCCATAGCAATCTACGAAATTTAACAGTTCTTATTCTATCTGGTTTCCCCATTTTTTTGTCTAATGTCACCAGGTTGTTTTTTAGGACACGTCTGGCTTTCTTTCCTGGCATTGGCGGAATTGTAATCCATTTCTTATGTTGGGGCACCTGGAAGACGGAATTACGTTACCCCGATTATATATGATGGGTGTTAAATGATAACGAAGCGCCAAGAGAGTTCTTAACCTAAATTCCAGACCATGGGCAACCACAGGAATAATTCCCTTTAAAGAAACATTATATTCCCTGGACTTGTTTGAATATTCCCCTGTTTTGCATAGACTTGTAAGATTTTCCCCTGAATACGTTTTAAAGATATTGAAATATCTCTGGACTTGTCAGATTGTTGCCCAGTTCTGTGAAACCATCTAAAACTACACTGACTGAGCTATTAAATTATTAAAAAATCATAAAGTCTGTAATTTTGGACTTATCAGGTTTTTCCCCTGGACTCTCCATATGGTATCTTGAAATACGAGGCTTCTGGGTAAAAATTTGTCTCCCTTTCTTTCTCAGATTTGAATTCAGACTCTATTGACGTTAAGATGTTAACTATCTTCATTACAAATACATTATCAAATAACTCAAGAAAATTTGGCCATATAGTAATATGCAGCAGAAGCTTTAGATTATGGACCACTGTTTTACAACCCTCAGGTGTTTTCCTGGAAGTTTGTCTGCTACCGATTTGCAAGTTTTTCCCCCGTGTATTGCGGTATCGACCTGCCCCTTGTTTCTATGGATACTCAAACAAAGAATTCAGATCAAAAACAGCATAACTCCTCGTGTAATATAGCTCTGTGTTTCATTTTTATTCTCATTTCTGTTATAAATCAGTTGTCAAGAAGTTGATGTCACTGCTAGCAGACAACAGAATAGGAAGCCACTATTGTTCAAACAAAATATATCCTTTTGTGAAGTTTAATCATATTTCATTGATGTTTCAAAAGTGAACTAAGATTGTTGCTGATTTAATTGCAATTTGTGGACACGCACTGTATGTCATCAATTTAATGAGACTTCGTGAGATAAAGTTTTAATGCTTCGTATTTGAACCCGTAAATGAATTTTAGGGCCAATATTCGTTTTGGAAATATAGGAGTAATAATTTAGATATAAATTTATATGCAGATGACCAGGTGATTTTTACAGACACCAAAGACGACTTTGAAAAGAAAACCACGAAGTAAATAAAATTACAGTAAAGAACTGAAAATCTACATTTTAACTAAAACGAAAGTAATGTTTTTCAAGGAAAGGTCCCTATAAGATCCAAAATATTAACCATACTAAAAATAAGAGTTAATATTATATGGTTGCGAAACATGGACTCTTACTTTAAGGGAGGAAAGAAGATTACGAGTATTCGAGAATAAAGTTCTTAGGATTTTTTAACATAGAGAGATATACAGACAAGTGAATGGAGAAAACTACATAACAGTGGGCTGCATGCTCTTTATAGGAAGCCAGATATGATAAGAACAGTTAAGTCACGTAGACTGCGATGAGCAGGATATGTGGCACGAATGGGAAATGAAAAACGTGCATGGAAGCTTCTTGTAGGAAAACCAGAGGAAACCCCTAATTGGTAGACCAAGAATGAGGTGGGAAAATAACATTATCCATTATATAAGGGAAGTAGATTATACATGGATTGATTGGAAAACATAGCTCAAGATAGGGATGTGTGGAGAGCTTATGTCCTTACAACCATGTACATATGGGTTCGACAGAGCCAGTGAGTTAGTATAAATAAGATTGGTGCAGCTGAGTTGCCGTGATATTGTTTTGAAATAATTTATTTCCTTTTACAAAACATTACAGTAGATTCAAATAAAAATATTTTTTTCTGGGAAAACCTTAGCGAATAGAAACAAATTTTGTTGTATTTCTTTTTTTTTTAGTTATTTGTGGTCTCATTTTTTTTTTTTTTTTTCAATTTATATTTTTACACTCTATGTATAAGGAATTTAGATTGAAAATATGACGTCAACGAAACGCCTGATTGCCCTGTTGTAGACTATATGCAGCTCACATCTGTTGAAGTAGTTGCCTACAAGTCACGGTGCTATAGAACGCAATTCATTCAATCAGAGATCATTGTTTTCTACATAAACAATTAATTATAACCAGTGGGAGGCTTTTTTATTTCCTTTTTTATTATATCTAATGCCCCCAAGTGTTGTCTTCTATGACATTACTGGTTTCCTACCCAACCATTTCTTAGGTTGGGGCACCTGGAAGGCGGAATTATATTACTCTAATGGTGTGATGGGCGCTAATTGATAATGAAGCGCCAGAAGAGTCCTTAACCTAAATTCCAGGCCATGTCGACCACAGGAATAATCCCCTTTAAGAAAAAAATGCCTATGGTCTGACCGGGAATCGATCCCGAGACCTCATGAACTGTAGTCAGAAATGCTGACCACTAGCCCATGAGGCTGGTCGGTGTGAGGACATGTATCTGCTGAAGAAGAATTCAAGTTAAGTTCGCTGCATCTAATTTGCTTGACGTCATCATTGCAGTTGGATTCAGGGATGAACAGAGCACACCACACTGTGGCACGGTTCAGTATGATAGCAGATAAGAGAAAAGTTCAAATTTCACTATTTTAGGCATTCAATATGAACACCAGGTGTTACACGACAAATATCAAAACGGTGGCTCATTTCTTGCTACACATAAATCACCTGGTCTCTAGTTATCGAATTCACAGCGTCAACAATTCGATGTCGCAGATTTTCAAGAGTGTCAGGCATAGGGAGGATAAAAACACGATCTTTTACGTATTCCCACAGATAAAAATCACATTGGGTTAGGTCTGGTGACCTGGGAGGCCACCGGCGATGATGTTGATCTTCTGTTCTTCCTCTTCCAATCCAACAGCACCAATAGCTAACTTCAAGCAATATCGCCAATGTGGCCGTGATCGGAACTTCAAACTTTTATCTTTCTAGGAACGTTGGAATTGTGTTTCTATTTTTTGTAGTTTGGAAGAAATAAATGTTTGAATGTTTGAAGTCAGTTCCTTCTTTCTAAATATCCCTGGACATCACAAGGGAACTGTCATCAATGCATGCCGATACCTACCTTGAAATTTCGCCCAGAGAAGGGTTGTGTGTCCAAAAAAATGCCGTTTTTAACTGCAAGACACAACAAATCGAAGCTAGAATCCAGCAATGGCATCCCACTGTACGGAGTAGGCGGACTCCCTGCATGAGTAAGATGAGAGTAGAGTTATGCGGGACGCGGCCCGGACGGCAGGTAGTGAACGTTATCCAATCTACCGATTCACGAGTTGTATTATTTATCTACAGTTTACTTACTTACTTGCTCACTGGCACTATCCAATCCGTAGGTTCATGGCCGCGCGGACATAAGCCCTCCATACATCCCTATCCTGAGCTAATGCTTTCCAATTATTCCCTGTATAAAGTCCTAACATTCCATGTTCCTAGGAACATGTCCCTGTGTTTGAGCCTTTGGCATGGGTTCCCTCAAGTAGTCCCCTCCCGGAGATCCGAATGGGGGACTATTTGACCTCCGGAAAATTTTACCATAGTGGAACCCATGTCCGAATTTCTTGACGGTTGTGTTTTTACGGTGAAAGATGGTCACTCTTTGGACCAAGGTACTTTTTTCGTCTGGCTTATCACCTTCGACTAGTCCGGCATGGGTAACTCTATCGGCAGCAATGCTACCGCCGGCATAGCTCTCGGGATCATATAAGCACGCAAGCCACTCCACCACGACAAGGTAAAGATATCATGTAGGGATTTATCTACTATTTAAATGAGATATTTGGCGCTGGATTTTGCCTTGCATTTAAAAATGGCAGTATTTTAGGGGGGCGCACGGCAATAGTACATTACAATACTTCTCTAGAAGAAAATTCAAGGTGAGTTTCGGCATGTAACGGTTGACAGTTCCCTTATTAGATCATTCATTTGTTCATTTTGAAAATTTTCCACATCATTGAGGGTTTTCTCCAACCAATCTTAGTAATTAACATGAAGTAAAAAAATAAACAAATAAAAATGACTACGGACTTACAGACTATCAGTTTGTAATAAACATTCACAAATTTCCCTTAATTAAAGTTCTCCATCGTTCTCTGTCATTTGTGTCTTCATCTGTTACACCAAATTTTCTCATTGAATTTTGAATGTTGTTCTTCCAGGTTGTTCTTGGTCTTCCTTTTCTGTTCCTTCGTTCAATTTTCCATGCATAGAAAGCCTTTGGTAGTCTTCCATTCTGCATTCTTCCTACGTGTCCGTACCATTTTGGCCTTCTGAGTTCAATCTCATCCATTATATAAGGCGCTTAGAATAGCAAGGGCGTATCAACAAAAGATCACATTTTTAAAAATTATTACAATTTAAACTTTGAACCTTCTTCTTTCATTCAAATTGTGAACCACTTCAGAACACAGTATATACAACTTCTTCACATTGACAGAAATGATATGTCACGCGATATAGAGAAAATATGTTAATGAAACTTTAAACGCGTTTTTCTCAAAACTAATCTTTTGCATGTATTATCTCTTTCTGCATGCATCTATTTTCTAATTTCTGTATTTCTAATTTTTTCCAGTCGAGATTTTCTGGCAGATCTTCTCCAAAAATCGATTTCAACTGAAGTTATTTTGTTGGCATGTTGTGTCATTGTCCAAACTTCCGATCCATATAACATTATACTTTATACTTTATAAATTAGTTGTTTTGTTCTGTTAATGATGTTTTTACTCCATGGTTTAGAGTTTAACATTCTTATGGTTTTTTCTTCCATTACTAATCCTTTTTGCTATTTCTTTATTTGATCGAATTATATAATTAACAACGCTATTCAAATGTGGATGAGTAAGATCGACAAGTTTTGTTCAGAGGCCTCTCGTTTCAGGTTTGAAGTTATTTTACGTGCCATAAATCTCGATACTGAGAAATGAAAATTGTTACTGCTTGAAATAAAAATATTAAGAAGACTATTTAACTCATACCCCAAATGGGAGTCAATGACCAATCACGTTTCAATGATTTCTGTTTTACAACCAATCAGAGTCGTGTTTCACCAAATGTTTATCAATGTTATAATTACCATATTAAAGAAAGCTCCTCCTTACAATATTGCGTTCCTTTGGCAATAAATAGTATGATCTGGTTGCAGTGATAAACAAAAGAAGCGGTAGAAGCGTACCTATCGTTTCTCATTTGTTTTCAAACATCGCCGTTTACATTAAATATATAAATATTTTAAAATAACTATCGTTAAATAATGATTTGCGAGTAAACAGCTTAATTTTATTCGTTAAATAGTCCTAACAAATGCCACTCTTGATTTCCAAATTCTCTAGATAAATTCACTCCTCACTTCGTGAGTCGTGAATTTATCGATAATTTGGAAATCACTCGTGGCATTACTTATGATAATTGTTTATAAGTAATGCCATGAGTGATTTGCAATTTATCTAGAGAATTTGGAAATCAAGAGTGGCATTTGTTAGGACTATTTAACGAATAAAATTAAGCTGTTTACTCACAAATCATTATTTAAATGTAGTTATTTTAAAATATGTATATATTTAATGTAAACGGCGATGTTTTAAAACAAATGAGAAACGTTGTGTTTCACTTGTTCATCACTGCAACCCGATCATATTATTAATTTTCACCGTATTGTAAGAATTCACCCTAGTGGAGAAAAAATCAAACACATCAAACTGTATATTAATTAATTTCTGATGTCCTATGATGTAAATATGACAATTATATTTTTCTGGATTGTTACCTGGGAAAAAATACATTTAATAAAGTGCAAACAGTGGTTTCTTTTTTTTGGTGGTATAATCAATTGCTACAAATGTTTTTATATTAACTCCCGCATGCGGCATGTGTTGACATGCATGCACTATATATACAATCTGGTAGCCATATTTCTTATAGGCTCAGTCACAGCAAAATAATGGTCAGACCTGTTCAGAATATTAAAAAGGAGGAGCTTTCTTTAATATGGTAATTATAACACTGATAAATATTTCGTGAAACACGACTCTGATTGGTTGTAAAACAGAAATCATTGAAACGTGATTGGCCATTGAGTCCCATTTGAGGCATCAGTTAAATAGTCTCTATAAACTATCATAGACTAAGATTTATCTCTTTATATTTGGCTTATATTTTTTTTCTTCCCTCAGTTCCAACACCCTTTTCGTGATACAATTCAGGTCCATTACCATGACACCAGATGCATTCTCCCAGTTTTGATGAAATTGGATAACTATGTTTTATAAACAAAACCCAAACATAGTACTAGGCATATTAATTTCCGCCTCTCCAGTCTCACATCATTTTCTACTTATTCAGATTCTGACGACGACAAATTTGTGTTTATTGCATTTTTCTCCGCAAAGCAAAAGCTGTCTTTCTTACATTCTTGATATTTAATTTAAATCCACATGCAGACAATGGAAGAATTCTTTGTATCAACTGCTATTTTCAGCGGATCGTCACTTCCACTGATACGGTGACGGTGAAGACTCGAACGAGGTACCCCAATTAACTTTGCTACATGATACAATCTCCTCCCATGACTATTGCTTTAATGAATATCGACTTATGTCCAACTATGTTCATAATTACACATCTGCAATGCAATAGCTACAAATAAATTAATGAAATACGCTGGCCCAATTCAGCCGAAAATTAGTGTCCCTATTCATCCGAAGTACAGTGATTCAATTTTCATAGGTTGGTAACACCTAAACCGTTATCGAAAAAGACGCGAATTGTCTCAATCTCTTTGGCGATAAATACTTAATAATTTAGTAAAACTTATTTCGTAATCGACAATTATATTTTTCCGGAATGTTATTACCGGGAAAAAATACGTTTAAGAAAGTGCAAACAGAGTGTCCTTTTTTTTTGTATAATCAATTGCTACAAATGTTATTAGATTATCTCCCGTATCCACGATCTGGTTACATTCGTGCACTATATATATATATATATATATACAATCTGGTAGCCACGTGCAGTCGCTACAAATTAATGCTATGACCTATTCAGAATGTTGAAAAGGAGGAGCTTGATTTTACAGTGATAAAATTAAACTGATATAATCGAGGTGAACAACGACTGTCATTGGTTGTAAATAAAAAATCATTAGAATGTGATTGGTCATTGACTCCTTTTTGGGACTTGAGATAAATAGTCCTAATAAAAGGCTCAAGTCATATGGGAAGAATAACGACAACCAATGAATTTATTTTTACTTGGAAGAAATGTTCTGTCCTGAAAGAGATGTCTAGTTACCATGAAATTGAAGGTAAACAGACTAACTTAAAAAGTGAATGAAACTAAAACAAAATACATGAAACTAAGCCAACACTGAAATGGAATACGACCAAATCTAGTTATTAATTAATAGAAATAAGCCTACATTACAACTCTATTTTTATATTGATTTTACTTGTTTCCAACCTTATTTGAGGGATATAGATTATATAGGGGATGATGGGGAAAACCATTATATAAGGATAGGGATGTGTGGAGAGCTGATATCCGGACGGCCATGAACCTGCAGAGAAAATATAAAGCATGAAACTTCAAATCATAATTAACAAACTCATTGGCACAATAGAACCCATAGGTTCATGGCCGTCCGGATATCAGCTCTCCACACATCTCTATCCTGAACTAATGTTTTCCAATCATCCCCTGTATAATCTGTATAATCCCACCAATGCCAGGGGAGAAAGCCAGAAATGTCGTAAAATATAACCTAGTGACATTAGACAAAAAAAAGTTTTAGATAATAAGTTATTTGAAAATTGGCGGTTACGCGAATCTGCAATGTCCCGTAAAGCCTGCCCCTGACTGACAGTGATACATTATTGAACTGTTTGTGTATAACCAAGACAAATACAGAAATCTCACATCTGATATGTTGAATGTCTTAAATTTTGGCATATGAAAAATCCATTGCCTTGTCATTAAAATTTAATTAAATAAAAATATTTACTAATTTAATCTGTCTCTATTCGAGAAGAGAATATACGCATTCCATTTGTCTGTTTTCTTAAAAGATAATTTGCATTGCATGATGATTTAAATCCATTGGTATGGCTAAATAAATAATGATATGACTGTACAGGCGAAAGTCACTGCCAGGTTGAAGCGGTCACTGCCTCTTAGATTACAAATAGACATTTGTAATGATCAAGTCTGCGATGAAGAGGTTTCTATACAAGTTAAGAGCTAAGAATGAAACAAAACGAAGATTTAAAGGACAGAGTTAGAAGAGAGGGAGAAAAGGGGAAAAACAAATGAAAGTTGCTCCAAGCGCCGGCTGACATCATCGCATCAGCACGCACTCGCCCGGTCTCTTGGATACAGTGCATGAGCACCTGGATTCTTAATCATCCAGCTATTTTATCTCTGTCGTTATTGATATCTTTTATCATAAAGTTTAACACCTACGACCGGGTCAGTTCCATGATTTTATCGAAAATTTCACGAATCCACGATTAGTGAGGATGTGAATTTATATACGATGAACCTTTCGAAATCAAGAGTGGCATTTGTTAGGACTATTTAACGAATAAAATTAAGCTGTATACTCACAAATCATTATTTAACTATAGTTATTTTAAAATATTTATATATTTAATGTAAACGGTGATGTTTGAAAACAAATGAGAGACGATTGGCACGCTTAATTTGCTTCTTTTGTTCGTCACTGCAACCAGATCATATTATGTATTGCCAAAGGAACGCAATATTGTAAGAATGCACTCTAGTGGAGAAAAAATGAAACACGTCAAGCTGTATATTAATTAATTGCTGATGTCCTATGATGTAAATATGACAATTATATTTTTCTGGGAAAAATACATTTAAGAATGTGCAAACAGTGTTTTTTTTTGTGGTATAATCAATTGCTACAAATGTTTTTATATTAACTCCCGCATGCGGTATGTGTTGACATTCATGCACTATATATACAATCTGGTAGCCGTATTTCTTAGTGAGTCAGTCACTACAAAATAATGCTATGACCTATTCAGAATGTTAAAAAGGAGGTGCTTTCTTTATTATGATAAACTTTAGTTGGCAAATTCTAGGCGAAACACGACTGTGATTGGTTGTAAATAAAAAATCATTGTAACGTGATTGGTCATTGACTCCCATTTGGGGCATGAGTTAAATAGCCTATTAAAGTTTATAAGATTTATTCAACTATTATTTGTTATTTTCTTTAACGGCGTTTTTTTTAACAGCTCAGGTCCATTATGGTCGCAATTCTCTTGTGGACGGGAAAATGCCTTCCAATTTTGCTCAGAAAACTCTTTCTAGGCTTGAGGTTCTTTACGTGTCATTAATATACGACACGAAATCCATTGGTTTATTTGTCTTCCGAAAGAACTTACGTTGGTTAAATAACTTTATTATGAACCTAACTCGCAGGTGTCATTTTTTTAACTGCAGTTGAAATGGGTTTTTGGAGAAAAGCTGCCAGAAAATCTCGACTGGAAAGAATTACAAATACAGAAATTAGAAAATGGATGAATGCAGAAAGAAGTATAATGGGTGAGATTGAGCACAAAAGACTAATGTGGTATGGAAACTTAACAATAATGCAGGATGAAAGACCACCAAAGGCCGTACATACATAAATCTTAAATCTTAAATCTTAAATCTTACATACATGAAAATTGAAAGAAGGAGCAGGATGAATAACATTCAATGAAAAAATTTAGTGTAACGGATCAAGACACAGAGGACAGAGCACGATGGAGAACTTTAATTAAAGAAATCTATAAATGTGTATTAAAAACTGATAATCTATATGTGCGTAGTCATTTATGTATTTTTAAAAGCTCATTGTTATTATTAATAGGCCTATTAGTTGGGGAAAATCCCTCAATGATGAGGAAAATTCTCACAATAATAATCTTCTTCTTCTTCACGGTTTAGGCTTATTTACTAGCGTGTTCCGGCTCCAAATTGCTGCTCTTTCCATCTTTTCCTTGGTCTTCCCAAACTTCTTCTTCCTCGTGGTGAATAGTTGTATGCTGCTTTTGGTATTCCATTCTCAGTCATCCTTGCCAAGTGTTCTTTCCAGTTTGTTTTGTATTTCTCTATTGTTGAGTTTAATTCCTCTATTTTTAGTTGTTGTCTTATTTTTGTGTTATGTTTTTTGTCTGTTCTTTGATATCCTGCTATTGGTCTGAGGAATCTCATTTCAGCAGTTTGTATCCTGGCAGATTGTTGTGTTGTCACTGTCCATGTTTCGGATTCATGCGTAATAATAGGCACTGCCATTGTCTTATATAATTTCATTATAGAGTCTTTCCTGGCTTTATTTTTCAAAGTTCTTTTTAGTTTACCTGTTATATAATTAAAATTATTTATTTTGTTATTTATATCTGTTTCTGCTGTGTATGATATTTCGCAACCTAGGAAGTTATATGTTACTACTTGTTCTATCACAATAATTAATAATAATAATAATAATAATAATAATAATAATAATAATAATAAATGTAACCTAATTGAGGACGACAGTACCTGCCAGGTATATATTTTAATATTTTTCTTTGTTAATAATGCTCTTACCTCCATTGTAGCATAAATAACTATTCTTGCAACAATTTTTAATACTTATTGTACAGAATCTAATGAATCAATAAATATGTTGTTGCAACCCACCTTTTTTTTTTTTTGTAACATTTTATTTATAGCATGTTCCATCACAAAGAAAGTAATACTACACGCTTTAATATACAAAATTATTTACATAAAATTATTTGAACAATTTTCTTTTGTTTTCATTCATGTTCTATGGCCAATCGTAATATTACGATCTATTTTTACCACTTATCTTTCCCAATATAACTTTAAATATTTAATTGAATTGGCTTTGTTTTGCTCTATAATCTGTCTAAATCTATTGAATTAATAAATGAGATTAATTCGACTGTGTACTCCTGTACTAGTCTTACTTTATCGAATGTCCATTTACCATTTTTCTTAATCATGTTGTTCTTAAATAACTACATTTCTGTTTCAAGTTTTGTACATTCAAATAATAGATCATCTGTTGTTATAGATCATCTGCGTTTCCGCATGTACTCAAGGGGCTGTCTTTTATTTTAAAACAGTAGTAACAACTGTTTATTTACCTATGCCCTGTTAATCCTTATAGTCTTGGGTTGACTATTGGGCACGAGGGGATTTTGATAAGTATTCCTAACTGAATCGGCCGCGGTGGACTAGTGGTTATGCTCCTTGCCTCTGGTCCCAAGGGTCGCGGGTTCAAACCCGGCCGGGGTCGATGGATTTTTTTAGGATGGAAAAATCCAAGGAGCAAGTCCTCCGGGAGGGACTTTAAGCCGTGGGTCCCGAGTCTGAAGATTTTCAGGAACGTAAAAGAATCTTAAGCCTGAATGAAAAGGCCTCTAAGCAAATTTTACCGAATTTTCCCATCCTAGTACTACCTTGGTTTTCTAGATGTCAGTATGAGGCGGAACGCTGACCACGGATCACTCAAATGACATCTATATGAAAACAAGTGTAACAAAATTAGTATGGTTCAAATTCTTCCCTATAGGGAGAGAACGCCTAAATCTCTGTTAAGGGAAACGTGGGCTTACAAGAAGATTCCTAACTGATTAACTAGACTTTTTTTAATAATAATAGAAATCTTGCTTGCAGTGTCTGTCTTCAGAATATTAGAAACAAAGTTTTGTGTAGTGTAATTAAACTATCGGAATTGTTTTGATGTGTGAATAAGTATGATTTATTACAGTACACAGCGCATTACGTCATCTAAGTGCACGTACTGTATGTATGAGGGGATTCCCTGTTGTGAAACAAGATCGCTTTTTACTTGCATAAAGTTGGAAAATGTACAAATACTAACCTATGTCAACCAACAACCTTCACATCTGGAAACATCACAAAACACACCGTGTTTAGGCTAGACAAAGAGGTAACAATAAAAAATCCGTCACGTATGAGCTCTTTAACCTAACCTAATTCCTCATCAAATCGAATTTATGGTCCGATTTTGCTAATTTGCGTAATGTAAGCCTATATGTCTTTTGTTTAATTAGGGAGATTCAATTTCTGATGCCAGATTATTTAAAGTGGCGGATTGCAATGAAAACAAACTTGCATAACCGTAAGTTTGTGTAAATTGACACACATTTACATAATTTTATTTATTTATATACAGATTTTCAATGTTTACACATCTTTCTGTGCCTAAAGTTTTATTTTCCTTTTCCACTTGTCTCTATCCATTGACTCCATGTCCTCCAATCATCTTGTTCTCATTCCAGTTTTTATTTCTTGCATCCACGAGTTTCGAGAGGACTTCCTTTACTCCTTCTTCCAGATGGACACCATTCTAATGTTTTCCTGGGTAACCTTTCTTGTTGCATTCGTCGTACATGCCCATACCAATTTAATTGCTCGTATCTTATATAATCTACTATTGGATATCTAATATCCATTTTTTCTCGAATGACAGTATTTTTTCTCCTAATTTTGAACATCTTGCCGCTCTCAAGAAATTAATTTCCATCGCCATAAGTTTTTGTTCTAAGTTAAACGTATAAATATTATATACTCATTATTTTTTCTATTATTTTATTAAATATATAAATAAATTAGATCAATATAGCTATCTTATAGGAAAGGCGGCTTCGTGACGAAAGCGGTTAGACGCTCGCCTCTTACCGCTGGGGTCCCGAGATCGAGTCTCGGTCACTCCATGTGGGTTTCGTGGTGGACGAAACGGAACTTGGGCAGGTTTTTTTCGGGGTTTTCTCCAGTTTTCCCCTGCCACAATTTCATTCTACCATTTCTCTACACTCATCTCATCCATTTCGTTTCATTTCGCTCATCTTCCCATGTGAGGGTGCGTGAGGCGTGGTCGGTTGGCATCCTTGTCATTCACAGACCTCTATATAGCGGACTTCTTCTAATCTCATCCCTCGACCCGACCCTGAGTTGGACACGAGTTGAGGATATTATTTTAATGTCTTTATATATTGCCATGTCCACCGCTGTGGTCTCGAGGTAGCGTGCTGCCTTGTCACGCAGCGGGCCCGGGTTCGATCCCCGGTGGGGGCAGTTTTTTTGGGTGAGGTTTTTATCGAGGGTTTTCCTCACCTGTAAGACAATTGTCAGGAAAACTTTAAGGCCCAAACGGTCCACGAAATCATATGGCCATCATCATCACCCTTATCATTACCATCATCATCATCATCCTTCATCGGTGTGGAAAGCAACGGGATGCTACCACACCTACAATTCCCTAGTAAAGCTGCAAGCATAGCATGAAAATTCTATGATTGCAGTGAAGGACCTGCCTTCGGACAGAATTGCTATAGATGGATATATTGCCAATTTAATGATTAATTTAATTGTAACGAAGCAAATAATGCAGTTGCTAGAGCGAATTTTTAATTTCCGGTTTCAGGTAAATCTCCACTTTTAATGGGCGGATTTATGAAGAATATCATCTCTGTTTTATTTTAACGCACACTGTGCTTCTTTGCGAAATATCGATTGCTACAACTGGAGCGATTTTTTAGTTTTATTTTCACGTGAACTCCTAAATGGGCTGATTTTGCTGCTTAACGAATTTTTTTTTAATTGAAAGTTCGGTTCTGATAAAACAAAAAATTGTGGTCTCTACTAGCTTTAAAACATACACACGCACACATTATATATATATATATATATATAATTCATTGGCACTATCGAACCCGTAAGTTAATGGCCACGCGGATGCAAGCTCTCCATACATCCCTATCCTTAGCTAACGTTTTCCAATCATCCCCTGCATAATTTACTTCCCTCAAACCATTGTTTATGTTATTCTCCCACCTCATTCTTGGCCTATCTACTGGGCTTTTCCCGACTGGTTTTCCAACAAGGAGTTTCCATGCCCCACTTCCATTCTCCTTCGTGACAGAATTCCTGCCCATCGCAGTCTACATAACTTAACTGTTCTTATTATATTTAGTTTCCCATAAAGAACGTGTATATCACTGTTACGTAAGTTTTTCTCCATTCATTTGTCTGTTCGTCTCTAGTTGAGTCTAAAAATTGTCCTAAGAACTTTACTCTCAAATACTCGTGATATTTTTTCCTCCCTTAAAGTAAGAGTCCGTGTTTCGTATCCGTGTAATAAACTGGCAGAATGACAGTTTTATATATTTTCAATTTAATGTTTTTTTGAGAGAAGGTGCGACGACAAAAGTCCCTGTAATGCCTATTAGCATGCATTTCCATAATTAAGCCTATGTTTAATTTTTTGGTGCACCTCATTCCTGTCTGTAATTGTATGGTGCGCGGTACAATGGACTTCAGTAAAAAAAAAACCAAACTTTTCAGGACAAACAAAAATAAACTTGCAGGTGATCTCTAAAAAAAAGTATGTTCGACTAGATATTCTGTATTTTAGGATATTTATTTTTGTTATATTCCTAAACACAGAATATCTACAGTAGACGAACATACTTTTTTAAGGATCACCTTGAAGTTTATTTTGCTTATCCTGAAAAGTTTGGTTTCTTGACTCAAGTCCATTATACTGCGCACCATAGAATTATTGTTCCTGGGTATTTGAATTTCGTGTTGAGACTTGAAAGTAGTTTTGAAGTTCCTTAGGACAGGTTACTGGCCCGACGCTAAGTAGTCCAGTGGTAGGGCTGCTACCTTTTAGTCTCTGGACAGACATTAGGATACCGCATTTACTCAGTACCCGATGGAACGGTTTAAAGAATGGAATCTTTAGAAAACAAAAATTTCTGATTATAAGTTAAGATGGATGCAACATGTTCATCAAATGGAAGATCACAGGATACCCAAACAAATGTTAAGATATCAACCTGCAGGAAGAAGAAGACCAGGACGTCCACTCAAAAGACTTCTGGATGGTGTTCCTCTTGAGGCCGAAACAGGTCAACAAATGACCTAAATTCGTGAATGTACTATGATGATGATGATGGGTATTTGAATTCAGTCACTTCTTCAAAAATTTTCCAAATATTCCCTGTATAATTCGCCTCTCTCAAGTCGTGGTTAATGTTATTCTCCCACCTCATCCTTGACCTCCCAACTGAGAGCTTTCCGTCTTGTTTACCTACAACCCCGATTTTCATTCGTGTTACATGGCCTGCCCGTCGCGGTCTAAGAGACTTAACTGTTCTTATTACTTCTGGTTTACCATAAAGTTCATATAGCTCACTGCTGTTACTTTTCACCCTTCGCCAATCTGTTCTTTTCTCTTTCCTTCTACAATTGCTTTACTTTCAAATACTCCTAATATTTTATCCTCTTCTATAGGAAGATCATCATCATCCTAAGGCGCGACAACTTCATCATCATCATCATCATCACTCCAGGGATTAGGCAATTGCCCGTTCCTACTTCATAATGCATCAGCCCAACGTCTTCTAGGTCTTCCAACATCACGTCTTCCTCTTGCTTGATAATTTCTTGCTAACAATGGATATCTCTCCTTACTCATTCCATCCATGTGATCAATCCATTTCTGTCTGTAATTCGTGACTTTATCCAATAAAGGCTGTACTTTCAATTCTTCTCTTATATCCTCATTTCTTATTCTATCAAGTCTTGACATCCTTTTACTTGTCTTAGAAACCTCATCTCCGCCGTCTGTATTCTATCCTTCTGTTTTTTCACTGGAGCCCAAGTTTCACAACCATACAATATTGTGGGAACCGCCATAACATTATACATTTTTATCTTGGTTTCTTTTCTAATTTTATTTTTTAATGTTCTCTGTATTGTTCCACACACCGTCTGAAATGTATTTATTTTGGAGTCAATATCTCTTTCCACATTGTAGCCAACATCACAGCCCAAATATTTGAAACTAGCGACTTATGTTAATCTTGCTGATGGGTAAGAGGCGAGGGGAACAAAGTATAGCTCACAACGAAGGAGTGGCGTCTGTAGGCCTATCCATATTGGGCGGCCACATCTTCGTCAAGTCTTCAACGGTCAACAGGGCGACAAGGAATAGCACAGCTAAACTTGTAGGGCTTGAAGAGCGGAAGAAGCAGCCCTCTCTTGGGGGGGTGGATACCCAGAGGAGCATGTTTGGAGGCTCAGAGGAAGCAGCCCTTCCACCATCCTTGTCCTGCGAAGCGCTCGTAACGCTTCCAGGAGACATTTATCTTACTGAGAAGCTTCATGGGAATCAGCGACAACTTCAAAAGTGAAAGTAATGGCCTTCTCAACAATCCTGCTCCATGCCAATCTGTCTCTTGCCATACTCAAATTAGTCACTTTCATTTTCTTTAGATCGTTCATTATGTCATCCTCTCATCTGATCTTCGGTCTTCCAACAGCTCTGCCTCCTATAGGTTTCCATTTATTGAGTTTTATTGACCAGTCTCTGATCATCCATTCTTATCAAATGTCCAAGCCAACCAATTCTGAGATATCTTATATGGTTTACTATATTCTGATTTTTTATTAATTTGTTTAATTCGTTATTTGTTTTGATTCTCCAACGGTTATCAGTTCCTCTACTTGGTCCAAATATTATTCTTATTTTTTCTATCAAAAATTGATAATTTCTGTTTTATTGTTTCTTTTAGGACCTAAGTTTCACTAGCATATGTAACTACTGGTCTAATGAGTGTTTTGTTTAACCTTATTTTTTGCAGTATTTTTGATATTAATTTACTTTTAAATAAGGTTCTATTTGCAAAATAAGCATTATTCCCATTTACCATTTAATTCCCTCTTCTAATGCATTATGTCCATTTACTTTGGTACCTAGGTATTTAAATGATTCTACTGTGTTAAATTTGCATGTCATCAATTTGTAGATTTTCCGATTTTCTGTTGTGATTACTACATTTTAAATATTTTGTTTTATCTTGATTTATTATTAGACCAATTTTTTTTATTCCTCTTTCAATTTTGTGAAGGTTTCACATAACGCTTGTTTGGTTCTTGTTGTAATCAGTATGTCATATGCATAAGCTATACACTGTTTGAGTTTTGTTGTAGTATTTCCCCTTATTTCCATTTTCTTAAATATGTAATCAATGATTAAGCCGAATAAGGTATCTGAGAGGAGGGTCTCCTTGTTTGACTCCTGATTTAATACTGAAACATTCACTTAGTTTATTGTTGATCTATAGTAAGATATCATGTTTCTTATGCATATAATGTAAATTGAAAATATCGCTGTCGTATGTCATCAACATCATCATGAACAAATCCGTTTTAGGTCATGTGACCTGTGACGGTAAACCTAACGAAGGTGATCTTGATCTTTTCACCGATGTTTTGGTCTTCCTTGATCCCTATGTCCATCTAGGCCCTTCCCCCACCCCTTGGGATACCTCGGTCATCATAACCATACTCCCAAGTCCTAGGTGCTTGTCCTCCCTATCCTATGTTCACGTCCACATTCAAGTTCACGGTCCTAAAACCAACACTCCTTCCCTATGTCCAGTTGGAGTACATTGGAACGCTAATTTTGGAAGTCCGATTCTTTCCATTCTTCTCAGATGATTTTTCCATTCTTACTGGTATTATCGCCTCACTATGATGGTTGTCCAGCGGCTCGCTTTGTTTCCCCACAGTTGTTATATATAATTAAATGCAAAGATGCCGTCTACCGCGACTGCAACAATTCCGCATGCTAATAATCATTGTCAAGAATTGTCGCGCGGCACCCGGTTTTGTAAACGGACAACCATCATAGTGAGGCGATAATATCTTTCTATAACTTCATCTAATTCCACCGCTGTGGTCTCAGGGTAGCGTGCTGCCTTGTTACGCAGCGGGCCCGGGTTCGATTCCCCGGTCGGGACAGGCTCCTGGGTGAGGTTTTTTCGGGGTTTTTCCTCACCTGTAAGATAAATGTCAGGATGCTTAAGGTCCAACGGTCCCCCAAAATCATCCGACCATCATCATCATCATCCTTCACCGGTGTGGAAAGCAACGGGAAGCTCCGATTGAGGGTCTTTCCACTTTTCAGCGGTTGCCCTTTTACCAGCCGGCTGCTGCCCCTTCACATCCACATGTGTCAATCACAGAGGTAGATGATCAACAGCCAGTGCAGGGGTGACATGTGGTTAGCATGTCGAGTCCCCCAGCCGTTATAGCTGGTTCCTCAACCTGGAGCCGCTACTTATTGTAGCTACCCAATTGCCTCACGATGCTGGGTAGGCACCGGTCCCATACTGACCGAAATACCATGAGAAAATTTCTTCCCCCATGGAGACTCGAACCAGCGCAAGTTCCGTAGCTCTGCGCCAAGGCTTCCTACCTTAACCGCTCGGCTACGGCGCGGGACAACGGGAAGCTACCACACCTATAATTCCCAAGTAAAGCTGCAAAACATAGCATGAAAATGCTATGATTGTAGTGAATGGCCTGCCCTCGGTTAGAATTACTATGGATGGATGGATGGATGGATCTTCATCTAAACTTGGTACTCCCAAGTTTTTTTTCTGATAATAATGTTCTTTTGTGTCCCGCGCCGTAGCCGAGCGGTTAAGGTAGGAAGCCTTGGCGCAGAGCTACGGGACTTGCGCTGGTTCGAGTCTCCATGGGGGAAGAAATTTTCCCATGGTATTTCGGCCAGTATGGGACCGGTGCCCACCCAGCATCGTGAGGCAATTGGGTAGCTACAATAAGTAGCAGCTCCAGGTTGAGGAAACCAGCTATAACGGCTGGGGGACTCGACATGCTGACCACATGTCACCTCTACACTGGCTGTTGATCATCTACCTCTGTGATTGACACATGTGGATGTGAGGCCAGCAGCCGGCTGGTAGGCTAAGGGCCTTGTAGGCCTGTCGCGCCAGGAGCTTTGTTATACTTACTTATACTTACTTACTCACTGGCACTATCGAACCCGTAGGTTCATGGCCGCACGGACATAAGCTCTCCATACATTCCTATCCTGAGTTAATGCTTTCCAATCATCCCCTGTATAATCTACTTCCATCAAATCATAATTAATGTTATTCTCCCACCTCATTCTTGGTCTACCAACTGGGCGTTTTCCCTCTGGCTTTCCTACAAGAAGCTTCCATGCAAGTCTTTCATTCCCCATACGTGCAACATGTCCTGCACATCGCAGTCTACGAGACTTGACTGTCATTATATCTGGCTTCCTATAAAGACCATGTAGTTCATTGTTATGTAGTCTTCTCTCTTTGGTCCACAAATTTTCCTAAGTACTTTATTCTCAAATACTTGTAATCTCCTTTCCTCCCTTAAAGTAAGAGTCCATGTTTGGCACCCATATAATATAACTGGTAGAATAATAGTTTAAACATCTTCTGTTGAACGTTTTTCGAAAGGAGTTGGGACATCAAGAGTCTCTGCAATGCATAATAGCACGCATTTCCAGAATTGTGCCTATGTTTAATTTCCTTGTGCATCTCATTGCTATTTGTGATTATTGTTCCTAGATCCTTTGTTATATAGTGTATATTTAAGATATGTTTAAGAAAAGTTGGATTGACAAGACTCCCTGTAGCATGTGTTTTCAGAGTTGAACCTGTTTTTAACGAGTGGTTATTCTGACAGATGAAAGTTATTTCGACAACAATGTGAGGTTATTTTTGTGTAGACGCAGAGATGGCAGCAGTGAGGCGGTATATTTAACATCTGGGTTGACTTCCCAGTGATTCACAGTATTTCCCTGCTATGTCTAGTTTTACCTTTTTTAGATATTCCCAACCAATAAGACCGCATGCTCAGACTGCAATGACGTCATTGACAAGACATTCGTCCGACACCGTTCTTACAACATGAATACAAAACATGTTCACTATCCCAGTTAAACGCAATAATCCACAAATTTAACTTTTTTAAATTTTTCTATTAATTAGTTTTTAAAATTAACTTGGGAATTGATTTGCGCTCTTAAAAAAGCCTGTCGTTAGTGTTTTTATGAGCAAGATTTCATTCAGTTCCTTGTCAACCTGTTTCCATCTTGTCCTTGGTAGTCTATACAACACTTTTGCAGTAACGAGCAAGATTTTTTCTAGACTGATCGACGGTCACCATTACGTGCTGCCTTGTCATGCAGCGGGCCCGGGTTCGACCCCCGGCCGGGACAGTTTTTCTGCGTGAGGTTTTTATCGGTGTTTTTCCTCGCCTGTAAGACAAATGTCAGGAAAATTTTAAGGCCCAAACGGTCCCCGAAATCATATGGCCATTGCAATCATCATTCATATTCATCTTAGATTAAGCTTAAGATTAGGGACTCTCCTGGCGCACCACTATCTTCATCATCATCACCCGTCATATCATCGGGGCAACTAACCCCGCCTTCCAGGCGCCCCAACCTCACAAGTGGGTTACAAGTACGCCATGCCAGGAGAGAACATCAGGAATGTCGAAAGACAACCGGGGGAATTTGCAAAGAAAAATCAAAATGAAGATTATTTATTGTGATTGATAATTATTTGTATGATTATTACCATGACCTATAATAATAATAATAATAATAATAATAATAATAATCATTATTATTATTAATAGATTATATAAGATATCCATCCAAAATAATTCTGCCCGAGAGCAGGTCTTTCACTGCAATCATAGCATTTTCATGCTATGCTTTGCAGCTTTACTAGGGAATTGTAGGTGTGGTAGCTTCCCGTTGCTTTCCACACAGGTGAAGGAAGATGATGATGAATATGATGATAATGATAAGGATGATGATGGCCATATGATTTCGGGGACCGTTTGAGCCTTAAAATTTTCCTGACATTTGTCTTACAGGTGAGGAAAACCCCCAATAAAAATCTCACCCAGAAAATCTGTCCCAACGGGGGATCGAACCCGGGCCCGCTGCATGACAAGGCAGTACGCTACCTCGAGACCACAGCGGTGGACACATAAGATATAAGCAATTAAATTGGTATGGGCATGTACGACGAATGCAAGAAGAAAGGTTACTCAGAAAAACATTGGAATGGTGTCCATCTGGGGGGGAGAAAAAAAAAAGAGAGAGAGAGAGAGAGAGAGAGAGAGAGAGAGAGAGAGAGAGAGAGAGAGAGAGAGAGAGAGAGAGAGGAAATCCTCGAAACTCGTAGATGCAAGAAATAAGAACGGGAATGAGAACAAGAGGACTGGATGACGTGAAGTGGATGGATAGGTACTATTGGAGAAAAAATAAAACTTTAGGCATCGAAAAGGTGTGAATATTGAAAACCTGTATATAATAATAATAATAATAATAATAATAATAATAATAATAATAATAATAATAATAATAAAAGTTTACACAGTCTGTTCCATGAAAGCAGTTAAACCTCTCACTTTATATGTATTTTTACGTGCCACACGCATCCCGGACCTGACCAGTGCCACGATCTGTCAGGATAGAAATTTTAACCTATGGATCACACACATACTCTTTTGGCCACAGAAGGGCATGGAGGGCCGGTTTTATTGCGGTGGCAGGTAAAATGTTTACAAGAAATATCAACAAAGATTTTTCTATTGTTCGTGTCACGTCTAATTTTTTTTTCCAACAGCTTAAGAGGAAAACCAGATAAATTGCAGGCAATCACACGTTATCAGAATCAGAGAGCGATAGATTTACTATGTATTAATTTACAGAAATGTCTCTTTGTATATACATACTCCAAACTAAGCTCTCCACGCATCCCTATCCTGAACTAATGTTTTCCAATCATCCCCTGTATAATCTACTTCCTTCAAATTATGTTTAATGTTATTGTCCTACCTCATTCTTGATCTACCAACTGAGTATTTTCTCTCTGGTTTTCCTACATGCCCCTCTTTTATTCCCCATTCGTGTCCACTTTACGTATATGATGCATTATTGTATTGCGTACAGAGAGGAGTATGGTATAAGTGTATGTTTGTGTGTGTCTGTAGTGTAAAATTAGCTGTATTATGAGTGATGTAATGAAGAGAAGGAGGCAAAACTCGGTGCTGGGATGTAGCTTACTCCTGCTTGAAAAGCACCAAGGGGGCCGCCGTCCGATGGACGAATCGCTATCAACAGTAGCCACAAAACACGTCCACAGCTGGTGCACTGGGGGAATAGTCAGTGGATCTGATTGACAGTCCTCCCGGCTAAGTCCAATGGACTCGTGAACCATTAGTGGGGTCGGCAGGAGATGAGCGCCCTGTCATACTATTTGCTTACCTGTTGGAGCTTGCGAGCTCCACGCTGGCCCACAAAAGCAATAGGACACGTCCCTGGGGGCAGACCAGGGCACGGCTCGGACCAGCGCAGGGGGGAGCAACTGTGCTAGCTCCCGGCTAAGCCTACGGGTTCGCGGGGTCGCCAGGAGATGAGCACCTGGACGTACTAAAGTCACACACTGTGGGACTTGAGGATTCAAGCCCTAGCCGGTCTCACAACGGCTGCCTGATACGTCCCTGGAGGTAGAACAGGGGAACGGTCGGTGGATCTGCGACAGCAGTCCTCCCGGCTAGGCTCGAGAAGCCCGTGGACTAACTGTGGGGTCGTCAGGAATGAGCGACCTGACGTACTATGTAGCTCAGCAATTTCCCTGAAGTTGCGACTCCAACACCTTCTCCCTGAGGTGTTGGTTTAAGGCCCAGAACTTGAAGGTGGACACGAGAGAGATAGGGAGGACAAATCTGGGACTTGGGAGTATGGTCTTTGACCGAGGTATCCCAAAGGGTGGAGGCATGGGTCCAGATGATCCAGGCACATCACGTACGTTTTGAATATAATGTACGAAGACGTTTGCTATTTAATGCAAGAATCTGATGCACAATTTGCGTAACTATTAAAAAAATTGTACACTACCATCCTTCCCGGCTCCGAGATTGAAAATTATACTCTCTCTCCTATTCTACGTTTGTATGCTATGCTTTGCACCTTTATTAGGGAATTATAAAGGTTGCCCGCTCTTTAAGTGATTCTCATCAAAACAAAACCATGTGACCTGCTCTCTTTTCATTGGTTGTGGACACCTATGTATGTTGTAGAAGCAATAAGTACGTAAAAAAGTAGTTCCCTTCATCAAATTAATAATATGTCCTCTGAATATACTTGTTATTCTTCGTGTATGAAAATAATAATATTCAAAACATATAAAATATTCTAAAATATACCTAATCAATAATTACAGCTTAAAACAGTTTATTACATATGGGTGATGCATTTGAGTCATGCTTCGGTCTATTCTCATAAAACAAAATGTCTGAAAGTGTCGAGTTTTCCGTTACTGCGTCGCTCTAAGAGCGGATAAGGTATAGATGTGGTAGCTTCCCGTTGCTTTCCACACCGTTGAAAGATGATGATGATGGCCAGATGATATTCGAGGATCTTTTTGGGACTTACAGCTACCTTATATTTGTCTTACAAGTGAGGAAAAAAACCGAAATAAAATCCTCACCCAGGAGGCTTGTCTCGTCCGGGAATCGAAAGCGGGCCCGCTGCGTAACAAGGCATTACGCTATCTGGAGACCACAGCGGTGGACGAAAATTATACTTAATTAATTTAATCAAGTCCACCGCTGTGGTCTTAAAGTAGGTGCTGCCTTGTCACGCAGCGAGCCCGGGTTCGATGCCCGGTCGGGGCAGTTTTTTCTGGGTGAGGTTTTTCTCGGGGTTTTTCCTCACCCGTAAGACAAATGTGAGGAAAACTTTAAAGCCCTAACGGTCCCCGAAATCATATGGCCATCGCAATCATCATCATTCATATTCATCTTAGATTAAGCTTAGGATTAGGGACTCTCCTGGCGCACCAGCATCATCATCACCCATCATATTATCAGGGCAACGTAATCCCCGCCTCCCAGGCACCCCAACCTCAGAAGTGGGTTACAAGTACGCCATGCCAGGAGAGAACACCAGGAATTCCGAAAGACAACCTGGGACATTTGCAAAAAAAAATAATAATTTAATTAACTTTACAATTAAAATGTTTAATTCCGCCGGGTTTCGAACCCGGGTCCGCTAATCAGGAAGTTACCTCCCGAGTCAGCACCATTGGGTGATAAGTAATGTGGTTCCACTGATTTGATGACATCATTAGATTCTTTTGTACTATACGTGGATTTTAGTACGCTTTGATTGGCTGCAATGTTTAAATTGTGATGTGGTGTTTATAAGAATGTATGACAGACGTTATGGAAACGAGAAGTTGCTAATGGCGTTGCCATGTTTAGAAGCGATAAGTTGAGTCATACAAGGGGTTGTACTTGATGCGAAATATGACTCACAGGGGGTGATACATCTCCATTGTAAACATACACACAAATTAAACCGAGTTCATCTTTAAAAAAACACTATCGCCACTCTTAAGATTCAATTGTTATATTTCCCTCCAAACATTGTAGTACACTCAAAGAAATATTGTTACGTTAGAAGTAGGGTTTCCACTACTCTTTGCATAACAAAAGAAAGCCTTTTCCGAAAGCCTTTTTCTTAAATGTTTCTCTGTTTTATTCAGGAGAAGTATTAATTTTAGGGAACTGAGCGAGTTGACTTAGGCGGATTCGAGAAGTCCATGTTTCAACCCGCGATGCCGAGAAATCTCCTTAATTCTTTTTATGAAAAAAATCAACTATTCTAGTATGAGTCTAAGAACAAAAAACAAGTTTTAAGATTTAGGAAATTTGATATTTACTAGCCTGGGTTAGGTCGTAGCGTAGTGGTTAAGGTACTGCGCTACCAGCCGAAAGGTCGAGGGTTCAAGTCCCGGTGGGGTCAGGATTTTTAAACTGACCCAAACCTTCTGGCGGCACTATGACCCTGGGGTCGACTCAGCCTCTAACGTAAATGAGTACCAGACGTTTGTTCTGGGGTAAAGGCGGCCGTCACGCAGGGCTGACAACTCGGCTGACATCAAGTGCCGATTGTCTATAAAAAGTGGGAGCCTTAAACTCCTACTACCTCAAGGGCCTCCTGAGGCCTGTAGCGGGACTACTTTACTTTACTTTACTTTACTTTGGGTTAGGTTTCCTGGATGATGGTATTTTACGGGACATTCCGTCACCAGGAAGACAAATGTCAGAAAACTTTAAGGTCCAAAAGGTCCCCGAATATCATCTGGCCATCATAATCTTTATCATATCTGCCATGTTGAGTAAGAATGTATGAGTGAATCGTGTGTTTTGTCTAATGTGTTATCTCGAAGGTGGCCCTGAATTTTGCTGATCACTCATTCGGGAAGTTGCCCTTGATTGGTCAAAAAAGTATGTGTGATCAAAATTTTAAAATCTCTCTCTCTCTCTCTCTCTCTCTCTCTTCTCTCTCTCTCTCTCTCTCTCTCTCTTTCTTTCTTTCTCTCTCTCTCTCTCTCTCTGTCTCTCTCTCTCTCTCTCTCTCTCTCTCTCTCTCTCTCTCTCTCTCTCTCTCTCTCTCTCTCTCTCTCTCGAGGTCGTGCCATTATAAGGCAGGCGACGTGGGGCATGTATATAATGTATATATATATTTTTTTTTTTCAATGTCACCTGTTTGTCATTCGACATTTCAGGTATTCTCTCCTGCCATTGGCGTATTGTAACCCACTTCTGAGGTTGGGGCGCCAGGAAGGCGGGGTTACGCTGCCCCAATGATATGATGGGTGATGACGATGGGCAATGATGCGCCAGGAGAGGCCTTAAAACCTAAACTTAATCTAATGAGGTGAATATAATATTGATGATAATGATGGCCAGATGATGTTCGGAGACCGTTTGGGCTTTAAAGTATCCTGACATTTGCCTTACAGGTGAGGAAAAAACCCCCAAAAAAAACCCTCACCCAGGAAACTTGTCCCAAGCGGGGATCGAAACCGGGCCCGCTGCATGACAAGGCTACCTCGAAACCACCAGCGGTGGACTTGTATATAATATAATATACAGTATAGTACCTGTCAGATCGGAGATTAAAACTGCAGTAACGAACGCACTTGCTCTATTGAAGCTGTGGGTAAATAGTCGCGTGGACATAAGCTCTCCATATATCCCTATCCTGAGTTCATGTTTTCCAATCATCCCCTGTATAATCTACTTCCCTCAAATCATTATTAATGATATGCACCACCTCGTTCTTAGTCTACTAACTGGACGTTTTCAATCTGGTTTTCCTACAAGAAGCTTCCAAGTAGGCCTACATCTTCCATTCCCCATTCGTGCCACATGTCCTGTCCATCGCAGTTTACGAGACTTAACTGTTCTTTTATATCTGGCTTTCTATAAAGACCATGAAACAAGAATATTTTATATACTGGTTGTCTTCCCTCCGATGTTCAAAATTTCGAAAATGTTGCGATTTTGGTCCAATTTCATCGTCATCTTATGCTTCCCCTTCTCTTCTTTTTGCTCTTCTTATTCATCTTGTCCCCATTCTTCTCCTTCTGTTTTTATAACAAAGAAAATGATACAAAGATACACAAGAAGTGTAATGGTGAAGAAGAGAATAAAGATGAGGAATGGGAAGAAAAATAAGAGAAAAAGGAAGGAGAGGTAGAGGCTGCAGTTTAAGTAAAATAGAGGGGGAAATATGAATAAGAAATGAACAAGAGTAAAAAAAAAATTCTAGGCCTCTCGCGTCACGTAGATTTTTAATATATATATTTTATACATGAAACAGGAAATTGTATGAAGTCATTGATACAAATCTGGCATTAAACGTTTGGTGAGTAAATAAAATGAATGTAATCAAAGAAGAATAAATAAATTAAATTTGAATATATATGCATTGGATGTCGATACATTCAGGAGATGGATGACAGAACCGCAGTTTCCTGCGAATTACTTTTCATAACACGAGTTTCTTCAGTTCTTGTTAATATTGTCTATCATCGTAGTTCACAGAAGGCCGAGTGTTTGTAAATTTGTTCCAAGGAACCAGATTCTCACTTTCTGGTGTTTATTTTTTTCTTCCTCTCTACACAATCATACATTGTTGCAGCGATGTTTACATATTTTCTTCCAAGAATCTATCTTCATAGCAATTTGTGATTATTTGAGCACATACTTACAATAATAATAATAATAATAATAATAATAATAATAATAATAATAATAATAATAATAATAATAATAATAATAATAATAATAATCTCTATCTATCTTCGGGTTTTTACAGCTGCTGCCGTCTTCCCGTGCCAAACCTCCAAAGCCTACGATCTTGGGCATCTTTAATCCCTCTTGCTTGCATTAATGTCTTCATGTTTTCCTTCCATGTTAACTTTGGTATCCCTCTTTTCTTCTTTCTGTTCGGATGTCATTCATATAGTTGCTTCGGCCATCGCTCATCTTCCATTCTTAAAACATGTCCTAACTACTTGAGTTCCTTCTCCTCAATTCCTTCAATTATGCTTTCTTCTGCTTCCATTATGTTTCTAATTTATTATTTGCGACATGTTCTAATTTTGACTTTCTGGCACTTCTGCGTAAATAATCCATTTCTAGAGCTATTAGTCTATTCTTGTAGTACTTATTGATTGTCCATACCTCACTTCCATACATTGCAACAGATTCCACCAGTGTTTTACCAATATTTTTTTTGCGCCTTTCCAAATATGCTTATCCCACCATATGGAATTTAACGATGATATTATTTTGCTACTCAATTCAATTCTTTGTTTTATATTCTCTTTGCCTATACCTTCAATGTTATCCATAATTATTCCCAAATATTTAGTTTGTTTCACTTGCTTTATTTGGATTCCTTCTACCAATATTAAATTTTCTCTTTCATTGCTATTTATTGCCAGATATTCTGTTTTTTTTTTGTAAATTTACTGTGAGACCCCATGATTCATATGTGTTTTTCAACCTTTTTATCGTGAATTCCATATAAAATTTGTCTTGCGCTAAAACCAGTTGATCATCGGCAAATTGTAATGTCAGCAAAAATATATTAATAATAATAATAATAATAATAATAATAATAATAATAATAATAATAATAATAATAATAATAATAATAATAATAATAATAATAATAATAATAATAATAATAATAGCAATTCCATGAAAAATTTACCTTCTCTTGGTGGAGTTACTTGCGTACTTAAATGACCCCAATAGCTATGCCGGCTGTAGCATTGCTTCCGAAAAGATTGCACATGGCGGACGCAAAGAGTACCTTGGTCGAAAGAGCGATGATTTTTCATCGTAAAAATACAACCGTCAAGAAACGCAGACATGGGTCCCACTGGGGTAAAAAATTTCCGGAAGTAAAATAGTCCCTCGTTCTGGTTTCCGGGCGGGGACTACTTCAGGGAATCTATGCCAAAGGCTTAGACACAGAGACATGTTCCTAGGGGCATGGAATATTAGGGCATTTTATAGTATAGGGACACTAGAAATATAACGCGGGAATTAGATAAGTCACCTTTGGATATAATCGCTTTACAGGAAAAGATAGTCAGGGATCAGGAAGCTTTGCGTTAGCCTATACCAAAGAGGTGCAGGAGATCTGAGTTTGGAACGTGTTTTTTAGTCCGATGTAGAATCCTCTCCGTTATCCATTATATTAAGATTGACAGCGATAGAATATCATACATAATTCTAAAGGGTAAACGACATGATTTTGTAATTGTAAATGTATATGGTCCTACAGAAGATAAGGATGAGTTCTATGAAGAATTAGAATGCTTATTTGATAGCCTTTCACGATATCATATGAAAATTGTCTTAGGTGATTTTAGTGCAAAAGTGGGACGGGAAGATATATTCAGGCCAACAATAGGTAAATTCAGTTTTCATGAAGATAGTAACGACAATAGCGTTAGGTTAGTCACCTTTGCCACATCAGTGAATCATTTTGTTAAGAGCACTACATTCTAGCATAAGGATATTCATAAATACACCTGGACGTCTCCAGATGGAGAAACTCGGAACCAGATAGATCATGTATTACTAGATAAACGGTGGCATGTAGTATCATCGATGTTAGGTCAATTAGAGGAACAGGTTTGCAATTCAGATCATCATCTGGTCAGGGTGAAAATCAGAAAACGGCATCGCTCATGAGAGGAACTTGCACTAAAGATGCTTCTGAAAAATTAGAACTAAAAAGCTTGAAAAAAATGATTAACTTCGGGAAGAATTCAAGGTAAAAATTGCTAATAGATTAAAAATACTGAATCTTCAAATGAAAATGTTCAATCGAAGAAGAAACTGGTATAAATAAAGAATGGGAGTCTATAAAAGATACTATTAAATTATCAGAATTAAAGATACTATTAAATTATCAGAATTATATAGCGTAGGTTTTTTTTAAAAGAGAGGCAAAACAAGAAACGGTTTGATGAGGAATGTGCCAACCCTGTAAAGAAAAAAAGGCTAGAAAAAATGAATTGGACACGTGAGCCAAATTAAGTAAATTTAGACCTATTGGGTAACATCAGACAGGAAACAACTAGGATATTAAAGAATAAAAAGAGACAATATTAATGATCTTGAAATTAATGCAGAAAATAGGAACATCAGAAAATTAAATCAGGAAATTAGGATAGAGTGAAGAGGATTTCAGGATAGTACAAACATAATAATTAAGAATGAAAATGGAGATGTGAGTGCAGATACCAGAATATATTACATATATGAAAACATTACTTTAATCAACTATTAAATGTACATGCAGAACAAGATATTGTAGAATGTGATTTACAGACAGCAGAAATATTAGTCACAGAACCAAGTGCATTAGAGGTGAAAATGGCGATAGCAAAATTAAGCAGGTTCAGGTGGGATCCCAGCAGAGCTGAAGAAATCAGGGGGAGAAAAATTGATGGTCAAGATATGTTAGTTGCTTTATGTGAGTTGGAAAAAAGTTTCTTCCAAATAAATGGAAAGGATAGATTATCGTACCAATTTATAAGAAGGGATATAACGCTGACTACAACAACTACAAGGACATCACATTACTTTTAACTTCGCACAACATTTCTAACAAATATATTAATAAGCAGATCTTACTCCCTACATTGACGACATTAAAGGTGATGATCAATGTGGATTTAGAAAAAATAGGTCTACAACAGATCAGATTTTTAGTATAAGACAGATTTTAAAAAATAAATGAGAATATAATGACACTGTGCATCAACTATACGTAGACTTCAAAAAGGCATACGATTCAATTAATAAGTTATATAGTATCCTATTGGAGTTCGGGATTCGAATGTGTCTAAATGACACAAATAGTAGGGCGCGTGTTAGGCAAACAATTTTCAAATACTTTTGAAACTCACACCGGGTTAAATCAAGAAGATGTACTATGTCCTCAACTATTCAATTATGTAGATACTATAAGATGCCATCAAATCATTAAGAGGATGAAGAAGGCCTAAAACTCAATGGTGTTAGGATATTATTTTATGCTGTTGATTTTATATTATTAGGCGATAGCGAGGAGATACTAAGTGCCAACATGCACACTATACTGAGTCTTCTTCTTTTTCTTCTTCTTCTTCTTCCTTTCATGTGATAGACCTAGTGGTCTGTTACGGTCTCAATCCAACGTTTGAAGGGTCTGCCCAAAGGTCTCTTGCCTGGTGGCTGGTAATTTAAGATTTGACGTGGTATTCTTGTTCTGCTCATTCTCCTCACGTGAGATTTCCAGTTGTTTCTGTATTTTTGTACATATTCCATGACTGATCCTGTTTGTAATTCTTTGAGGATCTCAGAATTCCTTTTATGGTCTGTTCTTGAGTAACCTGCAGTATACTGAGAAACACTAAGAAATTGGGACTGGAAGTAAACATCCATCCATAGTAATTCTGCCCGAGGGCAGGTCTTTAACTGCAATCATAGCATTTTCATGCTATGCTTTGCAGCTTTACTAGGGAATTATGTGGTAGCTTCCCGTTGCTTTCCACAAGTAAACATCAATAAAACTGAAAATATGTTCGCACATAAAAATACATTATATAATGGATATGGAAACTTAATGACAAATGGAAACAATTTTGAAGAAACGGTTGAATTCAAATACCTAGGAATACTAATTACAAATAGGAATGAGATGCACAAAGAAATTAAACATAGGCTCAATTCTGGAAATGCATGCTATTATACATTACAGGGGCTTTTATCATCCCAACTCTTTAAAATAAATGTTAAACTGAAAATATATAGGCCTAAAACTGCTGTTCTCCCAGTTATATTATATGGATGCCAAACATGGACCCTTACTTTTTTCACCCTGGAGATGCTAAACTACCTAAATTTCTCACGATGATGAATTGACACTGGTCGCATACTGGTCGAAATTCCATGAGTCCCCATGCACCATGCCATCATGCCTAAAGTAAACGTATCAGGAGGCCCTTGGGGTAGTAGGAGGTTAAGGTTCCCACTTTTCTGGACAATCGGCACTTGATATCAGCCGGGTTATCAGCCCTGCTTGACGGCCGACTTTACCCCCAGAACAAGCGTCTGGTACTAATTTCAGTTAGAGGCTGAGTCGACCCCATGGTCATAGTGCCGCCAGAAGGTTTGGGTCAGTTTAAAAATCCTGACTCCACTGGGACTCGAACCCTCGACCTTCCGGCTTGTAGCGCAGTGCCTTAACCGTTGACTACTGCGCACTTTTTTTTTAATTATAAAAAACCAGGGGGAAAGTGCCCAGATAAGACAAGAATGAGACTGGAGAATATTCTTCTTCTTCTTCATCACGGTTTAGGCTTATTTACTAGCCTGTTCCGGCTCCATATTGCTGCTGTGGAGAATAATAATAATAATAATAATAATAATATTATTATTATTATTATTATTATTATTATTATTATTATTATTATTATTATTATTAACTTTGGTTTGAACAAACTCTACGGCACGGCAGACCTAGAAGACCCTTGGCCTACCATCCGGCTGCTGACCTTACATCCACATGTGTAAATCGCGGAGGTAGACGATCATTCAGCCAGTGTAGGGTTGATATGTGGTCAGCATAACAGGTCTTCCAGTTGATTTTCTCAACATGAAGCGGCTACTTATTGTAGCTACCCAAACTCCTCACGATGCTGGGAGGACACCGGTAACATACTGGCCCAAAATTCCATGAGAAAATGTCTTCTCCATGGAGACTCGAACCAGCAAAAGTCCCATAGCTCTGCGCCAAGGCATCCTACCTTAACGTCTCGGCTGTGGCGCGGGACAATCATGATTTGAGGAAACAGAATCTTCTTCTTCTTCTCCTTCTCCACTTTACGGGCTAGGCATAAATTGCATATTCCGCCTCACAGTTGTTCTGTCCATCTTTTCACTGGCCTTCCTACATTCCTTGAACCTCTTAGCTTGTAGTTGAATGCTGCTCTTGGTAATCTTGTTACATTCATTCTTTCCACATGTGTAAATAATTTCTCTCTATATACTCTGATCCCCTCCATGGTATCTTTACCTTGTCGTGGTGGAGTGGCTTGTGTGCTTAAATGATCCTGAGAGCTATGCCGGCGGTAGCATTGCTGCCGATAGGGTTACCCATGCCGGACTGGTCAAAGGTGATAAGCCAGACGAAATAAGTACCTTGGTCGAAAGAGTGACGATCTTTCACCGTAAAAATACAACCGTCAAGAAATGCGGACATGGGTTCTACTGGGGTAAAATTTTCCGGAGGTCAAATAGTCCCCCATTCGGTTCTCCGGGCGGGGACTACTTCAGGGAACCCATGCCAAAGGCTCAAACACAGGGACATGTTCCTAGGAACATGGAATGTTAGGACTTTATACTATATACTCTGATTGTGTCATTCAATGGATATATATTTAACTCTGTTCTTATATCTTCATTCCTTATCCGATCCAATCTTGTGCAGCCTTTTATTCTTCCAAGGAAGTTCATTTCTGAGCTTTGTATTCTACTTTGCAATTTTTTTGGTCATTACACAAGTTTCGCTCCCATAAACTAATGCAGGATCTGGCAATGTTTTATAAAACTTCAATCTTGTATCTCTTCTTGTTTTATTCTTTAATGTTTTACGTATAGGCCTAGTTCCGCATATCATTTGAAATTTCAACTGTTTCATATGTATGTCTCTTTCAGTTTTTGTGTTTATAGTAAAATTATAACCCAAATAATTAAAATTTGTTACTTGTTCCAGAGGTTTGTTGTCTATTACGATTTTTGATCTTATATGACGGTTTCCCCAAAATGCCATTATTTTTGTTTTTTCTTTTGATATTTTAAAATTATATTCTTGGAAACAGAATTGTCAATACTAATAAAATTCATTGTTATAACTGTTGAGGTGGAGAGTCATAAAATAAAATAGGTTAAAATATACCTTCTTAGGTAAAATCCGTCGTCCTAAACTTATATAATATTAAATCTTTATGCCTGTAGGCCTTTCAGAACATCCGTTCCATCTTCAGCAGGTCACTCTTCGCTACAACATCCAGTATGATGGTTGATGCTGCTGATTAGAACCAGCAGCATCAACCATCATAGTGGATGTTGTAGCGAAGAGTGACCTGCTGAAGATGGAACGGATGTTCTGAAAGGCCTACAGGCATAAAGATTAAATATTTTATAAGTTGAGGACGACGGATTTTACCTTCTTCTTCGGCTTTCCCCACTTATATGTTTGCCGTCTTCAGTTTCCATTTATCTCTATCATTCCAATCTCCCTCTTCCAAATTCCTATCATCCATTATTGTTCTGACGTAGGTTTTCCATTTCCATCTTGGTCTACCACGTTTATTTCTTCCAGGGGGTGACCATTGGTATATATTTTTTTGGCCATCTTTCATTTTCCATTCTTTGTACATGGCCATACCATTTAAGCGTTTGATTTTCAATCCTCTTAACAACAGATGTGGTGACATTCATTTCTCTCCAAAGGAATTAATTTCTTATTTTATCCTGTCTTGTTTTTTGGAGGCTTCTTCTAAAATAATCAAATTCAACTGTTCTAATTTTCGGATTTTACCTAAGAAGGTATATTTTAACTTATTTTAAAACAGAATTGTATAGGAAATTATTAGCAAACATTAGCTCAGGATAGCCTGCTCTCTAGATGAATGGAGAGCACATGTCCGGGCGGCCATAAACCTCCGGGTTCGATTGTGCCAGTGATATAGTTATTATACCACTTCCTCATATTGTTGCTTAAAAATACTGTTCCCCTTTAACAAAATGTTGGGAAGTTAAAAATGTCCGGTTAACAAACAGCTGTGTTATAAAATTTCCACCGTGTAGTGAATATCCGGGAGGGAGGTGTGGAATTGTTATTATTTATCTTAGGGTAAATTTGGCCGGGAGACTTGTGTCCTATATAGAGCAGTGATTCACTCTGTCGACCCCATTCCAAGTGCCAACTCCGTGAGTCATGAGTTCAACAACCACACAATCCCGCGTGTATATGCTCACGACATATCAACACACCAATAATATAATAATAATAATAATAATAATAATAATAATAATAATAATAATAATAATAAACAAATAAATTAAACATAGGCTCAATTCTGGAAATGCGTGCTATTATGCATTGCAGGAACTCTTGACGTCCCAATTCCTTTCAAAAAACGTTAAACTGAAAATATATAAAACTGTTAGTCTACCAGTTACATGGATGCGAAACGTGGACTTTTACTTTAAGACAGGAAAAAAAAATTGAGTATTTGATAATAAAGTTCTTAGGGACATTTTTGGACCAAAGAGAGATGAACAGTCAAGTGAATGGAGAAGACTACATAACAGTGAACTACATGGTCTTAATAGGAAGCCAGATATAATAAGATCAGTTAAGTCTCGGAGACTGCGATGGGCAGGACATGTGGCACGAATGGGGAATGAAAGACGTGCATGGAAGCTTCTTGTAGGAAAACCAGAGGGAAAACGCCCAATTGGTAGACCAAGAATGAATTGGGATAATAACATTAACCATGATTTGAGGGAAGTAGATTATACAAGGAATGGTTAGAAAACATTGGCTAAGGATAGGGATGTATGGAGAGCTTATGTCCGTTAGGCCATGAACTTACGGCTTCGATATGCCAGTGAGTTAGTTAGTTAGTAAAGGTAGAAGAATATACTATCTAATTTATTCGTTGTTATTTGCTGGTGATCAGCTACTGATGGCAGAAGATTACAAGATTTAGGGTACATGACAAGGAAACTGAAGGAAGAATATGGAAAATGGGATTAAAAATAAATTTTGACAAAACGAAGTATAATGGTTAGGAGATCAATCAAAAGATCTGATTTTTGAAGACTGACATCAAATATGTGGGCCTATGTGTATTTGGGGACAAAAATTAGTGCAGATGTAAGTCATGATGCTGAAATTAATGAGAAAATAAATAAGGGCAAATCTGTAATATCAGACATATAACCAGGAAAAATAAGTTACAAATATGTAATTCAATAGTGAGAAGTCATCATCATCATCTGCATTCATGGATTAGGTCTGTTGACCCGTTCCGACTTCAGCTCATCTCTTTCTAGGTCTGCCCACATCTCGGGTGCCTTTAGGTTTGTATTTTGTTATTTGTTTTGGATATCTATCTTCATTCATTCTGTCTATGTGTTGCTTCCATTTTTGTTGATATGTATCTATTTTATCAGTTATTGCAAATATTTCAAGTTCCTGTCTTATTTCTGTGTTCTTGATTCAATCTTCCTTAGTGCACCCTTTAACAGATCTCAAAAATTTCATTTCTGCCGCCGTTATCCTACTTAGACCTTGTTGTTTATGTATCCAGGCTTCTGATCCATAGAGCAGTACCGGTACTGCCAACGTTTTATAAAATTTCAATTGGGTCTCTCTTGTTGTTTTATTATTTAGTGATCGTTTTATCGTACCACATATTCCCTGGAATTTTGCTATTTTATTAGTTATATCATTATAATGAGAAGTACTGTCACATATGGAGCTGAAGTTTGGAAATTCAACAAAAACTTAGAACAAAAAAAAAGTTATGTCGATGGAAATGGATTTCTTGGGGAGAGCAGCAAGATGTTCAAAATTAGACAAAATAAGAAATACTGTCATAAGAGAAAAAATGAATATTAGTTATTCAATAGTAGATTATATACGGTATAAGCAATTAAATTGGTATGGGCACGTACTACGAATGCAAGAAGAAAGATTACCCAGGAAAACATTTGAATGGCGTCCACCTGGAAGAAGGAGGAGAGGAAGACCTCGAAACTGGTGGATGCAGGAAATAAGAACTGGAATGAGAGCAAGAGTACTGGAGGGCATGGATTGGATGGATAGAGACGAGTGGAGAAGGAAAATAAAACTTTAGGCACAAAAAGATGTGTAAACATTAAAATTCTGTATATAAATAAAAATCTGCAATATCAAAATTAAATGGTGTTTTATGGGATAAGAATATAAATTCTAAAACAAAACATTTTTATACAATAGTAAGGAGTGCAATGACATACGGTACAGAAACTGGAATTAAAATCTAGAACAGTAAGTATATTAAATTCTGCAGAAATTGATTTTTGATGGAGTTCAGCTGGAATTTCTAGAAATGATAAAATAGGAAACAGCGTAATTAAACAAAATATGAATGTTCAAACTTCAGTTGTGGATTTCATTTAAAAAAATATTAAAATGTTATGGTCATGTAAAAATAATGGCAGAAGACAGATTTTCAAGAAGAATACTAGAATGGGTAAAGCTTATAAATGTCCAAAAAAATCTGCCGTATTTAACTGCAAGACACTGAAATCGAACCCAGAAACCAGCAGTGACAACCCGCTATGCGTAGCAATTGGACGTCCATGCTTGCCTTAGAGTTGTGTGGAGTGAGGCGGGTGCGGTACGGATAGCAGGTAAAGTAAAGTAGTCCCACTACAGGTAGTAGGAGGTTAAGGCTCCCACTTTTTCTGGACAATCGGCACTTGATGTCAGCCGGGTTGTCAGCCCTGTGTGACGGCCGACTTTACCCCCAGAACAAGAGTCTGGTACTCATTTCAGTTAGAGGCTGAGTCGAGCCCAGGGCCACAGTGCCGCCAGAAGGTTTGGGTCAGTTTAAAAATCCTGACCCCACCGGGACTTGAACCCTCGACCTTCCGGCTTGTAGCGCAGTGCCTTAACCACGCTACGGCGTACCCCTCAGACAGCAGGTAGTGAGAGTTATCCTGTCAATCAAATGAGGAGTTGTATTATTCGTGTTTCCCGTATTTTAAATGAGAAATTTGGCGCTGGATTTTAGTACCTTGCAGTTTAAAGCGGCTGATATATTTTTTGGGCACGGCCTTGGTGTACTCGGACCAACAGATCTGTGCCCCAATAGCGCTGACATCGTTCTTAGAAAAGTACACGTCTATATCCACACCAATTCACTGCACTCCCCACCCATTACATTAAACGGTAACTTATCGAGTAGGGATGTTGCCAAACTTCCTCCAGTGTCATGGCTCTTGAATATTGAATAATGCAAGATTGGAGTTGAGTTGACAACACTGGAGTGCAAGTGCAAGAGAGAGAGAGAGGGAAATGATTTGCCGAGGCAGGAAAGGAAGTAGGCTTTAGTTCGCATATCTTACGGGGGCACAGATCCGTTGGACAGACAATACATCACAACTCTTCTCTGGGAGAATTTTCAAGGTAGGTTTCGGTATGCAATGGTTGACAGTTCCCTTGTGAGGAAAAGAGGAATACTTAAAACCTAGACTCGAACTAGAGTCCTGCTAGGTATGAGTCATACATAACGTATTCTTAAAATAAAGTTGCTAATGGCCACATCATGGCGGAAGTTATTTTTTTTTAATGCAAAGGTGACTAATAATTGGAACTGCAGATTGGATACTTGCCCTGATCATTCTCTTTGCCAGTTCAGACTTCATTTGTTTGAAAGTGATTTTTTTTTTCCTTATAACCAAAATTAAACTTGGCAACTTACCCAGATTTCTGTATACGATGCCAAAAATATTACATATTTATTCATTTTGTAGTCCTCACTTCATATGACTCATAGCGTCGCTTGAGCACTTCTTACAGAAATATCGCTTAGAGACGTCAATCAACTTTTCCGCGTGTTCGTAAACTTACATTTTTTCTCCTATTCTTATAACTTAGATTTATCTTCTCCTATTCTTATTTTTAGACGCATTAACACCATATATCTGCAAATAAATCAATAAATAACTGTTGACTTGGTCTGTTGCACCATGAAGAGTTCAAATCGAAACTGGTGTTTTGCTTCATTCTCAAAGGTTCGTTATATAATACCCTGTTAGCCACTTCTTCCAAATGACCTCTCAGTGTAAGATCATGATACATTTGGTATTACTAACGTAATTTTGTTTTGATAATGGTCTTTTACCTCGTGGATTGTAGACAATATATATTTTTTGCAAATCTTATGTTGTTCTTCAAAGTTGAGAAAACCAGCTATAACGGCTGGGGGACCAACCCACTGACCACATGTCCCACCTATACTGTCGCATGATCACCCAACTCTATTATTAACACATGGGTGTGAGGCCATCAACCGGCTGGTAGGACTGTCGCGTCATGAGGTTTTTTATGTTGTTTTTATCAATCAATAGTAATCTTCTATTATTCACTATTGCTATGTTATCTAGCTCTTAATACAGCATTCTTATTTCTCTACTTTTACTAATTCTCTATCCTTTGTTTCACATAACAGGACGCACATTTTTATTCGTACAATTTTATTTTAAAAACTGGGGTTTGCTGACTTTTTGTGAGAATCCAAGATTATGATCGTGGTATTTGAAAATAAACCTAACGCGGAATAAAAACCAGATTGTATAAAACACTGAATTAGGCCATTGCTAGCATACGAAGTGACACCATGGTTCTGACTGAATATGACAAATCTCGATTGGCTGTTTTTTTTTTTAAGAAAGATGCTCAGAAGGATATATGGACATACTTACTTACTCACTGGCACTATCGAACCCGTAGGTTCATGGCCGCGCGGACATAAGCTCTCCATACATCCCTATCCTGAGCTAATGCTTTCCAATCATTCCCTGTATAATAAGGATATATGGACATATTAAGGAAAATGGAGAGTGGTGAATGATATAATAGGGAATTATATGAGCTTATAAATCATCAGATATCATTACAAATATTAAAGTAAAAGTACTAAGATGGTAGGACACGCGCTTAGGATGACCAAAAATGAAGCAGTTAGAAGAATTATGGATAGTAAGCCAAAAGGAAGACATAGAACCGGAAGATCTAATTTGAGATAGATGGATGGATGGAGTACTACAGGATGTCAAATCTTTAAAACTCAAAAATTGGTGGACGGTTACTAGAGATAGAGAAGCCTGGAGAAAAATTTTGACGAAAGCCTTGACCTACCCAGGGTTATTGTGCTAATGATGATGATTTTTTATCATAAGGTTTTCTAAAAAGAACAAAATTATTATGGTCATAATACATTTTTATAATATAAAAATTTCGTGTCACGTTGTTTGTCCGCGATGGAATCTTAAACTACTGAACCGATTTTAATAAAATTTTGCACACTATGTGCAGTTTGATCCAACTTGAGACTTAGGGTAGTTTATAACTAAATTTATAGTCGCATTATTTTTATTGCAAATTATTTGTTTATTATTTAACAAAGAGTTATAATTATCTGTGAGTTCCATACGATTCTAACAGATGGTGGTGTAAGGTAATTTAGTAAAGTAATTGGTTTATTATTTAACAAAGAGAGATACAGTTGGCTGTGCTTTTTGTTGCAACCGCGAATTTCAATTGAATTACAAATATTGATCATTTCATAATTTAAGTGTGTTTAGTATTTATTTTATTTTCAATATTAGTAATTTCGTGTGTAAGTATTTGTTTTGCTGAAAGACAGCAACTTAATTTAATTTTTTAACGTATACCTTAGCCACAGCAACGCGTGGCCGGGACTTCTAGTTTCTATATAAAGAAAAGACACTAATTTCTATGGACATATTTGTTTTTTGATAATTATTATATTAGTTAGTTTACAAAACTAATGATTTTTTTTCTTAGGACTTTTTTTCAACCAAAGAAAAACAAATAGACAGATGAATAAAAGAAAACTTTATAACAGTGAGTACCAACTTTATAAATCGCCAGATATTGTAGCCTCAATATAAACAACTAGTTTGAGATGGGCCGGACACTTGCAAAGAAAGAATACAAACGTTATACCTAAGAGGATGATGCAATTAAAGCCAGATAGTAAGAGGTCAGGTGGAAGATCGACCAATGCTTAGATCGTTCGTTGCATGTGAAGAAGCTCAGCATTTGCAACTGATGGAAGGTCGCTTTCCATTTGACACTGAGTCGATCCTAGTGTTATGGTGCCGCCAAAAAGTTGTAGACTTTACTGGGACTCGAACCTTCCACCTTCCTTAAGGCACATTGCCTTACCAACTGCGCTACAGCGTGCCGCTCCTTTTTTAGAAGGTCGCCCATGACAAGCAGAAGACGGCGATTTATCCTGCAAGAAGTAGAGGTCCAACTTGAGCTGATGGTGATATCTATGACTTTTATGGGAACCTACATGTAATAAGAACAGATTAAGTATCTTAGACTACGATGGGTAGGGCATGTGGCACGTCTTAGACTACGATGGATAGGGCATGTGGCACGAATAGAGGATGAAATAGAGGCATGGAAACATTGTAGAAAATTAGAGAAAAGCTCCCAAAAGTATATAAAAAATAAAGGTGGAGGATAACCATGATTTGAGCGAGATTGAATATACAGGGATGACTAGAAAATGTTAGCTCAGGATATGGATGTATGGAGAGCTTATGTCAACCATAAAACTTCTAAAATATTTTGTTGTAAGTCTATCGGCGGTCCTGATTCAATAGTGATTATCATGTTCGCCTTTGGTTACATGGTTCGAAGGTTCAAAGGGGGCAATTCAAAGAGTAAAAATCCACAGCATTGATTCCTTGGGAGATGTATTAAAAATCATAGGTCCTGTGTCTTACATTTAGAGCATGTAAAACAAACTCAGGCCTTGAGAAAAATTTGTTGGCCCTTTTCATGCCTAGATTTTGACGCTTATATGTTAATTTAATAAAAATGCTATCTACCTACTCTTACATTTGTATAGAAAAATATTTTGCTCTCTAACTGCTGAATACACACTAATAGATCATAAACAATGAAGACATATTAGAACAATTACACATGAAACCTTTAGAAAAAAAAATTTCTGATTACACTGAGCAACAAAAAATAAACTTTTTTTGTCGCAGGAAGAAAAATATGTGATTCTGATAGTATTTTTTTTTTTCTCTCCTGAATTCAAATATGATATCGGTTTTTCTCCATCACGCAAGGTTTCCGAGAGACGGTTTTTATAATTTCAAACACTTTAATATTTTCTACATTCGTAACTACACAATATTCGAACATTCGGACTCACCTAGAAAGTAATAAATGACGATTTGCTGCTATATTTCGCCTGTGGAGCATCCCTCTTGATGGTCCAACAATAATCGGCCAGCATATTAGGATTCCATTTGCCTTGATATCTCTTTTCCATAGCTGAAATATCCTGATGAAAATGTTCCCGTGCTCATCGCTCAATGGACAAACGGACGAAAGAACGTTTATTAAAAAAATAATTATTTAAATCCATTAATTGAAACTGAAATAAAAAAGCTGTGGGCGATGGAGAAATTCCGAATACATAGGCCTATTTAAAAACACGATAAAAAACTGCATTAAGTACAACTATTGGTACTCATGAGACAAAAATCATGTTGACCAGTGTTATAAGCCAAGATGGATTCAACATGTTCATCGAATGGAGAAACACAGTTTACCGAAGCTATTGACCTGCAGGAAGAAGAAGACCAGGACGTCCACTGAAAGACTTTTGGATGGTATTTTTATTGAGGCTGAAATAGATCAACAAATAACCTAAATTCGTGAAGGGAGTATGATGATGATGATTTATAAAACTTCACTTAGTTTATTTCTGAAACCTTCATCCTACGTGAAGATTTTTAAATTACGCACAAAAATTAATTAATAATTAAAAAATTAAAGAAAAGTTTTAAATTGATTTTTTTTTCCTCTTCTTTAACACCCAAGATCATTAGCTTGGAAATTCAAAGCTAGGCGTGAAAGAGCAGATATATTTGAATATTTAACCTCATGGCGATAGTACTAGAAGGTCCTTGGTCAGCCAACCTTTGTGACCTCATATCCAGTTTTGCCATTTATAAAAGTGGGCAGTCATTCTGCCATTACAGAGGTGACATCTGGTCAGCATGTAAAGTCGCCCAACCATTATAGCTGGTTTCCTCAACCTCAAGCCGTTACTTATTGCAGCTACCCAAACTCCTCTCTCTCTCTTTCTCTCTTGTTGACAGCTATTTGTGCTGTCCAGTGTGCCTTTTACTGGGACTGTTATTTGTCCCTTGACGTCGAATTCGCGTGAGTGTATACAGTATTGGGCTTAGCTGGTTGGCCCTAAGCCTACAGGGCGATTCTTTGGGGGTTTATTATATGGTAGTATGTGCTATTGATATTGATATAACATGGATGTTTGATTCCAAGGAAAATAGATCTCGCTTGATTGGGGCATCGGAAACCGTGTCGCTGATGAGCTCGGATCTTTCAGGACCGGAATGAGCCACGCCAATCTGCGCTGACCTTTCTGACCTTGGTTACTTCGTGCTGAGTACTATGGGTGGTTTATTGTGTCGAATATGTTTCTATGTGTAGTACGCCATTGTGGAAGGTGTCCTATATTGCGTACTATTGGGTTCCCATGATTATTTATGTTTCGGAACATGGACGTGCCCCTTTCAGTTATGATAGTATCAATATATGGCACCTTCGTGGCCTCGTGCATCTCCGTTATCCTTGTGTATCGTGGGGCCGAAAGTATGTATAATTTTGAGACATTTGTTCTGTAATATTTGCAGTTTCTTTTTGTGGCATTTCGCAAGGATACTCAGAGATTCGCAGTCGTACAATAGCATACTACGGATCACGGCCACATATAGTGTGACCTTGATCCTTCGGGACAGCGACGGCGACTTGAAAAACGGATATAATATAGCTATACCTTGCTGAGCTTTAATTGAGATATGGTAGATATGAACTTTTAGTGTGAGTCTTTTATCCAATATTAGGCCTAAATATTTGACTGGAGTTTCTACTGGTAGGGGTTGCACCCCCATAGTGAGCTGAATTGGACAGGAAAAGTTTGATTTGGTGAACAGGACGACTTGTGTTTTGTTTGCATTAAGTTTGATGTCCCAGGAGCAAAACCATTCATCCCAAACTCCTCGCAATGCTATATGGGCACCGGTCCCATACTGGTCATAATTCCATGAGAAATATTCTTCCCCTGTGGCGTCTCAATCCAGCGTGTGTCCCGTAGCTCTGAACCGAAGCATGATACCGTAGATCACTCGGTTACGGCGCGGGAGTCTTGAGATTATTTTACATGACGTTAATCTACAACGCCGAAATTTGAATTCCGTTGTTAATGACATATTTATGTTAAAGTGTGTTTTCAGCTCGTTAAATTGGTATGTTTGCTTTTACAAGCATTGACATTTTTGCCTCTCATGTGTAGTCCAGAACCTAAGCATTTCTTTAAACATCTGACATAATGAGGAATTTAGTTTGTGCTTAATAACACTGCTCAACATGATTTTTGTCTCATGAGTACCACCAATAGTTGTACTTAATGCAGTTTTTTATCGTGTTTTGAAAGATATGTTCGGAATTTTTCCATCACCTACAGTTTTTTTTATTTCAATTTGAATTAATGGATTTAAATAATTATTTTTTAATAAACGTTTTTTGTCCATTTTAAAATAAAACGGGGAACACTTTCATCAGGAGATTTCAGCTATGGAAAAGAGTTATCAAGGCAAATGGAATCATAATATGCTGGCCGATCATTGTTGGACCATCAAGAATGCTCCACAGGCGAAATATAGCAGAAAATCGCCATTTCTTACTTTGTAGGTGAGTCCGAATATTGTGTAGTCAACTTTTATAAGATTGAATATTCCATAATTTTATATTTTAATTTTGAATATTGTGTAGTTACGAATGTAGAAAATGTTTGAAATTATAAATTCCTGTCTCTCGGATACCTTGCGTGATGGAGAAAAACCGATATCATATTTGAATTCAGGAGAGAAAAAAAAAATACTATCAGAATCACATATTTTTCTTTCTGAGACAAAAAAAAAAGTTTATTTTTTGTTGCTCGGTGTAATTGGTATCATCATCTTTAGCTTGACAACCTATCATTGAAGTCTTCGCCATTCATTCCTGTCCTTGTCATACTTACCCTATTTCTTATTCCAATTCCTCTGGCATCTTCCTTTACATCGTCCTTCCACCTGCTCATTTTTATGAACGCGTTTGTACGTATTAATTGATTTTATTAAACACAATGTGTACATTTAGAGTTTTCACCAGTCTTTTGTAATTTTGGTGAGAGGCTGAGTTCTGCTTTTGCATTTCATTAGGTGGTACATCTGCAGTCCTCCTTGGGGTCGTGGTATGACAGATTCTGACATATTTTCCCGTGGAAACCATGCGCGGCGAAGTTGGAAGTTCGGTCCTTTCCACACATCAGTTTTCATCGTTTCTGTGTCCATTATTTCCATCGGTATTGCATTGGCTTTGTTTTGTCTCTCTTTGATGGCGTCTTTATATGCCTGGATTTCTGGTAGATTGAAGCGAAGCTTGATGTCCTCAATGAAGTAGGATTCATGTGCTATTCTGTAGGCGTAGCTGTTTCTTGAGTACTTTGAGAGTGACAAGGCCCTCTTGAGATATCTGGCTTTGACATTCTCCAATTTCTTGAGGTTTTACGCTGTTAGGTGAATCCAAATTATCTTAATACCGTATGTGGCTGCTGGTGCTACCTTGAGTTGGCATCGCCGTTGGCAGGGACAGTCTCTCAAGCTTGGGGATGTCGAACATCAAATTTATTGCCGCTGTGGTCCTGTCTTGTATATGCATGGTGAACGTGGTTCTAGTGGTACGTATTAGGATCCCCCTAATAATTCATATACTTCGTGATTATATCGGACTCTGCATTCGCTGTTCACTCTAATTGGTCCATACATATGTTCCTTTCAAATATATGTAATCGGTTTCTCTCCTTCTTGTTTAAGGTCTATGTTTTTGAAGCATATGCAAGGCCAATCTGATCAAGGTCTTTTTTATATAATAATTTTACTTTGAAAAGTTAATTATTAATTGGTATAAATAGGAGAAAGGTAATTTGGTGATATTATTTCTTGATAAAATATTTAATTTTCCTAGAAATATAATCAATGATTATGTAAATTCAGCTTCTGTGAACATTTAAGGTACACTCTTCCTTCTTCCTGAGCATACTTAATACGTTACAATTAAAAATACTATTAGTTTTTTATCACCATCATCTTTCAGGGATTAAGCCTGTTGGCTCGTTCCGGTTTCATGAAAGCTAGAATTGTTAAAATTGTTCAGACCATCTTCTGTGTGGGCGACCAACATTTCTCCTTCCGCGCGGTTTATAATTTAGCAATAATTTTGGAAATCTTCCTTCTGGCATTCTATCAATATGTTCTTTCCAATCGTTCCTATATTTAATTATTCGGTCTGTAAGTTTGAAAATATTTAGTTCCTTTCTTATATCTTCAATTCTTTTCTTATCCAGCAGAGCATATCCTGCTATATTTCCTAAAAATCGCATCTCAGCTGCTTCCTATCTTTGTTCTTGTCTTTTAGTGATCGTCCAACATTCTGATCCATACATCAATACAGGAACAGCCATTACTTTATAAAATTTCATTTTTGTTTATTTTCTTGTGTTTTTAAGGGTTCTTTTAAGAGTGCCATACATTAGATTAAATTTATTTATTTTGTCATTAATATCTTCAATTTTTACATATGATAAATTAAAACCTAGATATTTAAAACTGTTCACCTGCTCTAAGATTAGTTTTTCATTGTTTTAAAAATATACAGGGTGATTCTGCAAGAGCATGGAAAAATTAAACAGGGCATAGGGGATGTTCCACTGAACAATTTGAGGTAGGGAACGTAGGGCCCGAGAAGCCAGCCTATGCAGATATGGAAGTAAACTTCTCTATCAAGTTGTGTAGCATTACTGTTTTCCAGCTGATTTACAACTAACATGCGTACAAGCCTACATGTACTGTGCAGTTTATTTACATGTACTACATTCTTTAGTTTCTGCAAGGAAGAGTCTGATGACCAGGAAGTCATGATGCAGGATATGACCTGACTTCCCTTCATTATTTCCTATGGGGATATCTAAATGCACTTGTGTTTGAAACTCCAGTGGAAACTGACATGGACTTAGTTGCCAGGATTATTGCTGCCTGTGGTGTGATTCGAAACACACCAGAGTGCCACAGAATCTTGTACGCTGATATCATGCTTGCATTGAGTTTGGTGGCCATCAGTTTGAGAAACTGTTGTGAGATTACAAAATTATGTGCGTCAATTATGGTACTTAGAATTGATTGTTAAATAATGTAAATACACATTTTTATGCTATCTACAAGGAGAGAAATTTTTAATTTAGGGAAGAAGGAATGGATTTGGTCTTTTTTTATGGAAGTTCTGGAATTACTGAAGCATTGCCTATTTGATTTGTCTCTTCATCTCTATATGATCTAAACAGAAATATTAGAAATTCCAAGGATTGCCACTAGGTAGTTATAAAATACCATTTTTTTACGTATAAAATGAAAGGCATTTGTTTTGATTTTGGCATTATATTATGAAAATATATTCCTTTATTTAAGTTAATTTTTTTAATTATGGCTTATTTTAATCGGATTGTAAAAATAAAAACATGAAAAATCATAACAATTATCAAGGCCATATACAAAACAAGAGACAAATCAAAGGGACCTTTAAAGTAGGATTATTTATGGCACAGATTTTTATATGCTAAAAGTTAATATTGCATCATAGTATAGTGTGAAGTAAGACTACTGTCTTTTGTCTTGATTCCATAAACAAACAATTCAATAATACAATCTTTTTCTGTTGCAATCTAAACTTTTAGTAGATAAAGATTCATGCTCCATATTTTGTTTAAATAATAACACAACTATTCAAATGATATTTTCATAATTATTTTAGTTTTCAGAAAAAAAGTGTTTAATTTACAAATTCCGATCCTGGCATTAAGAAATAAATTAAATTAAAAGGAATGTCTATCCATGATTCATGATTTTTCTCACATTACATTTATATATACTACTGTCATATTTTTTTTACAAACTTCAGAAAAAAAAAGAAACAAAAACCAGTGTTGTTACTAACACTACAAAACTCTTCACAGAATGCATTTGTTTTCCTTTGCAATGCCTACAATATTACATCAGTCTACAAAATAAAAAACACACACCTGTAGCCAACTCTGTTTGAAACCCCCTAAATTATAACAATGATTATGATAAGACAAGAGAAATAGAAACTTAAACACAGCCATTTATCCCTTTTGAATCGACTAGAATGATTAGCTTATAAAATCCACCCCATGTTTTCCCTTTTAAATGTTATCTCAGGAGGGAAGTGGTAAAAATATATACAATTATTACACATCCAAGTTAACTGTTCACAGGCGGAGGGGAAGAGTTTTAGAGCTATAGTGGAGGAGGACTAAGTTGGCATGATTTCTGCTTTCCTTGTCTAGAGAACTGTTCTTCCTCCCTTCGCAAAACACAATGGGCTACCCTTGTAAAATTATTTAGGAATGCTAGAAAAACTCCACCCCCACCCCACTTCTGTCCAGTCACTTTTGTGTCAGGTAATTTTTGTCAGTGGCGACTGGTTCAGAGTGCTCTGTTAAAAGTGACTGCAGAGCGTGTGAACACACTGAAAAGATTGAAGAGTCATATTGGCAGGCAGACGGTTTAATGGACGAAATTAGTGATCGGTTTGAAATAAATTTAGACGATACCGACAATGAAACTGAAGACATAGAAACTTGCCAGGAAGAATCTTTAGAAGAAGGGAATGCCACTATTGATCTATGTTCACTACAAGGAGTGTCTGCCCTACCGCTGTCACCGTGAAGAGATATGTGCATGAGTGAGAAAGAAGATGGTGAGTACTCTCTTTCTCTTTCTAAAATATTCTAGACAAGTTAGCCCTCATGGACTATAGTGTCACCGATCTACTGAATCTGTGGAAAGGATGTAGGAGAAAACTGTACATCCTATCACGTATTGAAATTGTTCAACTTCAAATGTGGGGGCAGAATCTCTAAACACTGTAAAAGATCTTAACATGGTTATCAAATTAGTCATTTAAGCAGTGAACGCTCAAGCGGTCGGATCATTTAAAATCACAGTATTTGTCGTCTCTCTGTTACCAGCCTCGCAATAAATCACAAGTGGCAACATGTAATGAGAAGGGCAAGGAAGGACATCTCATTCCTAGACGTAACCCCAAAAGTAATAGGGTTGTCAAGTTAGTCATTCTGCCACTGACCGTGCAGAACGACGGATCATTAAAATACATAGTATTTGTCAGCTCTCTACCTGCCAATAAAACAACATAATACAAAGGACAGGAAGTGGCAACATAGTAAGGAAGAGAAAGACAAAGACAGTTTGTTAGTTAACATATGTTCCGCCTGCACAAAACACTTGGATGGGTAATATAATGACGAGGCACAGATTTTATGTGCTAAAAGTTAAGATTGCAACACAGTATATTGAGAAGTAAATTTTATCTGAATTCCACATAGAAAAACTTCAATAATGTTGCAATGTTAACTTTAGTACATACAAATCTGTGCCCTAATAATGATAAATATTATTTCAAGTATACAATAAGTAAATACCAAAAAAATAACATACAAACGAAAAAGGTACGTCCCTCATTTATTTGATATATACTGTAATCATTTGTTTTCTTAAAAAATGTAACTATGTTTTCATTCATGTTCGCAACCAATAGATGGCACTAGCATCACACAACCCACCACACAATGAAATAGTGTGATTCTACTTCTTAGTTTGTGTGCATTGTACTAGAAGAATTTTCTATACTATAGCCTTTGAGTTCTCTAATTGAAAAAGGAACTGCTACAAAAATATCTGTATCAATAATTGAGGAGCTTGCGAGAAAAATTGTCTCAGATAAAACCTTGATTTGAGAAAATAATTTAAAAATGAAATAAAGAAAATGTTTTGTGTTGATAAAAGGTTAGTTTTGAATGTAACCATTCTTTACAATACATAATATTCTCACATTATATTTTAACATTTAAATTTCTATAAGAAATTAAGATATTGTCAGATTGGAGTAATTTTAGAGCCAGCTGAAGTGGTTTATCCATCAATCACTATTATATTTCCTCCTAATTCAGAGGAGCTTGTTTTTTTAGGAGATCAGCAACTATCAGTTTCAAGATCAGCAGTTGATTTCTCCTATGTTTCACTAATTTTGTCTTACTAGAGTACAATACATAATCCTAAATGTAAAAGATAGATAAATAATATCTCTGTTTACTCCAAACAATGTAGAATTGTTTTAAATGATTGAAAGAATAAGTCACATGTGAACTGGGTTCATTTTTCCAGCAAGCTTCTCAATCTATATTACTTTATGCAGAAAGGGCCTCAGTCCATTTTTTTATGAAATTGAGATTTTTGTATTGTGCATGTTTTTCCATGAACACTGCTCTTATAATAGGAACAGTGAAGTCAAACTGAAGCCCTTTTTTTGTGAAAATGTGTGGAACATGCTAACAAAATCTCAATTTCATAAAAACAAAATGGACTTAAGAATTTTCTGGACAAAGCAATTAAATTATGTTTTAGATTATATTTTCTCCATGGTGCAACAGTCCTAGGAAGGCCCTTTGCCTGTCAGCCTCACATCCATATGTCCCAATTACAGAGGTGGATCATTATCCTGCCAGTATAAAAGGTGACACGTAATTCTCCAACTGGTTTTGTGAATCTGGAGCCGCTACTTATCGTAGCTAAACAAATTCCTCAGACAGTAAACATTCTGTAATTCTGGGCCAAGACGTGTTGCCTTAGACCATTAGGCCAGGTTCTAAATTATATTCAGGCTATTTATTTGTAAATTAGGCTAGGTCCCTTAATGGATTGTCATTTATTAAATTCTAATATTTTTTAAAGTAATACATGCAAAATATGATAAAAAAATTTAATTTTAGGCCAAATTGGATATTCTACAATTCCTATTAGTGACTATAATACTATATTTATAAAAGAAATTAGTTACAAAAAGTTTTATTGTAGCTATTTTCTAAAGAATTTTAAATGTTGAAAAATGGAAAACTATTAGAAAATGCTATATTTTTTTAGACAGGCCTTTGTAAAAGGCGACTATGATAGCATTAAAAGAAGAAAATTATGTCACTGAGTGTCATAATATTATATCATTCCAATGTTACCAACTTTGTATTCTTGTCAAATGTGATTGTTTTTAGTAAACCTCAGATTTTAGGTTTTATGCCTTTTAATTCAAAGAAATGAACAAAAACCAGTAATGTAGGTACAGCACCTAGAAGACTGCCTAAATGCCTACCTTAACTATTGGTACCTATTTTGTTTTGAGTCTATAATTGACTTTTTAAATTAAATTTAATATAATTTGTCTCAGTTCATTGTTAAACACAAAGTAATATTAATTCTGAAAGCAAACTGAGCTCTTTATTTCAGTTGTTTTTTTTTAATATGCATTAATTTTGAAAATAAAACTGGCGATTTTTATTTGAGCCCAAAACTGATTTGCAGACTAAATTATAAATTAGTATTTAGGTGAATTATCAAGTAAAAAAAACTATTTACACATTTACAAAACAATTGAGGGAGCAAATTTGGGAGTTGATTGTTTATCATTTATGATACAGTATATTATTATTACATTTTTATGGTGCTCCCACATAATGTTAAGAGAAATGCAATGAAAATATTAGCATGAAGCACAGTTATGTAACAACATGATAAACAATCACAGTGACATCGAGTTGTTTTACAGAGTGAGAGAAAAATTAATCCTAACTTGTACCTTATAGGATAAATAGGGAATGAAGAGGTTAAATAATTTATTTTCAAATTTGAGTTTAATGGAACAAGCATCATAATTGTGAAATGGGTAAAATTTTAAAATTCTGTAACGTATCTGTAATATTCAGACCTGTCTAAAAGTAGTATATAACACATGAGTCAAAAATTATTTTAATGCATTCATAGTATTTCTTCACACTCTCTACAAATTTGCAAACTCTCTATGAACAAAATAAAATAACTTTTAACACTTGTATCATAACATAATGTAACTATTTGCTATAGAATCTATACCACTATGTAACTAAGCCCTGATTGAGTTTTTTATACAGTATAAGGCTTGTACCCTGGATAAGTCTAGTTTTAATGACCTTACATAAGTATTTAAACATAAAAGGCACATAATGCATAATATATCTTAGGCCAATGGTTTTCAACCTTTTTTTTACTCCATATATCCACTATCCACATCTATTTTCCTAGCTCCCCCACGTGGTAAATGGTAAAATATAGTGAAACATTTGTTTTAATAGGGGGAAAGTGCTTTGCAAATGCTTTTAAAATGCAACTTGATTTGTGTTTAATGTAAATGGTCAATCTGTGAAAAATTATACTAACATAAAGGACAAAAATATTCAAGAACATTTTTAAAATAGTTACTTGCTATAAAAAGTTGACAGCTGGGATAATACTGTATTTTATAGCTAGCATTTAAAAATTGTCTGAATAGGATCATTAAGGAAAGGTCTTTATGTATTAAAACATAGATTAACATAATTTTATGTAAATGGATCATAATTATGTTCCCTGATACAGAAGTAAATGTGTAATATTGTTAGATCCTACAGAAAACATTCATCAGGATTTTTTTAAAGTTACGTTTATAAACTATAAACACAATTTAATACTTTTTAAAACTGAATGTAAAACAGAGTTGAGGTTATTATGTCAAAGGTTAAAATATGTACCCGAGATCTCTACCCATAACTAATTATCATTTCACATAAAACACATGCCTTTTGGAACAAATTCGATTAACAGTGTCTGAAAAGGAACTAGTTGGTTGGTGTCGAATGTGCGGCATCTAACTCAGCAGTCATCCTCTCCACGACTTTTAAGTTTTGGAAGTTTCATGGCTGTACAGTTGTCATCCCTTTCTGGGTGGTTGCATTGAATACATTTTGTTGTAGACAGTATAATGTTTAGCAAGGTAATCATGACATTTATGTTTTTTGAGAGAAGTCGGGGTGACAAGAATCCCTGTATGCATAATAGCATGCATTTCAAGAACTGAGCCTATGTGAGACACTAAACATTTAGATTAATCCTTGTAAATGCAGATCCAAAATATAATTACTTGGGAATCTACTGTGACCCAAAGGCTGTAAAATGTTGGGTCATGAAACATTTTTCAGTTCACGGTATACATCTAGCTATGTAGTTAATCTGAATTGTGCAACTGCTATCTTCCATGGAAGTTCTGGTAAGGAGTTGGTGTTGTGAAAGAGACATTCCCATTTCTTGTCCTTTGTGGATGGTTGAAGTCTGTTGTTGTCCTTGATGTTTTATTTTAGGTGCCATTTTGCCAAAATATAAGATATAGGTTTGGGTGTTGGTGATTGTGTTATCAGGGAACCTTTCTTTGGATGGAGATCAAATGTTTTATTGCCCAAGATCCAACAACGTGATGGAATCCACTGTAAGATGATGTCTTTGCCATAGTTCCGGAATTGTAGCATCATGTCATAACATTGTTAGGAGTCATGGGTATTTCTATGACAGATTGATAGGAGAAATAATCTGGAGAAGTTACACTGGTCAACATGATTTTTGTCTCATGAGTACTTTGTCTGAGTTGTACTTAATGCAGTTTTTTATCGTGTTTTCAAATATGTATTCAGAGTTTCTCCATCACCCACATTTTTTTTATTTCAATTTAAATTAATGGATTTAAATAATATTTTTTTAATAACTTTTTCGTCCATTTGTCCATTGTAAAATAAAACCAAATGAGCTAACTCAAATGATTTCAGCTATGTAAAAGAGATATCAAGGCAAATAGAATCCCAATATGCTGGCCAATTATTGTTGGGCCATCAAGAGGGATGCTCAACAGGCGAAATATAGCATAAAATCATTATTTCTTACTTTCTAGGTGAGTCCGAATGTTCGAATATTGTGTAGTTATGAATGTAGAAAATATTAAAGTGTTTGAAATTATAAATGCCTGCCTCTCGGAAACCTTGTGTGATGGAGAAAAACCGATATCATATTTGAATTCAGGAGAAAAATACTATCAGAATCACTTATTTTTCTTTCTGAGACAAAAAAAAGTTTATTTTTTGTTGCTCAGTGTTATCTAATACTGTTAGGAAGCTTTAAGTGACTTTTTATAGCATGTATCTCACTGTCGAAATTTGTTGTTCTTTTTCCAGAACTATGTACAAAGTATTAACCGAAAACAATATGTTTTGCAAAACTGATGATAGGAAATGTTCTGAAAGTCATATTAATTATTTTAACTGATAAAGAAGACAAGAGATCTGAAGTACATTTTTTTAAACTTCGATATAAACAAGATTTGCTGGTTTATAAAAATTAATGGAATATGGCATTATGAAGTAAATATCAATGGAATACAAATATTAATCAGAAACTTTATATTTCAGATCATATTTTATGAGATGAGGAGTAAAGTTTCCAAGATTCATATATTTGTCTTCAAAAGTTATTTTCAGTAGATTGAAGAAACAAATCTTATTTTTATTATACTAAGTTGCAATCTTAACTTTTAGTGTATATAAAATCAGCTCCCTTATAGTCACTGATATACTGTATTCCTATTTCATATCCTAACAAAATACTGTGCAGTGAAACTGAAATTGAAATGAAATGATTAATAATATATTAATACTGAAATATCATTCACATCAGACACAATGTAATGTGAAACCTGGGATAAATATGTAAAGACCCATGGCACCCAACCTTTGAAGGAATCGTGGCGCACAGGTTGAAAACCAATGTCTTAGGCCTACAATTATTTTAATATGTATATGTGAGGTTTTGATTTTCTTTAATTTCTCCTAGTAAGTGGTGGATATGTGTGCATCCTCTTTATAAAAAATTCTTTCATATTCTTCCACACTCAAATATATGTTTAACCCGTAACACTTTAAAGATTTTTCTAATGACATTTCTACATTTTTTAAATATGTATACAATACATGGGGTGTGTTCTGATAACTATATTTTTCAACCCTTTTAATGATCATATAATACAAAACTGTTCATTTTTAATTATGTTTAATACATGTATCATTCTCTCATAACACCTTCATACACATATCTTCAATTGTCCTCCATAACTGCTCCAATATATCTTATATGATACAAAAATCAGATTTTCTCTAAAAAAAATATGCAGAGAACATTCTCTACATATTAAATTTTCATAAAAATATGCATCATATAAGTGGGAACAGATTTTTAGGAACTGTTATTTAAAGCAGTTCATTTGGAAAAACTGAATATAATCTGTTTAAATGGCATTTTAAAACAAATTTACTTATTCCTCTTTGTCCTTTCTCATAATAATCTTTGGTTGTTGCCAAATCTTCAAATCCTGACCTTATTGAAGCAGTTTTTCCGCAAGTGATACTTGCTAACTGCTACAAAAAAGCCATAACTGCTATCAATTTAAATAACCGTCTCAGTTCACGATCACCACTGAAAAATCTGTCCCCAAACAATTAGTTCATCAGCCTTAACATCCATGGGCTTCCATCTTTTGTGCCCAAAATATCTTCAAGACATTTCATATTTCAAAAGACGTGCTTATAGGAACTCAATGCTGCCAAATTAACAAAAAAATAAAATAAAAGCGCATCTTTGTCTGATGGTTTTGAAACGCTTGCGATTCATATCTGAAGGCACAGATCTTTGTTTTATACATTTTTGGATGCATTTCGGGCATCCAAACTGTCGACTAGTAGAAAAAAGGTTGCTTTAATCGTCACTACACACTGCAACCAGATGAAACTTCTTCGTTGGATTGGTGAGTCCAGCGACACTGGTGGATTGCTGGAGGTTTACACTCTGCGGAAGGGTCTGAAGGACTGCCTAACGTTCCCACAGCGTCCCTAAGTCCCTGCTCTAGTTCCAAAAGTTGTCCCATGAAGTTGAGATTGGGTGAAATGATCGGTCTTGCATTCTTTACGAACTTGTATGCTTCTACCATTGTTAGAAGTTTGTGCTTCATGATGTAGGCAATGGCGATTGTTGCCGAACGTGACACGCCGGCTTGACAGTGGACTAACACGCTGGCGCCCGTTTTCCGCGCCTCCTCTGTAACAAAACAAAAAACATCCACTTTAATAAATTCAGATAATATATAGTGCGATTAAGAAATATGGCTATAAGTTTGATCGCATTTTGTGACGAAAATTATTATTAAAGGAAATATGATGTTATCATTGGAAAGGGAATCCTTCAAATTACAATAGAACAAAACAAATCACTTACAACAACACTAAGCAAGTCACTTTATTGCTTCAAACTGTTTGCCGTTTACATCCAAGCATAATTGGCAACGCTTTTGAAAGTCATTCATTGCATTATGATACATGTTTAGAGGTATAGCTCTAATTTCTTCCTCAATCACTAATTTCAGCATGTCGATGGCTGCAATGCTACGTTAAACTCACGTCTTGCGGGCTCACGATCATTAGCATACGTTATTGGCCATGCAGCAATTGTAATTTGCTGTTGCATATTCAACGCCATTTTGACTGATTACGTAAGTTCTACACTGTTTTGTTTTATTCCATTGTTGTAATATGAATAATTGCCTTTCCAACGGTCATTTCATATTTCCTGTACTGGTAATATTTTCATCACACAACGCGATCAAACGTATAGCCATATTTATGATTCACTCCGTAAATATTTAATAATTATCACATTACATTAACATCTAACTTGATAACTAAATATTCAAAATGTACGCCGACGTTAACCAAATGAATGGAATTATTTTATATGATTTTTAAGGGTCGCCTTAACATGGCGTCTGTTTTTGAAAATAAAATATGCAATTGTGAATACAATGAAATGAGTCCTAGTAACAGTAATTCCAATTCAGAATTTGCATTCACGAATGAGGAAAACGTAGGTAAGGTTGCTCGCCACTGGGACGTGAACCTAAGATCTCCAGAATAAATGTATCAAACACTACCACTTGAGTCATTTGAGGGGTCTAGTGAGAGAAATGGAAATAAATTGGGTTTTATAAGGCATTATATTACGATATTATTTGTATATTAAAGGGGCAACTTTTTTCTTCTTTAACTTACTGTTGTGTAAACTATGCAAATGGAAAAATATAAATAGCACTGATTATTTCCATTTCTTCTCAAAGTGGCTCCCTCTCTCACTAGACTCCTTAATAGTTCGATCTAATATTATTATTTAATTATATAAAAGCTTCGAATTTTAAGGAATATCACGTCTAGGATATTTAGGTATCCAATAGGCCGTGTGTTTCAATGTTTTATGTGTTTTGGTTAAAAACCACTGATGAATTATTATTTCTACGTGTGACCATATTTTAGTTTTATTGATATTTACTTCCAGTCCCAATTCCTTAGTGTTACTCAATAGTGTGTGCGTGTTGGCCTTTAGTATCTCCTCGCTAACGTCCAATAGTAGTACATCAGCATAAACTAACCGCTTATTGATGCCGTTGAGTTGTAGGCATTCTTAATCCTCTAAAAGATTTGATGGCATGCTCAAGTAGAAAATTAAATAGTAGAAGAGATAGTGCATCTACTTGCTTCAACCCATTGTGGGTTTCAAAAGTATCCGAAAACTATTTGCCTACACGCATCCTATTCTTTATGCCCATTTAGACACATTCGTACATGTATAAGTCTAACTTTTTAGGAATTCCGAACTCCGGCAAGATGCTAACCTAAAACAATTTATACTAATGATTTAGATCACATTTCGATTAGTTCTATTAATTGGTTAGTTCGTTTTAAACTTAGAATATAACTTAAATCATAGTAATCTCATATTTGTCAGTTCTTATCCAATTAGGTTGAACTAAGGTCGGGATTTGCTTTAGTAAAATGTATTGTACTGGAAACATGACGATTTTTTTCATTTATTAAAACACGTATGAACGTAAGAATTATTTGATATTGCTATAAAAATTATTAGTAATTATTATTGATATAAAGAAATGAGTCATTCATCATTACGTTACTTGAAATGTATAGACCTAATATATATATATATATATATATATATATTTATTTATTTATTTATTGTTTCAGGTTAGAAATTTCTGCTACTTCTTTCCCTGGCTTATTGTAAGTAAAATAAATAGTTTTAAGTAGACCTGGCGCACGTTAAAGCTTTATTCGCATTATAAGTCACGTACCGGTCTGGTAACGTTACGTGAATTATGCTATTAATTTACACTATAAGCTACAAACCGGAAGGTCGAGAGTTCAAGTCCCGGGGGGGTCAGGATTTTTATACCGACCCAAAAACCTTCTGGTGTCGACTCAGATTCTAACGGAAACGAGTACACTTGTTCTGGGGGTAAAGGCGACCGTCATGCAGGGCTGACAACCCAGGTTACATCAAGTGCCTATTAGTATTATTACTATTTTTATTATTACAGATAATAAAACACTCTATTCCAAGGAGTTTGTGTGTAGGATAATTCCGTATTATTTTTTCTATAAATGAAGATTACAAGTGTGCATGTCAAGTTCCAATTTAACTTTGGTCACGTGATGTATGGAAATACAGGTGTATTTAGGTTCGGTTTAATTCGTTAGAAATCGTATCGATTCGTTTATATATACAGAGTAGTATATATTTGTATTAAAAAGGAGTTTGCGTGTTTGGTGAAAGTCTGTATTGTAATTACATTGGGTTGCATGCAAATTTAGTTCTTATGAACGTCGTATATCGACTTGGAAATGGAGAAAAAGATGACTCACGGCATAAACACGCAATCTGGCACATTCCGTCACGGGCCTGTAGGAGGCATGCAAAACCTGATTTCACATAAACACATTGTCTTCATAGAAATACGCTTATTTACACAGGGTGTCTCAGATTATATTGTGTTTTTTTATGAAAACTTGCTGTATTTCTATAAAACATTTTTTTCGTATTTCTTATAGTTTAAGCTAGGCGTATATTCTGCAATAGTAATTCATTTTTTAATTTTTTTTATGTCAGTGTAAAGTCAACTGGGCTACAATCCTCAAAACGTTTCTAGATGTAAGCAAAAACAATAGACTATGCTTATGTATTGCTGTCTGTACTCAAATACCTTGTGCAAAAGCAATTGATATAAAAATTATTGGAACAACAGATAGATTTTCTTTTGTTTTCAAAACTTAGGACTATATGATTGGCATCCGAACAGAAAGAAGAAAAAAGGGAGCCCAAAGTTAACATGAAAGGAAAACATGAAGACAGTAATGCAAGCTAGAGGGCTAAGCATCGAAGATGCCCAAGAGGTTTGGCACGGGAAGACGGCATGCAGCTGTAAAAACCGATGATAGATAGATAGATGGAGAAATGTATAAGCATCCACTCTGTGATCTCGGGGAAAAACTTGTCTCGGACGCGGCGAGCCCGAGTTCGATCGGAACAAGTTTCATGGATGAAGTTTTTCCTCTCCTGTAAGATAATGTCGAGAAACTTTAAGGCCCAAAAATCCTCGAAAACCATTTGGCCTAATAATAACCATATCTTGTTTAGTATTATATATTTTTCTTGTGAATTGCATATATTGTCTTAAGTGTTTGTGTTGTTTCGGAGGTGGCCTGATATTCAGCTGATAACTGTCCGGGAGTCTTCCATGTCCTTGTATGATTAAGTATGATATCCAGAGTTTAAAATCCTCTCTAAATTATCATTACTCTGTAAGGACCGGGTAACACTCGGCACGTAAAAAGTGCCTACAAAGAGAGCGATTAAACCAAGATGAAAGAAAAATTAGAAAGCGACGCTAAAACTTTCAATGCGTTATAACTCCCTGAGCAGTTTTATAAAATTGGCCTGGATTAATCTTTCCTCACGAAATTGAGCTCATTGACTTCTTACCGCCCAAAACCAATCTGTTATTTCCAAGAACCTTCTCAAATCACAGTTCAAATTAAAGCGTTCATTCCGTAAACTATCACTTCTTGTGAATTCGAGGAAATTAGACTTTTTTATAGTCAGAAGCAATGATTATAGCCTAAAGGACTTTTTAAAGAATCCGTCTAAGCTATTCTTTTCAAGTAGTATCAGTGAGTCACCTTTGCCCTCATGTAGGGGAAGTTTTGAGTCATCCTCAACCAATGAGGGATGAAGTTCAGTTGATAATTGTCAATTGTTTCTTCACTTGAATCTGTCATCACTATTTTTTCTTCTTCATTGCAATCTATTCTGACAGTTGAGAAAAAAAGTCTCATAGCTTTTGGAAAGTTGAAGGGTGAGTTCATTTCATCCCCTATAGGTCTGTTTAATGGATTCAGAATTGACGTCACCCAGCAAGTTTTTCTGAGCCACTTAGAACATAACCTCACTTTCTCCCCTCGAATCAATTTGTTTTTATAACCACAAACGTCTTTTTCCTGTCATGGCGGATTTATCGAATGATACGAACTAATAGATACGTTACGTTCAATTGTCTGTGCAAAACAAACACGCATCGGATCATTAATTTATGTCCATTAGCTTTATACATACTCATTTTAGCCTTATATGTAAGCGTAGTACTAATTTACAGTCAATTACCATTGAAGAATTGGTCAATTAATGAAAATACAAAGCCCCCTGTCAAATTAACATTATTAAACGATTGAACTCGAAATGATATGACAAGTATACTCTTATTCTTTATAGGGTGTCTCAAACATTTAGGGTTAATAGTAAGAAGATAATAAATGGCTGCAAAGTGAGTATTTTGACACTAGGAAATGCATATTTCAGGCGCTAGAAGATCTGTGCGAGGAATGATTTTGTATACTGCTTTATTTTCATAGAAAACAATTGTCTGCTGTGTTTATGTTTGATGTTTTTTTTCTAGGGGAGCTCATAAAGTAAATGCATTATTATTATTATTATTATTATTAGTAGTAGTAGTAGTAGTAGTAGTAGTAGTAGTAGTGGTGGTGGTAGTATCGTTGGTGTATGAAATTCCAGTAGACATAATTGAGGAACTGGTTGCTAACGGTCTTATGTGTAGCAGGGATCTATATGCAAAATGTTATGCACCCTTGTCATGCATGTGGTCACCACTTAGAAAATTGCTTTGAGGTGTAACTTGTTTATAGCCTTGTTTCAATAAAAATTACATTTCTTTACAGTTTTATTCCTGTAGGATAATAGATAACCAATAATACATTTTGTTAGCCTGACATCTTCCTTTCAAATAACATGAATCTACGTAGTTTTTTATTCTAAAATGTCTATTTCTGTGAAGGTTCCAAGCTATTTTTCTTCTAAAATTGCTTTATTTTATTATTTAACAATTTTATGATGATTAATGAAATAGCATTTTGAGCCTCTTCTTTGTCAGGAATTAGACAAAGTTCACTTTAGTTACCTTATTTGCCACAAGATGTCATGAGTGGTCAACACACCGAGTCAATGAGACATTTAGCAGGCAACTAAGGTATTACTAGGATGTTTGAGATCGGTAAATTTTGCTTAGAGGCATCTTTGTTCAGGCTTAAGGATCTTTTTTACGAGCATGAAAATCTTGAGACTCGGGACCCACGGCTAAAAGTCCCTCCCGGAGGACTTGCTCCTTGGATTATTTTATCCTAAAATGAAATCCATCGATCGCAACCTGGTTTGAACCCGCGACCCTCGGGACCAGAGGCATGGAGCATAACTACTAGTCCACCGCGACCGATTAACAATTTTATACGCCCTAATTATTTCATATACAAGTATGAATATCACAATTATGGTAAATTATGTTTAATCAACTAAGAAAACTTGATACATATAGATAAACAAAAAGTTTTTCCCCTTAACACATCAATAAAGAGGTCATTGTATCATCGGAAAATTGGATTTTTGGGGGGATGAAACCGCAATTTGTGAAGTTAAAATTATTTTCCCCGTGACTAAGACTGTATCCTAAGAATTTTGACCGCAAGAGAGTACAGTAATTCCCGGGGAAGTTATTTCGGATATCCGGTTTTACTCTAAAGGAACTCCATTAATGGAGATATACAAATACAATAATAAAAGTAACAGGAAATGTATAAAATTAATTACAGATTCTGCTCCTTTCATATTAGTTCATTTCGTGCTAAATTGAAACTACACAAAAATTCATTTTGAAACTTTTTACTTATCACAAAAATAAATCAGCTGAGATGTTTAATTTCTAGTAAACAGTAACCTATTTTGGTTTATATTATTATTCCATAACGTATTTAATTACTTTCTTCAGTTTGGTATTATCTATTAGCATATATATTATTTTATGTTATTCCCCTAATTCTGTGTGTTTCGAAGTGCGTTTTAAACATATTTTAAAACTTTCTCCTAAATTTGTTGGTATTGTATTATTACCTAATGCATTTAATTACTTCCTTCTGTTTGTAAATAATCTATTCTATATTGATTTGTTTATTTTATTTCTCATGTATTGTTTTTTATGTGCCAGAATTTATTATATCTTGAAACCTGCTCCTAAATTTAGATTTTATTTTTCCTCTCCCTTTAATTAAACTTTGTAATTTATATATTATTTGTCCACCGCTGTGGTCTCGAGGTAGCGTGCTGCCTTGTCATACAGCGGGCCCGGGTTCGATTCCCGGTCGGGACAGGCTCCTGGGTGAGTTTTCTCATATGTGAGACATGTCAGGAAGCTTAGGGCCCAACGGTCCCCAAAAATCATCCTTATCATTACCAGCATAACCCTACACCGGTGTGGAAAGCAACGGGAAGCTACCACACCTATAATTCTCTAGTAAAGCTGCAAAGCATAGCATGAAAATGCTATGATTGCAGTGAAAGACCTGCCCTTGGGCAGAATTAGCATAAAATTTATTCATATTCTTAATTAGCATTTTATAAATTGTTAGTTCTCGAGGTAGCGTGCTGCCTTGTCACGCAGCGAGCCCGGGTTCGATCCCGGTCGGGATAAGTTTCCTGGATGATGCTTTTTTTCGGGGCAAATGTTAGGAAACTTTAAGGCCCAAAGGTCCCCGAACATCATCTGGCCATCATTAATATTCATTACGTTTAGGATTAAGGCCTCTCCTGACGCATCATTGCCACATCATCATATATATTATCGGGGCAGCGTAACCCCGCCTACCAGGCGCCCCAACCTCAGAGGAGGGTTACAATAATGCTATGCCAGGAGAGAATACCAGAATGTCGAAATGACGTGGTGGCATTCAATAATAAAAAAAATCTTAAAAGATCCACCGATATACTGGACTACTGATTCGATATCCACGTGCAGTGAGGAAAAAAAAAAAAAAAAAAAAAAAGACTATTAAGATCAAAATGCTTTTCATTTCAGACACGATATCAGTGTGAAACCTGTCACAAAATACAAAAAGCTCTCGCGCCCAAAGCAGTATTTCAAGGCACTCCAGGGAACCACGGTCCATAAATTTGGAAACCACCGGCTTAAAGAATAAAAATTATATACGTTCACATCATGCCATTCATAAATAATACTCTCGTACTTTTGAAAATCCTGTACCTGCACTAGTTACGAAATAATGTGCACTTGGATTTGGGAAGTGAGACACAAAATGGCGGTTTTCCACAATTCATTTAAAAGATACCCTCTCATTATAATAAACAATATATAATTTTCGGAAATGAAGATTATATAAAAGGTATAATCATATTTTATGTGAATAGATTTGGCCTGACGAGTTCTGCCCCCTGTTGGACGATGATGGAACGTTTTAAAAGAGATTTGTATGCAACAGGCATCGAGCAGGTGACACGGCAGCTGTTTGCGGGCTTTGCAATTCACAAAGGAAGGTGATTCACACACATATGGAGGGCAAAGTTGCATCTGGTTCCCCACCGTCGCTTATCACTTTGAAAATGGCGTCGTAAAGTATTACTCATCCATGGGAACAGTTAAACCGGTGTTATCGCGAATTAGTTACGACACCTCAGATGTTCTAACCATTCAAAGGAAAACTCGTTCCTCTAATCTGCTACACTTCTCAACTGTTTATTTTCTAATAGTTTTATTTTCTTTCTTTGCAACAGAAACATGGGGAGCAAATATCAATGAAGGTTTTATTTCATGCTTTTCTACCTTCGTATTTAGAAATTCTTTCTTGCATTTTTCATTTAAAAAAATGTAATATCTGCTGAAGTATAACTGCAAATATAGTAAAATATTTCACTTTACCTTAATCATAATGTGGATCAATTTATATAATATACCACTCTATGGAGATATAATAATAATAATAATAATAATAATATCCAATATTGATAATTATTAAACATAAATAATTAACAACAGATTGATAGTGACAATAACATAACGGCAAAAACATTAAACTGGAAATATATAAAACTATTATTCTACCAGTTATGTTATATGGGTGCGAAACATGGACTCTTACTTTAAGGGAGGAAATGAGATTACGAGTATTTGAGAATAAAGTACTTAGGAAAATTTTGGACCAAAGAGAAATGATCAGACAGGTGAATGGAGAAGACTACATAACAGTGAACTACATGGTCTTTATAGGAAGCCATATATAATAAGAACAGTTAAGTCTCATAGTCTGCGATGGACAGGATATGTGGCACGTATGGGGAATGAAAGAGGTACATGGAAGCTTCTTGTAGGAAAACCAGAGGGAAGACGCCCAGTTGGTAGACCAAGAATGAGGTTGGAGAATAACATTAACTATGATTTGAGGGAAGTAGATTATACAGGGGATGATTGGAAAGCATTGGCTCAGGATAGGGATGTATGGAGAGCTTATGTGCGCGCGGCCATGAACCTACGGGTTCGATAGTGCCAGTAAGTAAGTAATAACACTGTATGATACGTAGATATATCGAATTGTTGAAACTAATAGCTTACGGCTAATAAGATAGTAATAATAGTGTAAGACACATTGCATTAATTATAACTCAATGGGGTGGAAGAAATGACTGCGTAAGTCCAGTTTCACCAACATAAATGTAGACAGCACGTTCTTAGGATGCCAGAACATCGTTTACCAAGAAAGTTATTAAATTATCACCCTGCAGGAAACAGACTTAAGTCGACCTCATCGCCGTTGGACAGATCATTTCCAGTTGTAGTTCACAGACGGGAATAAACCCAAACCTGTTACTACTACTAACAAACTCACGGACATAAGCTCTCCATACAAATCTATCCTGAGCTAGTGTTTTCCAAACATCCCCTGTATAATCTACTTCCCTCAAATCATATTTAATGTTATTCTCCCACCTCATTCTTGGTCTACCAACTGGGCGTTTTACCTCTGGTTTTCCTACAAGAAGCTTCCATGCACGTCTTTCATACCCCATTCGTGACACATGTCCTGCCCATCGTAGGCTACGAAACTTAACTGTTCTCATTATACCTAGCTTCCTATAAAGATCATGTACTACTACTACTATTCATAATAATAATAATAATAATAATAATAATAATAATAATAATAATAATAATTTATTACTACTACTACTAGTAAATAATAATAATAATAATAATAATAATAATAATAATAATAATAATAATAATAATAATAATAATAATAATAATGGAGAAACAAACGAAGGCAAGTATCCATGTAACCTGGTTACGTAAGCAGTGACTCACTGCCGGATAACATACAAGTATCGCTCTCAGGGATGTCCAAACTAAGCTACTGTCCTACATTCCCATTTACAGAGTTTTCTTGTGACATAAGAAAAAGAAAACAAACGTTGACACTTAAGATCTTACAAGCGCATCGATATGTACCTACCAAACTCCCCATGAAAACGTTCAATTATACAAATTTTTGCTCAAAAGTCTCTTATTTGAGGTCCTTTACGTGTCCAAAGTGTCGTAGTATATGGAACTCAAGTATGAACTGTAAAACGAGATTAAGATAGAAGCTTCTGACCGAGATGGATTTTTAAGAAGAGATTATAATAAATCAAGATTAGATAAAATATTGTCAAACACAATCCATGGCAATCACTGGAAAGGGACTTTCGAGAGTAAAAATAATAATAAATAATAAACCAATAGAACAAGTAACACACTTTAATTATTTAGGTAATAATATATCACAGTTTCATAATCAAAAAGATGTGGAAACAAATTTATAAAAATATAATAGATTAAATGGTATAATTAGGAGAAATTTTGGAAAACAAATGAGGAAAGAAATCCAATTGAGATTTCATAATGTCATAGCCAAACCTGCTCTACTATACGGAAGTGAATGCTGGACACTTCGAGCAAAAGATAAATCCCGCATTAATAGTTCACAAATGAGATTCCTCCGATCACTAACTGGAGTAACAATAAGGGATAGAATGAAAAGTGATGAGATAAGGATGCAGTGGAATAGTAGGGAAATGGTTGAACATATACAAAATTATCACATTAAATGGTTCCAACACGTCCAGAGAATGTCAAATTCCCGTTTACCAAAGATGATTTACCACCTCAACCCTAACGGCAAAAGAGACCTTTCAACCGATGGAAAGATCAGTTTTTGTAGTCGCAGAACGGGCATCATCACCCAATACTGCATTCGGAAGAAGAAGAAGACAAATAAAAGAAGCAAATGGGAGGAGATAGAGACAATGACGAAATACAGAATTGGCTGTTAAAGTGGTATGGCAAACAGCACGGACAAAAGAAGATTCGGACGACCTGAACACTGTTGAAAGAATGATACCTAGGTAGCCACGAAGGGAATTACAAGAAAAAGAGTTTACAGAAATATACGAAAATTGGGGCCGAAAAAAGAACGTCGGCTAAACACAGTATGTAGGCAACGAATTTTTTTATGTGCTTAAAGTTAACATTGCAAAATAGTTATTTTTCTACAAACTGGAAGAAACGAGTTTTCTACTTTAAAAATATAATTTAAGTTATTCAATAGTATTATCTTGATATTAGAGATGTTATCTTTTGCATTAGAAAATAAATAATGTTCCATTTACGAGTATTTTAGAATAAAGTACTTAAGATGGAAAAAGGTGCATGGAAGCTTCTTGTAGGAAAATCAGAAAGAAAACGTCCAGTTGGTAGACCAAGAATGAGGTGGAAAATAATATTAACCATGATTTGGGGGAAGTATATTATACAGGGGATGATTGGAAAACAGCTCAGGATAGGGATGTGTGGTAAGCTCATATCCGCGCGCCCATGAATTTATGGGTTCGCTCGATAGTGCCAGTGAGTTAGTAAGTAAGATATATTTAGCATTAAACTAATATATGTTGCAATCTTAACTTTTAGTATAACCTTCCCTAATAATAATAATAATAATAATAATAATAATAATAATAATAATAATCATCATCATCATAATCATAATAATAATAATATTCTTAAACTTAATTTGTAGGATTTTCATCCTGTTTATTTCCAAAATCACTCCTCGGAGGAAGACGTACTGAATGTGCATTCACTGTCTATCCATCTCTTGGCAGGTCTTCCTCTTGTAATAATAATAATAATAATAATAATAATAATAATAATAATAATAATAATAATAATAATAATAATAATAATGGATACATAAAACAGGATCCAATTACAAACATAATCAATCATGGAATATGTACAAAAATATAGAAACAACTGGAAATCTCACTTAAGAAGAATGAGCAGAACAAGAATACCACGTCAAATCTTAAATTATTGCCAGCCACTAGGCAAGAGATCTTTGGGTAGACCCATCAAATGTTGGATTCCGACCGTAACAGACCCTAGGTCTATCAGATGAAAGGAAGAAGAACGGTATCCAAAGGAAGCCCATTCCTCAAGATTTTTACGCTCTAAAATATATCAATTGAACATGATCTTGCCTGAACCCGCAAATTCCAGAACCAGAGATAAGAATGTCCATCGGAACCCACAAATTGTGATGATGAGTAATATTGCATGAGACTAAAAATGTGAATTAGGGCGCAAGAAATGTGGGAAGCTTGGGGTGGGGGGGGGGGGGAGAGCGACTGTAAGACCTGTCCCGGAAGTAACAAATAATAGGCTTAGATAAAATGTGTAACAGTTGAGAACAGTTTTCTTAGCCAGGAAGGTGGTTAAGTAGACCAACTTCCTGCACAGATTGTCGCAATTGTTAAAGCTACAACAGATGTTGCCCGCCATATGTCCAAGCCGTGTTCACCTGTCCCTTTGGGAAACTTCCTGGAATTTTCTCTCTCAATATTTGTTCAGCATCCACAAAGAGGGGAGAAATGTTGCTTCAGCGCCTCTTATAGCAAATAAAGTAAATAAATTCCAGGCTATTTGTGGAACCATAAAAAGAACCTTAGTCGGAAAACAAGGAAAGATACGAAACTTAAATTATATAAAACAATGGCTGTTCCTTTGTTGTTGTATGGAAGTGAAAATTGGATAATGAAATCAAGGGATAAAAGCAGGATACAGACTGCAGAAATGCTGTTTTTACGCAATGTGAAAGGATGCACTAGAGCGGATAGAATAAGGAATGAAACTATACGAGAAGAATTAAATATATATAAAATTGAAGATAAAATCAGCGAAAATAATAAGAAATGGACAGAACACTTAATGAGAATGAACAACGAAAGAATGCCAAAAAGAACCTTCCTGTATAATCCCAGAGGAACAAGAGATGTTGGCCGACCACGTAGAAGATGGACTCCACTTTTAACTTCGCCGGAAAGGCTGCATAGCCTAAACCTTATAGTAGAAGAAGAAGAAAAGGCCTTTAGGAAGACGACAACTACGATGGAAGGACGTCACCATACTCCGAACCTGTAGTGAATGAACACGCAACAAGCTGCCAGCTTTCATGCGTAGAGGAAGAAGATGAATAAATTTGAATAATTAATAATTTATAATTTGTTTATAAAAATTCGAAGACATTACATACTAATTTAAACTAGGGCATGCGGTGTAACTATTCAGTTATTCTGTTCTCTTGGCTTCCGTCTAACAAGCAGGGGACACGCTCACTGGATCACCAAATTAAATGCAATTTTACTACTTGACCCAACTATTTAAAAGACTGCGCCGTAGCCGAGTGGTTAAAACAAGATGCCTTGGCGTAGAACTACGAGACTTGGGATGGTTTGAAGTATCCATGGGGGAAGAAAGTTTCTTATGGCATTTTGTCCAGTTTGGGACAAATATGAACAGAGAAAACTACATAACAGTGAGCTACATGGTCTTTATAGGAAGCCAGTTATAATAAATAACTGTTAAGTCTCGTAGACTGCGATGGGCAGGACATGTGGCACGAATGGGGAATGAAATACGTGCATGGAAGCTTCTTGTGGGAAAACCAGAGGGGAAAGCGCCCAGTTGGTAGACCAAGAATGAGGTGGGGAACATTATGAACGATTCGAGGGAAATAGATTACAGAGGGAATGATTGAGAAACATTAGTTCAGGATAGGGACGTATGGAGTGCTTATGTCCGTGAGGCCATGAACCTACGGGTTCGATAGTGTCATTGAGTGAGTTAGAGTTCTCATCCCCCTTTCTTTGCTGATGGTGACTTAATTTGGACTTGAAAACGGCATCGGAACTGTCACTACATCTCAACGTCCCCGAAAATTATGGATTTCGTAAAAAACTGTAATTTTACATGACTTCTGTAAAAAAGCAGAAACAACTGAGATCTCACGTAAGAAGAATGAGCAGAACAAGAATACCATGTCAAATCTTAAATTACCAGCCACCAGGCAAGAGATCTTTGGGCAGACCCTTCAAACGTTGGATTGAGACCGTAACAGACCACTAGGTCTATCACATGAATGGAAGAAGAAGAAAAAAAAAAGTTTTACATGCCTTACCTCCTATAATCCTCTAAGAGCCACACTTGGGCTTAAATGTGATGGGGCTGTAAACAATCAGGGTTTAGTAACTGAAAAAGGTTTGATGGGGAGATTAAAGACAATTTGATGATGGTGTTAGAAATAGAATTGAGCCATTAACATCCTTGTACAGGAGTGCATCGAACTGGCCATTTCCGTGGTAGTAAAGCTTTCTTCACACAGGTCTCTCAATGCTTATAGCTTTCTTCCACTTTTGAGTATCTGCTGCTATTCTAATGTTGATTTATTCAAAATTTCCCGCCATAGCCAAGCGGTCTAACGCATCCAGCCTTGTCGCAGAGCTACGGGACATGCTTTAATTCTAGTCTCCATGGGGGGGGGGGGATTTTCTCATGGAATTTCGACTAATATAGGATCTGTGCCCAACCAGCATCGTGAAGAATTCGAGTAGTTACAATAAGTAGCAGTTATGAAAAATCAGAAACTAAATATATGATCACACATAGAAATACACCATATAATGAAAATGGACAGCTAATGAAAAATGAGGGAAATTTTGAGGAAGTGGATGAATTCAAATACCTAGGAACAATAATCACAAATAGAAATGAGATGCACAAGGAAATTAAACATAGGTTCAATTCTGGAAATGCGTGCTATTATGCATTACAAAGACTTTTCATGTCCCAACTCCTTTCAAAAAACATCAAACTGAAAATATATAAAACTATTATTCTACCAGTTATATTATATGGGTGCGAAACATGGACTCTTACTTTAAGGGAGGAAAGGAGATTATGAGTATTTGAGAATAAGGTTCTTAGGAATATTTTTGTACCAAAGAGAGATGAACAGACAGGTGAATGGAGAAGACTGCATAACAGTGATTTACATGGTCTTTATAGGAAGCCAGATATGAGAACAGTTAAGCCCCGTAGACTGCGAAGGGCAGGACATGTGGCACGAATGGGGAATGAAAGACGTGCATGGAAGCTTCTTGTAGGAAAACCGGAGGGAAAACGCCCAGTTGGTAGACCGATAATGAAGTGGGAGAATAACATTAACTATGATTTGAGGGAAGTAGATTATACAGGGGATGATTGGAAAACATTGGCTCAGGATAGGGATGTATGGAGAGCTTATGTTCCGCGCGGCCATGAACCTACGGGTTCGATAGTGCCAGTGAGTTAGTTAGTTATTTATGGAAAATCAGTTAATAGTGCTGACCACGTGCCATCCATGTTCTGTTGGATGATTGTCCATGTCTTGTAAATCCGAATGGCAGGCTGTACTTATAGTAATTGCGTGAATATTAAATTTTAGGAGATTAAATTTTATTTATTATTTAGATTGTATGCAGTTTTTAAACTTTAAAAACAAAAGATTGTAGAAATATTATTCCAAATTATTTTAATATAATTGCATATGGGGAAAAAATATACTTTTTGGTAATTTTGGAATAATTTTTACTATGCTAGCCTATTATAGACAAGATATGGTATATATTTTTTTATGGTATTTATGGTAGAGAATGAAATATTTAAAGTTTAAAAGAAGCGGCAATGGAATCACGTGATTTTCGTCAAGGTGAACATGTGAAGGTCGAAGACTGGAGGCTGAGTCCGCATCATTAGCTTGTTTCTTGTGACTCACCAGGAATGTCCAAGTATATCCACCCATCCCTGAGAAAAATACTTTCCGTTCTTTTGTCATGCGGGTAGCATTTTGTGAACCAACTACACTGTAATTATTTCTATCTTCTCTGACCGTATATATCTATTTTTATTTAATATCACATACAGAAATAGATGTATCTCGAATGAGAGCATTTAGACTATTCAAGATATGCTCCAGAATATCCTTCAGGGTGTCAAGGGACACTGGACATCCACAGGAATCTGTTCTGGACCCTTCTACCTTGTGCTGAAACGGGCAAACGTAGCCTAGTTTCATGTGTGAAATATGATGACTGATGAAACAAGAGTTGGCTCAGGGAATAGTGTTTCAGATTCGTATTCGGGAGGTCCTGGATTCAAACCCTGGTGCAGATCATGGTCACATATGTTGGGTGAATTGTTTTCTTTCTTTCTTTCGTTCTTTTTTTTCCCCCCTCACTCGTAAGCCAAATTTCGGGAAAGTGTAAGGTCCAGATTGTCCCCAAACATCATCTGGCTATCATAATAATCATACCATATCCGCCTTGTATAGTATGAAATAATGGGTGGCAGCTTTTTCCTCACCTGCAAGGCAAATATCGGAAATTTTAAGGTCCAAATAATCCCCGAATATCATCTGGCCAACATAATCATCATCTATATCATGTTCTCCTTGTGTAATATGAAATAATGAGTAAATGGTAGATCCTGTCTTAAATGTTCGTGTTCTCTCGAAGGTGGCCCTGGCTTTGAGCTCACTCATCCAAGGAGTGCCTGCATATCGTTGTATGGTCAAATAAGTATTTATGTGATCCAAACTTACAAATCCCGTGCGTGACTTGTAAAAATAGAGAGGTTAAACCAAGGTAACTATATATATTAAAGACAATTTTATATATATATATATATATATATAATCATAAAGAAATTTTTAAGATTTGTCTCTAAGCGTGAGTTGCCAGTTCTTTGACCGAGAGAAACATTTTCACTTCCTTGGGAATGAATAAGAGAACAGGATCTGATTCACAGCTACATAGATAATACTTCGCCTGTTCTCACAACCATATTTATCTCTTGCGGGACAATAGTTTGAATATTGTAGACTTTTTTATATAAGCAGGTGTGTCACGCTTTATTTGTATTTTCGTGAGAAAGGAAACTACAGAATAAACAAGATAAACTCTCTTAAAAAATGGAACACACTCACCATTGTGCGTTTGTCAGCTATTAATGCATGCACTTTTATAAATGCACGCACTATGCCCTCGTATTATACGCTCTCGTATGAAAATAAATATGCGATCGGCTGAATTGGTAGCTTTCAATTGGCTGCAGATGACAACACATGCAATCAAATGATTCCTAAATCTTAAATTCAGTTCTTTAACTCTTAAATTCGCAATGTATCCTATGGAATACATCAATTGTTTTAATTTATCTTCCTCTTGAATCTTGTAAGCCCATGTTTCCCTTAACAGAGATTTAGGCGCTCTCCCCCTACAAGGAAGCATTTGAACCATACTAATTTAGTTACACTTGTTTTCATGTAGATGTCATTTGAGTGGTCCGTGGTCAGCGTTCGCCTCATACTGACATCTAAGAACCAAGGTAGTACTAGGACAGGAAAATTCGGTAAATTTTGCTTAGAGGCATTTTCATTCAGGCTTAAGGATCTTTTACGAGCCTGAAAATCTTCAGACTTGGGACCCACAGCTTAAAGTCCCTCCCGGAGGACTTACTTGCTCCTTGGATTTTTCCATCCTAAAAAAATCCATCGACCCCGGCCGGGTTTGAACCCGCGACCCTCGGGACCAGAGGCAAAGGAGCTAATGGTTTTAATAAAATTAAGAATGGTAACGATAAGAGATTGCTGAAATGTGGAATTACACAATATACGCAGGGCTGACAACCCGGCTGACATAAAGTGCCGATTGTCTAGAAAAAGTGGGAGTCTTAACCTCCTACTACCCCAAGGGCCTCCGGGCCTGTTGTGGGATCACTTTACTTTACTTTACTTTTACTTTACCTAACAATAACAGTTATGCATGATTTCGTTTTCAGTGCGGTCCGCCACATTTAAATACCTGATACGAGAAATTACTTCTTCTTCTTCTTCGTCAGGCTCTACGACTTCCAGTGGAATGTCTTGGCCTTCTCAACTAGTTTACGCCATTTCTTCCTATCTTGTGCAGTAGATTTCAAATAAAAAATCCCCATCTCTCTTAAATCTCCAAATACGTCATCTTCCCATCGATCTTTGGGTCTTCCTCTTGGTCTTGTTCCCTGTGGCTTCCAATTCAAAATATCATTCGGCAATCTTCCCTTTGGCATTCTTAGTGTATGTCCAAACCATTGTAATCTTTTGGATTTGATTAAACTAATTATATTTTCTTTATTATTCTTGAGGTATAATTCATTATTCCTTCTTAGCCTCCAAATTCCATTTTCCTTTACTGGATTTAACACTCTTCTAAATATTTTCCTCTCAAACGTTAATAGTTAAAACGAGAAATTACTGGTTTGCCAATTTAAGGGTTAGACTATTTCGCTATTTTCTTACAAATAAAATAGGCCTATACAGTGTTGTTCTCTCAAGGCTGAGTGCACAAGGTTCCTAACCCTATAACTAACTACAGTATTATAATTGAACACAGACATAAGCTCTCCAACATTCGTATTTTGAGCTAATATTTTACAGTAATTATCTGTATAATTCACGCCCCTCATCATGATTAATGTTATTTTTTTCATCTCAGTCTTGCATATTTACTGGGCGCTCTCCCTCTGATTTTCCAAGATGTTTCCATACCTCTCTTCCAGTCCCCATTCCTGCCACATGTCCTGCCCAACGCTGTCTACGAGATGTAACTCTTCTTGTTACATCTGGTTTCCCATAAAGATCATGTAGCTCATTGTAGTTTTCAATATTGCCTTGTTTGTCTCTCTTCGATCCAAAAATTTTCCTGAGTACTTTATTCTCAAATACTCGTAATCTGTTCAATTATCTTAAAGTAAAAGACTAGGTTTCGCATCAGTATAACGTACTAGAATAATCACTAATTCATATACAGTGTGCTATTTACATTCCAAAAAAAAATGCACCCCTCTCGCTTTCCTAAATTAGCATTGCAGCATCAACATAAAGGACTTCGAGATATAGGAATACCAAAATTAAGATGGACTGACCAACCACATCTTCAGATATCATAGGAAAAGGCTCAAACCACTTAAACCTAATTAAGTTCAAGATTATGATTATTTTTATTAGTTAATTTTCATAGAATTTGGAATCACGTGATTAGCGTGAAGCAGTTTCTTATCCATATATCAGCACTAGAAACACATTCCACTGTATATACCACTAATGTATTCTATACAATATATTACGTATGTTAAAGTGTGCAAAAAGTCGTGAAACAAGACATTAATAAAACACAGCATACTGGATTCACCTACAGTCCCTAGATTCGATATGACTTTAGATGTTAAAGCTTCTATAAATAAATAATAAGAGAAAAAGCGCACAAGTTGTGCATGAATTATATATATCAGCTACATTTTAATTTTTAACTTTATCTTATAACTTTATAAGGTTCTTGCAAGACCAGTAGGGCCTAATAAGATATGATAGTGAAGCATGGACAATACGAAGAAGAGATGAAAGCCGAATAACATTAAATGAGATGTGATTTATGTGTCATACTGCAGGCTATACAAAGTGGGACCATAAAATAAATGAGGAAATTATAGAAAAGTTAACCCATTCTCCACCATATACAAAACTACCAGAACAACTGGAAAGCCAGTCTTCAACAAATGTCATCTCATAGAATTCCATAAGCCATTTCTAATTGCATATCATTTTAAAAGTGGAATTTGAAATGATATTTTCAAAAAAGTCCTTGCAAACCACTTACACATCCCACAATTATATTTCTAATCTTAATATATACAAATTACGTGTCACGTTGTTTGTCCGCGATGGAATCCTAAACTACTGAACCGATTTTAATAAAATTTTGCACACTGTGTGCAGTTTGATCCAACTTGAGACATAGGGAAGTTTATAACTAAATTTATAGTCACATTATTTTTATTGCAAATTATTTGTTTATTATTTAACAAAGAGTTATAATTATCTGTGAGTTCCATACGATTCTAACAGATGGCCGTGTAAGGTAATTGGTTTAGTATTTAACCAGGTGGCTATGCTTTTTGTTGCAACCGCGAATTTCAATTGAATTACAAATATTGATTATTTCATAATTTAAGTGTGTTTGTGTTTATTTTATTTTCAAGATATAAATAAATAGAGAAAACCAGTTCTCATTAAAATTCAGTTTTGTTTAATTTCGTTATCTACATGCAAGTAAATATTTTTTTTAAAGCAAATTTGTATTTTTATTAAATCTTGCATGTATTTAAGCGAAATTCGAGACAAAATCTAAAGCTTTCTTGAAAATTCGTGAGTTGTGAATTTATTTTTCTGCACTGTGTTTGGGCAGTGATTAAACCACTTCCGGTGGAAGTTGCTGGTCTTCTCACTTACTCTTTCTGGTAAATGAGAAGGGGATGTATTTTCCCCTTGTCAAGCATTTTCAAGGTTTCACCATGCAAGCTGCTGAGATTCCTTTAGAATCGCCTCCCCTTTCCCAAGCTTCAGATTTCAACACAAAGGAAACAAGAATTCCACCCCTTTTCAAAGAAGCCAAGCAGTTTCTAACTGCAAGCTTCAAAACTTTCTCGCGTCTTTTTTTTTTTAATTTTATATTTATAAACAAAAATGTCTGATTGATCATAGAAAACAGCTGCAATAAATTACAAATTGAGTCAGTTAAGGCCGTATCTACATACAGTACTTTCATAATTTGCAGGTTATAATAAAAAAACTGATCAATCTTAAGTGTGTTTTCCTCATTGTGAAGGAAAATGCGGGCTGAAATTTGATTATTAATACCAAGATCCATTTCATCTTAACCACCTTTTAAAGTCTCTTTTTAAAGAGTATATTTATCATTAGTCTTTATAGATCATAAGAGAAATATTGACATTACAGAAGAATTTAAAATAACTCAATATTCATTACCTAAAAAAATAGGCAAGTACAGGCTTCAGCGTGTAAAAAGAATGGGATGTACCAGAATATTCTGACATGAATATATATACCAGGGAAGAGACCTACTGGAAGACTTTGCAAGAGATGGTTGGAGATAGTAATACCTACTACTTGACAGAATAATGATTTAAAAAATCATGTAGACACAAGTCATTAAATTATCTGGGCTCGATTTTACTCCACTTGCACATAAATTAAATTAGGAACATTTTTTTTGTCTAATGCCACCAGGTTGTCTTTTATGACATTTCTGGCTTTCTTCCCTGGCATTGGCAGAATTGTAATCCATTTCTTAGGTTGGGGTACCTGGGAGGCGGAGTTACGTTAGTCCGATGGTATGATGGGCGATAAATGATAATGAAGCGCCAGGAGAGTTCTTAACCTAAATTCCAGACCATGGGCAACCACAGGAATAATTCCCTTTAAGGAAAAATTCCTATGGTTTGACCGGAATCGAACTCGGGACCTCATGAATAGTAGCCAGGAACGCTGACCACTAGCCCATGAGGCTTTCAGCAATTGTTTGGTACTACGAAGAAAACATTGCTCAAGAAAGTGAAATTTGAAACGATATTAAAGTTCTACAAACTATGGCTATCCCTATCTTTCTGTACGGCTCTCAGACATAGACATTAAAGCGTCATTTAAGGTATTAGAGGCAGTTGAGACCCTTACCAAGTACTATACGTTACATGATTACAAGGGAAATAAAAAAATAGAGAAGTAAAAACAAATAGAGCAGAAGCTATCACACGATCACAAGAGAAATAAATAAATGGAGAAGTAAAAACAAGCAAAACGAAATAATTAATATCACGCATAGAATTGACTTATGATACATTGCCTCGTCAAATTATGGAATACCATGTAAAGTCGACCTCGAAGGAGGAAATAGTAAATTACAACTACTTGGTCGGAATAGGCCAGAAGCTCTAAAGCATCAAACTGATGATGATTGTAATGAAATTTGAAACCTGCATTTGGCTTATGGATTTAGGATGGTTGCCACCGGAGTGTGAACCCAGTACTCTGGTGCGTGATAATAATGACGATGCTCATGAATGAAGCTTGATGCGCAGCTGTTTTGTCACGTGTGTGGGATCGTAACAATGAGTCACTGACATCCTCTGTTTTGGATGTAGGATGAGGGGGGCCATGCTTTCATGAATGGGGCAACACTCACCCTATCAACGCCCACAAACGGTTGTTGGTGATACAGTTCCCGCTTCCGCCATTAACTTCCCTTCCCGCCTCTTGTTTGCATGTTCACGGTCCTGAGATCATTCTTAAATTGATATCTCATTCACTATTTCCACGATTTCTTCAATCTTAAGACTATAAAAGGCCTATCCCGATAACGTTAAATTAACCAATCCTGGAGAGCTGGGAACTGCAATTTCGGAGTGTTCGTCTCCTAGAGAAGTTGCCTTCACTACGGCTTTGGGGACTTCGTGAACTTTATGTTCTTGTATTTTTACGGTGAAAGTTCGTCACTCTTTCGACCAAGGTACTTTTTTCGTCTGGCTTATCACCTTCGACCAGTCCGGCATGGGTAACCCTATCGGCAGCAATTCTACCGCCGGCATAGCTCTCGGGATCATTTAAGCACGCAAGCCACTCCACCACAAGGTAAAGATACCATGGAGGGAATTACTGACCCGTTAAAGCATAAATTACGAGTAATTTAAATAGTAAAAACTCCATGGCGCGAAGGGCTAGAAGGGTTTATGGCCTGACATCCACTGTTCATCTCCCTTTAGACCAACATTTGTCCTAAGAACTTTATTCTCAAATACTCGTACTCTTCTTTCCTCCCTTAAAGTAAAAGTCCATGTTTCGCATCCATATAACTGGTAGGGGGGGGGGAATGAGAAGGGGTGAAAAAATAAAATGCTCAAAATGAGAGGTTTGTCTCGAATCCAGCATCGGGCTGCTCGATAAGCTCATAGTGAACAAGACGCTTTGGATAAACAAATATCGGGTAAAACTGGGTAATCAGCTAATTGTTTAATAAAGCAATTGACTACATCTATATCTTGATCACTAAGGGGAAAATATCTCAAATTTTAAGGTAAATTTGAATCATAAATTGAATTATTATTTGTTGCTCTATTAACGCACCAACTCATAAGAATTCCAAGTTATTACCTAAGGAATGTATTACATTTAATGAGAATACAGTATGACTCAGATATACTGTTAAGTGCTTGCCTTTTTTGGGAAGAGACTTTTGAGGTTATGAATCGGCCGACAAAACAGAAACCTAGGCACGCCGTAGCGTAGTGGTTAAGGCACTGAGCTACAAGCCGGAGGGTCGAGGGTTCAAGTCCCGTTGGGGTCAGGATTTTTAAACTGACCCAAAAACCCTCTGGTGGCACTATGGCCCTGGGGTCGACTCAGCCTCTAACGGAAATGAGTACCAGACGCTTGTTCTGGGGGTAAAGGCGGCCGTCACGCAGGGCTGACAACCCGGCTGACAAAGTGTCGATTGTCTAGAAAAAGTGGGAGCCTTAACCTTCTACTACCCCAAGGGCCTCCGGGTCTGTTATGGGATCACTTTACTTTTCCGTAGCGTAGTGGTTAAGGCACTGAGCTACAAGCCGGAGGGTCGAGGGTTCAAGTCCCGTTGGGGTCAGGATTTTTAAACTGACCCAAACCCTCTGGCGGCACTATGGCCCTGGGGTCGACTCAGCCTCTAACGGAAATGAGTACCAGACGCTTGTTCTGGGGGTAAAGGCGGCCGTCACGCAGGGCTGACAACCCGGCTGACATAAAGTGCCGATTGTCTAGAAAAAGTGGGAGCCCTAACCTCCTACTACCCTAAGGGCCTCCGAGCCTGTTGTGGGATCACTTTACTTACAGTATGACTCAGATATACTGTTAAGTGCTTGCCTTTTTTGGGAAGAGACTTTTGAGGTTATGAATCGGCCGACAAAACAGAAACCTACTTATAAAACAACTCTGTCATTTAATGAATCTATCGTTCTACTTGCAAGTGCAATTGCAATTATTATGTGGAAAGGATGATTAATGTTAAAAATATGTAAATTTTATATTGTCAGCCACTCTATTTGAAACCATGGTTGTTCTTAACTAATCATAAAGATAACATTTTTTCAAAGTAAATAAATAAGCAAGAATAAAATTTTATTAATAATATATAGAATTGTGGATTCCAAGTAGAATGTATTAATCCACCTTAGCAGCTGGTAGACCATTTTTAAAATTTATACTCTTTGGTTTTAAATGTTACAAGTTTCTCATATATTTTACCGTTTTTAATTTCATATTATTTAAAAATTGTTCCAGAACAATAACCATATAATTATGATAATGTTTCGAATAACATGTCTACATTTTTCGATATTAAAAAATATATAGTATACTATAAATATTAACATATATTATAAAAATATATTAGGCCTATCTGATAAATTATATATTATGTTATATACTTAAGGAACCTAGAAGCTACACCTTAGATGTTCGCGCGTTTACAAAAATTATATATTCGAAAAAATTATACGTAAAATTGCATAAATTTTAGAACTAAATTTGATTCTCTTTTAAATGTCAACTTTAATTGAAATTCTTGTCTAGCTATAAGTAGGCCTATTCCATGGTAATTATAAGAAATATATATATATATTAGGGGTAAGATTTGAACTGGATACTAGCATGGGGGCACGTCGGAATGTCGGGGATTAGAGTCCCGGTCGGGTCACGATTTTTAAACTGGCCTAATATTTCTGGCGGCACCATGACTGTGGGATCGACTCAGCCTCTAACGTAAATGCGTACCCATAGATTGTTTTGGAAGTAAATGCGGCCGCCACGCAGGACTGACAACCCGGGTCACATCCCGTGCCGATTGTCTAAAAAAATGGGAGCTTTAACCTCCCACTACCCCAAAGACCTCCTGAGGCCTATAGTGGGATCACTTTACTTTGGGTCATGCGCCATAGCCGAGCCAAGCCTTGGCGCAGAGCTAGAGGCTTGTGAGGTTCGAGTCCCCATGAGGGAAGAAATTGTCTCATGAATGTCGGCCAGTAAGGGAACGGTGCTCATCCAGCATCGTTTGGGCAGCTACAATGAGTTGCAACTGCATGTTGATAAAACCAGCTATAACGGCTGTGGGCCCCATCATGTTGACAGTCTGGCTAGATGATCGTCTACATCTGTGATTAACACGTGGATGTGAGGCCAGCAGCCGGATGGTAGGTCAAGGGCCTTCTAGACCTGTCACGCCATGGAGTTTTTATGTTGGCAATATAATTTAATAAATATTAATTTGGGCGTTTTAATTGTTAGAAGTATGACGATTCAATAAAAACTTAATTTATTAAATCTGTCGCTGTGGCGCAGTCGGTACCTTCCACTCCGGCGACACGAATTCGATTCCGGATGGGGTAAGGGATTTTAAAATCTTGACCTTGGGACTGGGTGTGTATCGTGTCCTAGTTGTACCCACTGGGTTTAATTCCTCTAAAAAAATAAACCGAAAATAATATTTCCTTAAAATGTATATACATTTAAAACAGGAAATATGTTTAATTTGGAAAGAAAGAAAACGGCATCCATTGGGTCAATTTTATATTAGGACTCCCGAAGAAGAAAAAAAAACTCAGGTATATGTGTTTTTAATCTGCCGTCAATTTTCTAAGAACATCTCAACAAAAAAATAATCATAAACTATAATTTTTAATCTTATAATTTCACGGCCGTCTTGAAATATTTTAGAAGGGTGTAACAACGCAATTCTTAGAAACACAGGATCAGGGGGGGCAGTGACCATTTAATTCAAAGGACTCTGGTTTTATTCCATTTTTTTTTGTGAGAATGAATTCCTTTAGCTTCCAATTAACACACAATGGCGCTGCGTGATTCTTTTTTTTCTTCTGAGTGTTATAAAAATCTGAATTGTAGAAAAAGTCCTTGTATGCTTATTACATTATGTAACGCACATTTTAATTCGTCCGTCTTTTGTTAACTAACCTTGCTTCTAACATTTCTTACGGATTATAAAACATGCTCTATATATTTTTAATGCAAAATTAGTTTAATCTACCTTGTCAAGGACAAATACGACTAACTTTTTTGGCTTAAATCGTCAGAAATGCAATTTTCTTAGCAAAATATATATTTTAAAATGAGAAATAATACGATAAAGATCCATAATTTATTCTTCATCCTAAACCCTTCTCCGTACACAATAAGAGTACGCTTCACATACGTAACGTGGTCTGCCGACGTGGTCCATAAATTGAAATTTAAAGACATATATCCACTTAGCGTCCAGCACCGTGGCCGAGTGGTTTAGGCAAGATGCCTTGACATAGAGCTGCGGGACTTGCACTGCGCTGATTTGAGTCTCCATGGGGAAGACATTTACTCATGGAATTTCGTCCAGTACGGAATCGGTGCCCATTCAGCATCGTAAGGAATTTGGGTAACTACAATAAGTAGCGGCTATGAGTTGAGAAAATCAGTTCTAAGGGCTGGGAGACACAACATGCTGACCACATGTCACCCGTACCTGCCTGTATGTTATCAACACATGTGGATGCGAGGCCAGCAGCCGTAGGCCAATTGTCTTCTAGGCCTGTCGCGTCATGGAGTTTGTTTAAATCAGACCACGAAGCACAAAAAGTGCGGTAGATGGCATTGGAACAAACAAAAGCATTTCTAATGGTACCGGTACCAACTGACAGCTTGTGTCTGATAGTACTGCATAAAATGATAGGGAAAATTTTATTTACATTACCCAAAATCTTACAATACAGTTGCATACAATATTAGCCCCACAGACGAAGTGAATGAAAGCAGTAGGTATTTCATATGTCATGAGTGTTCCTTTATTCTCAGGTAGAATGTCATTATTATCATCATCCAGGGATTAAGCCTGTTGGCTCGTTCCGGTTTCATGAAAGCTAGAATTGTTAAAATTATTCAGACCAACTTCTGTGTGGGCGTCCAACATTTCTGTGCGGTTTATAATTTAGCAATAATTTTGAAAATCTTCTTTCTGGCATTCTATCAATATGTTCTTTCCAGCCGTTCCAATATTTAATTATTCGGTCTGTAAGTTTGAAAATAATTAGTTTTTTTCTTATATCTTCATTTCTTTTCTTATCCAGCAGAGTATATCCTGCTATATTTCTTAAAAATCGCATCTCAGCTGCTTCCAGTCTTTGTTCTTGTCTTTTAGTGATCGTCCAACATTCTGATCCATACATCAATACAGGAATAGCCATTACTTTATAAAATTTAATTTTTGTTTCTTTTCTTGTGTCTTTAAGGGTTATTTTAATAGTGCCACACATTGGATTAAATTTATTTATTTTGTCAATGTATCGCCATTGTATCGCTTGCAATTCCCAGTGACCCCTTCGACCAGTGCTTTCATTATCTTCGTCTATGGACTATAGTACTCTCGAAGTCACCTCAAAAGGTACGTATTTATGGGTATTCGCTCCAAATGTTCCAGTCATCCGTGGACTTACTTTGGGAATCACTGAGTGAAGGGTATCTTGTATTACTTTTAAAAAGGTAATTACGGGGTGAATCATAAATATGGCTATACGTTTGATCGCGTTGTGTGATGAAAATATTACCATTACAGGAAATATGAAATTACCGTTGGAAAGGCAATTATTCAAATTACAAAAATGGAATAAAACAAAACCGTGTAGAACTTACGTCATTAGTCAAAATGGCGTTGAATATTCAACAGCAAATTACAATTGCTGCATGGGCAATAACGTATGCTAATGATCGTGTGGCCGCAAGACGGGCAAGACGTGAGTTTAACGTAGCATTGCAGCCGTCGACTGTGGGGAAGTGGAGAAAACGACTGCTGGAAACGGGAAGGATGCAGAAAATCAAACCTCCTGGATGGCCTCGCATTAGCACGGATGCAGAAACAACGAAGAGAATTGTGGAGGCGTTCGACGCTAGCCCACAAAAATCAACCCGCCAAGCTGCACGTGAGCAGTGATTTGTTTTGTTCTATTGTTGTAATTTGAAGGATTCCTTTTCCAATGATAACATCATATTTCCTTTAATAATAATATTTTCGTCACAAAATGCGATCAAACGTATAGCCATATTTCTGAATCACTCTGTACAGGGTGATTCAAAATCGACTTTACAACTTTACAAGCTTATAGAAATTTATTTAGAAGACCTACAGAATTGGTTTTAATGTCATATGACAGCACAACTCATCAAGTTTTTACCGACATAGTTTTATAGTACCTAGTTCTCTAACCGCGTGCTAACGTAGTTCATATCAAAATAGCTGCTTTCACAGGTGCCGAGCGTGCTCGTTGTGTGTTTTTGTTCGAAGAAACTAAATCTGCGACAATTGTTCAGCGTAGATTTCGTACCCAGTATGGTAAGGATCCTCCTAGCACGCCAACAATTTATTCTTGGCACCAAACATTTGTTAGGACTGGCTGTTCTGTTAGTCATTCCAAGCACACTGGCCGTCCACGTACGGCTGAAGCTGTGGTTGAACAAGTGAGGGATAGCTTTGCTCGGAGTTGTGCTATCATATGACATTTAAACCAATTCTGTAGGTCTTCTAAATAAATTTCTATAAGCTTGTAAAGTTGTAAAGACAATTTTGAATCAAGGTGTTGAGGTCAGCCGCATCGTGCTGGTTTCCTACCTCTCCTCATATAAATTTTCTAAGTTGATCGCGATTTCGAGACTATAAGTGTCTCATCCTCAGAACTTTGTTGGCGACTGGTGTTATGTCGATCGGAAGAAACTCTTCTTCTTCCCTCTGTTGGACCGATGAACCTCTGGATCAGATCAAAATTTGCAGGAATTTCAAATCAAAGTTCATAAGTTTTCCTTTGTTTTTCTGAATATGGATCTTTTCCCAAACCGTGAGTTCCTTTTGTTTGTCTATTTTGTTGGATGCGTTGTGCTATCATATGACATTTAAACCAATTCTGTAGGTCTTCTAAATAAATTTCTATAAGCTTGTAAAGTTTTAAAGTCAATTTTGAATCACTCTGTATTTTCAAATCAGTATGAAACTTGTACTCACCAATGAAGTCGAAGGCCTCTTCGAAGTATTGTTTGAGGTTCTGATGCCCAGAGTCGGATGCAGGAAGTTGTTTATAGGTGATGCCGCATGCTTCGTGGTAGCCAGGTAGGTGTGAGGTGACATTGAGAACTCTTGTAACTCCAAGAGATCTTAAGGTGTTGAGGTCAGCCGCATCGTGCTGGTTTCCTAGGTACAAGAACGGCAGTACCAGGGATGCAGGGTGTGAGTCTATGTCAGGGGTCATAACGCAATCGCTAGGACTGGAACACGATATCAGCGGCCTACCGCTAGGTGGCAACAGTGTGTCTTCGCAGTAGTCTTTGTGCCGTCTGTGGAATTCTTTGTGACCACCTGGAACAATGCAAATAGATCGTTTAGTCAGACTTATAGGTTAAATTGGTTAATATGGACATAACATTGGTCAAATTTCAAAAACAATAAAAAGCATTATTTTCCGAAAAGTACGCCCAGATACAATTCTAAAATTTTATAAAACAATGACTCTTCCAACTCTACTTTATGGTTCTGAAACCTTACTATAGGTAAATTAAAAATTAAATAGGATAGCAGCTGCAGAAATAAAGTTATTTAAGACCATTAGCGGGTTATACGTTTTATGACCACATGCATAATGAAGATATCCGCAAAGCTCTCAACACACCAGCAATAACTGAAACCATTCAAAAATATCAAAATAATTGGCATGAACACCATCTTAGAATGCCAAACAATAGACTACCGCTGCAGCTATTGAACTACAGACCCACAGGGCGAAGAGACCCAGGAAGACCTAAGAAGCGGAACAGGCCGATGGCCTAATCCATGCCTGTAATTGATGATTGTCATCGTAACTTCTCTCAAAGTGTTAAAATATTTATAGTTATTCTTTATGGATGCGATTCTTTAAGAGAGGATAAAAAGTGATTAGGGACATTTCTGAACCAAAGAGACGCGAATAGATAATTTAATAGACAAAAATGTACAACTAACTAACTAACTGGCACTATCGAACCCGTAGGTTCATGGCGGACATAAGCTCTCCATACATCGCTATCCTGAGCTAATGTTTTCCAATCATCCCTGTATAATCTACTTCCTCAAATCATAGTTAATGTTATTCTCCCACCTCATTCTTGGTCTACCAACTGGGTGTTTTCCCTCTGGTTTTCCTACAAGAAGCTTCATGCACGTCTTTCATTCCCCATACGTGCCACATGCCCTGCCCATCGCAGTCTACGAGACTTAACTGTTCTCATTATATCTGGCTTCCTATACAGACCATGTAATTCACTGTTATGCAGTCTTCTCCATTCACCTGTCTGTTCATCTCTCTTTGGTCCAAAAATTTTCCTAAGAACTTTGCAAATACTCGTAATCTCCTTTCCTCCCTTAAAGTAGCAGTTTGTGGAAAACCAGATCTAATAAGAAAAAATAGGTCTTATTTGAGTGGTTAAGGCAAGAAGCCTTGGCGCAGAGCTGCAGGCCTTGCGCTGCTTCAAGTATCCATGAGGGATTTTTTTTTTCCTTGGAATTTCTGCCAGTTTTGGACAGGTGGCTACCCAGATTAGTGAGAAGTTTGGGTGGCTACAAATAAGTATCGGCTCCAGGTTGAGAAAACCAGCTATATCGGCTGGGGAGCTCGACATGCTGACTATACGCATCCCTACACTGGTTGGTTGATCGTCTACCTCTGTGATTAACACAAGTGGATATGAGGCCAGCAACCGAACGGTAGGCCAAGTGCCTTCTACCCCTGCCTCACCATGGAGTTTGTTTAATTTGCGATAAGCAGGGCATGTGGCACGAATGGGGAATGAAAGAGCAGCATGAAAACTTATACGAAAACCAAAAGGAAAGCGTCCAGTAGGAAGGGCAAGAATGAGGTGTAACAATAACATTAACCATGATTTGGGAAGGTGAATATTATTCAGGGAATGTTTGAAAAATTTTGCTTCAGGATAGGGATGTATGGTAAGCTTATGTTCGCACGGTCATGAACGGTCATGAACCTGCGGGATCAACAGTATCAGTGAGTTGATCATAAAATTACTGGCAGAAGTTACTATGTCTGAAAATGGCGAATTACTCATGAACGCAGGATGACGCTTTGGTCAAGAAAAATGGCGGAAGAATGCAGACAATTGAATATATAGAACAATATATTTATGGAGTTAAACGTTTATAAAATGGCTGGTAAAGAATATAGAAGCAAAGTGTCAAAGATATTAGCATCAAAGGCAGGATATAGCGTCAGCATGCATTATTTATGTGACCTAGAACAATCAACTACGTATTTCCAGTCGAGTTAACCGCAGTGAGTCACTTTTTAACCGATAACCCACAATTCACACTTTTGCTAATATTAGGATTCCATGTGCTATATGCATGATATTCTGCTTATTCATAAATAAATTCAAATTAGGAAATCAGCTAAGTTGGTACTGGTGGATATGGTCGCTCGTTCCGAAGTCCCAAACCCAAGATTGATAGAATTCTAAAAACGTAAAAAATCGTGAACCAGGTTGAGAAAACCAGCTATAATGGCTGGGGTCCTGACATGCTGACCACATATCACCCCTATACTGGCTGGATCATCGTCCATCTCTGGGATTAACATATGTTGGTGTGAGGCCAGCATCAGACTGGTATGCCAAGAGACTTCTAGGCCTATCGCGCCATGGAGTTTCTTTTGTTTGTTTAAAAATCCTGAACAGAATATGAAGATAGAACAAAAAATTCCTAATTGTATAAACAAGTTGCATCCATTGAATGAGAAAATCAGAGAATATAGAGAGAAATGGATTACACATGTGGAAAGAATGAATGTAACAAGATTACGAAGAGCAGCATTCAACTACAAGCCACGAGGTTCAAGGCAGTGAACGGACAGAACAACTGTGAGGCGGAACAGGCCATTTTTGCCTAGCCCGTGAAGTGAAGAAGAAGAAGAATTGCACCTGCATATTATGAGACCTACAATAAGATGTTTGGGAAAAAAATAGGTTAGCGTTAAATTAAAATGTCAATACAGAATTCAATCATAAGTGGATGTAGTGCAGAGTGGAACAGAAAGCTTATTTTCACTGTTACATAAAAATAGTGGTAAACCAACAGCAATAGAAATAGAATATATAAGAAGAACAACATCTCAGAAGTGACGAGATCGAATAAGAAAAGATGTCGGATAGAAGTTACTAAAAATAATAATCATCAATTTAGGTCATTTGTTGACCTGTTTCGGCCTCAATACAAACACCATCCAAAAATCTTTTGAATGGATGTCCTGATCTTCTTCTTCCTGCAGATTGATATCTTAACATTTGCTTGGGTATCCTGTGATCTTCCATTCGATGAACATGTTACACCCAACTCAAGTTATAATCAGAAATTGTTTTCTAAAGATTCCATGTGTAATACTTTAAGATGTCTTCATTTTTTTATGATCTAGTAGTGTGTATCCTGCAGTCCTTCGAAGTTGCCTCATTTCAGCAGATCGTCATTGAAAAATGTTAAAAATAATAGATGTCACTGCCAATGTCCCTGGTCTAATTATATTTCTAATTATTTCAATTAGATGGCATTAAAACTGAATCGGAGGGAGGTAACTCTGGGCATGTATGTCAAATGGCAGAGGAAGGGAAACCGAAACAAGAGATGGATATGTGAACACGGGGAAGAATTGAAAAAGTAAGACCTGAAGAGTTGAATGGGACAATACAATGGAGAGAATTGATCTAAAAAGAAGCAAAACAATTATGGAATTTGGAAGTAGCAGAGATAGAAGTTAATTGAGGAAATGGATGGGCCAGTATGAACCCAATGGCTATAGTTTGTTTGGTTTAACTTTGCAAGGAGTTTGTAGAAAGAGACAGCTGTACTCACCTCTCTCACTCGCACGAGTGTTGACGGTGTTTCTTCACCAATTGTTAATAGGGGTAAGGGGGAAGACGAAAACTGACAACAGGTTGATTGTCCCTGTGGGTTTGTTTGAGTGGTTTTATTTGTGATTGCCAAAATTTGTTACAATGGTAGTAATTTCGAACTGGTTGATTTTTGTGTGTTGACTGATTGTGATATATTTGTTGGCATGATATGCCATCTCCACCAACAAATATATCACAATCAGTCTCACAGAAATTTCATGAGAAAATTTATTTCCCCCATGAGGACCAGCGTATGCCCTTAGAGCTCCGCCAGGACATGGTGCCGTAGACCGCCCTACTATGGTATGAGACCATATAATTAATATAAGTATTACATTTTAAAATCGGCCGCGGTGGACTAGTGGTTATGCTCCTTGCCTCTGGTCCGAGGATCGCGGGTTCAAACCCGGCAGGGGTCGATGGATTTTTTAGGATGGAAAAATCCCAAGGAGCAAGTCCTCCGGGAGGGACTTTAAGCCGTGAGTCCCGAGTCTGAAGATTTTCAGGCTCGTAAAAGATCCTTAAGCCTGAATGAAAAGGCAACTAAGCAAAATTAACCTAATTTTCCCGTCCTAGTACTACCTTGGTTTCCTAGATGTCCGTATGAGGCGGAACGCTGACCACGGACCACTCAAATGACATCTATACGAAAACAAGTGTAACTAAATTAATATGGTTCAAATTCTTCCTTGAAGGGGGTGAGTGCCTAAATCTCTGTTAAGGGAAACATGGGCTTACAAGATACAAGAAGATTAAATTTAAACGTTGAAGGATTGTGTCCTATATGATCACGTGACTGTATTATCAGCTGCTAGCCAGTGACAGTATCGAATATGTTTATTTACATTATTATATTCTTTATTTTAATACGCTTAACCTTTGATGTAATGAAGATAATATCTTAGCAATAATGACAAATCTTTATTGATTACAGTAACTATCTTTAATTATTCTTCTTTTTTTCGTTATCATAAAACAAGTGATGATATGGGACTTATTTTAGTTTCCAAATTACTTGTTCACATTGTCTGCATGTACTTTAAGCACAGTGCTGATAAAATTATCTCTAATAACTCTTTTATCATTAAATAACATCATGTTAAAAATCCGAGTACATCCAACCTCAAAACAAATTAATTTACGTCTCATTTTTAAATTTTCTCAAGTCATCTCAATCTTAAAAAAAGTTTAAAATATTCAAATATTGTTAATAACCACAATATAATATTCCCATATGTATGAGTGAATGATGCATTGAATATGTTCGTGTTGTCTTGGAGGTGGTCCTAGCATTGATCAGATCTCTCATCCGTTAGGCCTTCCGCGCCCGTTTGTTATCAAAAAGGTATTTATGTGATCCTAGAGTTCAAAATTCTCCCCTGACGGGTTGTGTCTCTATAAGGTCTAGTAGCATGGACTATGAAAAATTACTTTTAAAGAGAAGTTAAAGTAATGAAAAAAAAGGGGGGGATAAGCTGATTAAACACAAATACAATAATGTGGTAAGCAACTATTTTTTATAAAAACAGAGAAAGTAATTTGTTTAATTAATATAACCAAATAAGTATCGCGCCGTAGCCGAGTGGAGCAGAGCTACGAGGCTTGCGCTGCTTCGAGTCTCCATGGGGGAAGACATTTTTCTCACGGAATTTCGGCCAGTATGGAACCGGTGCCCACCCAGCATCGTGAGGCATTTGGGCAGCTACAATAAGTAGCGACTCTAGGTTGAGAATACCAGCTATAATGGCTGGGGGACCCGACATGCTGACCACATGTCACCCCTACACTGGCTAGATGATCGTCTACTTATGTGATTAACACATGTGATGTGAGGCCAGCAGCCGGCTGGTCTGTCGCGCTTGGAGTTAGTTAATATAAATAAATTATTTTATAACTGTAAAATTTAGCTTTTCCCCGGGTGAAGAGTTTTCTTCGCGGTTTTTCCTCGTCTAAAAGACAAATATCAGGAAACCTTTAAGGCCCGAATGATCTCCGAACATCTGACCATTATATTCGCCGTGTTTAGTATGAGTGTGCGTGTCTGTGTGTGTGCGTGTGAATGGTATTTCGTTTTAATGTTGATTTGTCTGAGAGGAGGTCCTGGCATTGAGCTGTTCATTCAATCGGGTAGGCCCCCCATGTCCTTGTGAGGTCGTAAAATTGTGTGATCCTTAGTTAAAATCTCTCTCGCGACAGGTCGTGTCACTGTAAGGCCTTGGTAGCGTGTGGCACGTAAAAGTTCCTAAGAGGTGAGATGTTAAACTGCATTAATGAAGGGAGGGGGGAAAGCTCAGTATAGTTAATAATAACAAAAAAAAAGACATTCTAATTAATGTTAATCCACGACTATTTATACGAGTATAAAGAAATAATAATAATATAATAATAATAAAAAAGAACTGAAAAATATTCAGAATAAATACAAAAAAGTTGTAATTCAAGAAATTATTTAAACTTAAAATAATTTGCTTTAATTATCTTCTTGTCAGCCCATGTTTCCCTTAACAGAGATTTAGGCGCTCTCCCATTACAGGGAAGATTTGAACCATACTAATTTAGTTACACTTAATATTTAATTTTAGGAAGTTATATTTTGAGGTAAGATGTCCAGACCAAAAATAATATAATTAGTTACACTTGTTTTCGTGTAGATGTCATTTGAATGGTCCGTGGTCAGCGTTCCGCCTCATACTGACATCTAGGAAATCAAGGTAGTACTAGGACGGGAATATTCACTAAATTTTGCTTAGAGGCCTTTTCATTCACGCTTAAGGATCTTTTACGAGCCTGAAAATCTTCAGACTCGGGACCCACGGCTTAAAGTCCCTCCCGGAGGACTTGCTCCTTGGATTTTTCCATCCTAAAAAAAATCTATCGACTCCGGCCGGGTTTGAACTCGCGACCCTCGGAACCATAGGCAAGGAGCATAACCACTAGTCCACAGCGGCCGATGACTTTAATTATAAAAAAAAGTAAAATTATATAGCTGAGAAATAAAAATCTGAGTATAAACAACATTGAAAATGATTAGAAATTTATAAACAAAGTATATATAATAAGATAAAAAGGAGAAATTAATAACTATTATAACTAAACAAAATACAATTTAAACAATAAAAAAGAATCAAATATAAAGAAAACAAGTCACAATCACAACAAAATAGAATTAATACCTTGAGTTAAGAAGAAATAGTGAACAATCTCTTGCAACAATTTGTATTCTGATAATAAAAAACATCTAACAAATTAGAATTCAAAGCTAGTATTAATTTCAAATGTTGAAAATTATATTCAAAATAATAAATTTAAAAATAAATTGTCTTAAATGAGAGAGAACAAAAGTTAATTGACACATTCCATCATTATAAAAAGCGTTACATGTTAGCAAAAATAAAACCCTACAATTTTATATAATTTTGGGATAATGTAAAAATTCTTTCACGTTTTGGAAGGTAGAGCCCAAAAAGCTTATAGTAAAAATATAAATAGGAATAATAAAAAATTCTAACAAAAACAAATCATAACAATTGAAACAAAATAAAAATTACATTAAAAATATCGATAAATAATATTGAAAGCAACAAATTAATTTAGCTATTTTTGTAAAATAATTAAAATAATACTGAAGCGAAAGTTTAATAATAATAATAATAATAATAATAATAATAATAATAATAATAATAATGTAGAGCTAAGACAATAGAAGCTATGTTCTTCGGAACTAATGAAATAGCAAATAGAAAAAAAAAATATTAATTTACATATATATAACAATTTTCTATGAAACTGAATCTCTATAAATTTAAAAATAAAATTTTAATAGCTGCAAAAAGTTTCTTATTTATCGCAGAAGTCCACATAAGAAAAAAAAAACACGTTGAAATTAATAAATAAAAATAAGAACTCACCCCACGTGGTGGTTGGTAATGGTATTAACCGTAACACTAAACACGGTGCGTCCTTCTTCATTTTACGTGTTTCTACGTCCGGAGCCAACTCCGCAACTTGTCTACACAGCGTATTAACACTAACTGAACTAGCCACGTTACAACTGCTAGTGCAACAACAGATGCTGATGACTCATCGCATCGACTTTCACAAACTATCGATATCTCTCTCTCACACACAAACACACACGTCTGTATAACACTCGAGTTTGTGACTAACTGAAATCCTGTCTTCCTGTAGCTTTGGGCCCAGCAAAAGATGACTCGTGCTAGTTGGCAATATGCCACTCCTCCTAAAGATGACCACAGAAAACACGCGTAATATGTGCGTGATTACTAATCCCCTCTCCCGATCAAGACGGACAAAGATGGCAGAGGAATTTGCGAAATACAAAGTCTCCCCCCCTTATTTTCCCCTCCTTGTTAATAATTATATTTTAATAGTCATATATTAAATTTCTAAGACTTGAATTGTCTGGCAATTTCCTTATTTACAAGTTAGATGCCTTCCTTTATATTCGTCTGTAGCCTTTACAAATTTGGACTGTCATAAATTTGGAGTAAATCTATTAGTTTAAAAATATGTAGGGTAGTTTCTTCCGAATTCGTGGGAATTAGACTAGCTTCTAATGATTTTCTGAATTTGCAAGTTTTCTGAATTCATACAAACTATTTTCGAATTACTTCTGAATTGACATAGCTTTATTATTTTTTTAATTTGTAAAAATGAGTTCTACTTTTTCTCAATACACGGAAATTAGTTTTAAATTATTTTCTAAATTTACAAAAATCAGATTTAACTTTTTAATATATATTATTTTCTGAATTTGCAGAAATTAACTTATTTTTGAATTAACAAAAAATAGGTTTATTATTTTCTGAATTTGAGGAAATTGGTTGTAATTTTTTTTTCTGAATACACAGAAATTAGTTTAAATTATTTTCTAAATTTATAAAAATCAGATTAAATTTTGAATATATATGAAATTTGACAGTTTGCTAAAGTTTACTTTACAGGGGTTATAGATAGAATTCAGTTGGTTTTTTAAAGACACCAAATTGGCAATCAGTTGTTTTTCATTCTACAGACGTCAAAAAAGATATTATTTTATTTTTCCCATTCGATAAGACTCCGAATCGGCATTCAGTTATAATTTTCCATGCAATTGGTTTTCGTTTGGATTGGGTTTGATTCTATAGATACCAAATTGATATTCGGTTTCATATATTTATTTTTTGCGAGACACTAAATCTATCCTCGGTTGTTTTTCATTCGACAAATATAATCCAATTCTAAATGTATGTTAAAATTAACTCTATATCCAAAGCAATGATAATATTGTTAAATCTACAATTAATTTCCTCTTTTATTAGAAAAAAATATTTCCCCTATCAATTAGTAATTGTTTTTCTTTGAATGTTGACAAAATACAATCCTACAGTTTACTAATCACTTGATATAAATACAATTAATGTCCCTTTTTAAAAACAAATTGCGAATTCCAAAGCCTCCTACTTCTTCCTCTGTTGACGCGCAACTGTTTTCCCCTAGTGTGACTTTATCGTCAGAAACCCGTGACGTAAATCTACAACATGGAGTTTACTTACGTTGTTTTTCAGGGTCGCCAACCAATACCAGCTGGTGTCCATGAATAACTGACTCATTCCGCGGCAGTGACGTGTGGATTGTTATTCTCTTGGATGCGAAGAACGCTTTGAAATTCCTTGTCGGATTTATGAGCAATTAAACTATTCTTTTATGTCCTCACCCTTTATATCGTATGTGACTAATGTATTGGGACATAGAGTTGAACAGATAATTGTAAAAGTATTTGGGAAATTACAAGAGTTCCTTCAACTAAATACAGTGAGTCATGGTTTGTCTGGCCTGGCTCGTATTTGGTTAGTTGGGTGTATTACTGGTAGCCAAACCTCGGACTTTTAGAATCTAAATTTAGGTTATATCGATCCTTGTTTTAGGACCAGTGTTATAATATTTTTGGTTCAGTGCTTCTGAATTTAGCGGCGATTCTATACACAGAAGTATCTTGTCTGTTTTAGAAGAAATTTCGAACGATATTTTCTAATAAAGTAAAGTAAAGTACTAAAATAATCCCACTACATGCCTCGGGAGGCCCTTGGGGTAGTAGGAGGTTAAGGCTCCCACTTTTCTGGACAATCGGCCCTTGATGTCAGCCGGGTAGTCAACCCTACGTGACGGCCGCCTTTGCCCCCAGAACAAGCGTCTGGTACTCATCCCCACTAGAGGCTGAGTCGACCCCAGGACCATAGTGCCGCCAGAAGGTTTGGGTCAGTTTAAAAATCCTGACCCAATCGGGACTTGAACCCTCGACCTTCCGGCTCATAGCGCAGTGCCTTAACCCCTACGCTACGGCGTGCCCCATATTGCATTAAACTGCTCAGCTATGGCGCGGGACGCACATTCTAATAACACCAAGAATCTGTGGCTGGAAATAAATATCGTTAAAACTAAATATATAGTAACCCCTGGAAATGAATTAAATGAGAATAGACTCTTTAAAAAAGGGAGGAAATCTTGAAGTTTCTGAATTTAAATATCTAGGAACAATAAATAAACTAAAAGTAACTCACCGGCTCTATCGAGCCCGTAGGTTCATGGCCGCGCGGACTAAAGCTCTCCATACATCCCCATTCTGAGCTCATGTTTTCCAATCATCCCCTGTATAATCTACTTCCCTCAAATCATGGATGTTATTCTCCCATCTCATTCTTGGTCTACCAACTGGGCGTTTTCCCTCTGGTTTTCCTACAAGAAGCTTCCATGCACCTCTTTCATTCCCCATTCGTGCCATATGTCCTGCCCATCCAGTATACGAGACTTAACTGTTATTATCCATCCATAGTAATTCTGCCCGAAGGCAGGTCCTTCACTGAAATCATAGCATTTTCATGCTATGCTTGCAGCTTTACAAGGGAATTGTGTAGGTGTGGAAGCTTCCCGTTGTTTTCCACACCGGTGAAGGATGATGATGATAATGGTAAGAATGATAATGATAAGGATGATGGCCATATGATTTCGGGGACCATTTGGGCCTTAAAGTTTTCCTGACATTTGTCTTACAGGTGAGGAAAAAACTGTTATTATTAAGGAACAATAATTACAAACATGAATGAGGTACAGAAGCCTCTAGTAAGTTATTTGCTAACATTGTGCTAGAAAAGTCTGCAGTATTCCAGCGAATCATTAAAAAATCTTTTATATACAATCATATCTTTGTTCTGTTTATATGTTATCAGGATGACACGTTCAATATTATCATAGTGATATGATTATTCATATCAAATGACTATTATTATATTATTACCTGTTTCCTTTCATCCAGGATGACTCAATCCCCTTTAAAGATGTCTCCACCTTCAATTTAACTATTAGTAATCACTCAGTTTTCAATTAAGAGGGAGAAGTTATATAGTATCCTGCTGGAGTTCGGAATTCCTAAAAAGTTGGTTAGACTTATACGAATGTGTCTAAATGGCTCAAAGAGTAGGGTGCGTGTAGGCAAACAGTTTTCGGACACTTTTGAAATCCAGAATGGGTTGAAGCAAGGAGATGCACTATCTCCTCTACTATTTAATTTTGTACTAGAGCATGCCATTAAATCTTTAGAGAATGAGGAAGGCTTACAACTCAATGGTATTAATAAGCTGTTAGTTTATGCTGATGATGTAGTACTACTGGCCGATAGCGAGGAGATACTAAAGGCCAACACGCACACACTATTGAGTAACACTAAGAAATTAGGACTGGAAGTAAATATCAGTAAAACTAAATATATGGTCACACGTAGAAATTCAGTATATAATGGAAATGGACAGCTAATGACAAATGAGGGAAATTTTCAGGAAGTGGCTGAATTCAAATACCTAGGAACAATAATCACAAATAGGAATGAGATGCACAAAGAAATTAAACATAGGCTCAATTCTGGAAATGCTTGCTATTATGCATTGCAGAGACTTTTGATGTCCCAACTCCTTTCAAAAAACGTTAAGCTGAAAATATATAAAACTATTATTCTACCAGTTATATTATATGGGTGCGAAACATGGACTCTTACTTTAAGGGAGGAAAGGAGATTACGAGTATTTGAGAATAAAGTTCTTAGGAAAATTGTTGGACCAAAGAGAGATGAACAGACAGGTGAATGGAGAAGACTACATAACAATGAACTACATGGTCTTTATAGGAAGCCAGATATAATAAGAACAGTTAAGTCTCGTAGACTGCGATGGGCAGGACATGTTGCACGTATGGGGAATGAAAGACGTGCATGGAAGCTTCTTGTAGGAAAGCCAGAGGGAAAACGCCCAATTGGTAGGCCAAGAATGAGGTGGGAGAACAACATTAACTATGATTTGAGGGAAGTAGATTATACAGGGAATGATTGGAAAGCATTAGCTCAGGATAGGGATGTATGGAGAGCTTATGTCCGCGCGGCCATGAACCTTCGGGTTCGATAGTGCCAGTGAGTAAGTGAGTAAGTAATCACTCAGTTTTTAGGTTTAAGCCCATTTTTGTCAAGTTGTTAGACGCTCGCCTCTCGCCTCTGGGGTCCCGAGATTGAGTCTCAGTCACTCCATGTGGTTTTTATGGTGGACGAAACGGAGCTTTGGGCATGTTTATCTCTGCCACAAATTTCATTCCACTATTCCTCCATACTCATCCCACCCGTTTCGTTTTATTTCATTCATCCGCCCCTCTGACGGATTGGCACCCTTGTCGTTCACAGATATCTATAAATAAAGGGACTTCATCTCATCTCATTCCTCGACCCGACTCTCAGTTGGATACGAGTTGAAGATACTTTTTTCTTGAAAGGATAAATAAAAACCAACGAATTTATGAAAATTTCTACCTAATTAACTCACTAGCATTATAGAACCCGCAGGTTCATATTCGTGTGGACATAAGTTCTCCATACATCCATATACTGAGTTAATGTTTTCAATCATCCCTTGTAAAATTCACTTTTCTCAAACCATGGTTAATATTATTCTCCCACCTCATTCTTGGCCTACCTTTTCGGAGCTCTTTTTCTGGCTTTTCCTACAACAAGTTCCTATGTCCCTTTTTCATTCCCTATGGCCTGCTCATCACAGTCTCCGAGACTAAATTGCTCTTATTATATCATGTTTACCTTAAAGATAATGTAACTTACTGTTATCTTCTCCATTCACCTGTCTGTTCGTATCTCTTTGGTCCAAAAATTTTCCTAAGAACTTCACTATTCTTAAATACTATTAATATTTTCTCGACCTTTAAAGTATGTTTCGCACGCTTACAAGTTCTAAGACACAATTGTAAAATATTACTTATGCCCATTAGGCCATTTAAATCTATTCACAAATCAATACAAATTTGATGGCTTAGAACCATTCAGCAAGCCACGATACTTCAGATTTGAAAGAAATTTTAATCCGGTAGACATTCTTCTTAAGTGACACCATAGTCTAATGCGGACCTTCGCCTCTTACAAATAATATGACCTAGCATTTGTAAAAAAGGGGCACGCCGTAGCGTAGTGGTTAAGGCACTGCGCTACAAGTTGGAAGGTCGAGGGTTCAAGTCTCGGTGGGGTCAGGATTTTTAAACTGACGAAAACCTTCTGGCGGCACTAGGGCCCTGGGGTCGACTCAGCCTCTAACGGAAATGAGTACCAGACACTTGTTCTCGGGATAAAGGCGGCCGTCACGCAGGGCTGACATCGAGTGCCGATTATCTAGAAAAAGTGGGAGCCTTAAACTCCTACTACCCCAAGGGCCTCCCGAGACTTGTAGTGGGATTACTTTTAGCATTTGTAAAAAACATCCCTGTCAGAAATAATGGATTTCCTTTAATAATGTGGTCTCGGAGATAATTAAATTTTAAGTTTGCTTGATAAACTACATATCAATAAGCTATATGACTTTCTGTGGGAAAATAGATGTAATAAGAACAGATAAGTCTCGTAGACGCGATAGGCAGGTCATGTGGCACGATGGAGAATGAAATAGTGGAATGTAAACTTCTTGTACCCGAAATTAGAAAAAAAAGACACTCGCTAGGTAAACCCAGAATGAGGTGGAAGAATAACATTAACCATGTTTTTGTGAAAGTGAATTATGCAGGGAATGATTGGATAGGGATGTATGAAGAGCTTATGTCCGAGCGACTATGAACCTCCGGGTTCATTGTTTGTATACATGCGAGTCATTACTCATATATTTTCTTTATTATTAGTATTATTGTTAAAGACAGTATTTCCTGAAGACAGTTGACACTCTAAAATTAGTACAACGTTCAGAAATGACTCACATGTCCTCTGGATTGGGAAATAAATTACTATCCAACGATAAAAGATGATAATTCCAAACTAACATCTTGTGGAATGCTATGATTCATTCAATAAGTGACATAAACGCTGAAATATAACAACTGTTTACCTCTTAACCAGGGATTGCCTTTGTCATTAACAAAAGATGAGTAATTAGAACAAATTAAAAAAAAAATGGGGGATTTCCCATAAAATATCATAATCATCCAGGGATCAAGCTGTTGGCTCGTTCCGGTTTCATGAAAGCTAGAATTGTTAAAATTGTTCAGACCATCTTCTGTGTGGGCGGTTTATAATTTAGCATAATTTTGGAAATCTTGCTTCTCGCATTGCCCATAAAATGTATCATCTTAATTTTGTTAATGCTTGTCATGAACACAGACATAGAATTTCTATTCATTTGTCTGATGCCTGAAACATCAAACCAACTTGTAACAGTTTTTTTTTAATTCCAAAGGAATGTGGCTAATGGAATTGAACCTGTGATTTAATTAATCGTAGATTCTATGCTAGCATGCTACCAACATTAATACAAGGGGAAAAAAACTGAAAAACATACAGATTATTGTTGCCTTTCGTTAATAATTACCTGAAATAAATCTACATGTTGATTTTTCCCCCAAAAAAGGTGAAAAATGCCTTAAAATAAAGTGAGAGTTGGCTGGAAGTAACTAAAATCAGTATATTTGCAAATGTATTTTTTTAAATTCCCTAGGTTGTCCTTTTTTTGGACATTCCTGGTGTTCTCTCCTGGCATTGGCGTAATTGTAACCCACTTCCAAGGTTGAGGCGCCTGGAAGGCGGAGTTACGTCGCCCCGATGATATGATTGGGTGATGATGATAGTGGTGCGCCAGAAGAGTCCTTAATCCTAAGCTTAATTTAAGATGAATATGAATGATGATTGCGATGGCCATATGATGTTCGGGGACCGTTTGGGCCTTTAAGTTTTCTGATATTTGTCTTACAGGTGAGGAAAAACCCCGATAAAAACCTCACTCAGGAAAAACAAACCGGGATCGAACCCGGGCCCGCTGCGTGACAAAGCAGCATGCTACCTCGAGACCACACTGATTATATACAAAGACTTAAATAACTAACTCGCTGGCACTATCGAACCCGTAGGTTCATGGCCGCGCGGACATAAGCTCTCCATACATCCCTATCCTGAGCTAATGTTTTCTAATCATCCCTGTATAATCTACTTCCCTCAAATCATAGTTAATGTTATTCTCGCACTTCATTCTTAGTCTACCAACTGGGCGTTTTCCCTCTCGTTTTCCTACAAGAAGCTTCCATGCACGTCTTTCATTTCCCATTCGTGCCACATGTCCTGCCCATCGCTGTCTGCGAGAGGATATAAAGACTTATAACATTAATTTTATCAATTGAGTTGGTGTTTACTTGATGAAAATCCATACTTATTAATTAAATAAAAATAAAACTTAGTTTTATTTGATTTTCATATTTATTAAGATATAATTCAGTGACAGCTGTTTTGATACACTGTACCTTCTTCAGACATGTTAACAAATTATATAATATATATCCATCCATCCATAGTAATTCTGCCCGAAGGCAGGTCCTTCACTGCAATCATAGCATTTACATGCTATGCTTGCAGCTTTACTAGGGAAGTGTGTAGGTGTGGTAGCTTCCCGTTGTTTTCCACACCGGTGAAGGATGATGGTGATGATGATAATGATAAGGATGATGATGAAGATGATGGCCATATGATTTCGGGGACGTATGGGCCTTAAAGTTTTCCTGACATTTGTCTTACAGGTGAGGAAAAACCCCGATAAAAACCTCACCCAAAAAAACTGCCCCGACCGGGGATCGAACCCGGGCCCGCTGCGTGACAAGGCAGCACGCTACCTCGAGACCACAGCGGTGGACATAATATATAAATAATTATATAATAATAAATAATTTGTAAACATGTCTCAAGAAAGTACAGTGTACCGAAACAGCTGTCACTGAATTATATCTTAATAAATATGGAAATCAAATAAAACTAAGTTTTATTTTTATTTAATTAATTCATTTTATCACTATAGTATGTTGAAATCTTAACTTTTAGAATCTAAAAATTCGCTCCCTAGATAAAGTTGCACACTGTTATGACATTCCTTGCATTCTAATTAAAAGGATATTATATGAGGGCAACACAGGTCTATTGGACGTAGATGATGATACCGAATAGCGATGATGATAAATTTCACATATAAATTTAAAAACAATCCTTTTTTTTTTTCATTTCTTTCTTTGTCGTTTTCTTTTGTTTATACTGTTCTTTTTGTTTTACCTTTGTTAACCTTTTTATCTTATTCACACATACAAACACAAGACAGGACACACACCCAGACCCAAGGTGGAGATTTAAAATCCCCTACACCGCCGGGAATCGAACCCGGGTCGCCGGAGTGGAAGGTAGGGACTCTACCGACTACACCACGGCGACGGACTTTTTTTTCTTTGTTTTCTTTCGTTTACACTGTTTTTCCTTTTTGTTTAACTTAGTTAACCTTTTTATCTTATTCACACATACAAAGACAAGACAGGACACACACCCAGACCCAAGGTGGAGATTTAAAATCCCCTACCCCGCCGGGAATCGAACCCAGGCGACGGACAAATCCTTGAAACATACACACCGTATTTTACAATCCAAATGTAAACTGAATTAAACTAACCAATATAACTTTACTAGATGCTAATCTATAGAATATCCTTTAGAAAATAAACAACATTGATTTGTGAGCAGCAGTGGAATTCCTGGAAGTTAAAAAGCGTAATTTTGATTGATAAAAGTTCAAAAATAGAACACGCAAGTAAAATAAGCAGCCAGTTGAATATCGGCAACATCATCTTTCAACTGTCTGGAATGTTCAAGGTTGCCGACACTTGTTGCTTCCAGCTAAGTGTGACGTCACGAGAAGGCAGGGAGTTCCCTGGTTCCAGGAGATACTCTGATACATCAGCAGGGAGATTTGTTTATGTAAAATATTTTTTATGTCATCGCAATGAGGCAATTTTACATGAGAAATACGTCAGTCATGTCCTGTTTCCCTCCCCCTATAGACTAATCGGTGGCTCATGTTTTTACAGTATCGTACTTATGAAGTCATTTATTCAGATTTTAGAGAGATATCTTCTTCTTCTTCAAGGTTTAGGATTATTTACTAGCCTGTTCCGGCTCCAAATTGCTGCTCTTTCCATCTTTTCCTTGGTCTTCCCAAACTTTTCTTCCTCGTGGTGAATAGTTGTATGCTGCTTTTGGCATTCTATACTCAGTCATCCTTTCCAGTTTGTTCTGGATTTCTCTATTATTTGTGTTTAATTCTTCTACTTTTAGTTGTCTTATTTCTTTGTTATGTTTCAGAGATATTAATACCTAAAAAGTTCAATCGGTGAATTTTCACACTATATTATTTTTATCCACCCCTTGTGGTCTTTGGCCAACGTTGATGCCTCATAAAGGAGAGGGAATGAGTGCGATCTCCGGTCGGGACAAGTTTCCTGAAGTTTTTTTTTTTTTTTGAGATGTTCCTCTTCTGTAAGACAAATGTCAGAAACTTTAGTCCTCGAATACCATTTGGCCGCCACATTCACCTTGTTAAATAAGAATGTGTGAGTGAATGCTGTATCTTGTAAATTGTCGTGCTGCCTCGGAGATGGTCTCGCATTGAGTTGATCATTCATTGAGGGACCATTTCCTTGCGTGGTCAAAAAAAAATTAGGGTACATGATCCAAAGTTTAAACTCATATCCCGACAGGTCGTGTCACTGCAAGGCCTGCGTTGCTTGCGACACGTAAAAATACCTAAAAGGGAGAGGTTAAACTAAGAATAAGAAAGAAAATATATATTATTTTTAAATTGTCACATCTAAAACAAGGTAAAATTTCTAGGCATGTATTAAGCAGTTTTATGTCAAAAAACCAACTTTATTTTATTTTATTTATGTATTTATATTAACCCTCTGGCACTATCGAACCCGTAGGTTCATGGCCGCGCGGACATAAGCTCTCCATACATCCCTATCCTGAGCTGACGTTTTCCTATCATTCCCTGTATAATCATAGTTAATGTTATTCTCCCACCTCATTCTTGGTCTACCAACTGGGCTTTTCCTTCTGATTTTCCTACAAGAAGCTTCCATGCACGTCTCTCATTCCCCATTCGTGCCACATGTCCTGCCTATTGAAGTCTATTAGACTTAGCTGTTCTTATATATCTGACTTCCTATAAAACCATGTAGTTCAGTGTTATGTAGTCTTCTCCACATGTCTGCTCTCTTTTCCCAAGAACTTTATCAAGTACTCGTAATCTTCTTTCCTCCCTTAAAGTAAGAGTCCATGTTTCGCATCTATATAATGTAACTGGTAAAATAATAGTTTTATATATTTTCAGTTTAACGTTTTTTTAAAGGAGTTAGGACGTCAAGAGTCTCTGTAATGCATAATTCCTGGCAAAATTAATGAATTCTCTAAATGAAAGAAGACACGAAGGAAGATAAGACATAATAGCCTATATGGTCAATCAACCACCCAATATGGTGACATGTGCTGCTGGTTTCCTCAGCCTGGAGCTGTTACTTAGTATAGTTATCCATCTATTCCATACACTGGCTGCTATTCAATAAGAACATGTTTTTCCCCATGGAGACTCATACCCCAGTTTTGCGCCAAGGAAAGTCGTCTTAGACTGATTATAAATTATTAACTAATCCATTAAGTCGCTGTCAGTATTGAACCCGTAGGTTCATCGACATCTATACCTCACTATCCTGAGCCAACGTTTTCCAATCATCCCCTGTACAATGTATCTCCTTCAAATCATGGTTAACGTTGTTCTCCCACCTCATTTTTAGCCTATCTATTGGGTGCTTTGCATCTGGTTTTTCTACATGTCCCTCTTTCATTCTCCATTCGTTCCGCATGTCCTAACCATCGCATTCCACGAGACACTTAACTGTTCTTATTACATCTGGTTTCCTATGAAGATTATGTATCTCACTATTATTGAGTCTTTTCCATGGCTAAGGACTTTTTTTTCTCAAATAACCGTAATCGTTCACATCCCTTAAAGTAAGAGCCAATATTAATATTTCTAATGTCCCACTATTATTCATGAGCAAAACAGCGGGTTAAACCAGATGGGATCGGAAAAGGAACACCGATATCTTAAAAGAATTGAAGACTACGGCAATTTTGGAATAAATTAAACAGTACCAACTAAATTGGAAACACCATCTTGAAAGAATGAGTTCAAATCGGATCCCCAAAGCTGTTTATAATTATATACCAAGAGGACGAAGATCTCTGGGCCGTCCTATGAAACGCTGGAGAGAAAATTTTCTATAGGATCGTAACTGGCCTTGGCCTAATACTTGGAAGGAAGAAGAAGAAGTCCCAGTATTATATTACGTCCTAAAATTACATGTTACTAGGAACATGTCCCTATATTTGAGTCTTTGCTCTGCATTCCCTGATGAGTCCCCGCCCGGAGACACGAATTGGGGATTATTTTTCTACGGAAAATGTTACCCCAGTGGAACCATGTCCGCGTAAGTGCCGTTTGTATTCTTACGGTCGAAGATCGTCACTCTTTCGACCAAGTCAGATTAAATATAATTATTAGAGAGAAAAACTTAAACTTGTTATTCACATATTTCACCAGTTAGCACAAATTTCTGTAATCCTTTTAGGTGTGAATGTTTTTATTGGTGGATAAGATTTACATATATGTTTTATTTTTACTTAAATTCCAGAATAATTGTAGCAGAAGTAATTTTCTCTATGTTGAATATCAAGTGCAAATTACTATGGCGCCAGTTTTCGTTTCCAAGGCAACCAGACTACAGAAGGCCTTGTTTATTTGAATACCTAATCTTTACGCATGCGCAAAAATACTTGTATTATCTGTCTTTACTCCTTTATGCGTGATAATTTAAAATTCCTGTAGGTCCTACTATGCAAAACTCAAGTTATGTCAAAATACAGTGTAATAAAAAATATGTAAACGTTTGGAAAAATATTTATCAAATGTAGAGAATGAAATCATGTGAACTTAAGTCCTCGTGTAGGATGTTTTTTACTAATCTATAACTAATCTATTGGTACTATCGAGCTAGGAGTTTATGGCTCCTCGATGCATCTATCTTAACCTAAGATAACATTTTTTCAATTATAACTCTAATTCACTGGCACTATCGAACCTGTAGGTTCATGGCCTCGCGGAAGTAAGCTCTCCATACATATATTGACCGTGGAAAGGTAGCATAATCATTAGTGTTTTAATTGGAGGCTGGAATAAATCATTCCCTGTATAAGCTATTTCCCTCAAATCATAGTTAATATTACTCTATTTGACCACCGGAAAATTTTACCCCAGTGGAACCCATGTCTCCATTTCTTGACGGTTGTGATTAAAAAAAATATTTTGTCTATTTTTATACTAAGATTTATTTTAAATAAAATAAGCCTTGAAAATTATTTAAACAGACAAAAAAACATAACACAGAAATAAGACAACAACTAAAAGTAGAGGAATTAAACACAACAATATATAAATACAGAACAAACTGGAAAGAACACTTGGCAAGGATGACTGAGAATAGAATACCAAAAGCAGCATATAACTATTCACCACGAGGAAGAAGTTTGGGAAGACCAAGGAAAAGATGGAAAGAGCAGCAATTTGGAGCCGGAACAGGCTAGTAAATAAGCCTAAACCGCGAAGAAGACGAAGAAGAAGAAGAAGTAGAAAAGAAGAAAATTATTTAAGCGAAGACGGTACGCCAAAATTTAAAAAAATTAATCAATTTTTGTTTTTTCATAATTAAATAGTCTGTTCTTTTCTAAACAATTCTGTATATTACTTTTTTTTTACTGAACGCCAATTATAAGTGTGTTAATTATTTTTTAAATTGACAGCCTTGTTTTCTCGAAAGTGAAAATTTTCGAACATTTGCCCCATTATCTCAGGAACTATTAAGAGATATTTACATGAATTTTTTACAGGCAGTAAACATAGTTGTACTAAAGCTGTGGAACTACAATCGTGATGACCTCTTGTATAGATCCTCACTTATGATTTTTTTAAAGTTATTTTTAAATAAAAAAAGAGACTTGTGGCAAAAAAATTATATAGGACATCAATATTTAGATACAAGTTCGACTGAGGTTCAGTGATCTTTACAAGCCTTAAATATGCTGTAAAAATTTCATTACAATCCATCTAGTAGTTCCTGAGAAAATGGAGGCTCTAATTATTGACTTAGGCCTTCACGGCCGGAGTTACTATGATGATCTCTAATTAGTTTTGTTTTGACATTGATGGGATAGGGCCCACTGTCTCACCTTAAATAAAAAAAAACATGATATTTAAAAATAACATATTCATTCACCCAATGGCCTAACAATTAAAAAAAAAACTGCTAGCTGTTAAATATTGAGAATGTATTATTTTTTTTAATTGGCGAGTTGGACAGCATACGGTACAAGTGAAACATAAAATACCAGGGCTCAAAATGGCATTCATGTAACCACAGTCTATCAAATGTAAAATTACGTATTTCTTCTTCTTCTTCCTTCCAAATATTAGGCCAAGGCCTGTTACGATCCTATAGAAAATTTTCCCTCCAGCGTTTCATAGGACGGCGCAGAGATCTTTGTCCTCTTGATATATGATTATAAACAGCTTTGGGAATCCGATTTGAACTCATTCTTTCAAGATGGTGTTTCCAATTTAGTTGGTACTGTTCAATTTATTCCAAAATTGCCGTAGTCTTCAATTCTTTTAAGATATCGGTGTTCCTTTTCCGATCCCATCTGGTGTAACCCGCAGTTCTGCGCATGAATCTCATTTCACAAGCCGTTATTCTGCTTTCATGTTGTCTTTTTAGTGCCCATGCTTCACTACCATAGGTCAACACTGGTCTAGCCAAAGTGTTATATAAACGTAATCTGGTGTTTTTTTGAACAAGGGATAGTTTCATAACTTGATTAATAATTCCCAAACTTTTATTATAACTAGTAATTTTTTTCAGGGATATCCTTTTCATCCCAGATAGATAATATCCAACAAACTAACTAACTAACTCACTGGCACTATCGAACCCGTAGGTTCATGGCCTCGCGGATGTAAGCTCTCCATACATCCCTATCCCGAGCCAATGTTTTCCAATGATCCCCTGTATTACCCTTTTCCCTGCATGGAAGAATATCCAAGATTTTTAAATTGATTAGATATCTCTAAAATTTTATTCTGGAGATAGATTTTACTTTGTATGGGATCCTTCCCACGAAATGCCATAATTTTAGTTTTAATTGATATTTCCATATTAAATTACGTATTGGTTATACATTTTAATATTTACATTTTTAGATAAAAGCCGAGAATATGTTTATAATGTTCGTAATACAAACAAATGACGATTATATTCTCTGGATTACTTTGTTTATATATAAAATGTATCAATGTAGGATGGCAAAAGTGTTTTATAAGAAAACTGAACCACAACACACGGACATTGATGATTCAAGATAAATTATAGAGAGTTTTATAAATAAACACACTGATTTTGTGCATAAACACAAGGAATTGCCTTTTTCAACTTTCCTCCGATGAGTAACAGATGACTAACTAAACTTGGAGACGGGGTAATTGTTGAGGTACGCCATCCAAGGCCATCTGTTTGTGAGAACGGCATTGAACACATTGCTTCCTTGTTACCGTTACCAACATACCAAGATAAAAATTACCAACATTCCAAATACATTAATTTCATGTTTTAGTCATTTGTAAAGAGAAAAGTTAGTCACATACATTCCAGTAAAAAATAATAACAATTCCCATAATTTCGGGAGAGGAAATTACTTCACAATAACTCCAGGAAATGTATCAATTCTTTTGTAAACTTTATTTCCCAAAAGGTCCTGAAAATTATTATATGCATGCCAACTGTCATGGAAATATATTAAAATTTGCAATCAAATTTGATAATTATGTATGTTAGTACATACACGTTGGGGGGGGGGCGAAAAGAAAATAACTCACTCGCATTATCGAACTCGTAGATTCATCTTCGCGTGTACATAACCTGTCCATACATCCCTATTCTGAGCTAATGTTTTCCAATCATCCCCTGTATAATCTACATCCTCATAACATGGTTAATGTTATTCTCCCCCCCTCATTCTTGATCTACCAACTGGACGTTTTTCCTCTGGTTTTCCATACATCAAGCTTCCATGCCCCTCTTTCATTCCCCATTCATGCCACATGTCCTGTGAATTGCCGTCTACGAGACTTGACTATTCTTATTATATCTGGTTTCCTATAAAGATAACGTAGCTCACTTATGTAGTCTTCTCCATTCGCCTGTATGTTCATCTCTCTTTTATCAAAAAAAAAATTCCTAAGAACTTTATTCTCAAATACTCGTAATTTTTTCTCCTCCCTTAAAGTATGAGTCCACGCTAGAAATAGATCCATCCATCCACAGTAATTCTGCCAGAGGGCAGGTCTTTCACTGCAATCATAGCATTTTTGTGCTATGCCTTGCAGCTTTACTAGGGAATTGTAGGTGTGGTAGCGTCCCGTTGCTTTCCACACCAGTGAAGGATGATTGATGATTTAATGATAAGGATGGTGATGGCCATATGATTTCGGGGACTGTTTGGGCCTTAAAGTGTTCCTGACATTTGTCTTACAGGTGAGGAAAAACCCCGATAAAAACCTCACCCAGAAAAACTGACCCGACCGTGGATCGAACCCGGGCCCGCTGCGAGACAAGGCAGCACGCTACCTCGAGACCACAGCGGTGGACTAGAAATATATATACTCGTAATATTTTCTCCTCCCTTAAAGTATGAGCCCATACTGGAAATATATAAAACTGTTATTCTCCCAGTTATTTGCCAAAACAAGAAGATCTTTATTGAAAATATACGTTGCAATTAGTATTTCGGGATCTCCGAACACCTATCCCTACGTCCCATGCTGGGTTCAAACCTAGGTTCAGAAACATTGATGTCAAGGATTGACATAGGAAAATGACAACAGTTGGAAAATGCATTACCATAAAAAGTTAGTAAATTCGTGTAGGGGGAATTTTGGTATCCTATGCAATATTACAGTTTATTGCACTCTCACTTATTAGAAATAACATTCGTCATAAGGATTGTTGCTGTAACGATTAGGACGAAAAACAAATATAGACATTGAGCGCAATATTCATTAGTGAGTCACCGGCGTTTAAACGCAACAAGAGCGTTGACGCGCATTTTCTAAAAGTTTGAACTGGTTATGAAACAGATGAATGAATAACAAATGCACATCGCGTCATGTTGCTATGTTACGATGATTTAATAAAAGGGCGGATGTATTTTTTATTCTGCTGCAATAAATAATGCGCATTGCGTTAAAATGCGTGAATCATATTGCTTTATAATCATAGCACAACACTTAATTATTACATATGTATGATATGTGCAAGGACTTCTCCTCTTTGTGAATCATAAAATTCCTGTTTATGTTAGTAATTTGTATTTTTTTTCTGAGACACTTCAGAAACTTCGATCATACGGGTGGAAATACCGACAAGCATCCATATGATGTTCAGGGATGTTGATTGAGTGTTTTGATATAAGGAACCCATGGTCTCTGGCGACTTAATTAGTGTAATGTGATTTTTTTTTTTTTGATTTACAGTGTTCTGCCCGAAGGCTGGTTCTTCACTGCAATCATAGCATTTTCTTGCTATGCTTACAGCTTTACTAGGGAATTGTAGGTGTGTTAGCTTCCCGTTGCTTTCCACACCGGTGAAGGATGATGATAATAATGATGATGATGACCCTATGATTTCGGGGACCGTTTGGGCCTTAAAGTTTTTCTGACATTTGTCTTACAGGTGAGGAAAAACCCTGATAGAAACCTCACCCAGAAAAACTGCCCCGACCGGGGATCGAACCCGGGCCCATTGCGTGACAAGGCAGCACGCTACCTTGAGAGCGGTGGATGATAAGGATGATGATGGCCACATGGTGTTCGGGGACCGTTTGGATGTGTTAATAGTTTATGATTTTTAAGTACTTATTTCAAGTTTTTTTTTTCCCCCAAGGGAAATGCCACAAGAGTTAACCTGAATGGTGCTTCTAGTCCCAAGGGTCGCGGGTCTAAACCCGGCTGGGGTCGATTGATATTTAGAATGGAAAAATCCAAGGAAAAAGTGCTCTGCGAGAGACTCTCCCATTCCATCCCTACTTTTCTATCAAATATACTTTTGGATTTATTCTCCTAATTATAGTATTTAAGCAATGCATTCCGAATCTGAAGAATTTCAGACTCGTAAAAGAACATAAGCCTAAATTAGTGCCTCTGCGCAAAATTACCAAGCCTTCCCCATCCAGTTAATACCTTATTTGCCTACTAGATGTGTCTCATTGAGACGATGTCCTGGCCACATGTCTCTCACTGATAACTCTAGGGAAATAAATGTGATTATGTTAGGTTGGTCAAGAAACTCCCGCTAGGGGAAGACTCATGTCTTCAACAGGGTCGTATGAGTTGTGTGTGTATGTATATGTATATATATATATATATATATATATATATATATATCTCCATCCATAGTAATTCTGCCCGAGGGCAGGTCTTTCACTGCAATCATAGCATTTTCATGCAATGCTTTGCAGCTTTACTAGGGAATTATAGGTGTAGTAGCTTCCCGTTGCTTTCCACAACGGTGAAGGATAGTGATGATAATGATACGGATTATGATGATGGGCGGATGATTTTCGGGGACCGTTGGGTCCTAAGCTTCCTGACATTTATCTTACAGGTGAGGAAAAACCCCAAAAAAACCTCACCCAAGAAGCTTGTCCCGACCGGGGATCGAACCAGGGCCCGCTGCGTGACAAGGCAGCACGCTACCTCGAGACCACAGCGGTGGATACATATATATAAACAGGTTTACAATGTAATAAAACATCTTCCTGAGCCCAATGTTTTTTTTAAAACTTTTATCTTCTTTCTCCATTCTTCTCTATCTTCCTATTCCAATTCTTCCAGACTATCTCCCTCATACCTCTTCTTTCATTATCCATCTATTTAAATCTTGGTCAACCTCTCTCACCTTTCCCAGGTGAAATCCATTCCAAAGCTTGTCTGGGTAATCATGTCTCTAGCATTCTACGTACATAACCACAATAATATTGAATTTTGGACTTTCATTTGTTGTCTGATGATTGTATTTATAATTTTTTTTTTTTTTTCCAATTTCGAATGTCTAGTTGAGCGTATAATGTATATACAAAAACAACGAATTCAATGAAATGGAATTACCGGTAAGTTGATGTATTTTATGTAATATAATGTTTTAGTTTGTTGTAGGTAGGGCAAGGCATTTAATGACCTATAAATTGGTAAAAAATGCAAAATAAAAACATGCATTTATGACCTAAAAATGCAAAAAAAAAAGACCAATAAAATAAACAAATGAATAAAAAGTTAAGAATTACCAATAAAAAATACTATTTATTAGATTAGGTACTCACTTGATTACTGAATTACATAAAATTTAACTTAACATCAAAATATTAAAAGAAAAGTATTTAAAACATACATTTTACAGTACCTTTTATTGCAGAAAATCCATTTCAATTACACAGTGCACTTTTACAGCAATTTTGAATTGCTGTTAACAATCAGAATAAGGGTAGAAGCTAGCATAAGCTGTAAGAAATTGAATAAAATTCCTAGAAGTGGGCAAGTTCATTATGCACATACCTTGAAAAATAGGGGTAGTAATTAGCAAAACAACTACTTAATTCCAAGAAATTGTATTGACAAGGAAAAATACTGAATTTTAATAAAAATCTCAAATCAAATACAAATAATGCCACAGCCTTCCGGAAAAGTGTAAAAAAATGCTCAAACTGACCTAAAAATTGCCAAAAAATGACCTATACCTAAAAAAGTTAAGAAAATGCAAAAAAAATACAATGCCCTAACGAATTGCTTTTATTTAATCTGTTTTTTAATGCCGTGCATTTTCATGTATGCAAGCAATGTTTCAACCTTCATAAGAAAAAGATGCAAAATCATTAATTGCCTTGCCCTAGTTGTAGGCTATAAGAAAGTTGTGGTAGGGCGGTATTCTGTAACATTGTCATGTAGGCCTACTACAATTTCCGATCATTTGTGCATCAGGTATAACAATTACATTTCGACAGTATTTCAGTTGAATGAAACTGACACGGGTCTTGTAAATTGGATTGATTCACTATTTAATCCCTAGCTTATCATAAGTAATGCCACGAGTGATTTCCAAATTATCGATAAATTCACGACTCACGAAGTGAGGAGTGAATTTATCTAGAGAATTTGGAAATCAAGAGTGGCATTTGTTAGGACTATTTAACGAATAAAATAAAGCTGTTTACTCACAAATCATTATTTAACTACAGTTATTTAAAAATATTTTTATATTTAAAGTAAACGGTGATGTTTGAAAACTAATGAGAAACGATAGGTAGCCTACGCTTCTACTGCTTCTTTTGTTTATCACTGCAACCAGATCATACTATTTATTGCCAAAGGAACGCAATATTGTAAGAATGCTCTCTAGTGGAGAAAAAATGAAACACATCAATCTGTATATTAATTCATTTTTGATGTCGTATACATTTAAGAAAGTGCAAACAGTGGTTTCTTTTTTTGGTGGTATAATCAATTGCTACAAATGTTGACATGTAAGCACTATTATATACAATCTGGTAGCCGTATTTGTTATAGGCTCAGTCACTGCAAAATAACGGTCAGACCTGTTCAGAATATTAAAAAGGAGGAGCTTTGCTTAATATATGATAATCCTAACGTTGATAATTATTTCGTGAAACACGTCTCTGATTGGTTGTAATACAGAAATCATTGAAACGTGATTGGTCATTGACTCCCATTTGGGGCATGAGTTAAATAGTCAACAAAATGTTTTATGTATTCTATGAGAACACATCTTATCACGGTCCAAAGAACATTCTACATCTCGAGCATAGCACATTCATAGTTACAGCATCAAATTAACGTTACAGTCCATTAAGGGTCTCAGCATCCTTCAGGATTTTCCTCCAGGTTGATATGTCTTCAGCCACGTTCCATCAGTCCTTTTTTTCTCTTTATTCAGCATGTTACATAACAAAAAATGTAATACTACATGCTTTAGGTTACAACATTATTTACATAAAATTATTTACAAGGAAATAACAATTCTTGTCTTTTAATTAATTTTCTATGGCCACTTGCATTTTTTTTTGTTATTTGTTATGCTCATTGAATTGGCTTTTTTTTTCTTTGTTCTAAAGTTTGTTTAATTTTATGGAATTAATGAATGAGATTAATTCTGTATACACCACTACTAGTCTTACTTTATCGAATGTCCAATTACCGATTTTCTTAATCATGTTGTTTTTAAATAACTGCGTTTCTGTTTCTAATTCTGTACATTGAAATAATAGATGATCTATAGTTTGTTCTTGATGTCCAGTTCCCTTATGTCCTACATCAGTCTATCTACTTCTGGGTCTTCCAACCTTCGTCTCTCTTTCTTGTTTAGTATTAGTATTTTTTAAAGATACTAATGTTTTCGTAAAATAAAATAAGTTAAAATATACCTTCTTAAGTAAGATCCGTCGTCCTCAACTTATAAAATATGTAATCTTTATGCCTGTAGACCTTTCAGAACATCCGTTCCATCTTTAGCAGGCATAAAGATTACATATTTTATAAGTTGAGGACGACGGATCTTACCTAAGAAGGTATATTTTAACTTATTTTATTTTATGACTCTCCACCTCAACGGTTTTAACAATGAATTTTATTAGTATTAATGTTTTCAGTTTTCAATCTCTGCACACGTCCTGCCATCTTAATCTACGTATTTTAATTGAAGTAATTATGCCAGGTGAATTATATAGTTCATAAATTTCTTTATATCCCGAACTCGTGTCCAACTCGGGGTTGGGTCGAGGGATGGGATGAGATGAAGCCTCCTATATAGAGATAAAAACTTAAAATATGTACCTTTTTGGCAGGTGCCGTCATCCTCAATTATGTTAAAATATTGTATTTAAAATTATCTGGAGGTCTTTCGTAAGTTAACTTCCATCGTCAGCAGGGTGCGTATCTGCTACTGGTTGTTGTTAGTTAAGACGTTGTAGACTCGATGTATCAACTAAAGACACATGGTTTTAGAGGGTCCAATCGTGAATCTAAACCATCGAGCGACCCAACCCAATCAGACACACGCACAAAAAAAATCATCAAAATCGGCCCAGTCGTTTAGGAGGAGTTCAGTGACAAACACACGCACAGAACAAGTGTGTGTGTATCATATATATATATATATATATATATATATTTTTTTCTCCCCACCGCTGTGGTCTCGAGGTAGCGTGCTGCCTTGTCACACAGCGGGCTCGGTTTCGATTCCCGGTCGGGACAGGCTCCTGGGTGAGGTTTTTTCCTTACCTATAAGACAAATGTCAGGAAGTTTAGGGCCCAAAAGGTCTCCAAAAATCATCCGGCCATCATCATCATCCTTCACCAGTCTGAAAAGCAACGGGAAGCTACCACACCTATAATTCTCTAGTAAAGCTACAAAGCATAGCATTAAAATGCTATGATTGCACTGAAAGGCCTATGGATATATATATGTTTTTTTAGAAGTTTTGCTCGAAAGAATTGTCCTCTAGAAAGCTGGCAAATTTTCAAAACTGGTTAACTCCCGGAAAAGAAGGCCCTGGTGAGTCAATAGAACAACAATTTCCTGCGAGAAACACCTGCGACGACCCTTGGATATGAGTCTACCCGGACAAGTAACTGAATCAGGATTTGAATCACAGTAAAGGGCAAACCATGAGTAACCCAAAGTCTGATTCATTCACTATCTACATCTAGAGTGCCCCATTATTCGTCATTTTTTATTAACATGTTTTAATGCTTAGTTAAGTAAAGGCTCCAATCTAATTCAGAATACTACTAAAAGCTTACCTTTCACATCCATAAAAATAATAATTAAAAACAAATATAGGCCTAAAATCAAACAAAACCAAGACCTATGTAATAAAGCCAAAGACAAAAAATTGAATATTTTAGTAAAGAAGCCAGATATTATTCCATAAATTCCACGTAAATCTACAGTAGCAAAATTTAGACTGCTTACAGAACATTACTATTTGGCCAAACATTTATATGAAATAGGAATCTACACGAATCCAAATTGTCCTCTATGTAACAAAGACGAATAAATGAACGAAGAACATCTACAAACCTGTGAAGTATTACCTGTTGGATCCACCATAGAGAAATATTGGAGAGCAAGAACGCTAATGGCTTCGTTGCCAAGGCCCAGCATTTGAAAACAACACAACATGCTTAGTTATTCCTTTAGATCCCATCTTGCACTCATCAGAACTAATGAATGTTGTATTTTGCCTTACAGATAATAAATTTACAAGTTATAAAATATGCCTAAAATATACACTAATTTAAACTTACATAGGCCTATAACATAAACCATATTTATTTCATCTACACATTGAGGTATAATCCACGGACGAATTGAATGAAACAGTAGGTATTTCATACGTCATGACTGTTCCTTTATTCGCAGGTAGTATGGCATTGTATCGCTTACAATTCCCTGTGCCCCCCTTCGTCCCGTGATTTCATTCTCTTGGTCTGTGGACTATAAATGGAGAGTACTACATACTAGTGAAGTATATGATCTTTATGGAAAACCAAATCTAATACGAATAGTTAAGTTTAATATGTCGCGATGGGCAGGACATGTGGCACGAATGGATAATGAAAGAAGGCCATGGAAATAGGAATAGCGGAGGGAAAGCATATAATAGGTACGCCAAGAATGAGACGAGAGGGTATTATTAGCCATGATTTAAGGGAGATGATTTATCAGTGATTAAAACAGTTCAGGATAGGAATGTTTGGACAGCTTATGTCCATGCGACCATGAACATCCGGGTTCGATTATGCAGTGAGTTATTGAATAAAATTACTAGTTATTAATTACTATCGCGCTCTCGTTTCCACGAATGAAGAAATGTTCATAAGTGATGCCACGAGTGATTTCAAATTTATCTAGAGGATTTGGAAATCAAGAGTGGCGTGTTAGGACTATTTAACGAATAAAATTAAGCTGTTTACTCAAAAGTCATTATTTATTACTGGTATTTAAAAATATTTATATATTTAATGTGTCGGCCGCGGTGGACTAGTGGTTATGCTCCTTGCCTCTGGTCCCGAGGGTCGCGGGTTCAAACCCGGACGGGGTCGATGGATTTTTTAGGAAGGAAAAATCCAAGGAGCAAGTCCTCCGGGAGGGACTTTAAGCCGTGGGTCCCGAGTCTGAAGATTTTCAGGCTCGTAAAAAATCCTTAAGCCTGAATGAAAAGGCCTCTAAGCAAAATTTACCGAATTTCCCGTCCTAGTACTACCTTGGTTTCCTAGAGGCGGAACGCTGACCACGGACCCCTCAAAATGGCATCTATACGAAAACAAATGTAACTAAATTAGAATGGTTCAATTTCTTCCTTGCAGGGGGAGAGCGCCTAAATCTCTGTAAAGGGAAAACATAGGCTTACAGTACAATAAATATATATTTAATGTAAATAACGATATTTGAAAACATATCAGAAATGTGAGGTTATGTATATTCACTGCAATTTGATCATATTTATTGCCAAATAGGATACCAGTATTGTAAGAATGCACCCTAGTGGAGAAATAATGAAACACATCACACTGTATTATAATCAACATTACATACTTTTTTGTGTGATTTTTTCTTGGATGTGATGTGTCTTCTTTATTATTTTATTTAAAATTAAGTTTTATTTCATTTTTATTTATCTGAGTTCGTGGAACTTTACCTCGCTAGTAAAATCAAGGAATCTGTTCATTATTTGCTATATTTAATGTATTTGTTGGAGAAAATAATGCTCTGAACCGTTCAGAATATTAAAAAAGAGGAGCTTTCTTTGTCACAAAAGCAGGAGCTGATAAAGAGAAATCGATAAAGAGCGAGGTGAAAGACGACTGTCATTGGGTGTAAAACAAAATTCATTCAGACGTGATTGGTCATTGACTACCATTTGGGGCATGAGTTAAATATTCAATGAAATTTCGACCATGAAAGGGACCAATATCCACCCAACATCCTAAAGAATTTGATGAAGTAAAGTGATCCTCGGACAAGATTAGCCTAAAATTAAATATTCAACTTATCCACCAAATTAATACTACCTTAATTTAGTCTAACCCCCTCCTTAGAATAATGGAATATTAAGGCTCGCATTTTTCTAGACAAGCGATACGATATGTTAGTCGTGCTTTAAGCCTTCCGTTACAGCCACCTCTACCCCTAGAACATGGTTGTGATACTCATTTCCATTAGAGGCTGAGTCGAATCTAGGGCCATAGTGCCGCCAGAATGTGTTGGTCAGTTAAAATTCAAAGTATCTTTTGGCAACGGAAATGAATTTTATACGAAGTGCAGTAAGAATTTCAAGAAGAGAGAAAAAAAATAGAAACTCAGTTAACTTACTTACTCACTGGCACTATCGAACCCGTAGATTCATGGCCGCGCAGACATAAGTTCTCCATCATCCCTATTCTGAGCTAATGCTTTCCAATCATTCCCTGTATAATCTACTTCCCTCAAATCATGTTATTCTCCCACCTCATTCTTGGTCTACCAACTGGGCGTTTTGCCTCTGGCTTTACTACAAGAAGCTTCCATGCAAGTCTTTCATTCCCCATACGTGTAACATGTCCTGCCCATCGCAGTCTACGAGACTTAACTGTTCTTATTATATCTGGCTTCCTATAAAGACCATGTAGTTCATTGTTAAGTAGTCTTCTCCATTCACCTGTCTGTTCATCTCTCTTTGGTCCAAAAATTTTCCTAAGTACAGAAACTCAGTTATAAGGGAGAAAATGAAGATTGAAGACACTATTTTAGATTATATTAAAACTCAGTAATTAAGATGGGACGGACATGTCCAGCGAATGGAAGAGGATCGGCTACCAAAATCTGTTTTGGAATGGAAACATGAGGGAGGACGAGGCAGAGGAGGACCTAAAACCCCTTGGAGTCAGGTAATATTTTTATACATGAAGGAGAAACATCTACAACAAGGATAGTGGATGGACGGACAAAATTGGCTATTAGGAATCGGACGATATAAAAGACATTAATCAAATAGAATTGAATTGAGTAGCAAAATAATATCATCATTAAATTCCATATGGTGGGATAAGCATATTTGGAAGGACACAAAAAAATATATTGGTAAAACATTGGTGGAATCTGTTGCAATGTACGGAAGTGAGGTATGGACAATCAATAAGTACTACAAGAATAGACTAATAGCTCTAGAAATGGATTATTTACGAAGAAGTGCCAGAAAGTCTAAATTAGAACGTGTCACAAATAAGGAAATTAGAAACAAAATGGAAGCAGAAGAAAGCATAATTGAAAGAATTGAGGAAAAGGAATTAAAGTGGTTAGGACATGTTTTAAGAATGGAAGATGAGCGATGGCCGAAGCAACTATATGAATGGCATCCTAACAGAAAGAAGAAAAGAGGAAGACCAAGGTTAACATGGAAGGAAAACATGAAGACAGTAATGCAAGCTAGAGGGCTAAGCATCGAAGATGCCCAAGACCGTAGGCTTTGGAGGTTTGGCACAGGAAGACGGCAGCAGCTGTAAAAACCTGAAGATAGATAGAATCAACCGATGATCTATCTACCGGTATCTAAAATTCTAACTGTTGAATAGTTAAAATCCTAACTGCATCGGGACTCTGAAACCGTGACCTTTCGTCTTGTAGTGTATTGCCATAAAGTATGCTACGGCGTGTCCCCAAATAATTTGGTAGCTATGTAAATAGCGGTTCCTTTTTGATAAAATCAGTTATAAGGCTAGGCAACCGTACATGCTGACCACTGGTTGGATGATCGTGATTGACATGTGGATGCAAGACCAGAAACTAAATAACAAGCCAAAGGCCTTTCACGCCATATGCCGCTGTTATTATTGTTATTATTATTATTATTATTATTATTATTATTATTATTGTAGCTATAATTTTTAACGTTTCTTTTTCATTCCTACAAAATATTCCATCCTCGTAATTCTATGACGCAAGTTCGTGGGTTGTAAAGTTGCATTTGACTTTACTGACCTTACATACGCAAAAGTCTTTGTTTATTTTTGTAAACAAACTCTGATCCAAATGTCAAACATTCCAGTTCAATGTTAGAAACTTTGGAGTAAACAAAAGAAAGCCTATTTTTATCTCGTTTCCATCATACTGACGATAGGCATATATTATATTTTTAAGAAATGTGTATATATATATATATATATATATATATATATAGTCCGTCCACCGCTGTGGTCTCGAGGTAGCGAGTTGTCTTGTCACGCAGCGGGCCCGAGTTCGATCCCCGGTCGGGGTAGTTTTTCTGGGTGAGGTTTTTATCGGGGTTTTTCCTCACCTGTAAGACAAATGTCAGGAAAACTTTAAGGTCCCCGAAATCATGTGGCCATCATCATCATCCTTCACCGTTGTGGAAAGCAACGGGAAGCTACCACACCTACAACTTCCTAGTAAAGTTGCAAAGCATAGCATGAAAATGCTATGATTGTAGCGAAAGACCTGCCCTCGGTTAGAATTACTATGGATGGATGGATGAATCTTCATCTAAACTTGGTACTCCAAGTTTTTCTCTGATAATAATGTTCCTTTGTTATATCGACTCAATAATAATCAGTCTTCAAAATGATGGCATCGCTATTGAAACCAGTTGACTCCTTTTAAATTTTAATTTGGTGATTTGGGTTTTTATTGACTGTGTAAATATATTACATTGTCTAAGGAAATATTTAGAGAGATTTTTTTAAAACTGTTTTTTGAGTCGTGCAGTCCTTGATATAAAAGGGGTGAACTCTGTGTGTTTAATTATATAAGACCAAAACCTGTGACTCGAACTTATCATTCCTTGATAATGCCATGAGGGGTCATGCCGAAACGTCGGAATCAGTGGCCAGAGGCCGAACTTGAATCCAAGACGCGGAAAACCCAAGAAAACTTTCTTATTCATACTTATATCCGCGAAAATCTGCAATATAACACACACATATATATATATATACCGGAATATAATATAAACTTAAATGTTGAAGTATCATTATTAAGAGTTAAGTAAAATACAAAAAAAAAATGTTATCACTGTGAACTTTTCAAACACTTTGCATAACTGGAGATAAAATATCAGAACAGGTTTATTTGCGATCTGATTAAAAAGATTTCACTTTCGTATATAACTCGCGTGCGTATGACCTTTATTGTGCGTGTAGGCATGTGCAAAGGTATTGTACGGTGCTGACATCTATCGCCAATTATCAGCAACTACTTAATATTCCGTTAACTTGGCAAACTGTATGGATTATTTAACAGCATATTCGTTACTGCTCATCATAAACGTTCGCGTTTATTTTATCAGATTTCTCCTGCTCCCTATCTCTATAGTTTAACATTTATATTTAATCATAATATTAAGAAGAAATCTGCTCCCTATCTCTATAGTTTAACATTTATATTTAATCATAATATTAAGAAGAAATCTGTATTGAAATAAATTTAATTTTATAGTAAATTTATATGACAGTTTCTTCATCGAACCACTATTTTATTATGTAACATGCAAAACGCTTTTGCCAAAAAAAAATTTAAATAGAAAAATGTTAAAAATTCTAGGAACTGTAGCATCTAAAACATGGACTTTCTAACTAACTCATCAAGCCCATAGGTTCATGGCCGCGCGGACATAAGTTCTCCATTCATCTCCATCCTGGGCTAATGTTTTACATTCATCCCCTATATAATCTACTTCCCTCAAATCACGGTTACTGTTATTCTCCCACCTCATTCTTGGTCTACCAACTGGGTGTGTTCCCTCTGGTTTTCCTATAAGATGTTTCCATGCACATCTTTCATTCACTATTCGTGCTACGTGTACTACCCATTGCAGTCTATGAGACATAACTGTTCTTATTATATCTGGCTTCTTATAAACATCACGGTTTTATTCTCAAATACTCGATATCTCCTTTTCAGTCTTTTTTTTTAGTTGCCATTTCGACATTTCTGGTGTTCTCTCCTGGCATGGCTTAATTGTAATCCACTTCTGAAATTGGGGCGCCTAGAAGGCGGAGTTACGTTACCCCGATGATATGATGGGTGATAAATGACAATGAAACGCCAGGAGAGTTCTTAATCTAAACTTAACCTAAAATCCAGACCATGGGTAACCACAGGAATGATTCACTTTAAGGAAAAATGCCTATGGTTTTGACCGGGAATCAAACCCGGGACCTGATGAACAGTAGTCAGAAACGCTGACCACTGGCCCATGAGGCTGTCAGCTTTCCAGTCTTATTAAGGTATAATTTTATTGACTTAAATCAATTTTGAATTGGACTAGTGGTTATGCTCCTTGCCTCTGGTCCCGAGGGTCGCAGGTTCAAACCCGATGGTCGGTGCATTTTTTAGAATGGAAAATTCCAAGGAGCAAGTCCTCCGAGAGGGACTTTAAGCCGTGGGTCCCGAGTCTGAAGATTTTCAGGCTCGTAAAAAATCCTTAAGCCTGAACGAAAAAGGCCTCTAAGCAAAATTACCGAATTTTCTTGTCCTAGTATTACCTTGGTTTCCTAGATGTCAGTATGAGGCGGAACGCTGACCACGGACCAATCAAAATGACATCTATACAAAAACGAGTGTAACTAAATTAGTATGGTTCAAATGCTTTCCTGTAGGGGGAGAGCGCCTAAAATCTCTGTTAAGGGAAACATGGGCTTACAAGAAGAAGAAGATAACACTTATTTTCACGTAATAAGGGTTTACTTATAGTTGGCTGATATGACGTCATAAGAGATACTGCATGAACTGGTCTCGTTCTGTTAATAGAAGACTGAGTAGGGTAACATATGACGCTCCTAAAAGTAGAATTATTATATAATTAATTTCTTAAAATATTGACTATGAATAATCAGATATTGGTCAGAGAGTATAGAAATTGAGGTAACAATGGGCGGGTAAGTGACCGTCCTCTGTGGTGCAGCCTTCACGAGGCTGAGTCATGCGCAGCTGCTTTCACCTCTTCTCAAATTCCATCAACAAAAAAAAATCTCTCCATCTTGTGGCATTAGGTGGCCGTGTACAAGAATTAGCAGCGCCCTCTGTTATTATCCAATAAAAAAAGTCATTCTTTCATTTTTAAAAGTTGGGTTGAACGTACTTTTGCCAGACCTCCAAGTAAAACAGACGGTAGCAATTTTAATTTTACGACTTCTTTTTTATATCTTTTCTAATTTTTTAACACAATGAAACATTCATAGCATTTTTCTTAACATCTTAGCACTAGCAGGATCATAGAAGAACCACAAAGTGGAGCTGCTACTTATCGTACCAACCCAAATTGCTAATGATTAGGGCTAAGATTTTTCTTCTTCTTCCTTTCCACAATTAGGTCAATGCGGCCTGTTCCAGGCTCAAGTCCATCTTTTTTTATCCATTGAATCTGTCCGGGTTTCGTATTCACACTTGAGACTTTTGAGTGATTTTTTTTACTTGGGTGGGTTACCAACCCAACCGCAAAACCCCCAACCTGGAGGACCAGAGTTTAATTTCGGAGTTGTCTTTTTCCTAGACAGACTGCCTTACAAGGCTACAGAGCTCTATCTGCCCCGTGCATCTGGTTTTATGGTGCCAGAAACTCGCCATTCAACCCTCCATCTTCAGTAAAAATAGTCCCACCACGTGAAGGTAGATGGAAGGGTTTGGTAGAGAGAAGCTATATTTTGCTCTATTTGGAGCCTTTTGTAGAGTCTGAGAGCTCATCCTCAGATCCGCCCCAGTCATTCTCTACCCTTTAGGGACCTCGCTAGTATTTTTATTACCTAAAAACTCATCGAAATATGCAAAAAAATATATATGCAGTTAGACTTATACGAATGTGTCTAAATAGCACAAAGAGTAGGGTGCGTGTAGGTAAACAGTTTTCAGATACTTTTGAAATTCACAATGGGTTGAAGCAAGGAGATGCACTATCTCCTCTATTTCATTTTGTATTCGAGCAATGCCATCAAATCTTTAGAGGATGAAGAAGGCCTACAACTCAATGGTATTAATAAGCTGTTAGTTTATGTTGATGATGTAATAATATTGGGCGATAGTGAGGAGATTCTAAAGGCCAACATGCACACACTAAGAAATTGGGACTGGAAGTAAATGTCAATAAAACTAAATATATGGTCACACATGGAAGTACATTATATAATGGAAATGGACAGCTAATGAAAAAATGAGGAAAATTTTGAGGAAGTGGCTGAATTCAAATACCTAGGAACAATAATCACAAATAGAAATGAGATGCACAAAGAAATTAAACATCTGGAAATGCGTGTTGTTATGCATTACAGAGACTCTTGACGTCACAACTCCTTTCAAAAAATGTTAAACTGAACATATATAAAACTATTATCCTACCAGTTATAATATATGGGTGCGAAACATGGACTCTTACTTTAAGGGAGGAAATGAGATTACGAGTATTTGAGAATAAAGTTCTTAGGAAAATTTTTGGACCAAAGAGAGATGAACAGACAGGTGAATGCAGAAGACTGCATAACAATGAACTACATGGTATTTATAGGAAGCCAGATTTAATGAGAACAGTAAGTCTCGTAGACTGCGATGGGCAAGTCATGTGGCACGAATGGGGAATGAAATACGTGCATGGAAACTTCTTTTAAGAAAACTAGAGGGAAAAGGCCCAGTTGGTAGACCAAGAATGAGGTGAGAGAATAACATTAACTATGAATTGAGGAAAGTAGATTATATATATATATATATATATATATATATAACATATATATTATTTTGAGGGGTACAAGCAGCTATGAATATCAGAGGGTTGGAGGGAGATCAATGGATGGACAGAGAGGAATGGCGTTTGGTTTCCGGAAGATGGCGGCAGCTGCTATGATACCGGATGATGATATATTATTTTGGAGTCCTGAGATGGTAGTGTTTATGAAATCCTCGCAACAATGTAATCTCTTAATTTAACTATTTCATTGGCATTACATATTTTTCATCATTCAATTGTTTGGGAAACAAGTGAAATCACTGAATTGACAAACAAAAAATTACCAAACGAGGGAAATGACTAATAGAGACAAAAGAAGGTCTCACTTCCCCCTCGTTTCCTGGCGATGTGTCAGGTATATTTTGATGATTGTGTTATATTTCACCCCTCTCCTCAAAATGTTGCATGCCAGCTAACAGTTACAGTTAATTGCAATTCTTGTTAACAAAACGTTGCAACTACAGATTAAATGCAACACGAGGGGATAAACTCTCATCGCATCTGGACAAATTTCGATATAGTAGTTATCGTAGACTATAAGAGAGGTTAATTAACTCTCTTTTGGTTTCAAGGTTTACGGGTGCAAACCCGGCCGTGGTCAATAAATTTGTATTTATTTATTTTATTTATTATCAGGTTTTACGATTTATTTGACATTTTCCTGTGTTCATTTCATTATTCTATAACCATTCACCATTCCTCTCAATTTGTTCAGCCCTCCCTCCAAGCCACGTTCTTCAATAATTTTATAGTTTCCCCGAAAATATATATTCGTCCTTTCCAGGATTAGGTCAATTCGACGTGTTCCGGTCTCAAGTCCATCATTTCGTTGGCCGTCCCAAAGATCTTTTTCCATGCGGTTTGTAGGTGTTGATCGAGCTCTGTAGCCTTGTAAGGCAGTCTGTCTAGGAGAAAGACAACTCCAAAATTAAACTCTGGTCCTCCAGGTTGGGGATTTTGCGATTGGGCTGGTAACCCCAAATAAAATAAATGTTACTCAGAAGTCTCAAGCGCGAATACGAAACCCGGACAGATTCAATGGATACAACTTACGCAATGAAAAGGCTAGACGAAAAGAAATCTAACTAACAAAAATTCGAAAATGAGTTTTCAGTGGATTAGTGATCTATCCGGAGAATATCACGGTATGATGGATATAAAACTATCCCTACCCTCTTCCAGACCTGTTTTATTTATTTTTAAAAGTTGGCTTTCAAGCGAATAGTGATCCATATGTAACAAAATGTCAGAAGCAGTTAAGTCATGAGTAGCAGTGCAGAAAAATAATTATTGTACATGTGCAAATTCATTCCACCACAGTTCCGTGAATTCTGTCAAAATCTTAGAGAAATTGAGTGAAAATAAGAAAGACGCAAAGAATATAACGAAATAAAATTAAATAGAAAATACATATTGAACACTGATTCAGTTAGAAAAATTTAAATGTTTATAATCTCTGAGTATTATTACAGATCAGTCATTAATATATTCATTCTATCTACAATGGCGTAAGAGCCAAATTTTGGGCTTTAGCATCTCCTTTGGTACAAAGTTATCTAGTTACGCTTTTTCCTACAGATGTAATGGATGGTATGTGGTCAACCCATTAAGGGCCAGTTTCACCAAGAGAGGTAACTGTATTACGCCAGTTTTCCCCATGTATAATGCATAGCTTAAACTGGCGTAAACAGTTACCTCTCTTGGTGAAACTGGCCCTAAGACATCTGTAGTCTCTCTGGTTTAACTTCACGAGAAATTTGTAGAAGGAGACAACTGTACTCACCTCTTGTCCCGCGCCGTAGCTGAGTGGTTAAGGCAGGAAGCCTTGGCGCAGAGCTACGGGACTTGCGCTGGTTCGAGTCTCCATGGGGAAAGAAATTTTCTCATGGTTTTTCCGCCAGTATGGGACCGGTGCCCACCCAGCATCGTGATGCATTTGGGTAGCTACAATAAGTAGCGGCTCCAGGTTGAGAAAACCAGCTATAACGGCTGGAGGACTCGACATGCTGACCACATGTCACCCCTACACTGGCTGATAATCATCTACCTCTGTGATTGACACGTGGATGCGAGGCCAGCAGCCGGATGGTAGGCTAAGGGCCTTGTAGGCCTGCCGCGCCAGGAGGAGAGAGTACTCACCTCTCTCACTCGCACCAGTGTTGTCGGTTTTTCTTCACCAAATGTTAATAGGGGAAAGGGGGGAGAGGAAAACTGACAACAGGGTGGGTTCTTTCTTTTGTATCGGACTAAAGCGCTCAACGATCTACCATTGTATCTACATCGCTCTCTCTCTCTCTCTCTCTCTCTCTCCTCTCTCTCTCTCTCTCTCTCTTTGTCAAGTTAAACCAGCTATACAATAGTAGGCCTAAACAACTAAAGTCCAGCCGCTGAGTCTCCGTATTTGACGTTTAGGTTGTACGAGTGGTAAAGGGAGAAACTCGCCCTCTACGGCCAATACGGAAATAGTTGAAGTGAGAGTGGATATGCCACAACCAATCACTGCTCTTGACGCCGCTGGTGAGGTTTGAAATTGATGCGATGTTGTCGGCTGTATTTTTACTAACCGCGTGGTACATAAAGCGGCCCTCCACTGGATATCCATATCGGCAACACTGTTGTGAAAACGTCAGGGCAGAAAACTTAGCGGCTGGACTGTAATGTATTACAAGGTAAATTTCGTTTTCAGACCTCTTTTTTATTCAGGCATAAGGTTATATTACGAGTCTGAAAATTTTCATACTCGGGTCCCATGGCTTAAACTACCTTCCGGAGGACTTGCTCATTGGGCTTTTCCATCCCAAAAAATGGGTTTGAATACTCGACCAACGGGACCAAAGAAACACAACCACTAGACCACCGCAGTCGACACCATCCACTCTATCCTATGTTAATTCTACACTTTCTGAGAAAAAAAAGTCAAAACCGTATGGTTATAACTTCACGAAATGTATTTAATGAGACACACATCTCTGAACAGCCTCTAAAAATTTGGTCATACATCCATCTAACATTGTATGAATCCAACACAGATGTAAGCGGTCTTCTATTCAACCTAATATCTCTAAAAGAGGGGTCCTTATGGAAATAATTCCCTCTTTTAAGGGTTGCTATCAAAAAGACACGGAGTCACACGTTACCCCCCATTGCACGTGATGACGTATCAGAAACACGTCATAATTGTGACATCATAGCTTAATCATCCTGCTTGTGAACAATAAATACACGTGACTCACGAGGGGGTGGGTTGTGGCGAGGGGTGTGTGTTCATCCACTGGACCGTGTGCACATGCATTATACAAATCTGTGAAGATACATTTGTGAGAGGGAGGGGGTACAGTTTATTATTAAATACACCAATCATATTAATAGAGGGAGGATAAGGGTGCATGAATACAATAACTATTAACTCATTCAGGTCACGGGTTCGAATCTATGAGGGAGGAATGAGATAAATTGAAAATTTACAGTATGACGTGGCCATTAAGTTTTATCTATTATTTATAGTTGCTTTAATGTCATCGCCAAAATCTTTAAGTTTCAATATCATAACTATTATTACTCAAGTTCCCAACTCCTTTCAAAAAACGTTAAACTGAAAACATATAAAATTATTCTACCAGTTATATTATATGGGTGCGAAACATGGAGTCTTACTTTAAGGGAGGAAAGGAGATTACGAGTTTTTGAGAATAAAGTTCATAGGAAAATTTTTGGACCAAAGAGAGATGAACAGACAGGTGAATGGAGAAGACTTCATAACAATGAACTACATGGTCTTTATAGGAAGCCAGATATAATAAGAATAGTTAAGTCTCGTAGACTGTGATGGCCAGGACATGTTGCACATATGGGGAATGAAAGACGTGCATAGAAGCTTCTTGTAGGAAAGCCAGAGGGAAATCGCCCAGTTGGTAGACCAAGAATGAGGTGGGAGAACAACATTAACTATGATTTGAGGGAAGCAGATTATACAGGGAATGATTGGAAAGCATTAGTTCAGGATAGGGACGTATGGAGAGCTTATGTCCGTGCGGTCATGAACGTACGGGTTCGATAGTGCCAGTGAGTAAGTAAGTATTACTACTCGAGTATAATTCCTTTTTATTGAAGGGCTTAACATGATAAGCCACATATAGTTCTTTCTGAGATATAAGAATATTAATGTTTTGAAAAAATTATAAATACTAATTGGGCAGTATTTTTGTTATTGTGGCCTCACTATGATGGTTTTCCAGCGGCTCGCTTTGTTTCACCGCAGCTGTTATATATAATTAAGTACAAAGATGCCGACTACCGCCACTATAATAGTTCCGCATGTTAATCATTGTCAAACATTGTCGCGCGGCACCCGCTTTTATATAAACGGACAACCATCATAGTGAGGCGATAATACATCGTGTGTCTATATGTTTCAACTCATCACTGGCGCACTTACAAAAATTATTGTATGGATATTTCAATATACACTTATTAATTATCATCAGTAATGCCGCATTTGTTAGGACTATTTAATGAATAAAATTAAGCTGTTTACTCACAAGTCATTATTTAAATATAGTTATTTTTAAAATATGTAGGCCTATATATTTAATGTAAACGGCGATGTTTGAAAACAAATGAGAAACGATTGGTACGCTTCATTTGCTTCTTTTGTTCATCACTGCAACCAGATCATATTATTTATTGCCAAAAGAACGCAATATTGTAAGAATGCACTCTAGTGGAGAAAAAATGAAACACATCAAACTGTATATTCATTCATTTCTGATGCTATGATGTAAATATGACAATTATATTTTCTGGAATGTTATTGCCTGGGAAAAAATACATTTAAGAAAGTGCAAACAGTGGTTTCTTTTTTTTTTTTTGGTAGTATAATCAATTGCTACAAATGTTTTTATATTAACTCCAGCATGCGTTATGTGTTGACATTCATGCACTATATATACAATCTGGTAGCCGTATTTATTGGCGAGTCAGTCACTGCAAAATAATGCTATGACCTATTCAGAATGTTAAAAAGGAGGTGCTTTCTTTATTATGATAAACTTTAGTTGGTAAATTCTAGGCGAAACACGACTGTGATTGGTTGTAAATAAAAAATCATTGAAATGTGATTGGTCATTGACTCCCATTTGAGGCATGAGTTAAATAGTCATTGTAATAAATGGTAGTGAAGCATGGACACTAAAAAGACAACATGAAAGCAGAATAACGGCTTGTGAAATGAGATTCATGCGCAGAACAGCGGGTTACACCAGATGGGATCGGAAAAGGAACACCGATATCTTAAAAGAATTGAAGACTACGCCAATTTTGGAATATATTAAACAGTACCAACTAAATTGGAAACACCATCTTGAAAGAATGAGTTCAAATCGGATCCCCAAAGCTGTTTATAATTATATACCAAGAGGACGAAGATCACTGGGCCGTCCTATGAAACGCTAGAGGGAAAATTTTCTACAGGATCGTAACAGGCCTTGGCCTAATACTTGGAAGGAAGAAGAAGAAGAAGAAGACATTTCTTAAATTAATATGGTTTATCATGTTACTGTCTTTTAATTAATAAATAATAGGGTATCTAATCCTAGTATATTAACTAGATTTCATAGCTTCATCATAAAATTACGTAGTGGTAAATTAGAATTAAAATTCCACTTAAAAATTTACATAATCATATATTTACTGTAGGAATAGATGTTGTTGATACCCGAGCATATTTTACATCAGCAGCACGGTTTTTCTGTGGATTATTGCTGTTGTTCTGTGGCGTTTGATGCTCGCTCTCGGCATAAATACAACTGGCGTTCTGATTGGAGTGCTAAGATATCCGGCATGTCTAGATATATCTCTAATAAAATTAAAATAAGAACAAAAAAAACTAAAGGGATCCCACTAAAGGCCTTAGGAGCCCCATACAATCCTGAAGGTAGCGAGTTCGATTCCCGGTGATAACACAATTATTTTTTAAGTATCCCAAACCTTCTGGCGGCACTTTGATTCTAATCAACTCAGCTCCTTTCGGAAATTTTAAAATAAATCGACATCAGCTCATTTCGGAAATTTTAAAATAAATCGACAATAATACATGATTTTAAAAACAGCCGTTTAACTAAAATGATTCTGCTGAATAGAATTAGTTCCGAAGGCTTAAATTAAAAAAAAATACCAAATTGGGGAATACGGCACCTTGCAGGTATAAATTTTATAAATTTATATTATAAATCTTATAACATGGTTTTACATAACGTAAGACTAGCAATAGCCGCCACTGAAACTGTTACGTAAAACATTCTAATTGTGGCGTTTAAAATTTAAAAATGATAAAGGCGCATGCGCGGAGACACACCTGGGAGGCGATGAGTCACCAGCAGCTTCGATCCGCGGCTATGATCTTCAACTCGTGGTTCGCGTTTCGAGAGTGCCAAGAGTTTATGACCATTAATTGAACAATGTCGCTGTAAATATACACAATGAAGTACAGTGGGTAGTCACAGAAAAAAAAAGAGCTTAAATTTTAACCGAAGATGATACTGACCCTGAATGAGATATTGGCACCTTCTCTATTATTGTATTCAGGGTTAGTAGATAGACTTATCTCCTGCTCCTACTGCTGATGATGGTACTAGTCCCGAAAGGTCTACAGAGAATTAACAGTTTACAAAGTTGAGGAGACGGACCTATTAGGCAACAATTTTATAAATTTATATTACCGTATTATTATTATTACTTACTTACTCACTGGCACTATCGAACCCGTAGGTTCATGGCCGCGCGGACATAAGCTCTCCACACACCCCTATCCCGAGCCAATGCTTTCCAATCATTCCCTGTATAATCTACTTCCCTCAAATCATAGTTAATGTTATTCTCCTACCTCATTCTTGGTCTACCAACTGGGCGTTTTCCTTCTGGCTTTCCTATAAGAAGCTTCCATGCAAGTCTTTCATTCCCCATACGTGTAACATGTCCTGCCCATCGCAGTCTACGAGACTTAACTATTCTTATTATATCTGGCTTCCTATAAAGATCATGTAATTCATTGTTATGTAGTCTCCATTTTTAATAATTAAACGGTTTTATTATTATTATTATTATTATTATTATTATTATTATTATTATTATTATTATTATTATTATTAACTCACTGGCTCTATCGAACTTGCAGATTAATGGCCGCGCGGACATAAGCTCTCCATACACCCTATTCCTAGCTAATATTTTCCAATCATCCCCTGTATAATCTACTTCCCTCAAATCATGCATAATGTTATTCTCCCAACTCATTCTTGGTCTACTAACTGGGCGTTTTCCTTCTGTTTTCCTACAAGAAATCTCCATGCACCTATTGCTTTCCTCAATCGTGCCACATGTCCTGCCCATCGCTGTCTACGAGACTTAATTGTTCTTATTATATCTGGCTTCCAATACATACCATGTAGCTCAATATCATGTAGTTTTCTCCATTCACCTGTCTGTTCATCTCTTTTTGACCGAAAAAGTTTTCTAAGAACTTTATTCTCAAATACTCGTAATCTTCTTTCCTCCCTTAAAGTAAGAGTCCATGTTTCGAACCCATATAATATAACTGATAGAATAACAGTTTTATGTATTTTCAGGTTAACGTTTTTTAAAAAGGAGTTGGGATGACAAGAGTCCCTGTAATGCATAATAGCACGCATTTCCAGAATTGAGCCTATGTTTAATTTCTTTGTGCATATCATTTTATTATTATTATTATTATTATTATTATTATTATTATTATTATTATTATTTTAATTTATTGTAGATGAGCGGTTTAAAGCATCATGTCTTGGTTCAAAATTACGGTACTTGCGCTGGTTCGAGTCCTGGGGGAACAAATTTTCTCATGGAATTTCGGTCAGTATGGGACCGGTATGTTTAATATCGTGAGGAGTTGTGGTAAATAAAAATAAGTAATTTCTCCAGATTGAGAAAACCAGCTGTGATAACGGGGACCCGTCATGCTGGCCATATGTCACTCCTATACTGGCTAGATGATCGTCCAACTCTGTGGATGTGAGGCAGCCGGCTGGTGCGTCAAGGGACTTCTAGACCTGTCACGCCAGGAATTTTTTCTACCAATTAATGAAGTTCCCTGTTGTTTCAATATCAATTCAAGTTTCAAGATTGCGGTGGGAAAGAGATTTCTGGTACGTGCGATTCCTAGCAAAGTTATGGAAAGTAAATATGATGGCGAAAGGTGTGTGGGTCGTCTAAGATAGCGATTCAACCATTCAACTCATAAGACGAGGTACACTCGCTTAACTCTGTTGTTATATATTTTGCAAAATTTTGTACATCCCTTGGCAGGGTAATCTTTTGTTAACATTTATCAATAGTAGAGGACTGTGTTTTGGCCTTCACCCTTATTGTGATATCAAGTACCGTTATCTTTTGCTTGCTTTGAATGTCTGAAAATAGACAATATATAATTTACGGTAACTTAAATCCGGTTGCTGGGGAAATGCATTGAGCATTTAAATCTGAAGCGAATGGGTTAAGGGATTAGGGATATTAATAGCAGACATGCAAATTGTAGTCTGTGCTGCTTTTGTTTGGTAACGATTGTTTCAAATAGTTAACGAAAAACTGGATTTTCCCAAATAAACATCAACTGATAACTGTATCAGTAATTTATCAGCACGATTTGTCATGTAATACTCTGATATATATCAGTATATTTTTTTAAGAGTCACTTCAAACTTTATCGTCACTCAGGAAACGAACTCTTAAGATTCCTTAAATTAATTTGCACCTGAAACAGGATTTTAGCCACCAGGTATCTTACGCATGACGTCAGTGGAGTACATATCTTCCCCAGTTCTATTACAGCGGGTTATGCGATATTAAATTTTTACCTTGAGTCGGGATATTTCTCGTCCTATAGCTTGGCAGTATATTTAATGCTTTATTTATTTTACCTGATGGAGTTCAGACCGTGAGGCCTTCTCTTCCACTTCACCAGGATTAAATTATACATATCCATCCATAGTAATTCAGCCCGAATGCAGGTCCTTCACTGCAATCATAGCATTTTCATGCTATGCTTGCAGCTTTACCAGGGAATTGTAGGTGTGGTAGCTTCCCGTTGCTTTCCACACCGTGAAGGATGACGATGATGATGATGATAATGATAAGGATGATGATGATAGTGATGGCCATATGATTTCGGGGACCGTTTGGACTTTAAAGTTTTCCTGACATTTGTCTTACAGGTGAGGAAAAACCCCGATAAAAACCTCACCCAGAAAAACTGCCCTGACCGGGGATCGAACCCGCGCCCGCTGCGTGACAAGGCTGCTGCCTCGAGACCACAGCGGTGGACATTATACATATAACATTATGAATTATCTACAACTTGATTAATAACACAGCTCTACAATTTTTTTTTTGTTGCCCTGGATATCTCAGCGAATTTCTATGTTTTCAAGTGTACAGTTTACGAATATATTCATGAAAGTGCTGAATGTGCTCTATTTTTTTTTTTTATTTTTTAGTATCTTATATCTTAAACAGTAAACGGCTTGTTACTAATAAAATTTATATTTTCAGTCATGATTTGATTTCTGCGCATTTTCTTCGCGTATACAAACATCATGTAATCCCCACTCTCACGCCCCTCACTCCGCACATCGGCCGTGATCTCAGTTATTTGACAAAATTAAAGTACTCACGACGTGCATGTGGATATGATAAAACGATTCGTCAAAGCATTGGACAGGAAGGGAAATGTTTCAAATACATTTGTAGAAAATTTCCTAAGCTCAGTATGTAAAAGTTTAAAGGCGGAATATTTTAAGGTCCTCAAATTTAGCAATTGATGAAAGATGCAAATTTTATCAAAGTTATTATTGTTTCGGAAAGTGAAGTATGGAAGATTTATATAATGCATGTGCACACATTCGCTAAAAGCTGTGACAGCCGATAGCCTAATCAAATGGAATAGCGGAATGAGTTTGATTGTGCTGACCTGACATACAGGCTGTTGATGTAGATATTTAGACAGAGAAGGTCTATTGAATAGCACTAAGAAACTGGGACTAGAAGTGTAAATTTCAAAAAACTAAATATATGGTCACACATAGAAATACATTATGTAATGGTAATGGACAGCTAATGACAAATGAGGGAAATTTTGAAGAAGTAAATATCAAAAAGGTCACACATAGAAATACATTATATAATGGTAATGGACAGCTAATGTCAAATAAGGGGAATTTTGAGTGGCTGAATTAAAATACATAGGAACAATAATCACAAATAGGAATGAGATGCACAAAGAAATTAAACATAGGTTTAATTCTGGAAATTCAGCTATCCTATGCATTACAGGGATTCTTGTCGTCCCAACTTATCTCAAAAAGCATTATTATCAAAATATATGCATCCATAGTAATTCTGCCCGAGGGCAGGTATTCACTGCAATCATAGCATTTTCATGCTATGCTTGCAGCTTTACTAGGGAATTGTAGGTGTGGTAGCTTCCCGTTGCTTTCTACACCGGTGAAGGATGATGATGATGATAAGTATGATGATGATGTTGGCCATATGATTTCGGGGACCGTTGGGTCTTAAAGATTTCCTGACATTTGTCTTACAGGTGAGGTAAAACCCCGATAAAAACCTCACCCAGAAAAACTGCCCCGACCGGGGATCGAACCCGGGCCCGCTGCGTGACAAGGCAGCACACTACCTCGACCACAGCGGTGGACCTCAAAAATATATATTATAATGGAGATATATAAAACTGTTATTGTTCCAGTTATATTACATGGATGCAAAACACGGACTCTTACTTTAAGGGAGGAAAAATGATCACGAGTATTTTTGAGAATAAAGTTAGACTAGACTTTACCTTGCATTCGTACTGTGTGATCCTACCACCATAGTCTACGAAGTAGCTGGTAAATGATAGTAGTTAATGAAGTGGAAGATTTTAACTGGATTCAATTAATTGAGGATAGGGATCATTGGAGGAACTTATTGAACCTCCGGATTCCATAAGTCATATGGACCGAAGTACGAGATAAAGTTTGAAAACAGGCAGCTACATTACCGATCTAACGTAATGGAAAATTTAGTCTGGGAGCAAAGCAAGGTAAACACTGATGACGGCATTAGGACTTTCTCTCTCTTTCTTTCTTTCTTTCTTGTGAGTCATCTTCAATTAGAAAGACGTACATTTGTGTAATTTGAGTTCTTACACCGTGGCCTTGCGCAACGGTGGGTGCGCATTCTCATCAAGGGGATGTTGAGAAATTCCTTAACGACCTTCTTTTGTTTTTTCTTTCCCTGCACTTCGACATGTCACAGCATTCACCACTAAAACATGTGGTACGAACTTGATGTTGATAGTTGAAAGGACTGTTTTTAGTACTTTTAACAGATTTTCTTTCATTTTTAGCGAATTCCGAGAAAAATGACTGTTGAGGTTGTAGGACCAATAAAAATATTTTTTTTTATCTTTATCGGACTTACTGGACAACAAAAATTACAATATACTGTGTGATGTGTGTATATAAATAATATTATTAAAACTGTAATCGGCCGCGGTGGACTAATTGTTATGCTCCTTGCCTCTGGACCCGAGGGTCGCGATGGATTTTTTAGGATGGAAAAATCCAAGGAGCAGGTCCTCCGGGAGGGACTTTAAACCGCGGGTCCCGAGTCTGAAGGCTCGTGAAAGATCCTTAAGCCTGAATGAAAGACCTCTAAGCAAAATTTACCGAATTTTCCCGTCCTAGTACTACCTTGGTTTCCTAGATGTCAGCATGAGGCGGAACGCTGACCACGGACCACTCAAATGACATCTATACGAAAACAAGTGTAACTAAATTAGTATGGTTCAAATTCTTCCCTGTAGGGGGAGAGCGCCTAAATCTTTGTAAAGGGAAACATGGGCTTACAAGAAGATTAAAACTGTAGCAGGCGCAATTTTTTTCGAAATCAAACTCGGCGTATAGCATTCAATTAGGAAAAGGAATATCGAGTTCGTTAATCTGTAATATTATAAGTTATTTTATAAATCACACTTTATTTATATCTGTTTATAACTCACGTAAGAAGAATGAGCAGGACAAGAATACCACGTCAAATCTTAAATTACCAGCCACCAGGCAAGAGATCTTTGGGCAGACCCTTCAAACGTTGGATTGAGACCGTAACAGACCACTAGGTCTATCACATGAAAGGAAAAAGATGTTTATAACTACTATAGTATTAAATCTATTACTGTATTTATTTTTCTAGATAGAAATGCATAGGGTACGTGGCACGAATGGGGAATGAAGGAAGGAATTGGAAACTTCTTGGAGGAAAACGTTGAGTTGGTAGACCAAGAATGAAGTGGAAAAATAATATTAACCATGATTTGAGGGAAGTAGATTATACAGGGAATGATTGGAAAACATTAACTCATGATAGAGATGTTTTTGAGAGCTTATGTCCGCGCGGCCATGAACTTAGAGGTTCGATAGTGCCAGTGAATTTGGTTGGGATGTATGGAGAGCATATATACGCGTGGCTATGAACCTCCAGGATTCGATAGTTAATTGCAGTCTATAAATGCATCTTTGAGGACCCTATATCTTACTTCACTGTTTGAGTCCCTATGGTCTTAATTCTGCCAGTTTATAAAAAACTTATAATAACAACAACAATAATCAATTGAATTGGTGTTTACTTGATGAAAATCCATAACTCATTTAATTAAATAAATAATAATATGTATATTATTATTATTATTATTATTATTATTATTATTATTATTATTATTATTATTATTATTAGAAATGAAAAGAATTTTAAGTACAGAAATGGATGTTTTAAGAAGATCAGCTGGAAAATCTAGAATGGATAGAATACGAAATAAAGAAATAAGGGAAATTATGGGTGTACAAGAGGAGCCGGACATCATAGAAAAGAAAAGATTGCAGTGGTATGGTCATGTCAAAAGAATACCAGAGCAAAGATTGCCAAAAATTGTTATGGAATGGATCCCAATGGAAAGGAGGAAGAGAGGAAGACCGAAGAAAACTTGGATAGAAGGGGTACAAGCAGCTATGAATATCAGAGGAATGGAGGAAGATCAATGGATGGATAGAGAGGAATGGCGTTTGGTTTCCAGAAGACGGCGGCAGCTGCCATGATACCGGATTATTATTATTATTATTATTATTATCGTCCACCACTGAGGTGTCGGGGTAACGTTATTTTCTCGTACCCAGCTAGTCCGATTTGTATCTATGATCAGGACAAATTTCTTGGGAGTTTTTTTTTCAAGCCTATAATCAGGAAACTTTAAGTCCCAAATGGTTTCCGAACATTATCTGCCAATTATAACCATCCATTACGGAAGAGGCTGGTGAAGTGCTTTGTGTGGAGTGTAGCATTGTATGGTGCAGAGACTTGGACATTACGACGGAATGAGCAAAAGGGACTGGAAGCTTTTGAGATGTGGATATGGAGAAGAATGGAACGTATACAATGGACAAAGTAAGAAATAAAGATGTGCTAGACAGGGTGGGTGAAAGAAGAACAATGCTGGAACTCATAAAGAAGAGGAAAAGAAATTGGATTGGCCACTGGCTAAGAAGTAACTGTCTGCTGAAGGATGCCCTGGAAGGAATGGTCAACAGAAGAAAGTTAGAGACAGAAAAAGACATCAGATGATAGACAATATTAAAATAAATGGTTTGTATGCAGATACAAAAAGGAAAGCTGAGTTAAGGAAAGAGTGGAGAATGCTGAGTTTGCAGTGAAACACCTGCTCTTGAGCAGAACACTATGAATGAATGAATATCATAGACGCCTTGTTTAGTATGAATGGTGTCTTATCTTAAATGTCTGTGTGATCTCGGAGGTGGCCCAGGAATTGAGCTGAACACTCATCCGAGGAGATCCTCCATGTCCTTGTGTAGTCAAAAAAGTAAATGTCTGATCCTGAGTTTCAAATCCTCGCCCGACTGATCGTGTCCCTGCAAGGCCCGAGTGGGATGGGGCACGTAGAAGTATCAACATTATTATTGTTTTATTAAACTGGCAGAGTTGAGGAATTTTCTTCTGCTCAACCAGTCAAAAAAAAAACAAATGTAACATAAAAATACAGGTAAATACAAATCGATTTATGCATATCAAATTGAAATTAAAATTAATCAAATTAATATTAAAACAAAATGAGAAAAACAGAAGCCATCAATTCATTAATCTGTGAGAGACCAATTACGAACTGATAGGTAACAAAGATGACATTTTGTGGAATAAATGAAAGCACTAAATGTAGATACGTCCAACGCTGTGGTCTCGAGGTAGCGTGTTGCCTTGTCACGCAGCGGGCCCGGGTTCGATACCCGGTCGGGACAGTTTTTTCTGGGTGAGGTTTTTCCTTACCTGTAAGATGTCAGGAAAACTTTAAGGCCCAAACGGTCCCCGAAATCATATGGCCATCGCAATCATCATCATTCATATTCATCTTAGATTAAGCTTAGGATTAGGGACTCTCCTGGCGCACCATTATCATCATCACCCATCATATCATCGGGGCAACGTAACCCCGCCTTCCAGGCGCCCCAATCTCAGAAGTGGGTTACAAGTACGCCAAGCCAGGAGAGAAACCAGAAATGTCGAAAGACAACCTGGGGCATTTGAAAAAAAAACTAAATGTAGATACTGCGTTATTTTTGGCCTCAATAATGATAAGTTTGGTAACCCTGTTTAAATATTTCCATTAAATGGACTGTGAGTCATTGAGGCGATATCAAGAAATTCCACTTGTTTATTTTAATACCCATTTTTTTTTGTGTCTGAGATAACAAACAGATAAACACCATTTATCATAATGGTTAGCAAAGAAAATCTCTTCTAATGAGTCATCCTCATCTTAAACAGAGTGGGCCACGCATTCTACACACATTTTTCGAATCGATTTTGTTTAAAAGAAATTTCTCGTTACAGTATAGGCCTACGTTTAGGAACCCAATTATACATTCAATGCATTAATTAGTGCAATCCCGAGCTAAGCTAACTAAATGGAAATAAAACATTGAAATATTAAAATAAGTAAAGTAAAAGCATATATGTTCCGCAAATAAGTTAAACTCTCTACCATTTTCAAAATTATAATTTTCTATTGCTAGATTTGATTGTATTCCATTACAATACATATCTGCATGCATTTTATTTTGGTTTATTAATTTTTAAGCCGATTTATGTTTTATTAATATTGATAGGTATTTCTTCTTCTTCCAAGTATTAGGCCAAGGCCTGTTACGATCCTATAGAAAATTTTCCCTCCAGCGTTTCATAGGACGGCCCAGAGATCTTCGTCTTCTTGGTATATAATTATATAAACAGCTTTGGGGATCCGATTTGAACTCATTCTTTCAAGATGGTGTTTCCAATTTAGTTGGTACTGTTTAATATATTCCAAAATTGGCGCAGTCTTCAATTCTCTTAAGATATTGGTGTTCCTTTTGCGATCCCATCTGGTGTAACCCGCTGTTCTGTGCATGAATCTCATTTCACAAGCCGTTATTCTGCTTTCATGTTGTCTTTTTAGTGTTCATGCTTCACTACCATAGGTCAACACTGGTCTAGCCAAAGTGTTATATACACGTAATCTGGTGTTTTTTTGTACAAGGGATGGTTTCATAACTTGATTAATAATTCCCAAACTTGTATTATAACTAGTAATTTTTTCAGGGTATTGATAGGTAAGTCTATGAAATTGACTCAGACGTAGTACTTGGCCTACCATCCGACTGCTGGCCTCCCCACACATGCCATTTACAGAGTACAGAGGTGACATGTGGTCAGCATGTCGAGTCCCCTAGCCTTTATACTTGGCTTTTTTAATTTGGAGCAGCTTCTTATTGTGGTTACCTAAATTCTTCACGATTATGGGTGGGCACCGGTCCCATACTGGCCAACATTTCATCAAAATTTTCTTCCTCCATGTGGACTCGAACCAGCGCGCGCATATCCCGTGGATCTGCGTCAAGGCATGATGCATTAGACAATTCGGCTACGGCTCGAGACATTTCATTCCCACATGGAAGTTATTTTTATGAATGAAGTATGCTTAATTTGCCTGAACAAACCGACAATTCCATAAGGATCTCAAATTTCAACAAATTAATAGAACTGTATACTTCACACTCCAGTTTTGCAACAAGAATTCCAGGAAATGTGTTCGTTAATTATTTCATTGAGAGAAATTCATTTGTGGAAGATGCCGGGAGTTTCCCATTGTTACAAAAAGATGTGGAAACTGAATGGCGGCCATAAACGCGTTTATCAATTATGTCATTGAGTAGAGTTTGTTTCAACGAGATGGCGGTAGTTTCCATTGTTACAGGAGGCCATGAGTGGTAGCCATAACCTAAAAATCAGACAAGTGTGTCGGTTGTCATGAATGAGGGTGGGCAAAACATACTTTTTAATGGCCATTTCACAGAAAATATTGTGAAATACAATCACGCTATGTTAACCAACGCCATTTTTATTAGAAATTATCTGACTGACTCACTTGGCTTGTTGCGTCTTCCGGAAACAACTTCATGTCATTCATTCTAGTTTTTCTGCTCATGTATCAGGGATGTACAAACTGTCTAATACAGCCCTCATTTCGTTTGAAACATTCATATATGCGCCTAATGTAGTGGTACAATAAACCATGTCTAAGATGAATTGAGTTATGACATGATCCCATATAAAATATTAATACAATTATTGTTACCATTATCAATATCAATACAACTGACGTCAACATGTGAACTTACGTACAGATCCTGGATTCCGAAGACATTTTTGAAGTGCCTGCCAAATTATAAAATAGATCGTTGGAACAGCCAAGAAAGAGATGGTTAAAATAAGTATTGTAGACCGTAAGAGAACATTCAGAAAAAAAATATATTATTATTATTATTATTAGTATTATTATTATTATTATTGATGTTATAAAATAAATTTTATTATTAAATAATTTTGGTCGAAGAAAACTACAGCATTATAGTAACTCCTAAACATATGTGTGTGTGTGTGTGTTTAGTATGTTATTGAGAATATTATTTATGTTATTTTGTTTTCATATACTAAATAATTAAGCTCCTTGCTCCATCGCATTTTGAGAATACTTGTCAAAATATTATATATTATTATTACCAGCACCTTTATTTAAAAGTTTAGAATGCAACGCAGTATACAATGGTGAAACTGTTTATATGTGGGACCAAGATAAAATACAGAGTCATTAAATATAATTGCAAATCTTAGCTTTTAAAAACAAAAATTTGTGCTAATAATAATAATAATAATAATAATAATAATAATAATAATAATAATAATAATTCTGGCAGTGAAAGCTATTTTTTTTTGTTTCAGGTACGAGAATTTTCGCTATATACTGGATGTTCCACCTGCATGATCAGCTGTAAGTGTCATTTGTTACTGTTTTATCTTTTTGGCAATTTAATGTTTTGCACATTGCTGCTATGAATGCAGGCTTCACATGTTTTTTTTCAGTTCTGTCTTCAGCTGTACATAAAAGAAATCCCAACTTTTTATTTATCCTTCTCAGTGAATGATTATTTTAATTTGGTTACAGATTTTGGTAGAAAGAAATAAGTGCCAGGGAAGTAATAATCGCAAAACGATATGAGGTAAATAATAAATATTGATGGCGATGTTGAGACAAGTTTGGTTAAATTTCGTTGTTTTCTTGCGTCAAAGTATTTGATGTGGAAAGAGTTGAAATAATAGGCAATGAATGTTTTTAGTTTTTGTAGAAGCGAAAGACGTAGATTATTTAAGTTGGCAAAACTTATTACGCTAATAGTTTAATTAGAGCAGTAAGTTATATAAATAGCGACTGGCACCATATTTACATAAATAATTCCGCCATTTAAACAGATATGTCACGTGCCGCACTGAATTCACGGCCACGCGGACACAATTCCAAGGCCTTCTTGTATCTGCGTCAGCGCTATTCATCTGTTCGTATATCATCCTTATTAACATCTTCCTTTACAGACGCAGCAAAAAACTCTCTCTTCACAATTTTAGTTTAACTTTGTGTAAAACAATTTACAACAAGCGAGTGATTGAGTATTTTATTTAATGAGGCACTTTAATAGCCAAAGGCATCAGTTTCGCAGTTGAAATCCGAGTGTCAATGAGCCGATTAATTTTTATCTCAGATGTCTCTTATTTCAGTTCAGAATTTTTAAACTAATTCGTAAATAAAACACAATTATTGCATTGTACATAATTTTATTTCATATTATGTAAATTTTCATCATATTTAATGTATTGTATAAAAAACGAATGTGGTATGTTTGTAATTTATAGAATTTAAAACAACAATAACAGATCTTTATAAAAATTTGTACATGTAAGTTTTTAGGTACGAGTGTTTCTTCTTCTTACTTTGGCTCTACTGCCCTATAAGAGCCTTGGTCTCCTTCATAACATCTGCCCATTCTTTCCTATTACTAGCTTTCTGTCTCCATCTTTTAACCTTCAGTTGCGAAGTCTTCCTCAACCTTATCTAACCATCTTAGGGAGGAATTCATGAAACCATCTTTACGCAAAGGACGACTCTTTCCCCCTCTCTATGACGTAGAGTATTCATAAAACAGGTTTTCACGAACCATCTTTACGCAAAGAACGACTCTTTGCGTAAAGATGGTTTCATGAATTCTACCCTTAAGATTCTCCGCCATGGCCGGTCCCAAGCCCGGATGAGAAAAGAGGAGGGGGAGGAGTAACAACCTCGTTAAAAAACCAGGGTTCAGTTGGCTCCGACTGATAGTACTCTGTAAGGGTCCCTAGCCAGGGTTACGGTGAAGACCTCAACGGCAGAGTCGGCGCAGAAGGAGTCCTTCATCACGGCGGATCTGGCGGAAGAGGCAACCCTATCTCTAAGGGAAATAGAGAAACGCTGCCTTGCGGTGAAGAGGGATCTTCAAAGGCTATGGGAGGAAAACCCAGACAGAAATTTTCCTGGTCCTCTAGGTTGGTGGTTTATGCTGTGGGCCAGCTCCCCACACATTAGAAAAAAAAGCAAAATGCTAAAAGACCAAATAAAAAAAAAGATTCTGTCTTCCAACCTTTCTTCTTCCTTCAGGTTTCCCTTCTAAAATCTTTCTTGCGCCTCTTTCTTGCTCCATCCGGAACACATGTCCTACCCATTCCAGTCTCTTTTTTCTAATATACCCTACCAGATCTAAATCCCTATACAATTCTTTCAATTGCTGGTTCGTTCTAATTCTCCATATATCTTGTTCCTGTACTGCTCCATACGTATCTTCCTTAATATTTTTTTCTTTCCCGTGTATTTAATATACTTATCTTTTTTCTGATAATGTACATGTTTCGCTCCAACGACGAGTGTTTAGTCGCTATTATTCTCTGAAACTATTAGGTGTAGATGATCTTGAAGAAGATTTCCGGGCTGTAGGTCGTGGTCTTGAAGTTCTCCGATGTTTCGCCAGAGACTGCGTCCGGCATCCTCAAGGGTTGTCACTCCCTCGAGACTGGTCTATGTACTAGCAAGAGAACAGTTCTTCCTGGAAGACTGCCTGCCATCCACTAAAGCTTACGAACAACAGATGCAAGAGAGAAGACAGAAGCGGGATGCCATTCCTGAATAATTCTACGGTACGCCTGCCATGATAGATAGGAGCTGGTGTGGACCAAACAAGGAACTAAGGCATCAGATAAACCGCTATGCAGTCCACGGCTTCTATCACAAAGTGTGTGTGAATGTCACCATCAAATCGAAGACAGTTGCATATTGGATAGTCGTTTCACCTACAGTATCTCCAAAAAAATTTCAAGCACTATTCTCAAATAATTATATATTTTTTCTCATCTCTTAATATTAAAGATCATGTTTCGCCTCCGTATCTATGGATATAAAAAATCTTTGCAATCGATTCACAATGAACATGGCTGCAGGCAAGTTTTGCTTAATTGAAATTTGCATTAGCGTGGTGTGGCATTAAATGCATGACGCATACTTCCGGTTTGCCGAGCGAGTGTCTTGTCTCACTGCGACATCTTTCGAAATTTAAGTTCCGATATAACCACCTCAATTGTCTTGTGGACAGGGCTACATGATGTCACGGTTTGATTCTTGATCAGACCACAGGGTTTCGTTAAAGGGAATATTAATTATTCCTGTTCGCCCCTCCATGGTATCTTTACTTTGTCATGGTGGAGTGGCTTGCTTGCTTATATGACCCCGAGAGCTATGCCGGCGGTAGAATTGCTGCTGAAATGGTTACCCATGCCGGATTGGTCGAGGGCAATAAGCCGGAAGAAAAAAGTACCTTGGTCGAAAGAATGACTGTGTATCATCGTAAAAATACAACCTTCAAGAAACGCGGACATCGAACATTTTTATTTATTTGGCAAATTCCTACCAGGGAAATGAAAAGAATTTTAAGTGCAGAAATGGATGTTTTAAGAAGATCAGCTGGAAAATCTAGAAATAAAGAAATAAGGGAAATTATGGGTGTACAAGGGGAGCCGGACATCATAGACATTATAGAAAGGAAAAGATTACAGTGGTATGGTCATGTCAAAAGAATGTCAGAGCAAAGATTTCCAAAAATTGTTATGGAATGGATCCCAATGGAAAGGAGGAAGAGAGGAAGACCGAAGAAAACTTGGATTGAAGGGGTACAAGCAGTTATGAATATCAGAGGAATGGAGGAAGATCAATGGATGGACAGAGAGGAATGGCGTTTGGTTTCCGGAAGACGGCGGCAGCTGCCATGATACCGGATGATGATGATGATGAGGGAAGAAGACAAGTGTAAAAAGTTTAGTTCCTAGTTATTCGCAGTTAAAGTTTTAAAAAATGTATATTAATTAATGATAATATAATTGTGCACAATCGTGCAAAATTAATTAATTGGCGTATTGCGCTAATGACATTGTCACTTTGGAACACAATTCCAGATGATATATTGTACACTTTAGTCCGCACAGTTTACATCTCAACTGTCTTCGATTTGATGGTGACATTCACACACATGGAAGGATTTAGATCAAGTAAACAAATATATCGCGTGTAAAATTGTAGGCTTTCGCGGCCGGTATTTTGAGTCTTGTTTAGTTGGTCTTCCGGATGAGTAACTAAACAAGAAATGCTACGAATGTTATTTTACATTATAGGGACGCTTGTCGTTCCAAGTTCTCTAAAAAAATGTTAAACCAAAAAATACAGAAAACGGCGATTTTTTCAGTTATAGCCTGCAATATGCAGCAATACCCTACAAGCCGGAATACCGAACGTTCGAGTCTCGGTAGTGTCATAATGTTGAAAATGATACAAACATTCTGAGGCAAAATGTCCCAGAGGTCGACTCTGCCTCTAATTGAAATGAGTACCAGAGTATATATATATATATATCCATCCATAGTAATTCTGCCCGAGGGCAGGTCTTTCACTGCAATCATAGCATTTTCATGCTTTGCAACTTTACTAGGGAATTGTAAGTGTGGTAGCTTCCCGTTGCTTTCCACACTGGTGAAGGATGATGATGATGATGATAATGATAAGGATGATGATGCCCATATGATTTTGGAGACTGTTTGGGCCTTAAAGTTTTCCTGACATTTGTCTTACAGGTGAGGAAAAACCCCGATAAAAACCTCACCCAGAAAAACTGCCCCGACCGGGGATTGAACCCGGGCTCGCTGCGTGACAAGGCAGCACGCTATCTCAGACCACAACGGTGGACGTATATATATATATATAAGGAGGCCCTTGGGGTAGTGGGAGGCTAAGGCTCCCACTTTTTTGGACAATCGGCACTTGATGTCAGTCCTGCGTGACGGCCGCCTTTACCTCCTTGAACAAGCGTCTGGTACTCATTTCCGTTAGAGGCTGAGTCAACTCCAGGGTCATAGTGCCGCCAGAAGGTTTGGGTCAGTTTAAAGATCCTGACCCCACCGGTACTCGAACCCTCGGCCATCCGGCTTGTAGCGCAGTGCTTTAACCACTACGCTACATGCTATAACTCGGAAGGCGGAGTGGGATCAGAATTATTAATCTCGCCCAAACTTCCTGGTTACACCATAGACTTGAGTTTGAAACAGCCCCTAATCGAAATGAGTACCAAACGCTGGTTCTGAGGGTAAAAGGTAGCTGTCACGCAGGTCTGATAAAAATATTGGATTCTTCACCTTCCACTATTCCAAGGGACCTCTAAGGCCTGGTATTGAGTTCACTATGTATGTATATGTGTTTTAATGCTTTAGCGGTCACAGTTTTTTTTTCGAAACGAAACTCAGTATATAGCTACCAATTAAAAAAATTAAAGTAATGTTTATTCATCAACAAAATCGGACCTTGAGGCATATTGTTAACCTAAAGCTAAAATTAAAAGTCGCTCTAGTGATAGAAATTTTCGATTTTTCCAATGAAACCCGATTTTCTTACGAAATCAACGACATCCGACCAATAAAAGTGGGGGTTTACTTGAAAGCTGAAATAAAAACAGCTCTTGGGGCTCCCATGTTTGTTTTCTCAAAACGAAACTCACATGTAATATTTTAATATGAAAAGTAATTTCAAGATCATTGGACAGACCCTTCAAACGTTGGATTGAGACCGTAACAGACCGCTAAGTCTGTCACATGAAAGGAAGAAGAAGAACTAATTTCAAGTTAATTAATCATAAGTAATGCCACGAGTGTTTCCAATTTATCTAGAGAATTTGGAAATCAAGAGTGGCATTTGTTAGGACTATTTAACGAATAAAATTAAGATGTTTACTCACAAATCATTGTTTAACTATAGCTATTTTAAAATATTTATATATTTAATGTAAACGGCGATGTTTGAAAACAAATAAAAAATGTGAGATTATGTCCATTCACTGCTGCTTGATCATATTATTTATTGCCAAATAAGATCGCAATATTGTAAGAGTGCACCCAAATGGAGAAATAATTAAACACATCAAACTATATATCATAATCAACATTACGGGTTATTCATTTATTTTTTTTAGTAAACAACTCAGTAAAATCAAGGAATCTTTTCATTATTTGCTATATTCAATGTATTTGTTGGAGAAAAATAATGCTTTGACCTGTTCAGAACATTAAAGAGGAGGAGCTTTCTTTATCACAAAAGCAGGAGCTGATAAAGAGAAATCGATAAAGAGCGAGGCGAAGCACGACTGTGATTGGTTGTAAATCAGAAATCATTGTAACGTGATTGGTCATTGACTCCCATTTGGGGCATGAGTTAAATAGCAAAATGTAACCATCCAGAGGGAGGTTTAACCTGAACACTAAAACTTAGTAGCAAAATTATCAACAATCTACCGTGTACAATTTTTGTTTTCTCGCAATACAATTTGAGGCTATTCTATGCCAGGAGTTTTATATTCATTTTAGTTCATTAGGTGAGCAAAATGGACAAGTCAGGATGAGAAAATAGCAAGAATAATTTTCAGTTTATTGGATAATCCGGCACACCATAATGAAAAGTTCGGTATTCTTTTTGAACAGTGACAAATGTAGATAGATTCCTGGCATAGTATCCCCAAATTTGGTATATGGCATTTAATTTTTCTTCTTCTTCTTCTTCTTCTTCTTCTTCTTCTTCTTGCAAGGATTAAACATTTTTGGTTCGTCTGGGCTCCAAGTAGCATTTGATTTTTATCGTAAGTAATGCTACGAGTGATTTCAAAATTATCGATAAATTCGCGACTCACGAAGTGAGAAGTGAATTTATCTAGAGAATTTTGAAATCAAGAGTGTCATTTGTTAGGACTATTTAACGAATAAAATTAAGCTGTTTACTCACAAATCATTATTTAACTATAGTTATTTTAAAATATTTACATATTTAATGTAAACGGCGATGTTTGAAAACAAATGAGAAACGATTGTTACGCTTCATTCGTTCATCACTGTAACCAGATCATATTATTTATTTCCAAAGGATCGCAATATTGTAAGAATGCACCCTTGTGGAGAAATTTACAACCAACGTTACAGGTAATAATTAATTTCTGATGTCCTAGACGTAAATATGTCAGTTATATTTTTCTGCAACATTATTTGCTGGGAAATAATACGTTTAAGAACAGTGTTTTCTTTGTGGTATAATTAATTGCTATAAATGTTTTTATATTATATCCCGCAAACACTTACGTGTTTACATTCGTACACAATATATATACAATCCGATAGCCATATGCAGTCACTGCAGAATAACGCTATGACCTATTCAGAATTCTAAAAAGGAAGAGCTTGATTTTAAAGTGATAAAATTAAACTGATAAAATCGAGGTGCAAAACGACCGTGATTGGTTGTAAATAAAAAATCATTGAAATGTGATTGGTCATTGACCTATAAAATAACTAACTAATTAACTCACTGGCACTATCGAACCCGTAGGTTCATGGCCGCGCGGACATAAGCTCTCCATATATCCCTATCCTGAGCCAATGTTTTCCAATCATCCCCTGTGTAATCTACTTCCCTCAAATCATAGTTAATGTTATTCTCCCACCTCATTCTTGGTCTGCCAACAGGGCGTTTTCCCTCTGGTTTTTCTACAAGAAGCTTCCATGCACGTCTTTCATTCCCCATTTGTGCCACATGTCCTGCCCATCGCAGTCTACGAGACTTAACTGTTCTCATTATATCTGGCTTCCTATAAAGACCATGTAATTCACTGTTATGCAGTCTTCTCCATTCACATGTCTGTTCATCTCTCTTTGGTCCAAGAATTTTCCAAAGAACTTTATTCTCAAATACTCGTAATCTCCTTTCCTCCCTTAAAGTAAGAGTCCATGAGTAAGATACCCATAAAGAGACCTATAAAAATAGGAATACAATTTTTTATCAAAGGAAATATATGGCTTATGTGGATACAGCATTTAATTTTTATCAAAGGAAATATATACTCTGTAAACCAGAAAAATTGGACCATAAACTCGACTTACTGAGGAATTCGTTTAGTTCACGCAGTTTCTGCGTGACGTACTTTTAAAGAAAGGTGACAATATAGACCTATACGTTCACAGGATCTACATAATATATCTCCAAACATACGATTTTTGGACCCCTTTCCCCAGACAACGACGAATTGTAATGCTGATAATGAGAAAAAGTTTGACACTTTCTTTAAATAAAAAAGATTGATTCAGTGTTGGTAAGTTTGCTGCACTGTTTACAGTTAAAGGTGACATATGACAGGATATGGCATATGTGGTGTATATATAATTAGTTCCCATGAACTTGTGATCTCGAATATTCTGGTATGCACTAGTTTCTTACTTATATTTTCCTTCAAGACAACCATAAAAAATGGTCTTCAATTAACACTGCATGGAAATAATTTAACATATTCCAGTTTATAGAAGTGTTTAATTTAATTTACCGGTTCATATTTTACAACTTGTTCATAATTAAGTAGTTTTTGACCAGTAGGCACTACTCTGGATGTCCGCAATTAAATGCCAATGTCGACCAGACTGACTTCACTTCTGGACCTATTCTGGATGTCCCGAGTTAAAATAACAAATATCGACCAATCTGACGGACGTGGAAGGAATATGGGTTAGGGGTTGTTGGGCGACACTATTTAAGGAGGAATAGTTAGGAATTATAATGTAGCATAGGTCTACCTTGCTATGGGACTTGCCCTGATACAAGGCCCCATGGGGGAAACTTTTTTCTCATGGAATTTCGGCCAGTATGTGACCGGTGCCACCCAATATCGTGAGGCATTTGGTAGCTACAATAACTAGCGACTCCAGGTTGAGAAAACCAGCTATAACGGCTGGGGGATCTGACATGCTGACCACAGGTCTCCACTACACTGGCTAGATAATCGTCTATTTCTGTTATTTACACATGTGGATGTGAGGCCAGCAGCCGGCTGGTAGGCTAAGGGCCTTCTAGGCCTGTCGCGCTTGGAGTTTTATAGGTCTACGTTGAAAAAACATTGACTCGCCCACAATTTAAAATCTAATAAAATATTTACAGTTAAAATTTATATAAAATATAAATTAGATACATTAAACTAAAAATTATACCAATAAAATAAACATGCTAGAAATTCTACACTTAGGCGATAAATTTTAATGACATTAACTGCACAGCCACTATTTAATTCGAGACCTGGTAACAACAGAGTTAATGTTTTCGAACGAGCTAAGAGTGGTGCGAAAAAGCGAGACTATTACTCCTAGAAGTACGCCTACAGTCACCCCACTAAAAAGCCACCCCTCCATTCCTTCAAGTTTCGCGTCCGAAGAGCTCTGGCACCACCACCAGTACTTTTGGTTCCATTCTTGATGTCCCGAGTTAAAATAACAATGTCGATGCATTACGGGGACTCTTGTCGCCCCAACTTCTTTCAAAACACATAAAACTGAAAATATGTAAAACTGTTATTCTACCAGTTATATTATATGGATGCCAAATATTGGACTTTTACTTTAACCCTTAAATTCGAAATGTATCCTCTTGGATACATCAGTTAGTTCAATTAATTTAATATTTTAAATAAATCAAAAGAATACGAACAAAAATAAACCACTTAAACATGTGTCTAATTATACAATATACCCAATAATAACAGTTACATAAGATTCCGTTTTCACTGCGGTCCGCCACATTCAAATATCTAACAAAATAAATTTGTGTTTTGCCAATTTAAGGGTTAAGGAAGGAAAGGAGATTACGAGTATTAACAGTTAAGACTCGTAGAACTGCGATAGGCAGGACATCTGGCACGAATGGGGAATGAAAGAGGTGCACGGAAGGTTCTTGTAGGAAAACCAGAGGGAAAACGCCCAGTTGGTAGACCAAGGATGAGGTGGGAGAATAACATTAACCATGATCCATCCATAGTAATTCTGCCCGAAAGCAGGTCCTTCACTGTAATCATAGCATTTTCATGCTATGCTTCCAGCTTTACTAGGGAATTGTAGGTGTGGTAGCTTCCCGTTGCTTTCCACACCGGTGAATGATGATGATAATGATAAGGATGATGATGTTGATCATATGATTTCGGGGACCGTTTGGGCCTTAAAGGTTTCCTGACATTTGTCTTACATGTGAGGAAAAACCCCGATAAAAACCTCACCCAGAAAAACTGCCCGGACCGGGGATCGAACCCGGGCCCGCTGCGTGACAAGGCAGCACGCTACCTCGAGACCACAGCGGTGGACATTAACCATGATATGAGGGAAAATATTTTAAGATTTGTCGTTCTCCATAATGATATATAGTCATAATATAGGCCTATGTTGCTGTTGGTATGTCTCAATTAGACGTCACGGGGCGGACAAATAAATTATTTAGTAAGTGGTTATTCAACAGTCCCGCTTATCTGCCTTGAAATAAGCTAATCGCTTTACTTCCCTTCCGAAGGAACCCAAGCTCAGAATTTTTACTCCCTCAAAAAATCGATCATTCCCGTCCGAGTTTAAACTAGGACCAAAAGCGAGCACGATAGCTGCAATAGTTCCCCAGGATCTACTCAGTAGAGCTCTGTTCCTCTCTATATTCCATTCCACGGTGTTCTGCCCTAGGACAGGTCCTTCACTGCAATCACAGCATTTTCATGCCATGCTTTGCAGTTTTACTAGGGAACTCTCTCTATATAATGAAGAGAAAACACGGTGGGTCTCATTTTAAGGTTATGACCGGGCCACATGAGCATTTCCGGAGTATAACAGATGATGTGAGCATTCTTATAAACTGACATCATACTCATACGTGTAAAGTTTCATATTTTCCTGGAGCCATGTTACAAAACTGCACACTCGTAGCCTAAACCGAATTACTCTCTTCACCTTACATAATTCTACGAATTCAAAACTCCATCTCAAACACTCCAATTACAATTGCTTTGAAAATATTTTTGTTCGATGGCAAAAATCTCTCCTCACTCGTTTAATTACATCAAGTTTAATTAACTAACTCACTGGCTCTATCTAACCGGTAGGTTAATGGCCGCGCGGACATAAGCTCTCCATAAATCCGTATCCTGAGGTAATATTGTCCAATCATCATCAATGGCTCGACAGCCCCATGTGGGCCTTGGCCGCCTTCAGAAATGTATGCCAGACCCATGTTCTGAGCTTCTTTCTTCCAGTTTTTTATTTTTAAAATCTTAATGTCATCGGCCCCGGTGGACTAGTGGTTATGCTCCTTGCCTCTGGTCCCGAGGGTCGCGGGTTCAAACCCGGTCGGGGTCGATTGATTTTTTAGGATGGAAAAATCCAAGGAGCAAGTTCTCCGGGAGGGACTTTAAACCGTGGTTCCCGAGTCTAAAGATTTTTCAGGCTCGTAAAAGATCCTTAAGCCTGAATGAAAGGCCTCTAAGCACAATTTACCGAAATTTCCCGCCCTAGTACTACCTTGGTTTCCTAGATGTCAGTATGAGGCGGAACGCTGACCACGGACAACTCAAAGGGCATCTATAAGAAAACAAGTGTAACTAAATTAGTATGGTTCAAATTCTTCCATATAGGGGGAGAGCGCCTAAATCTCTTTTAAGGGAAACATGGGCTTACAAGAAGAAGAAGAAAATCTTAATGTCTTGAATTATACTGTCCTCCCATCTTAATTTAGGTCTCCAACTTTTCTGGCCAATAGAGGTTGCTCATTATAAATTATTTTTGTAATCCTTTTGTTGTCCATACGAATGTGTCCAGCCCATGCCAATCTATTAACTTTAACAAAATTCGGAACATCTGGCTGATTGTACAGTTTATACAATTCATTATTGTATCTCTTTCTCCATGCATTATTTTCTTTCACGGCACCAAAAATGCATCTCAGTATCTTCCTTTCAAAACGCCCTAATAATTCATCAGATTTCAACATGGTCCAAGTTTCTGATGCATATGTTAACACTGGTCTAAGGAGAACTTTATACATGAGTATTTTTGTCTTTCTGGATATAAACTGAGATTTAAACATTTTTCCGAGTTCAAAAAAGCATTTGTTTGCAGTCGTCATCAGGAGATGAATTTGAGCCGAATTGTCATCTGCCAGACGTTTCTGTTAATTGTGTCCAATCATCCCCTGCATAATCTCCTGGCGCGACCCACTAATAACTGGGTATTTTCCCACTGGTTTTCTTACAAAAAAGCTTCCATGCCTCTCTTTTATTCTCCATTGGTGCCACAGTCCTGCCCATAGCAGTCTACGTGACTTAACTGTCCTTATTACAGGCTATTTGTTTTCCTATAAATATGGTGTAGTTCCCTGTAACGAAGTCTTCTCCATACTATCTCACTGGCACTGTTGAACCCGTAGGTTCATGGCCGCTCGGACATAAGCTCTCCATATATCCCTATACTGAGCTAATGTTTTTCAACCATCTCCTGTATAATCTACTTCCTCAAATCATAGTTAATGTTATTCTCTCACCTCATTCTTGGTCTACCAACTGGGCGTTTTCCCTCTGGTTTTCCTACAAGAAGCTTTCCATGCACGTCTTTCATTCCCCATTCGTGACACATATCCTGTAGGAAAAATTTTGGGCAAAAAAGAGATGAACGGACAGGTAAATGGAGAAAACTACATAATGGTGAGCTACATGGTATGTATAGGAAGCCAGGTATAATAAGAACAGTTAAGTCTCATAGACTGCGAAGGGCAGGACATGTGGCACGAATGGGTAATGAAAGAGGTGCATGGATGCTTCCTGTAGGAAAACTAGAGCGAAACGCCCAGTTGGTAGACCAAGAATGAGGTGGGAGAATAACATTCATGATTTGAGGGAAATAGATTATACAGAGGATGATTAGAAAACATTAGTTCAGGATAGACTTATATCCGCGCGGCCATGAAACTACTGGTTCGATAGTGCCAGTGAGTTAGTTAATTGAATTCCGTCACTTCTTCAATATTCCCCTTGTTTGTTGTTGGTGTCAATTTCAATTGCCATTTAATTATTCTTAATCCAACATGTAATTATTTTTATCCAGCAAAAAATGTAAGTCGGTTAAATTTAGATAATTTCCCTCGTATGATTTGATTACTTGTAATCATTGTGAATGAAATGCGTAATTTAATGCTAAATCATTGTTTGGGATCGGTCCAATGACGAACTTGGATAAACATACATCTCATAACGAATGGAAATTTTCAAACACAGTTAATGTTTTATCAAGAGTTCTGCAGATGTCACTAGTTTATGTCATGGCCAACTATATGCGACATTATGTGTTCACTTCCTAGAAATAGATGCTCAATTTTTCTTTCATTCTAACTTATAATTTTAAATCTTAGTATCATCAATATAATAATTTTCTTGCGAGGACCAAATTAGATTCATTCAAGGTCAAATAAAAAAGTAAAATATCCAACGAACTAAACCTATTATTATTATTAATGCCTTCTCTTCAATTATGAGATGCCCAAGATCATAGGCTTTGGAGGTTTGGCACGGGAAGACGGCAGCAGCTGTAAAAACCCGAAGATAGATGATTATTATTATTAAATAAGAAATACTGTCATTCGAGAAAAAAATAATATTAGATATTCAATAGTAGATAATATAAGATATAAGCAATTAAATTCTTTATAGGAAGCCAGATATAATTAAGTCTCGTAGATGCGATGGGCAGGACATGTGGCACGGGTGGGGGAATGAAAGACGTTCATGGAAGCTTCTTGTAGGAAAACCAGAAGGAAAACGCCCGTTGGTAGACCAAGAATGAGGTGGGAGAATAACATTAAATATGATTTGAGGAAGTAGACTGGGGATGATTAGAAAACATTAGCTCAGGGTAGGGATGCATGGAGAGCTTATGTCTGCGTGGGAGAATAACATTAAATATGATTTGAGGAAGTAGACTGGGGATGATTAGAAAACATTAGCTCAGGGTAGGGATGCATGGAGAGCTTATGTCTGTGTGGCCATGAACCTCCGGGTTCGATAGTGCCAGTGAGTTAGTTATAAGTAATTAAATTGGTATGGGCATGTACGACGAATGCAAGAGAGGTTACCCAGAAAAACATTGGAATGGTGTCCACCTGGAAGAAGAAGGAAAGGAAGACCTCGAAACTCGTGGATGTAAGAAATAACTGGAATGAGAACAAGAGGACTGGAGGATATGGAGTGGAAAGACAAAGACGAGTTGTGGAAGAAAATAAAACTTTAGGCACAGAAAGATGTGTAAACATTAAAAATCTGTATGTAAATAAATAAATTATAGTTATTATATTAATTATTATTACTATTATTATCAGCCACGGTGGACTAGTGGTTATGAGCCTTGCCTCTGGTAACGAGGATCGCGGGTTGATACCCGGCTGAGATCGATTGATTTTTTTAGGATGGAAAAATTCAAGGAGCATGTCCTCCGGGAGGGACTTTAAAGCCGTGGGTCCCGAATCTGAAGATTTTCAGACTCGTAAGAGATCCTTAAGCCTGAATAAAAATACCTCTAAGCAAAATTAACCGAATTTTCCCGTCCTAGTACTACCTTGGTTTCCTAGGTGTCACTATGAGGCGGAACGCTGACTCCGGGCCACTCAATGACATCTATCCGAAAACAAGCGTATATAAATTAGTATTGTTGAATATCTCCCCTGAAGGGGGAGAGCGCCTAAGTCTAGTTGAGAAAAAAGGACTTACAAGATTATTATTATTATTATTATTATTATTATTATTATTATTATTATTATTATTATTATTATTATTATATGATAATCAACGTCATCGGCCCTCGAGATATAACAAAACATCGCGTGGGAGCAGTGAACGTTCGGGAATTGAACCAGGGAAATCTCTACAAATAGCTCATTTGATGGAGCTCGCTAAAACGCCTCCGCCTGGGATCGAAGCCAAGACCGGAATAGGCAAGAGTTATATAAACACCATCTGCTGCTTTGGAGAGACAACCAATATTGTAGCATGCTTATGTTATGGGATGATTTTATTAATTTGTATTTCAAAGTATTGCTGTGAGAGACAAATGTGAGGCCACACGGTGGCGGGATGTCGTTTCCAAAGAGATTAGTCTATTGAATACAACATTGTGATAGCCTACCTTCCATTTGTCATCTATTCTCATATTTAAATGTACAAAGAATGTAACAGAAATCTACTGACAAACTTTTACAAGTTCTTGAGGAACTGTTATTGAGTGTTTTGATATAACGCGCCCATGGTTTCTACTGATATCCATTCATAGTAATTCTACCCGAGGGCAGGTCTTTCACTGCAATCATAGCATTTTCATGCTAGGCTTTGCAGCTTTACTAGGGAATTGTAGGTATGGTAGCTTCCCGTTGCTTTCCACACCGGTGAAGGATGATGATGATGATGGCCATATGATTTCGGGGACCGTTTGGGCCTTAAAGTTTTCCTGACATTTGTCTTACAGGCGAGGAAAAACCCCGATAAAAACTTCACCCAGAAAAACTGCCCCGACCATTTGTTTTACAGGTGAGGAAAAAACCTCACCCAGGAGCCTGTCCCGACCGGGAATCGAACCCGGGCCCGCTGCGTGACAAGACAGCACGCTACTTCGAGACCACAGCGGTGGACGATATGGCGTAAGCTTAACTAAATCAGGACTGGTTGAGAATCCACATGAGGGGAGGACAGGGCCCGACTTAGGCTGATGGGAGATAGTGAGATGAGCTCAGCACCACAGCCGAGTTACGGGACTTACACTGGTGAGTCCCCAAGGAATTTCGGCCAGTAAGGGACTGGTGCCCATTCATCATCATGACGAATTTTGGTATTACCCGTTTAAGGAGTAAGCGCAGTTGTTGACGGAGGGCACTGCAGTCGTGTTTATGCAGGAATAGACCACGTGACACTGCTACCTACGAGTGCAAAGGGGAATGGGACGTGGGACGCTGACAGTGTACACTGCCTTATATGACGTCACGTGTACCAACAAACAGAGCTTCCTGATTCTTCCGCCTGCAGATATACTTTGAATGAGTAATAGCTACAATAAGCAGGTTAAGAAACCAGCAGGAGCTATCACCTTGACTTGGTGGGGGGGGGCTTAGTACCCGATGAACCAGACGACCCTACAGGGGAAGATTGACTTAGGTTAATCTTGCTGGTGGGTAAGAGGCGAGGGGAACTAAGTATAGCTCACAACGAAGGAATGGCGTCTGTATCCATATTGGGCGGCCACATCTTCGTGAAGTCTTCAACGGTCAACAAGGAATAGCACAGCTAAACTTGTAGGGCTTGAAGAGCGGAAGAAGCAGCCCTCTCTTGGGGGGTGGATACCCAGAGGAGCATGTTTGGAGGCTCAGAGGAAGCAGCCCTTCCACCATCCTTGTCCTGCGAAGCGCTCGTAACGCTTCCAGGAGACATTTATCTTACTGAGAAGCTTCATGGAAATCAGCCGGATACAAGACTTGATAGAATAAGAAATGAGGATATAAGAGAAGAATTGAAAGTACAGCCTTTATTGGACAAAGTCACGAATTAAAGACAGAAATGGATTGATCACATGGATGGAATGAGTAAGGAGAGATATCCAATGTTAGCAAGAAATTATCAAGCAAGAGGAAGACGTGATGTTGGAAGACCTGGAAGACGTTGGGCTGATGCATTATGAAGTCGGAACGAGCAATTGCCTAACCCCTGGAGTGATGATGATGACGATGAGAAAACAGCTGGGGAGCCCGACATGCTGATCACGTCACTCTTATACTGAATGGATGATAGTCCATCTCTGTGATTGTGAGGCCAGCAGCCGGCTGGTATAAATGGATTTTAAAGTTGGTTAATAATGAGATGAACTAGATATCAGATTATTGTGGTAAGACCTAAGGCGACACCATGTTCTGAACACTTGATGGTTAGGTTGTAATTATTGTCATGTATTGTTAATGAACAAGTCACTTTGGCAAGTCCTTGACTTTTTTGTCGTCTTACAGTGACGTAAGCACTCACTTGTAAGCTTAGATTTGTCACTCTTATGCAACTAACTTGATTTTATATTTATGTTAGAGTTGATTGTGATATTCTGCCTCGGAAACAGACAATGGTGGGTTCGATACTGAATTCCTTGATTTTTTTGTGAGAATACGTAATATGTAGGATCCTCTCTTTCTACCTTACTTTAACCTACCCCTCTATAGGCATTTTTACAATAATGCCGCCCGAGTTTTAAGGGGACATGAACTGTCGGAGAGGCTTAGAGGCTTTTTAACAATGGATCTCACACTTTTTGACACACAAGGACTTTGAGGGCCTCCCCGAATGAGTGATCAGCTTAATGCCAGGGCTACCTCCGAGATAATACGAATATTTAAGACAAAACACACTACAGTCAGATTCAACCCAGGAAGTTACTGTGTGTTTGGAATAGGGAACTGGGTTGCCATTTTAACAGTATTTTCTTGAGAGACATCCTTAAATAAAACTGAAGATTGCAACACTGTAGGTACATAGTTGTAAGTTGTAGCCGTCCAAGCCACCCCCCCCCCTCTTAAAGAATAAAACAGTTACCACTTATCACTGAGCTCGTGCGGATCTGTACTATCCTGTGTGAAAGTGTCGAATCTCATATTTACTATAAAACTAGTTTGAATGTTTTTTAAATGTGTAGTATATAGATTTGGAAAAAAATACTGCTAACCTTGCCCCTCCCCCCTCCCTAAACAAACAAATACCGTTATTATCAGTTTGGCAACATCTACACTCTGTACGTAGGGGGACACTGGCGTAGCCCATAAGGTCTGTAGTAACTTCCTGGGTTGAATTAGAGTGTATTACTCATTAATTCGCATTAAACATGGCAAATATGAAATGGAAGATTGTGTTGGCCATATTATGTTGGGGGACCATTTGGGCATTAAAGGTTCCCGATATGTCTTACAGGTGTCTTACATGAGGCTTGTCCTGGCCGCGAATCGATTGCTGGACCGCTGCGTACGAGGTTACGATGTTAATCCTTAAACCACATCGGTGGACATATGTCTTCTCTAAAAATATAAATAAAAAATGTTGTTTTTATATATATATATATATATATATATATATATATATATATAATTTCCCCCAACGCTACTAAATTGTCTTTTTATGACATTTCTGACTTCTACCATGGCATTGGCGGAGTTTCGTTTCCAGATGATAATGATAATGAAGGGCCAGAATAGTTCTTAACCTAAACAATCTAAATTCCAGACCATGGGCAACCACATAAATAATTTTCTTTAAGGAAAAATTACTATGGTTTGACCGGGATTCGAACCAGGGACCTCATGAATTGTGGTCAGAAACGCTGACCATTAAGATGAGGCTGGTTACAAGCGCACGCTCAAGCGAGCACGCACGCGCGCGCGCACACACACACACACAGTATAATCTGTTAAACTTTGAACCTTTTATGTCGATCCAGGTGGATTAGTGGTCGTCATGCTCACTTATTTCCTAGGTTCGCGGGTTCCAACCCGACTGGTGTCGTTTGGCTTCCTTCTGAAGGGAAGCAAAGCCGCTGGTCTCATGTCATTGATTTAGCCTACCACATATAAAAGAGCCTCAGGTCTGAATTAAACGGCAAAATGTGTTTACTATTTCACGCCCAACTTTTAATTGTGACGCTAATGACCTTAATTTTAAGGAGCGTCATTAAATAATAGATACTAATAGGCAGATAAAATTCCTTATTTTGTGACAATAAAACATAAAGTAAATCAGAGCTAAATTGTATGTGGGTCAGTAGACATGATGGCACAAACAATCGTTAAATGTTAATCACCTATAAAACAGTGTTAATGCCTCTGTTAAATCACTGACGTCATTTCATTGTTTCTGATGGCGACACCAACCGTCATACGAATTCATTTGTTTATTTATAGCTCCCTTTAAGACAAATGTCAATTGAACATATAAAGTGCACTTTTTTTAAGGACCGCTACGTAACCTGTAACACTTTTTTTTATCTAGATTGTTAATACGAATTAATTAAACAAGCTTTAACATTTTACTTTTTGCAGACGACAAAGTTCTAATATCTAGTTCAGAAGATGGATCTACAGAAATCGCTCTTTCAGTTAAATAACATTACACAGAAATATAATTTCAAAATATCAATAAGTAAAACGAAAATCCTAGCTTTTAAGGGATCAGATACCGTAAGAGCTAAAATAATTCTGGAGGGAAACCCATTGAACAAGTGAACCATTTTAAATACCTGGGTTATGAAATCTCCTATTTTAAAAATGAAGATCTATTTAACAAACTTAATAAATTTAATTATATATGTGGAACAATCAAAAGGATATTCAAAAGCACAAGAAAAGAAACAAAACTAAAATTTTATAAAGTAGTGGCAGTCCCCTTACTATTGTATGGTAGTGAATTTTGGGTTTTAACTAAAAGAGAAGAGAAGATCATAGAAGCAGCTGAAATGAGATTTCTGAGAAGTGTGGCTGGTTGCAAACTTCTAGATAAGAGAAGAAGTGAAGATATTAGAAATGAGGTAAATATCTTTAAACTCTTAGATCGAATAAAAGAATCTAGAAAAAAAAATGGAAAAACATGTTCAAAGAATGGAAGATGATCGCATTCCCAAAATTATACTTACATACAAACCAAAAGGACGCAGGAATGTTGGTAGACCGAAGAAGAGATGGATCCAACTTTTGAATGAGAATCTATGAGACCGGAACAAGCCACATGGGCTTAATCCGTGATTGTTGATGGTGATGATGAGCTTTAACATCTAAGGCAGGAATCTCCAACTCACAATACCTCGGGGCAGAATAACAAACTCATTTGTTGTTTTATTGAACACTTTTATGGGTACAAGTCCCTCAGAAAAAATAGTCACATAGGGACTACGTCATACACTAAACGAATTCCTCGTCCCATATTGCTGGTTTACGGAAAATATATTTATTTTGTTAAATTGGAGAAACTCAATTCCTGATGCTAGCTTATTTAAAAGTGTCGGACTGCAGAGAAAAAAATATGCATTACCTTTATTACCTATTGTTGTTTAATTTGACGCAAATTAATATAATATCTAGACCGATTCACTTCTCCATTACTTTATAAAAATGTTAAATAAATTGAACCGATGTATAAGATACACTGGTCCCGCGCCGTAACCGAGTGGTTAAGGAAGGAAGCCTTGGCGCAGAGCTACGGGACTTGAGCTGGTTCGAGTCTCTATGGGGGAAGAAATTTTCTCATGGTATTTCGGCCAGTATGGGACTGGTGCCCACCCAGCATCGTGATGCATTTGGGTAGCTACAATAAGTAGCGGCTCCAGGTTGAGAAAACCAGCTATAAGAGGCTGGGGGACTCGATATGCTGACCACATGCTACCCCTACACTGGCTGGATGATCATCTATCTCTGTGATTGACACGTGGATGTGAGGCCAGCAGCCGGATGGTAGGCTAAGGGCCTTCTAGGCCTGTCGCGCCAAGATTTTTTTATAAGATACATTGGCAAATCAAGGTTAACTAAATTGTATGGTAACATTATGAATCAAACATGGCGGTTGCTAGAGTCCATTTTTAATTTAAGGTCTCTTATTAACCCCAACTTCTAAATGGGCGGAGTTCGTTGATTTTTGGAGAATGCCTTCCTCTGTTTATTTATTTATCATACACTGGGTTTCGTTGTGAACCATCGAAAATTGCGATCGTTAGACCAATTTTTAAATTGTTTCAAGTTCAGTCCTACACTAATGCTCCGATTTCGCTAGTTAATTAACTCGACCTTATCCATCCATCAATCCCGAGGGCAGGTCTTTCACTGCAATCATAGCATTTTCATTCTATGCTTTGCAGCTTTACTAGGGAATTACCTATAGGTGTGGTAGCTTCCCGCACCGGTGAAGGATGATGATGATGATGGCCGGATAATTTTCGAGGACCGTTGAGTCCTAAGCTTCCTGACGTTTGTCTTACAGGTGAGGATAAACCCCGAAAGAAAACCTCACCTAGGAGCCTGTCCCGACCAGGAATCGGACCCGGGCCCTCTGCGTGACAAATCTTATATATATATATATATATATATTGTCCACCGCTGTAGTCTCGAGGTAGCGTTGTCACGCAGCGGGCATGGGTTCGATTCCCGGTCGGGACAGGCTCCTGGGTGAGTTTTTTTCGGGGTTTTCCTCACCTGTAAGACAAACGTCAGGAAGCTTAGGGCCATAGGTCCCCGAAAATCATCCGGTCATCATTACCATCATCATCTTTCAACGGTGTTCAAAGCAACGGGAAGCTATCACACCTATAAATCCGTAGTAAAGCTGCAAAGCACAGCATGAAAATGCTACGATTGCAGTGAAAGACCTGCCCATGGGTAGAATTACTATGGATGGATGGATATATGTATTTTTTAAATTAATTACTGTATGCCAAGTTTGTTTTGATGAAACAAAAATTGCCGCTACTTATTAAAGCTACGGAAACTCCTCAAGGTACCGTTTCGATACTAATCAAAATTCCATGAGAAAGTTTTCCCCCTGAAGACTTGAACTAGCGCAAGTCCCGTAGCCCTATGCCTTAAACCGCTCGACTGTGGCGCGGACTATAGGGAATAATAGAAAATGTTAAATTGTTTATCAAGACGATTTTTAACAATTTTAGGTTTATTTTAGATCAGAAAAGGTGCCAAAGAAAACGCATAATTTTTAAAAACTATACGTTATAATACCAAAGAACCCGAAAACAGATATATCAATGTCCACATTATTGCAGTAAATTTAGATTTTTTTTGTTGAATAAAAACACGTGCAATTCTTGGCCCATTTCCACGTTAGTGAAAAACGTCGGCATTTGTTTGTTTTGTATCACGTGATAACTCCTTCGCAAGGCTAAATTTGGCTGGACTTTCCGCTGGAGCCAAAGTACTTCCACCTACAGACCCCTGTTGGGGGTAAGCGTGGGCTAACATTGTCAATTATCACATTCTTAGACATATTTCTTTAATAAATGACACATTGGTTTTAATGTCTTAATATTATAATCCATCTGAATAATTTAAAGGTTTTAGATTTAAATAAATAGAGATTATAATCTCGCCAAAGGATACTAGAGGCATTTGTTTTTAAGTTAGAAGTGAGACGCACTTTCCGGACGCCATTGCATTTAAGAATAAAAAAATGAATACAACCCACTGAAAGAAAATACGCAATTCGTTTCTAAGAAAAACAAATGCTAAATAATTAATGGTAGAGGTTCAAATAATAAAAACAGTTTATATTTGATCAAGAATAAAAACAAATACAGATGAATTCCAATGAATAAATTAGAGGAAAACAATTTAAATTACTTTAAGCATAAATTACACAAGCAGAAAGTAACTTAAAATTACTTGTTAGTTACTTTCTGCTTGTTTTAATGCCACCCACAGCACTTTACCGTGCTTCGGATTCCACGTTACGTGAAGAGATGACGTTAATTTGATACATTTTAATTTATGCACCACTTCGGTAGACCACTTTACATAATGTGACTTGACTTATGTACAAATAAGAGTGTTGAATGAGTGTATGTTCAAGTGTATATGCAACACATTTATGTTCAAAATGTAAATTATATGTATAGTTTGTCAGAATTAAGGAAGTGATTGACAGCATATATATGTATTTGGTTGCTGAACAATGACGTGTTTGTTCTCTGATCCAAGAGATTTATGATTGTTGACATCATCATTGCGTCAAATCTTATAGTGAGAAATAATTTTGCTCATTAAAAAACAAATGACAGTAAGATTTAGAGATTTTAATCACTACCAGTACTTAAATTTATATCGCATTTAAAACAACAAATATATCATTCCAAAACAAAATATATCCATTAATTTAATAATTTATTTTAATAGTTAACACAGAATTTTTGTGCGTTTTAATGTTTAGTCCTATAATGATTATATTTTTATGTATACTAGAATTTGTATTAGATTGTTATATTGTTGTACATCTGTTGCGATCTGGTTTTTTGATTTGTAACCAATTACACTGGTCGACAAGGTTTTCTTCACAAGAAATATGATGAGTGAATTTAGTGCATTTTTCCATATTGAATTCAGATATGTAGTTAGAATTTTTCCATCAGGCACAGTTTTTGTGACTACTTTTTTAAAAAATTGATTTTAGCATTCTTTTCTTCCGGACTTCTTTCCGGAAAATCTCGGGCTGTCTCTGATGAGCACGGTGAGCGTTTTCATCAGCAAATTTCCACAATGGAAAGAGGTACCAAGGCAGGAGGAGTTCTAATATGCTGGCTGACTATTGTTGGGCCAAGAAGAGAGATGTTCCAGATGAAAAATATTCCCAAAAATCATTATCTACCACTTTCTAGGTAAGTCAGAATGAGTTAGATGGATTTTATTAAAAATTATAAAAAATGTAAATGAATACACAGAAAACTCTTGCCTGATAGGAAAAAAACTGAAATATTTAAATTCCAGCTGAAAAATACTTCTAAAATCTCAAATTTTTATTCTTGTGAAAGAAAAAAAGTACATTTTTCGTCGACCAGTGTTATTGTAATATATATAAAGGTTTTATTATTTTGTTGAATGTCATCTAGGGATGGAAAAATAATATTCATGTTGTAATAGAATTGAATAGCATCCTGTCTGTTAAGAAAAAATAAAAATAAAAAATGATAATTTTATTCAATTCAGCACATTTATAGCACAGAATATCCATAAAATATGGGCGTAACAAAATTAAACCCAACAATAATAAGTAGAAAGAATGTGTATATTATGATTAAAATAAACCTCTACGCAAATTAAAGATAAGTTAAATTAATTATTCAATTAATTATTTCAATAAAAGAGTAATTATAAATTAATGAAAAAAATATTTCAAAATTATATCTAGTATTTATTTAAACAAACGGACTTAGTTTATGTTCAATTTCATTGTATAATATATATATATATATATATATATATATATATATACACACACACACACACACAAAGGTTACTTAAGCACTCCTATTATCATTCACCAAAAAAACTTGAGATTTTTATATAAAATTTGTGCTTATAAAAGTAAACAAAAATGTTTAGTAAAAACTGGTCTTTATATTAAAAATTATATTTGTCACCTTGGAGAAGCTCAGGAAGTTATCATTAAATCATTAAAATCTCTTATTGTCAAACTGTTGTAAATGGTTAAACAATATTTGTAGGTTTAGTTTTCCTGTAAAAATAGTCGCAGTCAGTTTCATTTGCTAATTCAGAGTTTAAATTAAAGATCATTATTTGTGGAATAATATATAATTAATTATTTTGTTGAATTCTGTCCATTCAACAGTTGAAGATCCCAGTAAATATCTTAGTTAAATGTAATGTTTTCGAATGTCATTTGGTAAATTAAGAAGGAAAAATAAACAACTGCGTGTGGTATTCACCTAACAGGAAGACTGGAAAAGGTAATATTTTTTTAATGTCATTGGTTAAAATAAGAATAAAAATTAGAATGGTACTCACCCAACAGGAAGGCAGGATCTCTGTTGTCCTCAACTAAAGTGGTAAGCACCAGAAACAGCGGATGTGACGTAGGAAGACGATCAAACTCCGTGGTACAGTCATCATACACGACAACCTCCTTAAAGGTCCTTTTCTTCAGCAAATCTTTGCCCTCTCTCGTAGTTGCCAAATCAGCCAGAGTTGCTTTGCCTTGCTGCAGCCTTTTCCTATTGAACCTATCAGAACAGTTGACATTGATAGATCCTCTGATATGGTTAACATTGTAGGCAATGAAAGGTCTACAGTCTACCACTAAGAAATTCCTACTGGTAGATCTTTGTAACTTGCGTACTAAAGAGTCAGGATCCAAAGATTTGACCTTTTTGATGACCAGGGATCTTTGTAAAGTGGCGCTGTCGGAACATGGCGATGCTGGAAGGCTTACAGACTCCAGTTTACAGCGTTTAGGTGGCGCTGAAGTCGACTGTAGATCAGGAGGCCCTGGTTCACTGAGGCTTCTATTCAGAGCAAGCTTTAGACCCTCTCTAGGACGGCCCGATGTACCCAGTTCGCAACACACGGACATTGCTGTGACGTCACGGGCTATATCGGGACCTGCAACAACGCCACATAACAACGACCTACTTTATCGACTCATACTGATATTAATAAGTACATATATTATGCACTGTGAAATGTACTAAAGTTAATAAATGAGAATAATAAAAATGTACTAACAAATTGAAAATAAAAAATCAAACATTAAATAAATGCACTTTTGTGCCCTTAGATTTATGACCAATGAGTTCTTCATTCGCTATCCTGAGTTAGCATTTTCCAATAATTTCCTGAATACTTCACCTCTCTCAAATCGTGGTTAATCTCTTTCTCCCATCCCATTCTTGGCCTACCCCATGAGCGCTTTTTCAAACAAGAAGTAAGTTTCCATGCCCCTCTCTCTATCCCCATTCATGTTACATTCCCTGCCCATCGCAGTCTACGGGACTTAATTGTTCTTATTTCATCTGGTTTCCCATATATATCATGTACCTCATTATTATGCAATTTTCTATACTGCAAATGATATTACGAGTTTTTGAGAATAAAGTTCTTAGGAAAATTTTTGGACCAAAGAGAGATGGACAGGTGAATGGAGAAGACTACTAACAATGAACTACACGGTCTTTATAGGAAGCCAGATATATTAAGAACAGTTAAGTCTCGTAGGCTGCGATGGGAAGGACATGTTGCGCGTATGGGGAATGAAAGACGTGCATGGAAGCTTCTTGTAGGAAAGCCAGAGGGAAAACGCCCAGTTGGTAAACCAAGAATGAGGTGGGAGAACAACATTCTATGATTTGAGGGAAGTAGATTATACAGGGAATGATTGGAAAGCATTAGCTCAGGATAGGGAGAGCTTATGTCCGCGCGGCCATGAACCTACGGGTTCGATAGTGCCAGTGAGTAAGTTCTTTCTTCTTTCTTTTTTTTTTTCCAGATATTTTCCTAAGCACTTTATTCTCAAATAATCGCAATCAAAGCCCTTTTCTTGAAGTAAAACTCCGTGTTTCACATTCCATATAACTGGAAGAAATAGTAACTAAATATGTATTCTTTATATACTAACGGAATGGAACCATACGTATGTGACGTTAGAAACAGTGGGGGAAAAAAGTCTGTTATTATACTTACTTTCTAACACCTTAAAATTAATGTTAATTATTGAATTAAAAAAATCTAATCTGTTTTTCTGTAGGTACATATGCCCGATTCCTCGCGGACCTTACAAGTTCACAACCTGTCAGGAGAGAATTTTTAACAGAATCGTATAGGATCCACGTATTCTTTTGACTACACAAGGGTCTTCCAGGATAAGTGATCAGCTCAATGACAGACAACACCAGGATTTAAGGCATAACATCCACTCAAATACAGCGCGCATATGATATGGGTGATAATGGCGGGGTACAGAGACTATTTACGCCTTAAAATGTTCTAACATTTGTCTTACAGTTAAAAAGAAAAGCGCACGAAACTTATACAATCGGGGGTCAATTACCAGCCTGCTGCATCCGAGATAAAGTTACCCCGAGACCATAAAGGCTGGGCTAATTATTTTCTTCACAAATTGAAATGTGAAAGCGAGCATGATGAATAATTGAGAGATAGAGAGAGGGAGAGATGCTCAAAGAACAATCGCATTCCAGGCACACCTGTTATTCATATCACGGCCTTCATTACCATAATTCCTTGCGTTTCCTAATAAATAGCGACCTTCGTTATAACTAACATTTTAAACAAATGACATTACAAAAACTTTATATTTTCCCAGTGTCATTTGTTTCTTATCAATCTGCTTACTAGCAGCCTACGTAACACACCATTTTATCCACTTCACTGTCATAATACGTATTATCATAAGCATTTGTTAGGACTATTTAACGAATAAAATTAAGCTCTTCACTAAAAAATAATTATTTGAATATAGTTACCGGTGTTTAAAACAAATTAGAAATGTGAGGTTATGTATATTCACTGCAACTCGATCATATTATTTATTGCCAAATAGGATCGCAACATTGTAAGAATGCACTCTAGTGGAGAAATAATGAAACACATCAAACTATTATAATCAACATTATAGGTTAATCATTTATATTTTGAATAAACAACTCAGTAAAATCACTGAATCTATTCATTATTTGCTATATTCAATGTATTTGTTGGAGAAAAATAATGGTCTAACCTGTTCAGAATATTAAAAAAGGAGGAGCTTTCTTTATCACAAAAGCAGGAGCTGATAAAGAGAAATCGATAAAGAGCGAGGTGAAACACGACTGTCATTGGTGTAAAACAGAATTCATTGAAACGTGATTGGATTGACTACCATTTGGGACATAAGTTAAATAGTCACAAAAAAGTATTACAGTTGCTTTCTTTGAAAATATAGACCTAACTATAGTGAACTGTAAAGTGTCATCGTGTTTCATGAAATTATTTGGTAAAAAGCGAGGGCGGCACTAAGACAAAATTTTATTCTTCTTTTTGTTCTTCTCCTTACAAGGATTGAACCTTATTGGTTTGTTCCGGCTCCAAGTGTCATAGCTGCTGTATACATCTCTTTCATGGGCGTCCCCGATCTCTTCTTCCTCTTCTTGGTTGATAGTTCAGACTTTTCCAAGGTAATCTGTTGGTATCCTTTCTGCAGACATGTTCGTACCATCTTCTTCTATGCTCTTTCCATTTTATCTGTCAGACTGAGTATTTGGGTAGTTCTTTACGAATATGTTCACATCGTTTTTATCCGTCAAAGTATTTGCTGTCACAAGTCGTAAATATTTCATTTCTGCTGCTTCTATTCTTTTAATTGACTGTTTATTCAGAGTCCATATTTCTGAGCCATGCAATGTTGCAGGTACAGCCAATACTTCATAAAATTTTAAATGTATTTATTTTTTTACTTTCTTTCCCAGTGTTCTTTTAAGTGTGCCACATAAATATTGAAATATTTGTTATTTATTATATATGTTTTTTTTTTCTCTATTACAGACTAAAGATACACCTAGTTAATTTTACTTGTTTAGCGTTTTGCCATTTAGTAGTATTTTTGTTTCTTTCCTTTTCTTTGCCCCACTGGGCCATTACTTTAGTTTTTGTTGACTATTTAACTCATGCCCTAAATGGGAGTCAATGACCAATCACATTTCAATGATTTTTTATTTATAATCAATCACAGTCGTGTTTCGCCTAGAATTTACCAACTAAAGTTTATCATAATAAAGAAAGCACCTCCTTTTTAACATTATGAATAGGTCATAGCATTATTTTGCAGTGACTTACTCTGTATGAAATACGGCTACCCGATTATATGTATAGTGCATGAATGTCAACACATAGCGCATGCGGGAGTTAATGTAAAACATTTGATTATACCACCAAAAAAAGAAACCACTGTTTGCACTTTCTTTAATGTATTTTTCCCAGATAATAACATTCCAAAAAAATATAATTGTCATATTTACATCATAGGACATCTGAAAGGAATTAATATACAGTTTGATGTGTTTCATTTTTTCTCCACTAGAGTACATTCTTGCAATATTGCGTTTCTCTGGCAATAAATGATAATGAACTGGTCGCAGTGACGAACAAAAGAAGCAAATGAAGCGTACCAATCGTTTCTCAATTGTTTTCAAACATCGCCGTTTACATTAAATATATAAATATTTTAAAATAACTATATTTAAATAATGATTTGTGAGTAAACAGCTTAATTTTATTCGTTAAATAGTCCTAAAAATGCCACTCTTGATTCCCAAATTCTCTAGATAAATTCACTCCTCACTTCGTGAGTCGTGAATTTATCGATAATTTGGAAATCACTTGCGGTATTACTTATGAAAATGTTAATGTTATACATATTATATATACTTTTTTCTACAATATAAAATAGAACAATGTACCCTAGTAGTAAAAGAGTCAGCAATCAACCTGGCATGCAGATCCGTCAAATTAAAACTAAAGATACAGCAAAAGTGATGAAAAATACCCAAATTGTCCCCGACATGCGTTTCGTCCTTTAACAGGATATCATTAGGGTGCACACATCAAAAGTAAAAAACACCGTACAAAATGTACGAATCGCTATCAGCTGTAACACATGCCTTTTGAGAATACGTACTGCGGAGAGATTTGCAATTTGAACCTCGTGCACAATATAGCAAATAAAATTGTATACCACCACTTCTCCTTGCCCCGATATTGAAAATTTTACAATTAAATCAATTTCAGAATTAAGAATAATTTCAATCAGCCGGATATCAACCCACATAGCTAGGCAGGAAGCAGGAATGATATCAGTTGAGGCAGCATGGCGGACGGTTAAGTTTTGTATTTTAAGTACTGGCATTTTATTCAGGAAATGCATGCTATTCATTACAGGTACTCTTGTCCCAAATCCATTCAAAAACACGTTAAACTAAAAATATATAAAATTGTTATTCTACTAGTTATATTATATGGATGCGAAACATGGACTCTTACTTTATGGGAGGAAAGAAGATTACATGATTTGAGAATAAAGTTTTTACGAAAATTTTTGGATGAAAAAGTGATGAATAGACAAGTGAATGGAGAAAATCGCATAATAGTGAGTTACATGGTACGTATAGGAAGCCAGATATAGTAAGAACAGTTAAGTCTCGTAGACTTTGATGAGCAGGGCATGTGGCACGAATGGGGAATGAGATAGGTGCATGGAAACTTCTTGTAGGAAAACCAGAGGGAAAATGCCCAGTTGGCAGACCAATAAAGAGGTGGGAGTATAACATTATCAATGATTTGAGGAATGTAGATTATACAAGAAATGATTGAAAAACATTAGCTCATAATAGGGATATATGGAGAGCTTATGCCGCGCGGCCTACGGGTTCGATAGAGCCAGTGAGTTAGTGCTGGCATTTTTTCTTCAGAACACCATGTATATATATAAGATATACTGTAGGTAATATGAATGTTACAAATTTAATAATTCAATAAAATGTATAATGCATGTCGATGAATCATGATACTGTCCATTCAATCACGTCGTGACAAACAATAGTTGTAAAATAGCATTAGTCATAAGGACACAAGGACGCGCTGCCTTATCTTTTAAGTGTTAGAAAAAAATATTAAGTACGTTAAATTTGGATACTAATATTCTCTTCTTCCCTCTGCTAACAAAAATCAGAACTTCGCCAAAGCTATTTAAAAATAAAAGAATTTGAATAAAAGATTAGATTTACAAAACAAATTAAAGATAACGATGATTATTAATAAAATGATAGTCAACCTTGATAAGAGACCACTTATAGGATCTGCGTCCTGATTAATTCTTATTTGAACAATTTTCATATATAAATATTTTTTCTAATGCCACCATGTCTCTTATGACATTTCTGGCTTTCTCCCCTGGCTTTGGCAGAATTGTAATCCATTTCTTAGGATGGGGCACCCTTGAAGACGGAATTACGTTACCCCGATGATATGATGGGTGATAAATGATAATGAAGCGCCAGGAGAGTCCTTAACCTAAACTTAACCTAAATTACAGACCATGGGCAACCACAGGAATAATTCCCTTTAAGAAAAAATGTCTATGGTTTGATCGGAAATCGAACCCGGGACCTCATGAACAGTAGTCAGAAACGCTCACCACTAGTCTATTAGGCTGGTATATAATTTTCATGAATGTAAAATGTTTCAATTTTCTATTTATTTATTTAGTATTGTATTAATTATTATCCTTTGCATAAAATATAATTTTTAAGAGAATTTTTGTAAATATTTAATGCAGAACTACATTTACTATCCTTTGCATAAAGAATTTTTTTTTTCACCGCTGTGATCTCGAGGTAGCGTTGCTGCCTTGTTACGCAGCGACTCCCGGTGGGACAGGCTCCTGTGTGAGGTTTTTTCGGGGTTTTTCCTCAATTGTAAGACAAATGTCAGGAAGCTTAGGGCCCAACGGTCCCCGAAAATCATCCGGCCATCATCATCATCCTTATCATTATCATCCTTCACCGGTATGGAAAGCAACGGGAAGTTACCACACCTATAATTCCCTAGTAAAGCTGCAAAGCGTAGCATGAAAGTGCTATGATTGCAGCGAAAGACCTGCCCTCGGGCAGTATTACTATGGATGGATGCTTTTTTTTTTCAAAACCGAGTCTTGAAGTTTTATCATCTATGCAAGTATTAGGCCATGTGGTCTGTTACGGTCTCAAAGACGAATTTTCCATCCAGCGCTTTTTTGAACGTCCCAGCGATCTTATGCCTTTAGTAATGAAGCGTAGCTTAGAGTTTATAACAATCAAAACTATTCTATAGTAATTCTATTCGAGGGCAGGTCTTTCACTGCAACCATAGCATTTTCATGCTACACTTTGCAGCGTTACTAGGGAATTATAGATGTGGTAGCTTCCCGTTGTTTTCCACACCTGTGAAATGATGATTATGGCCGGATGATTTTCGGGGACCATTGGGTTCTAACCTTCCTGACATTTGTCTTACAGGTGAGGAAAACTCCCGAAGAAACCTCACCCAGGAGCCTAAATGTTGTAAATGTAATAGACCTAAAGTATTTTTTTAAAAGTTGTAACACTATAGTTTTTAAGTTCATAATAATAAACATTGAGAAAACTAAATACCTGTGTATAGGAGAAGAAATGGAAAATATAAATTTCAACAATGGAGAAAAACTAAAACCTAGTATTGAATGCACTTATTTAAACAAAAATAGACCATTAGGCGATAACACAGTGGAAATTAAAAATAGAATCGCACAAACAAAACAAGCAATAAATGCTTTAAACTCTGTTTGGTGGAGCAAAAATATTTCAAAAAATTGAAAATTACAAATATATGAAACCATAATTCAGAGCATTTTATCATATGGTGCTGAAGTCTGGCAAATTCCTACCAGGGAAATGAAAAGAATTTTAAGTACAGAAATGGATGTTTTAAGAAGATCAGCTGGAAAATCTAGAATGGATAGAATACGAAATAAAGAAATAAGGGAAATTATGGGTGTACAAGAGGAGCCGGACATCATAGACATTATAGAAAAGAAAAGATTGCAGTGGTATGGCCATGTCAAAAGAATGCCAAAAATTGTTATGGAATGGATCCCAATGGAAAGGAGGAAGAGAGGTAGATCGAAGAAAACTTGGATAGAAGGGGTACAAGCAGCTATGAATATCAGAGGAATAGAGGAAGATCAATGGATGGACAGAGAGGAATGGCGTTTGGTTTCCGGAAGACGGCGGCAGCTGCCATGATACCGGATGATGATGATGATGAATTGTTATTTATACCGTTGAGGTTATAACAATGTTAATTTTTTTTTACCTTGTATACTACTGTCTTTCTCAACTATAAATAAGAAAAAAATATAATTTAACGAAGTTGTAACATGTTGAGAAAAGTAAACTTTATAGAATTTCAATTGTATAATTTGAATATTGTAACTAATATTTCGATGGAATTTTACAATGAATTTTTAGTAAAATAAGATTAATTATTTATAAATAGTTTTAATAACGTAATAAGATATATAACGTCAACAACTGCCAGGGGTACTGGTATTATAATTGTGTGAATTTGCATGGAGAAGTACTGTTAGTGCGCGCAGAGTTGCGTGTCTGGTGGATTGAACTTTGCGCCAATGTTTTATGGTGCATTGTATCGCTGAGGAAGCCATACGTAAGCAATTTTTATGTTGGTAATGTTTGGCGTATGTTTAATGTCATTATATAATCCATTCAAAGTGGCGCGATCGTCAGCTCTTACGTCATAATCATTTTAATTAAATTTGTTATTAGAACATTGCCCGCCTTTTTTCTTTGTTTCTTTTTTAAGAGACATAAGTTATTATTTATGAATAGCGGTAGCCAGTTTTTTCCATAGTATTTTTAGGAGACTAGCAAATTATTAATTGTGTTAATCAGTTCAGGGTTTCATGTCTTCAATTTTTTAACGATTTCCGAAGGGATGAGCTTGTTTTAATATACATATTTTAAAAATATATTTACACATTTTCAACGATCCTTTTAGTAGAAGCCGAAAATGACCAGGATAAAATTATATATATTAGCTAATACCCGGCATCCGCTGCTACGCCTAAATAAATTAAAATTAATGCGATTTTATGTTTAGTTGAATAAGTGAAAGGAAAAATAATTATAATTTCTATTTTTACATACTCCGTACTGATTACCCGGCGTTGCCCGGGAATCAACTTATCCCGATCTTCTTGGCATAAATGAGCTGAAATACAAAAATTAATGAACTTCTTATGATTAGTTGAATAAGTAAAATGAAAAATAATTATAAATGTATATCGTAATCACTTTAAGATTCCCCGATGCTAATTACCCGGTGTTGTCCAGGAATCTACTTATCTCGATATTCTTGGCATAAATGAGCTAAAAGACAAAATTCGTTATTGTGAGTTATCCGCTAAAAGAATACCCGCCGTGTGCAGCTATGCTTTGCACAGGAATCTACGTACTTGACTCGATCTTCTTGGCATCAATGAAAGATAAAAATGTTATTGTGAGTTATCCGTAAGAGATAAACATATGCTGTCGTGGACTTTTTTGTAGAGTTTTTTGAGATATTCAATTCTGTATACATTAATTTTGTATCTTTGCTATGGTTTAGGCAGCATAAGCCATTTAAGCATCCAAAGAGCTCTTTCTTCACGTTTTCTACTGCAAAGGGCGATTTTTAAGGGTATAGGAGTTGAGTCTCACAACTCTCTTATAGCCTGTGTTCATCCCGGAAATCTCCTGAACATTTTACAAAAATCCCCATCACAATCGGATCAACGGTATGGCCGCGCATAAAGTACGAACAAACAAACATTCATCTTTATATATTAGATATGGTAGCAGATTCGATACCAGGCGGGGTTGAAGTTTTAAATTATAACATTAATTGAAGAGCTTAGGGCAAATAACATTATACGCCACATATTGTTCTTTCTGGGATACCATTAACCATGATTTGAGTGAAGTAGATATGGGGGATGATTCGAAAACATTAGCTCAGGATAGGATGTATGGAGAGCTTATGTCCGTGCGGCCATGAACCTGCGGGTTCGGTAGTGCCAATGAGTTAGTTAATTTTTTTTTGTAAAATCTTCCAATATCGGAGTCAGGAGGGATAATGAATCCAATTATTAATCACATTCGTCAGCTGAATGGGGACATTAAAGCCTGGCGGCCCCCTTGGTACTTTTGATAGGAGTAGGCTACGAGCCGGCACCGGGTTTTATCTTCTCCCTTCTCTTAATCACCATCCTTCATACAACACACTTTATTCTACACAAACACATAAACAATCACTCACCCTATACTCCTCCCTGCACACAATAAAATAATAATACATCTACATAAAGCGGTCTGCTGAAGTGGTACGTAAAAAATTGAAAATAGGCCACATTGATGCCATTTATTCCCCAGTCCGGAACCCGAAGCACGAAATGAACATTTTGTGGCATTACAACACACACACACACAAACCCTATCTAAATATTAATGATATATATATATATATATATATATATATATACACACACACATAGTGTACTGCCCAAGAACAGGTCTTTCACCGCAAACTCAGCATTATCCACTCTTTCTTAACTGAGCTTTCCTTTTTGTATCCGCATACAAACTGTTTATTTTAATAATGTCTATCATCTGGTGTATTTTTCTGCGTCTAACTTTCTTTCCGTTGACCATTCCTTCTAGGTCATCCGTCAGCAGGCAGTTTCTTCTTAGCCAGTGGCCAATCCAATTTCTTTTCCTCTTCTTTATGAGTTTCAGCATTGTTCTTCCTTCACTCACTCTGTCTAGCACTTCTTTATTTTTTATTTTGTCTGTCCATTTTATACGTTCCATTCTTCTCCATATCCACATCTCAAAAGCTTCCAGTCGCTTTTCCTCATTGTGTCGTAATGCCCAAGTCTCTGCGCCATGTAATGCTACACTCCACACAAAACACTTCACTAGCCTCTTTCGTAATTTTATTCTTTTGCCAAAGGTCCGCAGAAAATGCTTCTCTTCTTATTAAAAGCATCTTTTGCCATTGGTATCCTCTGCTTTACTTCTTGATCGCAGTTCATGTTACTACTGAGTAGGTATTTGAAGCTCTCCACTTGCTCAATGGCCTCATCTTTAATACTCGTGTGTATCTTCCTTGATTTTCTTCCTATAATCAAGGCTTTCGTCTTATTTATATTTATCTTCATCCCATAATCCTGGCACTTGTCATTTAGCTCCATTAGCATGTTCCTCAGTGTCATTGCATTTTCTGCTAGCAAAGCTATATCATCAGTTCAATTAAATAAAAATGTATTACAATACTATTTCAATTAATCAATTAAATAAACCAATTCGGCCAAACTTTACAACATGTGACATGGCCTTTTAAATTACTTCATAAACTCCTGTCAAAATTTTATTCTTAGAGTTTCATTTTTCAAATTACTTCCCACCATTTATATGTTTTCTAATGATTATTGAAATATAATTTTTTCACGATATTGTTCTACATGAAGACATTGCAGCCCTATTAATTTTAACGAATATTATGTGTTCCAGTGCAGCCAACATAGAGTCTATACTAATTAACTTATACTAAATAAAATCAGCGAGCATTCTTTTACAGATTAGAGTGCTTAAATTGCGTTAGGTTAGCTTTTAAGGGTGGTCTTCACAGGTTAGAGTACTTAAATTGCATTAGGTTAGATTTGAGTATGTTTGCAACGCGAGTTCAAATATCATGCATGTGTTGGCTGAATCTCGTGATTCCATAGTGTAAACCACTTCGCGTCTGTTGGCGCATGCGCATGGTGTAAGGTTGGAACTCTGAACATTTTTTCTTGTCACATGTACAGTATTTCCAATAATTAATTTATAATAACATAAACTCTTTTTTAAAACCAATGTAATTCTTGATATTATTAAAAAAATAAATCTTAAATATATCGATATAAACTTCATAATCATAAGTAATGCCACGAGTGATTTCCAAATTATCGATACATTCACAACTCACGAAGTGAGGAGTGATTTTATCTAGAGAATTTGGAAATCAAGAGTGGCATTTGTTAGGATTATTAATGAATAAAATTAAGCTGCTTACTCACAAATCATTATTTAAATATAGTTATTTTAAAATATGTATATATTTAATGTAAACGGCAATGTTTGAAAACAAATGAGAAACGATTGGTACGCTTCATCTGCTTCTATTGTTCATCACTGCAACCAGATCATATTATTTATTGCCAAAGGAACGCAATATAGTAAGAATGCACTCTTGTGGAGGAAAAATGAAACACATCAAACTGTATATTAATTAATATTTTATGTTTCTGATGTCGTATGATTTAAATATGACAATTAATGTTTCTGGAATATTATTACCTGGGAAAAAATACATTTAAGGAAGTGCAAACAGTGGTTTATTTTTTTGGCGGTATAATCAATTGCTACAAATGTTTTTATATTAACTCCAGCATGCGCTACGTGTTGACATTCATGCACTATATATACAATCTGGTAGCCGTATTTCTTAGGGAGTCAGTCACTGCAAAATAATGCTATGACCTATTCAGAATGTTAAAAAGGGGGTGCTTTCTTTATTATGATAAACTTTAGTTGGTAAATTCTAGGCGAAACACGACTGTGATTGGTTGTAAATAAAAAATCATTGAAATGTGATTGGTCATTGACACCCATTTGGGGCATGAGTTAAATAGTCTTGGATAGTTATTTTATATCACACACTTCTCCATACTCAGGGCATCCATTTCGTTACATTTCATTTCGTCTGTTCCTGTGATGGTGAGACAGACCTAGTCATCCGACATCCATACATATCATAAACCTATAATAATAGGGAATTCATATCATCCCTAGATCTGACATTATGCCAGACACGAGTTAGAGGATTTACTATACTATATAATGTTTAGATAACTGTTGGGTAATTTTAGGATAATCAGAAAGACTAATAAGTGCTGTCATTAAGGTGGTGTGAGTTGAACTTTCTCACATCACGAGCAGCTGATTCACTCGTTTCTGACTCATTCAATGTGTTGTTACAGGGGCCATGGACCTACACTCTCTTATCATATGTAATGTACCTTGTATCTGTAACTAGCCTAATAATAATGATAATAATTATAATAATCATTATTATAATTATAATAATTATATACCAATAATAATAATAATGGAGACTGAAAGAGGGGCACGAACATTCTTGTAGTAAAACAGAGGGAAAACGCCCAGTAGATAGACCAAGAATAAGGTAGGAGAATAAGATTGAGTGTGATTTGAGAGAGGTAAATTATACAGAGGTTGATTGGAATACATTAGCCCAGGATAGGGATGTATGGACAGCTTATGTCCGCACGGTCATAAACCTCCTGGTTTTGTTAATGGGAGTGATTTAGTTAAGAATAGTAATAGTAATAGTAATAATAATAATAATAATAATAGCTTTATTTTACCTGGCAGAGTTAAGGCCTTAAGGCCTTGTCTATCACTCAACCAGGTTAAAAAAATACAAACAAAAAAAAATAGTCTTAAATCTAAATTACAATATATATATATAAACGATTACAAGTTATGAATACAATACAATTAATATTTATAATGTAATTTGATTTACTCTAAATTTAACGAATTAAATATATAATATGTACAATATATATAAAAAACGAGGAAAAGATTAATGACATAGTATAAAATTAAATAAATAGAGAAAAATTAATTATTAGACAACAGGTAACTGTATAAGCGTGAACTGTTAACAATAAGTTATAATAAACAGTAAAATATATATATAATTATATTTGTTGTTCTCTAATGTGCTGCATGTAACACTGAAGTCATTAGCAGTCTTGCTCTCCAATACTTTGAGGTCTTAGAATCTTCACGTTTGATATATATTTTCGGTTTTAACAATGTTGATACATTTTTCCGGCACCAACGATATCTTCAATTATAAACAGTAACAACAATAATAATATACTGTAATAACTAACTCACTTGTTCTATCGAACCCGTAGGTTCATGGCCGCGCGGACATAAGCTCTCCATACATCCCTATCCTGAACTGTTTTCCAATCATCTCCTGTATAATCTACTTCCCTCGAAACTTGAATAATATTATTCTCCCACCTCATTCTTCGTCTACCAACGTTTTCCCTAGAGGAAAAAACCACCAGAGCTGGTTTTCCTACCAGAAGCTTACATGCACCTCTTTCATTCCCCATACGTGCCACATTTCCTATCCATTGCAGCCTACGAAACTTAATTGTTATATCTGGCTTCCTATACATATGATGTATCTATTATGTAGTTTACTCCATTCACCTCTCAGTTCGTCCGATATTTCAGGGTCCCCTTTCGAGGGTTATACAGTAATGAAACTTGAAACTAAGTGGTAATATAAGAAATAATAATAATAATAATAATAATAATAATAATAATAGTAATAATAATAATAATAGTAATAGTAATAATAATTCTACCAGTTATATTATATGGGTGCGAAACATGGACTCTTACTTTAAGAGAGGAAAGGAGATTACAAGTATTTGAGAATAAGGTACTTAGGAAAATTTTTGGACCAAAGATAGATGAACAGACAGGTGAATGGAGAAGACTACATAACAATGAACTACATGGTCTTTATAGGAAGCCAGATATAATAAGAACAGTTAAGTCTCGTAGACTGCGATGGGCAGGACATGTTGCGCGTATGGGGAATGAAAGATTTGCATGGAAGCTTCTTGTAGGAAAGCCAGAGGGAAAACGCCCAGTTGGTAGACCAAGAATGAGGTGGGAGAATAACATTAACTATGATTTGAGGGAAGTAGATTATACAGGGAATGATTGGAAAGCATTAGCTCAGGATAGGGATGTATGGAGAGCTTATGTCCGTGCGGCCATGAACTTACGGGTTCGATAGTGCCAGTGAGTAAGTAAGTAATAATAGTAATAATAATAATAATAATAATAATAATAATAATAATGTAAGTGAATACACTGTAGTAATAATTATTTATTTATATGCAGATTCTTAATGTTTACACATGTTTCTGTGCCTAAAGTTTTATTTTCCTTCTCCACTGGTCCCTATCCATTCAATTCAAGTGCTCCAGTCCTCTTCTAATAGTAATAATTAGGGCCCGGATTTTGATTATATGTCATCTTTGTTATGAGTTGTCAGAGACGATGCAGATTAATAATTAAGTGCATTGTGCAATAAATATGTTAGATGTATAAGGTTTCTTTAGGTCATTAAAATGCATTTTTTTTCCACTTTTTTCTGATAGTCATTTTACAAATTTTATTTGTTATTTTAGGTAATTTTATTTATTTTTCGTACTTTTATAAGTCAGTTTTTTTAAATAATCTATAGTTAAATGTTTTTTTTTTTTTGCTATCTTGTTTTTTGTGCTGAGGAAAGTCAGTGAGAAACCACAGTGCATTGCCTCAACTTAAGGATGACCATGTGGTGTATTGCAAAGTTTAGTTATTAACTTTTCATATCAGTGTAAGGGGACCCGGAAGGCCAGATGTGATGCAAAAATGCATTTTCATTTTTTTATCAATTAAAATACTAGAAAGATTCCTCTTTAATATGGTATAATTATCTTGCATGTATCTTGTTTCTAAGTGTGTTAATTATTTGTTTTAAATCCCTTTAAAATGTGGGCGTAAGCCGTCAACTCTCTCCCATAGTTAGCATTCATTTTTTCAATATATAAAGAATATTTTCTTCTAAACTATTTTGTATTTTTAAAAACCTGTTTGAGTGGCAAACAAGTCCTTAAGGCCTTAACTCTGCCAGGCAAAATAAAGTTATTATTATTATTATTATTATTATTATTATTAAAATTGTAGCTTTATAGGTAATTAAAATCAAAAGATAACTTAAAAATATAATATAGGGATGAAAATCCACTCATTCTAATATAATCTCAAGATTTCAACGAAGGAAACAAAAACAATGGCCTTTCGGGGAAAATATGCAGTTCGATCGAAAATAGTTTTGGGCAATGAAATTAGCGAACAAGTACAGAGTTTTAAATATTTAGGATGTCACATATCTTGCAATTGGGCAAATTATATACATGAAAAAAATAAAACTATTAAAAGTACACTATAAACAAAAACAAAAGAAACAATGCTAAAGTTTTATACAGTAATGGCAGTTCCCATTGTGACATATGGATCAGAGAATCGGTCTTGAATAGATGAGACAAAAGATTACTAGAAACATCAGAGTTGAAGTTCTTCAGATACGTTGCAGGATATACTCTAAGAGACCATATTCCTAGTGAAACAGTAAGGCAAGAACGCAAAATTTTTAATCTAAATGAAAAAATACAAAGCTATAAACAAAAATGACATGAACATATTTTAAGAATGGACTCTTCTAGGCTAACAAAACAAGCACTGTTGTACCAACCTCAATGCTATAGAGATGTGGGACGTCCTAGAAGATGATGGGAAGATGAATTCTGAGAGCGGAACAGGCCGACGGCCTACCATAAAGATGATCATGACTAATAAAAGGTAACAATAACATCCTAATTTTTATGGGATATGGAGACACTGGATTGCACTATGCCACCTGTATAATTCTGACACTAGAATTTAGAGTCATGCTGTATAGTGAGTGAGTGTTTCAACATCAAACAAGATATGGATGTAAATATTATGAGAGTCTGTGAGGTGAAATTGGAAAGTTATATTTAGAAACTATGGTGGAGGTGAAAGTGTGAAAGACAATCTTGAAATAAAACGTCTAGTCACGCGAAAGGAATGCAGGAACATTCATTAGACAGATTGGTGCGCTATTAGGATATCTATAACTAAATTAAATATGTCTGAACCGTGAGTCATTTGTCTATAGTGCGTGCAGTCTAAATATGTAAACATGCTTTTTTTTAAATATAATCCCTTCGTAGATACTTTAACACGTCCTACGTCATCCGGGCCTTATAGAGACATGACCTGTCAGGAGAGCATTTTAAATCCTGTATCACATATAAAGTAGGCCTAATTGATAAAAAAGTTAAAATAATAAAACTTGTACCTGAGATGTCAGTCGTCCTCAACAAAATAAATTTTCATTAAAATAAGGAAACCAGATATAATAATAATAATAATAATAATAATAATAATAATAATAATGCTATATTTTAGCTGGCAGAGTTAAGGCCTTAAGACCTCTTCCACTCACCATTAAATAGTAAAATTATGCAAAAATTACATACTTATTACAATATTAATAGCATATTACGATGCGAGGTTGGGAAGTGGTTTTTACAGAAGCGAGGAAAATATTTAAAACCGAGCGATAGCAAAGTTTTTAATTTCCGAGATTCTGTAAAACACTTCGCAAACGTGAGTTGTACATTATATTTTTGCGCGATGGTGTTTTCAAATAATAAATAATAGTAAAATAATAACATTTTTGTTGGAAATATTTGCGTTCATTATAACCAACTGGCTAACGTTAACAGCGTGGGCAATGTTTATTAGTTGAAACTACAGGAGGCCGTGACACCAATCGTGATAAAATGGCGGCAAGTACGTATTTATTGTTTATATTGTTTCAAATAAAGCTCAGTTGATTTAAAATGCAGTGATTTGTTTCGTATAATGTATATAAACGCTACCTTTTGGATATATTTTTGTATATACATAGTATGTGGTATACATAGAGTGCAGTGGTTTTATTTGCCACACGTGGTTTGTAATATGTAATATTACAGTACAGTTACTTAGGTTAGCAGCCCCAAAATGTAGGAAGTTGAACTTTCAATCACGATCGCTATTGCTGTAAGTACGACAAAACCCACTATCGCGCAGGAAAATATTAAATATTATTAAAATCACGAAACTCGCGGATGCAAGAAATAAGAACCGGAATGAGAACAGGACTGGAGGGCATGGAGTGGATGGATACAGACGAGTGGAGAAGAAAAACAAAACTTTAGGCACAGAAAGATGTGTAAACATTAAAAACCCGTCTATAAATAAAATAAAATAAAATATAGACTAAACAAAAGACAATGAAGATGTGGTCTAATATTAGCTGATACTAACAAAATATGGAATAAAATAAAATAAAAATAATATAAAATTAAAAAAATAAGTAAAGCTTTCCAAATGAATATTTATAGGTATAAACAAAATGCTGAAATAGTTTGTTATATTGTACAGTTACTATTTCCATAGTATAGAACTTCAGATATCAGTTAATTTGGATTTAAATAATGATAGTGACTGATAGTCCCTGACATTACTGGGAAGTGAGATATTGTGTAAGATTCAGAGTATATACTTGTCCTGTGCTGTGGTATGGAAAATAAAGAAGAATCTTGTGATCTAGTTCCTAAATTTTGATGAACCGACAAATTTTGAAAACGCGTTGATAAATAACTTGGTAACTGTGTAGAAATTTGAGTAGTAAAATAAGTTAATGAAAAGTTTTTCTGTCATTTAGACGTAGCCATAATAAGGCCTAAAATGAAGGAGACACGTGGTTATAACGGTGAAGATTGAATACAAATCGAATGCACGCATTAGGAGCACGCTGTAGTCTGTCAGATCACTTGTCAGATTAGACTGTAATATGTCGCAGTAATCGAAGTGCGGCATTACAAGAGTCTATACACGTATTTGTTTTAATTTTGTTGGAAGGAAGTTTATATATAAGAACAGTTAAGTCTCGAAGACTGAGATGGTCAGGACATGTGGCACGAATGGGGAATGAAAGAGGAACATACATGGAAGCTTCTTATAGGAAAACCAGAACATTTTCTGTCAGCCTTAAATTTACAATTATCGACAATTGCAAATTAGATATATTCCAATTCAAATTCTTCTTCTTCTTCGGCTTTCCCCCACTTATAGGTTTGCCGTCTTCAGTTTCCATTTATCTCTATCATTCCAATCTCCCGCTTCCAAATTCCTATCATCCATTATGGTTCTGACGTAGGTTTTCCATTTCCATCTTGGTCTACCACGTTTATTTCTTCCAGGGGGTGACCATTGGTAGGCTATATATTTTTTGGCCATCTTTCATTTTCCATTCTTTGTACATGGCCATACCATTTAAGCGTTTGATTTTCAATCCTCTTAACAACAGATGTGGTGACATTCATTTCTCTCCAAAGGAATTCATTTCTTATTTTATCCTGTCTTGTTTTTTGGAGGCTTCTTCTAAAATAATCAAATTCAACTGTTCTAATTTTATTCTTTTGTAATTCCGTCAAAGGCCAAGTTTCACTTCCATATGAGAAAATATTCTGTATTATGCTCTTATAAATTTTCATTTTAGTTTCCTTTGTAATGTTTTTGTTCCAAATTATTCCATGTAATATCTTAGTTGCACTTTTTGCCATTGCAATTTTAGTCTGTACATCTCTCTCACAGGTAGAATTCAAATTCTACCTCCCTTAAAAATAAAACTTTACAAGTAGAATGAAAATATCCGGAACTGCAACACATTTTACAACCTTATCAACTAAAGGTTCTTTTAGGGTTAAAATTGTCAATACTATAATTAAGATTATGAACCCAAAAGCATATTTAATGGAAAAGTAAGGATGGAAAGGGATTATGTCAACGTTGGTATTTAATAGGATTTATCAATATGACATTTTAGGTTTATTTTTGTATAAAAAAATTGTTTCACTTACATAAACATATATTAATCTTTTTTTCGAAATCTTAACTTTTACTACATAATTTTTTTAATGCCCCAGGTTGTCCTTTTGGACATTTCTGGTGTTCCCTCCTGGCACTGGCGTAATTGTAACCCACTTCTGAAGTTGGGGCGCCTGGAAGGCGGATTATTTTGCCCCGATATGATGGGTGATGATGATGATAGTGGTGCGCCAGGAGAGTCCTTAATCCTAAGCTTAATCTAAGATGAATATTAATGATGATGATTTTGATGGCCATATCGCTCGTTTGCTGCAACGTCATAACTCAAAAATGGTCGATTTTGAGTTATTGGTACTACATGAAAGATAAAACTCAGTTCTATATTCAGGAAGAACGACATAAGCTATTGTATACAATGAATGTATATAGTAATTTGATATTTATGACAAAATACATGCAAAGGTATATGGATTTCAAACCTTTAAATACTTCTCCTGAAAAACTTGGTTTTTTTGAGTTATGACGTTGTTGCAGCAAATGAGCAATATGTTTCCTTAATAATAATAATAATAATAATAATAATAATAATAATAATAATAATAATATTTTTTTATTTTATTATTCCGGCTTTTACAATGAATATAAATTTTTCCGGTACCCATGTTCACAGTTAACTACACATTTGTTTCAACACATTTTTCCATTCTTGTCTGTTCATCCATATATGTTCTTCTATTTCCCATTCCCTCTTAGTTTCATTGATTCCCTGAATCCACGTAATATTTGGTCTACCCTTCTTTTTCCTTCCCTGTGGTACCCAATCCATGATTATCTTAGGCAGTCTTCCTTCTTCCATCCTTCTAATGTGTCCGTACCAATTTAATTGTTTCTTCTTTATAAAATCTAATATTGAATAATGTACCTGCATTTTTTCTTTTATAGCCTATATGAATTTCTGATTTTATCCTTCCTGGATATTCTTGCAGCACGTCTCCAGTAGTCCATTTCAGTGACGAGTAATTTTTTTTTTCATTTGTGCATTTTTTCTTTCTTTATATAATAATAATAATAATAATAATAATAATAATAATAATAATAATAATAATAATGACATACGGTGCAGAAACATGGGAATTAAAATATATTTTTGTTTTAGAATAACAAGTAAATTCAATTCTACAGAAATGGATTTTTTAGGCGTTCACCTACAATTTCTAGATGAGATAAAATAAGAAACAGTCTAATTAAACAAAAGATGAATGTTCAAAATTAAATTGTGGATTTCATTAAAAAAAACAGCTAAAATGGTATGGTCATGTAAAAAGAATGGTAGAAGACCGTTTCTCAAGAATACTAAAATGAGAGCGACTTGGTAGAAGAAGAAGAGAACGGCCAAAAATAACGTGGATTGATGGTGTTTCGAGCAGAATGAGGGAAAGAGGATTGGACGATGGAGATTGGAATGACAGAGATATGTAGAGGAGAATGACAGTAGATTAATTGGGTACAGGAAGATGTGAAACCCGCTAAACAAATAAATAATAATTTAGTTTTTTTATATATTTTGAACCAAAAGAAATAAATGTAATAAAATTTCCCTCGGGAAGAGAAGAAATTCCCAGCTGTGTGGTGTTTCTGAAGGCCATGCCAGATTCCTAAACAGTTGGTCATCGCTGTAAACTGCTTTCTCTTCGGCTCTCATCCCGATCTTTGCCGAACTCCACCCGCTAAATTTAGAGAATGATTCCATATCCTCTGCATGATGAACCTACACCATCCTATCTGCTTAATTCAATTGTTTTTATCTCTATCTCTATTACGTACAACTAGTGAGATTTACAATACTCATGCCGCATTTACACTTTCAAAATATCTATGTTCAATCCAAAGTCTTTTTGTATGAAAAGAAAACCAACATTAAGATACTTTTTAAGATCAACACAAACTCCCCATCTCTTAATACCTTTAAAATAATCTCTTAAAACCTTTAAAATAAAAATATATATATATATATATATATATCATCATCTGCATTCATGGATTAGGTCTGTTGACCCGTTCCAACTTCAGCCCATCTCTTTCTAGGTCTGCTCACATCTCGGGTGCCTTTAGGTTTGTATTTTGTTATTTGTTTTGGATATCTATCTTCATTCATTCTGTCTATGTGTTGCTTCCATTTTTGTCTATATGTATCCATTTTATCAGTTATTGCAAATATTTCAAGTTCCTGTCTTATTTCTGTGTTCTTGATTCTGTCTTCAAAAAAATGGTAACAGAGTGGAACCCTTGATAGAGGTCCACTCCAGGGAGTAGGCGCCCCTGCCCTTTTGTGAGCTCCAGGTCCCACTCGCCCAGTGGGTAGTACCTGGGTAGGGCCCCGTCCACAGGGTTACGTGGGGAGAAGAGAAGTCCCCAAAGCCGTAGTGAAGGCAACTTCTCTACGAGACGAACACTCCGAAATTCCAGTTCCCTGCCCTCCAGGAAGAGGGGTTTGGCTAGAGGCTGGCAACCTCTACTAGTAAAAAATAACTTACTCATAAACTTCAGCAGAAGAAAAGCCGGATTGATAAACCTTATGACGAAAAAATACATATATAATGGTCGTTATCACTCAACTATCAAAATCTTGGAGTACTGATAAATAAGAGTATTTTGTGGAGGTAGATGAAAAGTGAGGGAGGCGCCGTAGCGTAGTGGTTAAGGCATTGCACTACAAGCCGGAAGGCCGAGCCCCGTGGGGGTCAGGATTTTTAAACTGACCCAAACCCTCTGGCGGCACTATGGTCCTGGAGTCGGCTCATCCTCTAATGGAAATGAGTACCAGATGCTTGTTCTGGAGGTAAAGGCGGCCGTCACGCAGGACTGACAACCCGGCTGACATCAAGTGCCGATTGTCTAGAAAAGTGGGAGCCTTAACCTCCTACTACCCCAAGGGCCTCCTGAGGCCTGTCGTGGGATCACTAGATGAAAAAGTGGCAGAATCCTCTTAGGAACAATAATTACAAGCAGGAGTGAAGTGCAGGAAGAAATTATAATATATCTGGCATAACTTGACAAAGAGAGAGATGGAGACCGCTTTCGCTCAGTTACAAAAGAAAGAACCCGCCTCTTGTGAAGAAACACCGACAACACTGGTGGGAATCAGAGAGGTGAGCACAGCTGTCTCTTTTTACAAATTTCTTGCAAAGTTAAGCCAGACGGACAATAGACATAAGCTGAACTCTGGAAACGTATGCTATTATGCACTACAGGAACTCTTGCATATATTTTCTGCCCGAAGGCAGGTCCTTCACTGTAATCATAGAATTTTCGTGCTATGCTTGCAGCTTTACTAGGGAATTGTAGGTGTGGTAGCTTCCAGTTGCTTTCCACACCGGTGAAGGATGATGATGATAAGGATGGTGATGGTGATGATGGCCATATGATTTCGGGGACAGTTTGGGCCTTCAAGTTTTCCTGACATTTGTCTTACAGGTGAGGAAAAACCCCGATAAAAACCTCACCCAATTAATAGATATTTGCCATATATAAATAATAATAACATATATAAACTTGAAATAAATAGAAATAATTATATAATAAGATTTATATAAATATAAACCACTTAAATTTAAATATATTTTTATTATATAATAATTTATATATTATTAGGAAGAAAAACTGCCTCGACCGGGGATCGAACCCGGGCCCGCTGCGTGACAAGGCAGCATGCTACCCCGAGACAACAGCCGTGGACTAGTTATATATATGCAATGAAAATAAAAATTAACTCTTCGACCGGGATTTGAACCTGATACCTATAACATCGAAATATGAAGTATGAGAACAGACTTTGAATGTAAAATCAATTCTTCGATACAACAGTCTGATAACTATAAAATCGCCCGACGCCCTAACGTGGTCATAGAATCCATATACTCTTCACTCCGGCGGCCCGGGTTCGATTCCCGCCAGAATAGGGGATTTTTTATCTCCAATTTGGGTCTGTGGAAAGGAAAAAATAAAAACAAGAAAAGAAATAAGATAGAAAATTAAGGAAACAGAAAAGAAACAAAAGAAAAATAAGTCGCAGTCATCGCTATATTAAATTTAAAAATTTACCAATTAAAAATGTATATTAAATAAACTATGTGACTCATTTATGTGTTCTGCCTGCAACGGCGAAGTTCCTACTGGTTACGTGATCTGTTTGTACTGGGTGATTTGAATGCACTGAATTTGAATATCGTCAAATAGTGGGAAACCTTGGCCACAGTATTAAGTCATCCCGTTCCCTGCTATTAACATTCTTACTGTATACCATGCATACAACTATTGCAATACCCTGCTGTTATTAAAAAATAACTATAGAACTTAAAAAATTGAGTTTTAACAATCTGTCAAACGTAGTCCTTCCAGAGCAAGGAAAGGAATGACACTTTTAAAAAAATGGAGGGGTGCATTGCGAGGTCTACATTAGACCGGGACGGAGAAGCCAATATATTGTTTTTTCAATACTCTCATCTTATCTGCCATGAAATTTCCCATTCTATTTAGTAAGTGTTAAAGGTGGTTTTTTAGAGGGCAAAGTTGCATTTCCTTCCAACATATATTAGTGACACATGCAGACGTGACGCCACATAAGTCGGTTAATATATTCAAGAACACAATGTGACCTTTGCTTGACCTGTATTGGCTCCTAGTTGTATATTTTACATTACAATGGTATTAAAACACAAATTTAGTGAGTCAGAAGTAGGAATTTAAAAAACCGGACTGCCACAGCTGACCCCTCGGGGGCAGCAGGTGCCCCTACACCTGTCGTCACAGACAAAAGAAAGTCGATTTGAACTCATTAAAAGCTTCTTTTATACGGGCGACTTGACATCCCGATAAAATACAAAAGACTTTCAGATTTTATTCACTAATTGAATCTGTAATAACTCAAATTTTCTGTAGTTTTACCAACAAGATTTTACGTAAAAATGTTTATAATCTGCTAAATATGCATTGTTATTAAATAATAACAAATAAATAATAATATTATTAATATTCATTCACTGGTACTATCGAATCCGATAGTTTATGGTCGCGCGGACGTAAGCTCTCCATACATCACTATCCTGAGGTAAATACTATTTTCCAATCACTCCCAGTACGCCTATAATTCACTAATTCTAAATCGAACCAAGAGAGAAATAGAAAGGAAGCTGAAGAAAACACAACATGGTTTTATACCACAAAGATCTTGTGTAGACTTTATAAATACAATTCGAATTATGATGGAACAATCACTCGAATGGTATAGTCTATTGTTTTGGCGTTTTTTTTATTTTGTCAAACCATTTGATTTGATACATATAAAAGTCATTTGGAGGAAGTTAAAAAGCAATTAAAATGCCTATATAATATTTATAAATTTATTATATTTATATAACAAAATATATGTATAGAATAGTAATTACACTTGTTATGTGTAATATCAAAATAAATTACCTGAACCTTTTCTAAGAGTGAAGTAAGAAAGTGCTGCTTTATTATCGCCAATTATATTTATTTTAGTCTTGGATGATATCTTGGGTGGGTAGCGAATGATAACTCTCTATGAGGCAGTCTCATCAAAGGGTCTAGCGTCCCTTCCCTCGCGAGCTTCAGGTCACACTGACCCGGTGTGTAGTACCTGATAGAAGGGTCCCTTGCACAGGGTAACGTGTGAAGACCTCAAAGGACAGAAAATAAATGTGCGGAGGAGGCACCCTTTCTCCATAGGAAACATTTGGAGACCCATTCCCGGGGTAACAAGGGAGAAGTCCTGAACGGTCCATAGGAGCGGAAGAGGCAGCCCTCCATTTGGAGTTCATATAACTGAGGGCTATGATGTCTAGCCTTATGATGGCAATCCAATCTTACACCTCACTCTGCGGAACGCCAGTAACGTACCCACAGGAAATATTATTATTACTAAAAGTCTATGAGACTGGAACAAGCCACATGGGCTTAACCCGTGATTGTTGATGATGATGACATATTAAGAAACGATAGCAGGTGACATAGAGGCGTTCAATGGGGATTCACGGAGAGACTGGAAGATGTTGAATATGCAGATGATGTATGTGTACTGGCTCATGGATTCTCAGATATTCAGGCTAAATTAAAAGAACTGGACAGGATACATGTGTAATAGCTGTAAGTTTGGACTTAAATAAATACAAAACAAAATAAACTAGAGTAAATCAAATTAAAACAAAATTATTTTTGGAACAAGAATAAATAGAAAGTGTAAATATTGTATATTTGGGTAATACCATATCGAGTCCACCGCTGTGGTCTCGAGGTAGCGTGCTGCCTTGTCACGCAGCGGGCCCAGGTTCGATTCCCGGTCGGGACAGGCTCCTGGGTGAGGTTTTTTTTCCGGGCTTTTTCCTCACCTGTAAGACAAATGTCAGGACGCTTAGGGCCCAACGGTCCCCGAAAATCATCCGGCCATTAACATCATCATCCTTATCATCATCTTCACCGGTGTGGAAAGCAACGGGAAACTACCACACCTACAATTCTCTAGTAAAGCTGCAAAGCGTATAATGCAGATGCTATGAATGCAGTGACAGGGAAAGACCTGCCTTCGGGCAGAATTACTATGGATGGACCATATCGAATAGAGGTAGATCGGATGAAAATATGGAAGCAAGAATTAAGAAAGCAAAATCTTCCTTCGCACAATTAAACTGTTTGTAGAAATCTGGACAAATATCACTTTACCACAAACGGTAAATCAATACTGTTAAATGGAAGTGAAATCTGGAAAATTTCTAAAGCATTACAATAAAGTTTTCGTAAATAGACGTCTGGGATTTATCACAAGAACTTGGTGGCCAAGAATTATTTCTTACAAAAAACTATGGAAATACTGACAAATGAATGTGAAATGTCCAAAGAAATTAAACAAAGAAAATGTAAATGGATTGGAAATGTTTTGAGGAGGGAGGAGGATGGAAATGTAGTAAAAACAACCAAGAATAGAATCTGTCTGCGATCTCTCGTAGAGGCCCTACCGTCCTTGAAGGGGTGCAAGGAATTATTACTACTGCAATTCGCCTCCCTCAAATTATTTTCAATAATTCCCTGTATAATTCTTTTTATTTTTGTATAAAGTCATAACATTCCATGTTCCTAGGAACATGTCACTGTGTTTGGGCCTTTGGCATGGGTTCCCTGAAGTAGTCCCCGTCCGGAGAACCGAATAGGGGACTATTTGACCTCCGGAAATTTTACCCCAGTCGAACCCATGTCCGCATTTCTTGACGATTGTATTTTTAAGGTGAAAGGATCGTCACTCTTTCGACCAGTCCGGCATGGGTAACCCAATCGGCAGCAATGCTATCTCCGGCATATATATATTGGACCAAAGAGAGATGAATAGACAGGTGAATGGAGAAGACTACTTAACAATGAACTACATGGTCTTTATAGAAGCCAGATAATAAGAACAGTTAAGTCTCGTAGACTGCGATGGGCAGGACATGTTGCGCGTATGGGGAATGAAAGACGTGCATGGAAGCTTCTTATAGGAAAGCCAGAGGGAAAACGTCCAGTTGGTAGACCAAGAATGAGGTGGGAGAATAACATTAACTATGATTTGAGGGAAGTAGATTATACAGGGAATGATTGGAAAGCATTAGTTCAGGATAGGGATGTATGGAGAGCTTATGTCCGCGCTGCCATGGACCTACGGGTTTGATAGCGCCAGTAATTTTTTCAAATAGTATTTAATGTTATTCAACCATTTCATTCTTGGCTTAGTTAATGGACGTTTTTCTTAAAAAGTATAGCTCTCGCTGGGGTAAAATTATCCGAAGGAAATGAACATTTCTCAAAAGAAAAATTTTTGAGACGAAACCTCTAAATTCGCGAGGATTTTAAAGGTACTAACATGCAAAACTATAAAGACTGCAATTTAAAATGATAAATATGTTGCGGGGGAGTGGAAGGGGAAATTAATATGGCGGTGACTTACGTAATGCAACCTGTTTGCAGAAATGTGCTAAGTGCTGACATCACTCGGTAAAAATACACAACTGCAAGATGACTTCACCACTTGTTACCTCAGAATGTGAATGAACTGTGGCAACTACATTAAATATCCCTAACACAAGTGAGAGACCTTATGCATATGATGTGTCAAAGTTAACATGGTACACTCAGAAACATTAGACGTTTTTGGATATGGTATCACTGTAAGAAAGAAGAGGAGTGTTCATATAGGTGGGACTTGGGCCTACTTATCATCATCTAATCTGTGTTATTTAGTTCAACACAAGCTATGAATAAATAAAAAAATTGCATACGTCCAGCGCATATGTCGTTGACATACAGCGAATAGTCAATTTATTAATCAATTTATGTGTATACTGCATCAGTCAAAGTGTGTAGCGTTTTTTTTTACCACGAAACATCAGTCCAACAGCATGTTTTTTTTTCTTTTGCCACAAACATAATATGAATATAGGCCAGCAATTAGATCGAAGAGTAGTTAGTTCGGAGTTAACATAAGGCATAAATGTAAACAGAATGTTGCCGATGTAAAAATCATTGGTTTATGTCTATATTCTCAACAAGTTCTAATGGCTGCAAGTGTACAAAGAGATATTCTATGTAGGATATGTATCCAATTAACACGACAGAGAAGGAGAGAAAAAAGAGAGACCTTATGCATGTGTGTAATATTCACATTGAGATATTCAATCTTGACACACATGTGTTCATCCGCTCTCCTCCGATTTTGAGATCCGCGAAATCAAACCTACGCGAGGTCCACGGATTTTTAAGGACATGATAATCATGTGCTTAGCGCTTAGCTTCCTTTGGAAACGACGTAAACCTGCAGGTCTCGTGTCTTAGATTTACGTCCGTTAAAGAAATTAAAACCTGAAAAAATAAATTTTTGAGCAAATTTTGTCGGCCTTATATGAGCAGAATTGAATTGCATAGCACATGAGCTAGGAAATCATAATACCAAGGGATTCTTAAGTACCCTTTTATTATTACACGCTTTATATTAGCTTGGCCTGTATCTGTCTATGTGACGGACCTGTATCTATGTAACGGAATTTTTTAAACACGATTTTCACCTATTTAAAAACATTGGATCGACTTGAAACTTTGTATACTTGTAAAGGACCCATGACAATACAATAATTTCATAATTGATTTCTAAAATCCTAGCAGAATCATCAGAAAAAAAGAAATAAAAACCGGTATAATAGGTTGCGGACTTATCGACTTTTAGATCAATCGTAAGAGCTCAGTTGGTAGAGCGGTGGACTGTATTGGTATATAATTTCAGTAATCCATAGGTCGCTGGTTCAAATCCGGCCCGGAGGATTTTTTAGAAGAGTATTAAGCAATTAAATTTTCATGGGATTCCGGTTTATGACAATCAATTAAACTAAAAATGAAAAAAAGTTCAAAAAACTGAAACAACACGCTTTATTAGAAAACCAAACTAAAAAATAAAAATTAATAATAGTTTTAAAAAACTAAAACAACTTGCTTTATTAGAAAACCGAACTAAAAAAGAAAAATAATTTTATGTATTCACGTAGACTTTCACGGCCGGAGTTGCTATGATGATCTTGAAGAAGATTTTCGGGCTGTAGGCCGTGGTCGTGAGGCTTGTAGTTCCCCTCACGACCACGGCCTACAGCCCGAAAATCTTCTTCAAGATCATCATAAAATAATTTTAGTTTCCAACACGCTAAAATTAAAGTGGTAACAAAAAAATCATCTCCAACACATCTAGTATAAAACTAGAGTTATCTACAAAAAAAAAAGTAATTTTACCCTCAAAAGCGTGGGGTGCTTTTTATGGTTTTTACGTTTTCTTCTTACAGACTTTACTTTTACCAATATCTGTTTATTATCAAGTATATTAATTGATATAGAGCACCCCACGCTTTTGATGGTAAAACTATTTTTTTTAGATAACTCTAGTTTTATTCTAGGTGTGTTGGAGATGATTTTTTTTGTTACCACTTTAATTTTATCCCAAGCGTGTTGCAAACTAAAATTATTTTCCATTTTTTAGTTCGGTTTGATAATAAAGCATTTTGTTTTGGTTTTTTAAACTATTATTTATCTTACATATAATCGCTAATGTTTTCAAAATGAGGTATTTGTTAATTAAGTTTGAATAGCAGATGTTGAAACTGTCTCGTTCAAATCTGTGGTCTACAGAGCGTGTGGTCTCCTAGCAAGACGAGCAGAACTTTTTGATTAGTTCAATAGATGTTTTCATACACTGAAGCAGTACCAACATAACTGCATCGTGCAAATCTGATGTTATTACATTGACAACACTGAAAGCATTACATGTTCTGCGAAGAGTGACAAATTTTTGTGATTGCATAGCATGCGGAACACCGTAATGTGAAGTTCCAGTTGGGGAAACATAACAACTTATAATGACAGTGAATGAATCAGTAATTTGGTAAAATTCCATTCATTGGAACAGCATACGTGAAGATGGCTCTTTTTTGCTCTACAATCCTGAAAACTTGTCGAATGGTTAATCCAATTAATGAATGATTAGATCAATGGCATGACAGAGATGCAAAGAATTCAAATTGTTAATAGAACTTTTTTGTAATATTTCCGATTTTAAAATGTAAAAAATCCATCGCAGGCAAACATTCTCTTACATAAAACAGTAATATGATCTTCACTAATACTAGGAAATGATACGCACATGTGAAATGAAAATCTTAAAAACTATTCAGGGGAAAACATTATTTGATAAAATACACAACACAGAAATTAGAGACAAATGTCATATTCAAGACATAACCAAATTTATTATAGATAGACGAAAATATTGGACGGGTCATATAGAAAGAATGGAAGAAAACCGACTTGCAAAAAGAGCTAAAGAAGATAGACCCAACGGACGGGAAAAGAACAAGAGGAAGACCAGCCAAGTGATGGATAGACAGTGAATGCACATCCAATACGTCTTCCTCCGAGGAGTGATTTTGGAAATAAACAGGATGAAAATCCTACAAATTAAGTTTAAGAAGAAGAAGAATATAGGGAATTCGATAAGTAATAGCAACACTGCTATAAAATCACAAAAAAATTAGGTTACTTTTGACTTTATAGTATCTTGTCGATGGTTAACTATACGTTGCCAAATTCTTGAAATACGGCGTACTCCATCTGCAGCACCATTACTGTATATATCTCTCATCTGAATTTTCTAGATACCAACTTTTAATTGTAAACGAATGCCTGAGAATAAGTTATAGTCACAAGGGCTCCTGTGAATTTGGTGGATGTTCGAATATTCATACTTCCCAATTCCAACTTCTAAACAAATTCTACTGAAGATCTTTTTAGAGCGGTATTACTTAATAAAAGTGAGAAACAGTGAATGTTACAAAATATTGCTATTTCGAGATTTTCAATATTACAGATTTATACAACAAAGACTGCTCAACGACATACTACAAGATTACAATGGTCACCACTAGGATCGCTGATCTACAAGTGTTGCACTACTTATCGAATGCCCTTGTGCATGGAAGTGAAACCAGGACAATTTCACAAAATGCTACCAAATGAATAGATGTATTCGAAAAGAAGACACTTAGGAAAATCTATTGCGCAATTGATGATCAGAAAAATTGGAGAATAAGAAGTGGAGATTTGGGACAGGAGTTAAAAGGCTGGTCATGTGGTAAGAATAGACTATCATGAGGACTAAGAAAGGTATTACAGGCTCACTCTGGAGGAAGGTCAATAGGACGACCGAGAGGAAGATGAAAGGACATAGTACATGCAGATACAACTACACTTCTGGGAGTGAGGAAGACGGAGACTAGAAACAGGGAAGAATGGAGGAAGATTGGGGAGGCTAAGATTCGACTCGGGCTATAAATCCATAGGATGAATGTGTCAAATCTTAACCCTAGAACCACACCGAGGGTTACTTCTCAACTTAACATATTGTCAAATGTCATTATAATCTGGTGTTTCGTATACCTTCGACAGCCTTTAATATACTCTTGAAATAAAAAAAAAAGGTCATCATAAAAACTAACTTTGAGTACAAAATTAAAATTTTACAAAATTATGGCAGTGCCTGTCTTAAATTTTGCAAGTAAGAATTGACTCTTAATCGCTCAGACAGAAGAAGAATAAAAACTGCACGTTCTTACGTTCAGTAGCAGGTGTGACAAGTTTGGACAGAAACAGAAATGAAGATATTAGAAAAATCCTTAAATATTCTTAATTTAACAAACAGAGTCGACAACATGAGAAATAACTGGTATGAACATGTTAAAAGAATGCCTACAGATAGAATCCCTCTGTTATTAAAGCACAAACCAATAGGGCAGAAAAGTGTTGGATGCCCATTTACTAGATGGGAATGTTCATTAAATCCCACTTGATGTGAAAACAGGTCAAAAGACCTAATTTGAAGAAGTAGAAGAAGAAGAAAAACTTTACTTCTTCATTCCTGTAAAATCAGTAAAATGGAGTTTCTTTCATCTGGTTCTCACACAACGTTATATCCACGCATTCAGGTGGACGGACGGTGCCAACGAATTAGTTACATTAAGACATAGGAATACGTCATACAAATGGTACAAATATAGTCTGACCAACGGATCTGTGCCCCCGTAAGATATGCGAACTAAATATTCTGCTTCGGTAAATCGTTTCCCTCTTTGCATTCCTATCTCTCTCTTTTAATTCGCCCCTTCCACTACTCATAATTTTGAGCCTTCTTTGGGTTATTTGCTCTAGCAGTCCAGTGTTGTCAACTTAACATGACCACTGTAGCTCGGAGTGGTGAAATATTACTAAGCAAATAATAAAAGTCAATCAGCGTCATTAGACCTACTTAAATATGATGAAGTAATAATTAACCTATTTACAGAAAACAGAATATATGTGTTTGGGAAAGGATGTGGATGGCCTCATACTTGAAACAGGGAAAATAAAAAAATGTGAATTTTTTAAATATCTTGGGTCAATAATTACAAGTTTCGGTACCTGTGAGAGAGATGTACAGGCTAAAATTGCAATGGCAAAAAATGCAACTAAGACATTACATGGAGTAATTTGGAACAAAAATATTACAAAGGAAACTAAAATGGAAATGTATAAGAGCATAATACAGAATATTTTGTCATATGGAAGTGAAACTTGGTCTTTGACGGAATTACAAAAGAATAAAATTAGAACAGTTGAATTCGATTATTTTAGAAGAAGCCTCCAAAAAACAAGACAGGATAAAATAAGAAATGAATTCCTTTGGAGAGAAATGAAGGTCACCACATCTGTTGTTAAGAGGATTGAAAATCAAACGCTTAAATGGTATGGCCATGTACAAAGAATGGAAAATGAAAGACGACCAAAAAATATATACCAATGGTCACCCCCTGGAAGAAATAAACGTGGTAGACCAAGATGGAAATGGAAAACCTACGTCAGAACAATAATGGAGGATAGGAATTTGGAAGAGGGAGATTGGAATGATAGAGATAAACGGAAACTGAAGACGGCAAACCTATAAGTGGGGGAAAGCCGAAGAAGAAGAATAATTAACCTTACATTATTCAGTATTCAAGATCCATGACACTGTTTGTGGGAAGTTTGGCAACATCCCTACTGGGAAAGCTATCCTGGCTGCTGTACGAAATGGTGGGAGAGATGGGATTGGAATGGAGTGAGTGCAGGTGTTTAACGTTTCTAAGAACGACTGCAGCGCTAAAGGGGCACAGATCCACTGGTCCGATAATACATTGAGATTCCAAGTTTCTGCAGGCAGTTTATAACTGTGTGGGATTATTATTTTCCTATCGGTCATTTAGTTGTGTGACAGCTGTTTTGTCACGTTCTTGCGTGAAATGCTGACAAAATTTTGCGAACATATTGTGCGTGACATTTCAAGGTCGAACACAGAGATTGATGCATTTTGTGTGTTAAATTCACCCACATTGTAGTTACATGCCACTTTCTACATCACATGAACATGATATTAACGTGTGAACAAGGTAGCTCAGCTGGTAAAGTACATGAATATATGGAGGTTCTTACATTGCTTAACACACTACAGTGCATTCCCATGTATTGGGATAGAAGCAAACACAGATAAAAGCGCTGTTCACAAGCTACCAAACTAACTTGACAAACCGCCCAGTTGATAGTTTAAGAATGAGGTGGAACAACTTAATCATGAATTGAAGGAAGTAGATTATATAAGGGGTGATTGGAAAACACTAGCTCAGGATATGGATATATGGAAAGCTTTTATCCGCGCGGCCATGAACCTACCGGTTCAATAGTGCCAGTATATATCAGTCCACCGCTGTGGTCTCGAGGTAGCGTGCTGCCTTGTCACGCAGCGGGCCCGGGTTCGATTTCCGGTTGGAACAGGCTCCTGGGTGAAGTTTTTTTTCGGGGTTTTTCCTCACCTGTAAGACAAATGTCATGAAGCTTAGAGTCCAACGGTCCCCGAAAATCATCCGGCCATCATGATCATCATTATCATCCTTCACCGGTGTGGAAAGCAACGGGAAGCTACCACACCAGTAATTCCCTAGTAAAGCTGCAAAGCATAGCATGGAAGACCTGCCCTTGGGCAGAATTACTATAACATAAATAAATAAATAAATATATATATATATATATATATATATATATATATATATATATATACTTCCATAGTAATTCTGCCCGAAGGCAGATCCTTCACTGTAATCGTAACATTTTCATGTTATGCTTGCAGCTTTACTAGGGAACTGTAGGTGTGGTAGCTTCCCGTTGCTTTCCACACCGATGAAGGATGATGATGATGATGATGATGATGATGGCCATATGATTTCGGGGACCATTTGAGCCTTAAAGTTTTCATGACATATGTCTTACAGGTGAGGAAAAACCCCGATAAAAACCTCACCCAGAAAAACCGCCCCGAACGGGGATCGAACCCGGGCCCGCTGCATGACAAGGCAGCACGCTATCTCGAGACCACAGGGGTATATATATATATATATATATACCCGCACTGGGAGCCTGAATGGTGAAGTTGATATCACGGGTCCAGGGTTCAAATCCTGGTGCAGGCGTTAATTTTTCTTTCGTGTAATGTATAATACGAAATTTGTCATGGACTTTTCTGTGTCTACTAAATAGGATCGATGACAATATGTATGTGTATATATATGTATCCATCCATAGTAATTCTGCCCGAAGGCAGGTCTTTCACTGCAATCATAGCATTTTCATTCTATGCTTACAGCTTTACTAAGGAATTGTAGGTGTGGTAGCTTCCCGTTGCTTTCCACACCGGTGAAGGATGATGGTGATGATCATGATGATGAGAATGATAAGGATGGTGGTGATGATGATGGCCATATGATTTCGGGGACCGTTTGGGCCTTAAAGTTTTCCTGACATTTGTCTTACAGGTGAGGAAAAACCCCGATAAAAACCTCACCCAGAAAAACTGCCCCGACCGGGGATCGAACCCGGGCCCGCTGCGTGACAAGGCAGCACGCTACCTCGAGACCACAGCGATGGACCCTGTAGATATATTGACAATATAAGGGTTAATAGCGAAAATATACATCTTAACAAAAATGTATTAAAATCAGTCATATTTTAAAATGAATAGGCAATTATGAAAGATCTGGTATATTTATTTAAAAAAAAACATAAATACATTAGTTCGGAGGAAATTTTTTCAAGAAGTTGTTCAGTTGTTTGGCTGAAAGGTTCTTTTCATCTGGAGTAACAATTGCATTCTGTTCTCGATTCTTTTTAGCTTGTTCTTCAGTCATATAATTTTTGAAGCATTTCTGAAGATTATTGATTTCTTTTGAACATATTTCTTGTTTAAATTCGTTGTTTTTAAAACAATCCAACATTATAGTTAATTCCTGTAAACAGGCAACTTCCGAGTTTCTCTCTCCTTTCCCAGAAACTCTGAGTTTTAATTTCATCGGAAGACTTCTTTTTATAGGAACTGGTTCCTTTTGTGGAATTCTAGCTGGTACTCTCAAATTATCAAAAATCCTCATTTTAAAAAATATTATTTTTAATGGGTTTCTCCGAAGAAAGTGACTCGATCCTTTTCAACTTCCTGTAAAATGTAATATAGTTTTCATTTTTTACCTAATTTTGCACATATTTTAATTTGCAATATGCTAGCGTATTTTTACATAATACGGTTTCACTTGTAGTGAGTATTTTGAAAAAAAAATCCATAATCCAAAGTCCGACACCGCTGGAAAAATCAAGAACATCTTGAGAGATTAGGAATAGGCTCAACTAAGTCTGAATCTAAAATCTCCATGATGATATTATTATTATTATTGTATTATTATTATTATTATTATTATTATTATTATTATTATTATTATTATTATTATTATTATTATCATCATCATCATCAATATATGGACTTTTTAAGATCGGCAAGAATATCAAAATTAGGCAAAATAAAAAATAATACAATAAGAGAAATTATGTATGTAGAAAAGGATATTGTACAAGAGATTGAAGAAATCCACCTAATGGATGTATAATGAGAAGAAGGGACACAAAAACAAACAAAGAAGTATGAAAATTGATACCTCCTGGAAAAGGGAAACGTAGTAGACCAAAGCTAACGTGGATAAAGGAAATCCAAGACAACATGAAGAAGAGAAATATGACAAACAGACACACAAGATCGGGAAGTGTGGAAACAAAAAAAAAATTGTATATTTTGGTCGAGGATACCTGTATAAATAACAGAAACAATCCTGAATAATAATAAAAAATATTATTATTATTATTATTATTATTATTATTATTATTATTATTATTATTATTATTATTATTATTATTATTATTATTGCCTTTTTTTCTACCGGGACCTAATGTTTGAATATGTGAGTTTTTATAGAAACGGCGATGTAATTTGAAAGTAATGTGATGGCTAGTGCAAAAAAAGTGGCGCTTAAGATGTAATAATGGGTGCATTCCTGCAGATGGAGATGAATTCCTCCTGCAGACAGATGGTGGGGAGACAGGACTGGCACTGATTCACGCTGGACCGGTTTCACAGCAGCTTCTGAATGAGCGCTTTGTTGCTAGGCAGCACAACTTCATTGTTGTGACGCAACAAGTCGGGTGAATGGCCACAATTTTACTTTATCCCACCACCACCATAGTGTCATGACCTAATGTAGGCCTATTGTTAAAAGGTACAAGTTTTCCATTAAGTATTTCAGGGACTCTTTATCACTCCAACTTCTTTCTAAAAATAAAATAAATTAAAATATACCTTCTTAGGTAAGACCGTCGTCCTCAACATATAAAATATGTAATCTTTATGCCTGTAGGCCTTTCACAACATCCGTTCCATCTTCAGCAGGTCCCTCTTCGCTACAACATCCAGTATGATGGTTGATGCTGCTGGTCCTAATGTGCTGTCGTGCTGAAGATGGAACGGATGTTCTGAAAGGCCTACAGGCATAAAGATTACATATTTTATAAGTTGAGGACGACGGATCTTACCTAAGAAGGTATATTTTAACTTATTTTATTTTATGACTCTCCACCTATAAATAAGTTTAATTATATAACAGGAACACTAAAAAGAACTTTGAAAAATAAAGCCAGGAAAGACTCTATAATGAAATTATACAAGACAATGGCAGTGCCTATTATTACTTATGGATTCGAAACATGGACAGTGACAACACAACAATCTGCCAGGATACAAGCTGCTGAAATGAGATTCCTCAGACCAATAGTAGGATATCAAAGAACAGACAAAAAAACATAACACAGAAATAAGACAACTAAAAATAGAGGGATTAACTCAACAATAGAGAAATTCGGAACAAACTGGAAAGAACGCTTGGCAAGGATGGCTGAGAATAGCAAAAGCAGCATACAACTATTCACCACGAGGAAGAAGTTTGGGAAGACCAAGGAAAAGATGGAAAGAGCAGCAATTTGGAGCTGGAACAGGCTAATAAATAAGCCTAAACCGTGAAGAAGAAGAAGACTCTCCACCTCAACGGTTTTAACAATGAATTTTATTAGTATTGATTATTTAAAAAAAAAATGATAAACAACTGTGCGTAGTATATAATGTCGATTCCTCCAGTTGTAATGGTTAGTATCTTGCTTTAAGAGAGGAGAAGATAAGAGTATTTGAAAATAAAGTGCTTAGGAAAATGTTTGGACAAAAAGAGACACGAATAGACAAGTGATTAGAGAAAACTAAATATATAACACGGAGCTACATGATATTTATGGGGGTACGCCGTAGCGTAGTGGTTAAGGCACTGCGCTACAAGCCAGAAGGTCGAGGGTTCGAATCCCGGTGGGGTCAGGATTTTTAAACTGACCCAAACCTTCTGGCGGCACTATGGCCCTCAGCCTCTAACGGAAATTAGTACCAGACGCTTGTTCTGGGGGTCACGCAGGGCTGACATGAAGTGCCGCCTTTACTTTGCATGATGTTTATGGGAAACCAGATGCAATAAGAATAGTGGCACGAATTGAGGATGAAAGAAGTGCATGGAAACTTCTTGTAGAAGAATAGTAGAACGATTGGAAAATGAAAAAGGAGCATGGAAACTTCTTGAAGGAATTCTAGAGGGAAAGTGCCCAGTAGATTGGCCTAGAATGAGATGGGAGAATAACATTAACCATGATTTGCATTACATAGGGAACGATTGGAAAACAGTTCAGGATAGGGATGTATGGAAAGGTTATGTACGCGCGGCATGAATCTCCGGGTTCGATAGTACCAGTGAGTTAGGAAACGTCGTTGTACAATAAATGATATCGATTCGTTCACAAGGAGAACATATTGTATATTGGTCCATCCAAAGGAGATTTGGCTCTATTATATTTCAATATAAAATTATGGAATATTCACCCGAAAGGTCCGTCTCCTCAACTTTATTAGTTATTTTAACTGTAGCGCTTTCGGGACTAGTCCCATTATCGGGAGGATTCAAAACTGGTGTTTCACTGAAGATCTGGTAGAGGGGGGGGGGCCAGTACATGTAATCCCCTCTACCAGATCTTCAGTGAAACACCAGTTTTGAATCCTGCCGATGATGGGACAAGTCCCGAAAGCGCTAGTTAAATAACTAATAAAAGTTGAGGGGACGGACCTTTCAAGTGAATATTCTATAATAATAATAATAATAATAATAATAATAATAATAATAATAATAATAATAATAATAATAATAATAATAATAATACTTTATTTATTCTGGCAGAGTTAAGGCCATAAGGCCCTCTCTTCCACTCAACCAGCACAAATACAAATAAATATTTGACAAATATAGATATACACTATACTAATTATAAACAGTTAAAGATACAATAACGTAGCAATGTAAATGTCATGGCCCTCCATGGTATCTTTACCTTGTCGTGGTGGAGTGGCTTGTGTGCTTAAATGATCCTGAGAGCTATGCCGGCGGTAGCATTGCTGCCGATAGGGTTACCCATGCCGGACTGGTCAAAGGTGATAAGCCAGACGAAATAAGTACCTTGGTCGAAAGAGTGATGATCTTTCACCGTAAAAATACAACCGTCAAGAAATGCGGACATGGGTTCTACTGGGGTAAAATTTTCCGGAGGTCAAATAGTCCCCCATTCGGTTCTCCGGGCGGGGACTACTTCAGGGAACCCATGCCAAAGGCTCAAACACAGGGACATGTTCCTAGGAACATGGAATGTTAGGACTTTATACAATAGCGGGGCACTACAGATATTAACGCGGGAATTGGATAAATCGCCCTTGGATATAGTCGCTTTACAGGAAGTTAGGTGGCCAGGAGAATGTAGTCAGGAATCAGGAAGCTTTGCATTATACTATGGGGGTGCAGAAAGACCTGCATTTGGAACGGGTTTTTTAGTCAGAAGGAGGATCCTATCCGCTATCCGAGATATTAAGTTTGTTAGTGATAGGATATCATACATAATTCTAAAGGGTAAACGACATGATTTTATAATTGTAAATGTACATGCCCCCACAGAAGATAAAGATGACAAGATCAAGGATGAGTTCTATGAAGAATTAGAATGCTTATTTGATAGCCTTTCACGATATCATATGAAAATTGTCTTAGGAGATTTTAATGCAAAAGTGGGGCGGGAAGATATATTCAAACCAACAATAGGCAAATTCAGTCTTCATGAAGATAGTAACGACAACGGGGTTAGATTAGTCACATTTGCCACATCAAAGAATCTCATTGTTAAGAGCACAACATTTCAGCATAAGGATATTCATAAATACACCTGGACGTCCCCAGATGGAGAAACTCGGAACCAGATAGATCATGTATTAGTGGATAAACGCTGGCACAGTAGCATCATTGATGTTAGATCAGTTAGAGGGACAGACTGCAATTCGGATCATCATCTGGTCAGAGTGAAAATCAGACAACGGCTATCGCTTATGAGAGGAACAAACGCTAAAGATGATTCTGTAAAATATGAATTAAAAAACTTGAAAAATGATGAAATGCGGCAAGAATACCAAATCAAAATTGCTAATAGATTTGAAGTACTGGAATCTTCAGATGACAATGTGGCAAACGAAGAAGAAACTGATATAAATAAAGAATGGGAGGCTATAAGAGATACTATTAAATTGTCAGCATCAGAAAGCATTGGTTGTTTAAAAAAGAGGCAAAACAAAAAATGGTTTGATGAGGAATGTGCCGACATTGTAAAGAAAAGAAAGCTAGCAAAAATGAAATGGTTACACGAGCCAAATGAGGTAAATTTAGAGCAATTGGGTAGTGTTAGACGGGAAACCACCAAGTTACTAAAGAGTAAAAAGAGGGAATATTTGAGAGAGAAGATTAATGATCTTGAAATGAATGCAAAAAATAGGAACATTAGAGAATTATATCAGGGAATTAGTATAGAGAAGAAAGGGTTTCAGGCTAGAACAAACATAATTCGGAATGAAAATGGGGATATGATTGCAGATTCCAAGAGTATATTAAATAGATGGAAAAGTTATTTTAATCAGCTATTAAATGTACATACAGAACAGGACATTGAGGAGGATAAGTTACAGACAGCAGAAATGCTAGTCGCAGAGCCAAGTGCATTAGAGGTTGAAATGGCAATTGAAAAATTGAAGATGTATAAAGCATCAGGTTCAGATGAGATCCCAGCAGAACTGATAAAATCAGGGGGAGAAAAATTGATGGACAAGATACGCTGGTTGCTTAGTATGATTTGGGAAAAAGAAGCTCTTCCAGATGAATGGAAGGAATCAATTATCGTACCAATTTATAAGAAAGGAGATAAAACTGATTGCAACAACTATAGGGGCATCTCATTACTTTCAACTTCGTACAAATTCTAACAAATATATTAGTAAGCAGACTTACTCCCTATATTGATGACATTCTAGGAGATCATCAATGTGCATTTAGAAGAAACAGGTCTACAACAGATCAGATTTTTAGTATAAGACAGATTTTAGAAAAGAAATGGGAATATAATGGTACTGTACATCAACTATATGTAGACTTCAAAAAAGCATATGATTCAATTAAGAGGGAGAAGTTATATAGTATCCTGCTGGAGTTCGGAATTCCTAAAAAGTTAGTTAGACTTATACGAATGTGTCTAAATGGCTCAACGAGTAGGGTGCGTGTAGGCAAACAGTTTTCAGACACTTTTGAAATCCAGAATGGGTTGAAGCAAGGAGATGCACTATCTCCTCTACTATTTAATTTTGTACTAGAGCATGCCATTAAATCTTTAGAGAATGAGGAAGGCTTACAACTGAATGGTATTAATAAGCTGTTAGTTTATGCTGATGATGTAGTACTACTGGCCGATAGCGAGGAGATACTAAAGGCCAACACGCACACACTATTGAGTAACACTAAGAAATTAGGACTGGAAGTAAATATCAGTAAAACTAAATATATGGTCACACGTAGAAATACATTATATAATGGAAATGGACAGCTAATGACAAATGAGGGAAATTTTGAGGAATTGGCTGAATTCAAATACCTAGGAACAATAATCACAAATAGGAATGAGATGCACAAAGAAATTAAACATAGGCTCAATTCTGGAAATGCATGCTATTATGCATTGCAGAGACTTTTGATGTCCCAACTCCTTTCAAAAAACGTTAAGCTGAAAATATATAAAACTATTATTCTACCAGTTATATTATATGGGTGCGAAACATGGACTCTTACTTTAAGGGAGGAAAGGAGATTACGAGTATTTGAGAATAAAGTTCTTAGGAAAATTTTTGGACCAAAGAGAGATGAACAGACAGGTGAATGGAGAAGACTACATAACAATGAACTACATGGTCTTTATAGGAAGCCAGATATAATAAGAACAGTTAAGTCCCGTAGACTGCGATGGGCAGGACATGTTGCGCGTATGGGGAATGAAAGACGTGCATGGAAACTTCTTGTAGGAAAGCCAGAAGGAAAACGCCCAATTGGTAGACCAAGAATGAGGTGGGAGAATAACATTAACTATGATTTGAGGGAAGTAGATTATACAGGGAATGATTGGAAAGCATTGGCTCAGGATAGGGATGTATGGAGAGCTTATGTCCGTGCGGCCATGAACCTACGGGTTCGATAGTGCCAGTGAGTAAGTAAGTAAGTATGTAAATGTCATGTACAAACAACATTTTATAGGGTAATAACAATAATGATACGATAATAATAATAATAATAATAATCATTATTATTATTATTTATTATTATTATTATTATTATTATTATTATTATTATTATTATATAAATATGATAGGCCTACATTATACGAGAAACACCAATTAATATATATACCTTACACTGGATAATAATGAAGTCGAGTTTAGAGCAAATATAAATTTAGATTTCTTTTAAAAGATGCCAATGTCCGGCAGCCCCTTATTTCTTGTGGTAGGGAATTCCATAATTTTATATATTAATCTTAATGTCTATTATATTTGCATGCAAGGGAGCACGCCGTGGCGCAACTGGTTAAGGGTACAAGCCGGATGGTAGAGGGTTCGAATCCGGATGGGGTCACGAATTTTAAACTGATCTAAACCTTCTGGCGGTACCATGGCCCTGGGATCGATTCAGCTTATAACGCAAATAAGTATCAGAATATTGTTATGGGGTAAAGGCGGTCGTCACGCAGAGCTGACAACCTGCCTGACATCTCGTGCCGATTGTCTAGAAAGAGTGTCTTAACTCCTACTACTCCTACGGCCCCCAAGACTTGTGATTTGATCACTATTTACTTATTTACATGCAAACACCGTCATGGAAGGAAACATTGTACGTAAAAGATGACGTTTGTTACGATGAAAAGATCTATTTGCTTTTTACGAGGTCATTCTGACGACACAAGAAAAACAGCGGATTTATGTGCGTATTAATTACTGAACTGAATTACGATCTATGGAAATGCATGTTAAACGCTATACTTCATGTTTTAACATCAAGTTTGCAAATTACTTTATTTGCACAAGGAAACAATGGCACGTATTTACATTACAAATGATGCAAGTAATGTAATGTACTGTATACAGTGCTACCCTATTCTAATAGAACTGGGAACTTCAATTCTACTTACACTGCTACCCTATTTTAATAGAACTGGGAACTTCAATTCTACTTCCACTGCTAGGGTGGATCCATACCTGTTTTCTTCACAAAAGAAAATATTTCGCTTGCAAAAAACAACTTGAATGAGGGGAAGAAACCTATTTAAACTACCCTCGGTTCTCAGACTGTGAAAATAATGTTTAGTCCAACACTGTGGGAATTTAAAACTGAAGCAAGTATGAAAGTTTTCAAAAACAATGATTGTTTCAACCCTGGCATAAGAAAGGATGAAGTGTATATGTGTGTGTGTGTGTGTGTATATATATATATATATATATATGCCACCAAAGAAATTCAACAATAGCCAGAGAGTTAAACATCGTACCTATATCAGAATACCTCCAAGAATATAGAAACAATTGGCTTTACCAAAACAAATTCTTCACTACATTCCTCAAGGCAGAAGATCTGTGGGTCGACCTTTTCGGAGATAGCGGGAGACCGTAACGGGCCACTGGGCCTAATACTTGAAAGGCAGATGATGATATATATATATATGAGGGAAATTTTGAGGAAGTAGCTGAATTCAAATACCTAGGAACAATAATCACAAATAGGAATGAGATGCACAAAAAAATTAAACATGGGCTCAATTCTGGAAATGCGTGCTATAATGCAATGCAGAGACTCTTGATGTCCCAACTCCTTTCAAAAAACGTTAAACTGAAAATATATAAGACTATTATTCTACCAGTTATATTATATGGGTGCGAAACATGGACTCTTACTTCAAGGGAGGAAAGAAAATTACAAGTATTTGAGAATAAAGTTCTTAGGAAAATGTTTGGGCCAAAGAGAGATGAAACAGACCCGTGAATGGAGAAGACTTACATAACAATGAATTACATGGTCTTTATAGGAAACCAGATATAATAACAGTTAAGTCTCGTAGACTGTGATGGGCAGGACATGTTGCACGAATGGGGAATGAAAGACTTGCATGGAAGCTTCTTGTAGGAAAGCCACAGGGGAAACGCCCAGTTGGTAAACCAAGAATGAGGTGGGAGAATAACATTAACTATGATTTGAGGGAAGTGGATTATACAGGGAATGATTGGAAAGCATTAGCTCAGGATAGGGATATATGGAGAGCTTATGTCGGAGCATCCATGAACCTACGGGTTCGATAGTGCCAGTGAGTAAGTATATATATATATATATATATATATATATATATACACACACACACACACACATAAGAAGGTAGAAACATGTATCAGATTTAGAATACAATCAGTATTTCGATAATTTATAATGTTTATTGTTGCCAATGAACATTTTTTATGGTCTGACTGTTCAAGAGTAACATTTTTTTAGGTAACAATCTTCTTCTTCTTCCAAAAGGTATATGTCATTCGACCTGTTCCGTCTTTATTTAAACATATCGTCCCATCTTATTCTTGGTCTATGGTTTATTACATTGTTTGGTAGTTCTTCCTCTTTAGTAAGTTTTCTTTATTTGATTTATGTTTTTATTTAGATTGTAGCCTATAATTAATTGACTAAAATTAAGATCGATTGACCAATAACATCTTGAGATCTCATAGGTACAGGCTCAAATCAAAATAAATTAATGATGCTATTTAATTGGTTTTAATATCTTTATTTCTCGGTTTATTCAATATCTTAAAACATTTCATCTCAGCTGTTTCTTTTTTCTCACTAAGGGCCAGTTTCACCAAGAGAGGTAGCTGTATTACGCCAGTTTACGCTGTTAATTATACACGGAGAAAACGGGCATAATATAGTTACCTCTCTTGGTGAAACTGGCCCTTAATGTCTTATTCACTGTCGAGTTTTCACTACCATATGTTGCCATTGGTACTGTCATTGCTCTGTACAATTTAATTTGTTTCCTTTAATGTCTTATTCTTGAATGTTCTTTATATTGTTCAATTCATGTCTTCGTTTATTTAATTTTATACCCAGGTCCTAATTTTTACATTATGATAATTTGTACCCGTAAACAGTTGAAACTGGAGACTTGTTCTACGATTTCTTCATTAATAACTATCTTACATCATTCATAGCTTGTTTTTTGTTGTTGATTTTCCTACAAAAAGCTTTCATTCCCCATTCGTTCCACATGTTCTCCCCATCGAAAGATTATATCTGGTTTCAAAAACAAGAAGAGATACTAGATTGAAGTTTTATAAAACATTGGCAGTTCCTGCATTGGAGCAGAACTTGGGTAATGGCCAAACAAATTACAAAGTAGAATACAACGTGTAGAAATTAACTTCCTTAGAAGAACAAAAGGCTGCACAAGAATGGATCGGTTAAATAATGAAGATATAAGAACAGAGTTAAATATATATCCATTAAATGATAAAATCAAAGGATATAGAGAAAAATGGTTTAGACATGTAGAAAGAATGAACGTAACAAGATTACCAAAAGTGTCCACCGCTGTGGTCTCGGGGTAGCGTGCTGTCTTCTCACGCAGCGGGCCCGGGTTCGATCCCCGGTCGGGACAGTTTTTCTAGGTGAGGTTTTTATCGGGGTTTTTCCTCACCTGTAAGATAAATGTCAGGAAAACTTTAAGGCCCAAACGGTCCCCGAAACCATAGGCCATCGCAATCATCATCATTCATATTCATCTTAGGTTAAGCTTAGGATTAGGGACTCTCCTGGCGCACCATTATCATCATCACCCATCATATCATCGGGGCAACGTAACCCCGCCTTCCAGGCGCCCCAACTCAGAAGTGGGTTACAAGTACGCCATGCCAGGAGAGAAACCAGGAATGTCGAAAGACAAACCTGGGGCATTTAAAAAAAAAAGATTACCGAAAGCAGCATTTAACAACAGCCAAGAGGTCAAGGAATGTAGGAAAGCCAGTGAAAAGATGGACAGAACGAACAACTGTGAGGCGAACAGACATTTTGCCTAGCCCGTGAAGTGAAGAAGAATATATCTGATTTCCTATGAAGATCATGTAGCTCACTATTACGTAAGTCTTCTCCATTCGCCTGTTTGATCATCTCTCTTTGGTCCAAACATTTTCCTAAGAACTTTACAATCAAATGCTAGTAATATTTTCTTCTCCCTTAAAGTAAGAGCCCATGTTTCACATTCATATAATATAATTGAGAGAATAACAGTTTTATATATTTTTAGTTCAACGTTTTTTTAAAGAAATTCGTGTACAATAAATAAATAGACGCGATACAATTTTATACGTTAAAGCGCGTATAGGCCGACATAAGAGAAATAAAATATTTGATGCATATACTTGAGTAAAATAGTGTACTACAGATACGCAGAGGAAAAAAGATGAATGCTACAGTGTCAGCATGTGGAAGTGAAATTGTCTCCTGGAAATGAACGCTGGGAGTGAAGTGAGTTAATTATTTACAAGCTTAGATTAGAAGTGAGTAAAGCAAGTCCATAAAGAGACCTCATTACTCATCACTATTTTATCGCAATCTCACCTACCTGTCGTCACTCAAACCGTGGTCACAGGTTCGTTATTACCACAATGCCAAATTTTATCTACCATGATTAACGGACAACTTATATCCTATACACGTATCTTACAAGGGAACTGTGAACCATTGCATGCCGAAACCACCTAGAAATTTATTCCAGAGAAGCGTTTTGATATACCAAGGCCGTGTCAAAAATATTTGCCGTTTTTAACTGCAAGGTACAGAAAAGCTAGAATCCAGGAATGGCAAGCCACTGTACGGAGCAAATGGACTCCCTGCATGGATAAGACAGGAGTGAAATTAGGTGGAACGCGGTGCGGATCAGTAACCAATTCACGAGTTGTATTATTTCCCTACAGTTTAAATGAGAGATTTGGAGTTATATTTTAATGCCTTGCAGTTAAAAAATACATGATTTTTTGGACACGATCTTGGAACAATACAACGCTTCTCTGGAAGAAATTTGAAGGTAGGTTTTAGCGTGCAATTGTTGACGGTTATTTGTTAGACAATATATTAGTTTACACTCACTGACACTATCCAAAGGGGGGTGCCATGTCTGCGCGGACATAAGCTCTCCACATCTATCATAGCACTGTTTTCCAATCATTCCCTATACACAGTAATTAACCTCCAGCAAAATATGGTCAATTTTATTATTCCACTAGCTAATACCCGACGTGCGCTGCTATTCCTAAATAAATGTCAATGTGTTTTTACCACCAGCTGTGCGCTGTTATACTTGCCCGGGAATCTGCTTATCCCGATCTTCCTGTCATCAATGAAAGACAAAAGTGGTTATTGTGAGTTATCCGTAGAAGATAAACATATGCTGTCGTGGACTTTTTTGTAGAGTTCTTTGAGATGTTCAATTCTGTGTACATTAATTTTGTATATTTTTTATAGTTTGGGCAGCGTAAGCCATTTAAGCGTCAAAACAAGGACTTTATTTCACTTTTTCACTACAAAAGGTGATTTTTAGGTGTGAAGGGGTTGAGTATTACAACTCTCTTAAAGCCTATGTTCATCCCCGGAATCTCCTGAACATTTTTAAAAAAGCCCTATCTCTATCGGATGAACGGTATGACAGACCACGCTTGCCCGGGAATCTACGTATCCCGATCTTCTTGGTATCAATGAAAGACAAAAATGGTTATTGTGGGTTATTCGTAAAAGATAAACATATGCTGTCGCGGACTTTCTTTTTTTTAGAGTTTTGTGAGATATTCAATTCTGTGTACATTAATTTGGTGTATTTGTTATGGTTTAGGAAGCGTAAGCCATTTAAGCGTCAAAATAGGGACTTTATTTCACGTTTTTCACTACAAAGGGTGATTTTTAGGGGTGAAGGGGTTGAATATCACAACTCTCTTATAGCTTATGTTCATCCCGGGAATCTCCTGAACATTTTGCAAAAAACCCTATCAAAATCGGATCAATGGTATGGCCGCGCATAGAATACGAACAAACAAACCAACACCAACAAACAAGCAAACAAACAAACATTGATTTTTATATATTCGAAGATAACATTTTTGACCTATCTACTGGGCGCTTTCCCTTTGGTTTTCCTACAAGAAGGTGTGTCCCTCTTTTCCCTTCCCTGCCACATGTTCTGTCCATCGCAGAAATTTAACAGTTTTTATCAACAAACGCCAATTGTATCCTTTCGCAAATCGCGATACAATTACTATCCCATTAGACAGGGAGATGACGACAATGCAGCAAAAGACGCGACACTTTCAGCCATTTTCTTTCATCAGAATCGACTGAAATGCATCACGCGGCGTGACAGACCTAGAAGGCCCTTGGCCTATCAGCCGGCTGCTGAGCTCACCTTCACATGTGTTAATCACAGAAGTAGATCATCATACAGCCAGGGGTGACATATGGTCAGCATATCGGGTCCTCCAGCCGTTATAGCTGGTTTTCGAAACTTGGAGCCCTTACTTATTGTAGCTACCCAAACTCCTCCTGGGTGGGCACCGATACCATACTGGTCGAAATTCAATGAGAAAATTTCTTCCCATGGAGACCCGAACCAGTGCAAGACAATAGCTGTGCGCCAAGGCAGATCTTGCCTTAACCACTCGGCTACGGCGCGAAACTCTTATTTAACCCAGAAAAAATATACAGTTCAATGCTATGAAGTTTTCTCCATTCACCTGCCTGTTCGTCCCTCTTAGGTTCAAACATTTTCCTAACCATTTCATTCTCAAATACTCGTAATCTTTTGTCTTCTCTTAAAGTAGTAGAGCATGTTTTTACAATACATTTAGTAGCTAAAACTAAACAAATCCCTGTTTTTCATATTTTTAGTTCAACATTTTTAAGAAGAGTTGGGATAATGAGTCTATAATGTATAAGAGTATGCGTTTTCAGACTTGAACCGACTTTTAATTTTCTCTTGGTAATTATTATATATTTGAATTTTGCCACTTCATTTTTTTCATTTGCTGGCAAGCATCCATCTCATTTAATACTGTTTCTCTACGTGCGATTATATTTTATTACATATTCATTCTCAAGTTTTTTTTTTTTTTTTTTTTTTTTTTGCGCGTTCGCGAAAATCTAATATAGCCTACTTAAATTGACAAAACACAAATTTCTTCTATTAGTTATTTGAATGTGGCGGATCACAGTGGAAACGGAATCTTGTGTAACTGTTATTATTATGTATATTGTATAATTATATACACATTTAAGTGGTATCTTTTTGTTAGTTTTCTTCTGATTTATTTAAAATATTAAATTAATTAAACCAACTGATGTATCCCATAGGATACATTATGAATTTAAGGGTTAATTTTAGCAAAATTATCCGCCATATTTAATCTTTATTTCAAATATTTTTAGGCATTTCACCATTGAATTTTTTACCCTAAATGTCTGTGTTAAATACACGCTCATACTGATTTACTTGAAAATAAACTATAATTTGATTCTAGTGCAAGTGAGCTGCAGTAATTTGAAGAAAAATATCAGAAAACACACAAACTATTTTTGCAGTTCCGTATGTGAATAATGAACGACCTTAGGCATAAATGTATTTTTATCCGAAGAAAGTACGGGAAATACCTGAAAACTGAATGAGAAGTTGTGATAAAATAATCTAAAAACGATATTAACAATTGTAACGTTGGAAGACACTATGTTGCTAAAAAACTTATGGGAATAGGCCAAAAACTGAAACAATAATACCTGAAAATTGAATGAGAATTTGAGATTAAAATAATCTAAAAACGCCATATTAACAATTGTAACGTTGGAAGACACTATTTAGCCAAAAAACTTATGGGAATAGACTAAAAACTGAAACGATACTCACTCAGTCTTAAACTTAAATAGTTGACCAAATTAATTCAACCTAACCTTTATTTATCTATTTTGTATAGCATTATATTATTAAGTATTTTTCCAAGCATGTCACTTGCGCTACAACAGCTCCATTCTGAATAGTTTGAGGTTAGATTGAATAATTTTGATTTACTATATTTCTGTTAATTAAGTTCAATTGTTCACGTACCGTTATATAACTGCGTTTTTATATTCTCCTTCGAATTGCTATAGATTGTCATTTGCACTACAATGTCCATAAATTTATGTACAATATTGTTTGTGTGTTTAATAATAAATTACAATAAAATTATTAAAAATGTAATAAAATTAATTACACAACCTTTAACCTTAGTAATATCTGAAATTGTATGCATTGAAATCTCTATAATATTATAAAATATAGCTATTACCTGCAACGAACCCTTGATTTTTTTTAAATCGCCGAATAAATATATTCGAATATTTATAATATTTTAAAATAAATAATATAAATATATCCAATTAAGTTTTTGGTGCTTTTACAAATACCTTACATAAAATTAAAAATGTTGTGCAGTTAAAATACTGTTGAATGAAATTTCTCGTCGCTTACGTAACAATGTACTTATTATGTAATAATATACGGAAATGCAAACAATTGAAATACAGAAAATTATTTATATAATTTAATATTATTATTGAATTCAAATTATTACTCACCAATTATAAATAATCCTCTTTTGACAGAAAATTCCAAATAAAATTGATATTGTTGTTCACTTCACTACATTTTTCTTAAAACACATTTAAAATCTAATTTTTTGGTTATCTTCGTTCCGGTATTTCGCACACCTGGAATTTAACTTTCTTTTTCTCGTTTCCTTTAAATAAATCTCATTCCAGTAACCACAGAAACCTCTGGAATATTTTTCTTCTAGAAGATTATCTTTTAAAAATCCAGTAGAATGTAGAAAATGAAAAATTTCCCTCAAGACAGCGTAGTATTTTGTTTTCTTGTCATAGTGACATCCGAAAATCGGACGTAATAAAATTTATCTTTCCTTACAAGCATTTTTAAAAATTATTTTAATATTTTTTTTGTGGAGATAAAATTAACCCCTTTTTATTTTTAATTTAAAAAGGGGGTGGGTGGGGATTTTATATATCCCGCGTGGACCCATACACTAAACACACCCACTGGTTTAAATATAGCCCGTGTTGCACGCCCGTTATAACGTCTCAGTCCAAGCTGAATAGCGACTGGCAATGCTTCTCTCTGTGTACGTGTTTAGCAATGACTCAGCCTGCCTTTTCACCAGGGAGGGGAGTGGAATCAGTCCCCATACTTCCTCGTTCTCACTCGCTAACTTTTCAACCATTCACAATTAGACAACACTCTAAAATAGTCTATTTATTTACCTCTGGTGTTAAGACCATCAGACATTCTCGTCCCTTCTAGAGGGTTAACCCTTTATGGCGATGGTATAATACAAATGTTATGACTAAGAGAACACATACATTCAGTAACCTTTCACAGTTCCTATCCTCAGTTAACTGAATCCAGTTCACATCTCCGTTATCCAGTTCCCTATGATCTATCATAGTATTATCCTCCCACTTAAGTATAACATTTGTAATGATCTCTTTACCCAGGGTTTCGTATATCATATTGCTGTTGCTTATTTCAGGTTCTTTTAAACCAGAGCCGCCCAAACTTTATTTGTATCGCGGGCCAAATGGAAGGAACATCAAGGTGGCTCGGGCCAAAGGTCCTGTTAGAGCTGTTGTGGATTATTTTTATTGATATTTACCAATGTTTCACATCTTACTGCTCCCAATTAATCTACAGTCAAGATCTTCCACATCTCTCTGTCATTCCAATCTCCATCGTCTAATACTTTTTCTCTCATGCTGCTCAAAACACCTCAATCCACCTTATTTTTTGCTGTCCTCTTCTTCATCTAGAAAATGGTCCCCAATCTAGTATTCTTCTTGGGAATCTGTCTTCAGACATTCTTTGTACATGACTTATATAATTTTATTGTTTGCCATTATTATTATTATTATTATTATTATTATTATTATTATTATTATTATTATTTTTATTATATTATCATCATCATAACCATTTTCTTGATAAGTTGTTATAATACATTTCAGAAGTTCTTGTTCCATTATTGATAAGACTAATATTATAGATCAATCCTTAGTAGCCTATATGTTAATTTATTAGAATCATACAGGCCTACAGGGGCCGGATAGAAAGTAATGGAGGGCCGTATCTGGCCCGCGGGCCGTAGTTTAGGCATCCCTGTTCTAAACCATGTCCATGAGGTTATTGTTTTGAAGTAAAATTCATATTAAAATTCATTTGAGGTAGTCATAACTAACTAACTAACTAAACTCACTGGCACTATCGAACCCGTAGGTTCATGGCCGCGCGGACAACTCTCCATATATCCCTATCCTGAGCCAATGTTCTCCAATCATCTCCTGTATAATCTACTTCCTTCAAATTATAGTTAATGTTATTCTACCACCTCATTCTTGGTCTACCAACTGGACGTTTTCCCTCTGTTTTTCCTACAAGAAGCTTCCATGCACGTCTTTCATTCCCCATTCGTGCCACATGTCCTGCCCATTGCAGTCTACGAGACTTAACTATTCTCATTATATCTGGCTTCCTATAAAGACCATGTAATTCACTGTTATGCAGTCTTCTCCATTCACCTGTCTGTTCATCTCTCTTTGGTCCAAAAATGTTTCTAAGAACTTTATTCTCAAGTAATTGTAATCTCCCAGAAGTGCCAGAAAGTCTAAATTAGAACATGTCACAAATAAGGAAATTAGAAACATAATGGAAGCAGAAGAAAGCATAATTAAAAGAATTGAGGAGAAGGAATTAAAGTGGTTAGGACATGTTTTAAGAATGGAAGATGAGCGATGGCCGAAGCAACTATATGAATGGCATCCGAACAGAAAGAAGAAAAGAGGGAGACCAAAGTTAACATGGAAGGAAAACATGAAGACACTAATGCAAGCTAGAGGGCTAAGCATCGAAGATGCCCAAGACCGTAGGCTTTGGAGGTTTGGCACTGGAAGACGGCAGCAGCTATAAAAACCCGAAGATAGAGATAATTGTAATCTCCTTTCCTCCCTTAAAATAAGAGTCCACGTTTCGCACTTTGAGGTAGTCATAAAGTAAAATATTAAAATATATACATAGCAATGTCGTCCTCAACTAGTTTTTTTTTCTTTCAAGTTTTAAGATCTTCATTCTTCTGCTGAAGATTGAATCCTGTTTACGAAAGGCTACAATTCTTATAACTTTAAAGAAAAGAAAAAGATAACCTAGTTGAGGACGACGGCACCAGCCAGGTATATTTTTTAATGTTTACTTTGTTTTGAAGTAGTTTAAGGCATGGTGCCTTGGTGCAGAGCTGCGGACTTACGCTGGTTTGAGTCTCCATAAGTGAAGACAATTTCTACCAACTTAAAGACATAAGATATTTGGGTAGCTACAATAAGTAGCAGCTCCAGCTAGAGAAAACCAGCTATAACAGCTGGAGGACACAACATACTGACCACATGTCACTCCTACCAGGATGATGTGATTAATGTACGTAGATATGAGACCAGCAGCCATCGCGCTATGGATAAATTTGTATTTCATATTGCCATTTGGCAATGGTGATTGAAACGAGTTTAATTTGTGTTATTGTTAACGTAATAATGCAAATGGCTGACTACACATAGGTTTATCATCATCATCATTAAGATCCTACATACCTCGATTCCCAATTATTTATCATCCCGTTTCCAGTATCTATCCTCAAACCATAACTTAAACACAAGATCACAACATAGTCTCTTACTTAATATACCGCAACATAGGACATCACATCACTCCATGTCATATACCATCTCCACTTCTCGCAACTGGAATTCCCTACCACAAGAAATAAGGGGCTGCCGGACATTGGCATCTTTTAAAAGAAATCTAAATTTATATTTGCGCTAAACTCGACTTCATTATTATCCAGTGTAAGATATATATATTAATTGGTGTTTCCCGTATAATGTATCATATTTATATTATTATTATTATTATTATTATTATTATTATTATTATTATTATTATTATTATTATCGTATCATTATTGTTATTACCCTATAAAATGTTGTTTGTACATGACATTTACATTGTCACATTTATTGTATATTTAAGTGTTTATAATTAGTATAGTGTATATCTATATTTGTCGAATATTTATTTGTATTTGTACTGGTTGAGTGGAAGAGAGGGCCTTATGGCCTTAACTCTGCCAGAATAAATAAAGTATTATTATTATTATTATTATTATTATTATTATTATTATTATTATTATCATCATCATAGTACATTCACGAATTTAGGTCATTTGTTGAAAGGTTATTTTCATTTTATAATTCAATAATTTCTAGAATAATCATATCGACCCCCCCTGTTGATGATAAGGGGCGCAGCCCCTCTTCACTGATTCGGCCTCAAGAGAAACACCATCCAGAAGTCTTTTGAGTGGACGTCCTGGTCTTCTTCTTCCTGCAGCTTGATATCTTAACATTTGTTTTGGTATCCTGTGATCTTCCATTCGATGAACATGTTGCATCCATCTTGACTTATAATCAGAAATTTTGTTTTCTAAAGGTTCCATGTGTAATTCTTCTAAGATGTCTTCATTTTTTTTTTTTTTTTTGTGATCTAGAAGTTTGTATCCTGCAGTCCTCCGAAGGTATCTCATTTCAGCAGATCTAAGTATCTGTATATCCTTCTCTTTCAACGTCCATACTTCGTTACCATACAAAAGAGAGTTGGAAGAGCCAGTGTTTTATACACTTTTAGTCTTGAATGTTTTTGGACTAACTGTGGCTTGAAGATAGAATTTATTAACCCTAAAATTCTTTAAAATTTTGATATTTTTGCATTTACATCCTTTCCTTCTTCATATGAGATTTTGCATCCTAGATATGTAAAATTAAGTGATTAATATTTATTGACATATATAGTGGATAGGCCTATAATTATTTATTTAACTAACTAATCAGTTAACGCGCAGTTTCATAATCTTTCCATACACCCATATCCTGAGTTATTGTTTTCCAATCATCCCTGTATAATTTTACACCCTCAAGTCGTGGCTAATGTTATTCTCCCACCTCACTATTGACTTAATTATTGGGCCCTATCCTCTGGTCGATCATTCCCCATTCATGCAACATGTCCTGCTCATCGTAGTCTACGATACTTGACTGTTTTATTATATCTGCTTTTTTATAAAGATCATGTAACTCAGTATTAAGTAATCTTCTCCATTCGCCTGTTTGTTCATATCTGGTCCAAAAATGTTCCTAAGAACTTCATTCTCAAATACACGTAGGGGCCTAATCTTCTTTCCTCTCTTAAAGAGTCCATCTTTCGCATCCGTATAATATAACATATAAAACTATTATTCTTCCAGACAGGTGAACGGAGAAGACTTACATAACAATGAACTACATGGTCTTTATAGGAAGCCAGATATAATAAGAACAGTTAAGTCTCGTAGACTGCGATGGGCAGGACATGTTGCACGTATGGGGAATGATAGACGTGCATGGAAGCTTCTTGTAAGAAAGCCAGAGGGAAAACGCCCATTTGGTGGGGAATAACATTAACTATGAGTTGAGGGGAAAGATTATACAGGGAATGTTTGGAAAGCATTGGGTAGGGATAGGGATGTATGGAGAGCTTATGTCCGCGCGGCCATGAACCTACGGGTTCGATAGTGCCAGCGAGTAAGTAAGTATAATATAACAGGGAGAATAACAGTTTTATATATTTTTAAAGAGAAGTTGGGATGACAAGAGTACCTGTAATGCATAATAGCAGCATTTTCAGGGAATGTTTAATTTCTTACGTGCCATTGTAAGACCCGGGCGGCTTTTGGCACATAAATGTACCTAAATATTAGAGGGTAAACCACTAAGGAAGAAGAAAAAGAAGAAAAACGTGAATAAGTATTATAATTTTGATAGATATTACACAATTCTAGAGTCATCCAGATTCACTTGTGACTGTTAATCTAAAATGGCGGTTAATAATATTTGTATTAGCTTTTGGTTTTATGAATGAAAGAAACTGACGATTACTTCTTGGAAATATATTGCTCTACAGTGGAAATATTCCATCTTATTTTTATTATCAATAAATACTTTGCTTTTCTGTTAGATAAGAAGATATAGATAATTTAGTATATTTTGATGCGCTTACGTTATTCTTTTGTTGATGAATTTGATAAGAAACGCTAGAATACACAATAATAACTGTGACATCTTCTTCATCATCATCATCATCATTATCACTTCACGGTTAGGAAAATCTCCTATTTCTTCCCATATTACAGTTAAATTGACTCTTTCCAACGCTTTCTTGGTCGTCCCCAATTCCGTCTTCCTGTTGTTTTTTAGTCATAAGGTTGTCTTAGAATGGCATCCTCAACAAATAGGAATTCCATTATCATACAACTAACTAACTCACTGGCATTACCGAACTCGTATGTTCATGGCCGCGCGGACATAAGCCTTCCATACATCCCTATCCTAAGCTAATGTTTTCCAATTATTCCCTGTATAACCTATTTCCCTCAAATCATAGTTAATGCTATTCTTTCACCTCATTCTTGGTCTACCAACTGGGCGCTTTCCTTCTGGTTTTCCTACAAGAAGCTTCCATGCACGTCTTTCATTCCACATTCGTGCCACATGTCCTGTCTCCATCGCACTCTACGAGACTTAACTATTCTTATTATATCTGGCTTCCTATAAAAACCACGTTGTTCACTGTTAAGTAGTATTCTCCATTCGCCTGTCTCTTCGGTCCGAACATTTTCCTAAGAACTTTGTTCTCATATACTCGTAAGCTTTCCTCCCTTAAAGTATGAGTCCAAGATTCGCATCCATATAATATAACTGGTAGAATAATAGTTTTATATATTTTCATTTTAACGTTTTTTTTAATGAGTTGGGACGTCAAGAGTCTCCATCTATCCTATAATCCATTTTATTTATTTATTTTTACTGAGGTGAAATTTGTTGAAGTCGTTGCGGATATCTTCGTTTCTTATTTTTTTGTAATTTCAGACATCCCTTAATGAATCTTAAAATTTTAATTTCTGCTGACTGTATTTTATTCCAATCTCCTTTTTGCAACTCCAAGTTTCACTCTCATAGCATTGCTATAACTGCCAAAACCTAGTAAAATTTTAAGCATATATCTTTTCTGGCTTTCTTTTTTAATGCTCTAGCTATAAATTCTTATTGTTTTATGAAAGTGTTGTAGCTTATCTTTATAGGCTACTAGCTGGATCAGCGAACGTCGTATCGCCTTTAAATATTTTTACGTTAATTTTTTCCGATGTTTTAATAGTTATCTGCTATTCGGGGCGGAAACAAATCCAACAAATCAAAGATCATAAAAATCGGTCCAGCCGTTCTTGAGTTATAAATAGTGTAACTAATCCGACTTCTTCTTCTTCTTCTTCTTCTTCTTCTTCTTCCTTTCATGTGATAGACCTAGTGGTCTGTTACGGTCTCAATCCAACGTTTGAAGGGTCTGCCCAAAGATCTCTTGCCTGGTGGCTGATAATTTAAGATCTGACGTGGTATTCTTGTTCTGCTCATTCTTCGTACGTGAGATTTGCAGTTGTTTCTGTATTTTTGTACTCATTCCACGACTGATTCTGTTTGTTTTATATATAAGTCCAGGCCACGCGTTGCTGTGGCTAAGGTATACGTTAAATTATGTTGTAGTAAACTAAGTGAGAAATCTAAATCAGAAAGTTTTTGTTGTATACAATTTTTTAGTTAACTACACCCGGTATAAATATGGGTGGTGGTTTATGTGGAAATGGTTTTGTTGATTGAGATGAATTTATGTTGTCTGCATTCTCAGTATCATCCATAAGTGTATCATAAGGATTATATACATTTATTGATGGAATATTTTGAGGAGGCTTGCTGATTTCATTATACTTTCGTTTTTTTCTACGAACTTGTTGGCAGTTTGGATTCTCATCATCATCAAAAGTCTCTGTATAGTAATATCATCTTGTGATACATTATAGTCATCTTGTTTTTCATTTAATTGAGGCATGGAGATTGTTTCTGTAATATTAGGCATATTATTATAATTAACAGACTTACTTACAATTCTGTTATTCCGTTCCTTAGGACCTTCATATGTTTTTAAATTGACATTCTTCTTAAATGTAAGATTTATGTCACATAGGCATATACCAATTTGCGGAAATTCACTTGATATCTTATCATTCATGGTCTCTAGAACTGATTCGCCATATTGTTCAATGTCCTAGATAAATTTAAATTAAGTTGCTGTCTTTCAGCCAGATTACTTAAAACTAATACTTACACACGAAATTAATATATTGAAAATAAAATAAACACAAACACACTTTAATTATGAAATAATCAATATTTGTAATTCAATTGAAATTCGCGGTTGCAACAAAAAGCACAGCCACCCGGTTAAATAATAAACCAATTACCTTTCACCGTCATCTGTTAGAATCGTATGGAACTCACAGATAATTATAACTCTTTGTTAAATAATAAACAAATAATTTGCAATAAATAATAATGCGACTATAAATTTAGTTATAAACAACCGTAGGTCTCAAATTGGATTAAAAAGCACACAGTGTGCAAAATTTTATTAAAATCGGTTCAGTAATTTAGAATTCCATCGCGGACAAACAACGTGACACGTAATTTTTATATATTAAGATATATAGACCTAATTCTTCTGTACGTGTGTTTGTCACTGAACTGCTCCTAAACGTCTGGGCCGATTTTGATAAAACAAATTTTCTGTGTGTCTGATTGGGTCCCTCGATGGTTTAAATTCACAATTGGACCCTCTAAAACCATTAGATGTAGGAGTTCACCAGAAGTGAAAAATTTAAAAATCGCTCTACCGGTTACATTTTTCGATGCTTCACAACGAAACTCAGAATGTCCTATTAAAATAAACAGATGTAGGCATTATCCAAAAATGAGCGAAATCCGATAATTGGAAGTGGAGGTTTACTTGAAATCCGAAATTAAAGAACTCCCTAAACGACTGCACCGATTTTGATGAAATGTTTAGTATGTGTTCGAGTGGGTCTCTGGATGGTTTAGATTCACAATTGGTCTGGGTAGGTGCCACTCCATCGGGTTACAGGAGATGTTCTTTTATGTTTGATGTGTAGTCATTACACTATCGATAACATTGTGACGTTATCATGCACGCTTCTTGAGCCACAACAGATGGCAATGAGGAGTTTTCTTGCGAACTTATTTAATAATATCAAATTACATATTAATTAGTGAATTTTATGGTAAAAAACTAAATTATATTTTTATCGTCCGGCCATGACACGAGAATTGAACGTTCGGGCAGGACAACGTCGGCCGGTTCCTTATCATTGCCTTATGTGATGTGACATCCTATGTAATTGAAAGTAGGGAATTTTTCCAAAAATGTTTTGTCATGTTCAACGACCTTCAACAACCCTCCACAGACGTTGGTCACCAATAAATTATCTGACAACTTCAATAATAACACTGGTCAACATGATTTTTGTCTCATGAGTACCAATAGTTGACTTAATGCAGTTTTCTATCGTGTTTTCAAACATGTATTCGGAATTTCTCCATCACCCACAATTTATTTTATTTCAATTTCAGTTAATGGATTTAAATAATTATTTTTTAAATAATTTTTCGTCCATTTGTCCATTGAGCGATGAGCACGGGGAACACTTTCACCAGGAGATTTCAGCTATGGAAAAGATATATCAAGGCGAATGGAATCCTAATATTCTGGCCGATTATTGTTGGACCATCAAGAGGGATGCTGCACAGGCGAAATATAGCAGAAAATCGTCATTTCTTACTTTCTAGGTGAGTCAGAATGTTCGAATATTGTGTAGTTACGAATGTAGAAAATATTAAAGTGTTCTTCTTCTTCTTCGTTCCAGGTATTAGGCCAAGACCTGTTACGATCCTATAGAAAATTTTCCCTCCAGCGTTTCATAGGACGGCCCAGTGATCTTCGTCCTCTTGGTATATAATTATAAACAGCTTTGGGGATCCGATTTGAACTCATTCTTTCAAGATGGTGTTTCCAATTTAGTTGGTACTGTTTAATATATTGCAAAATTGCCGTAGTCTTCAATTCTTTTAAGATATAGGTGTTCCTTTTCCGATCCCATCTGGTGTGACCCGCTGTTCTGCGCATTTGAAATTATAAAAACCTGTTTCTCGGAAACCTTGCGTGATGGAGAAACCCCGATATCATATTTGAATTCAGGAGAAAAAATACTCTCAGAATCACATATTTTTCTTTTTGAGACAAAAAAAAACTTTATTTTTTGTGGCTCAGTATAATTTATTGGTGAATAACGTCTGTGGAGGGTTGTTTAGACTCGCTTTACAAGCGTGCAGGAGAAGTTGCCTCGCGCGTATGGGGCCAATGTAGGTCTTGCTTTATGTTGATTTGTACAATGAGCATACGTTGTTAAAGGTTTATTATTCAACTGTGTGAGCAACTGTTATGTGGCCGGAATAATGAGGTTGGGAGTGAAAGGGGTAAGCGGAATTAGAATTTTGCTCTTGAAGAGAGCTCTGAGGTTGGCAATAGTGACTTCAAATTGTGATATACTCAAGGATTTAACCTTTAAAATAGCAATAATTCCTACAAGAAACATCAATTATTGGTTTAATTTATATACTATTTTAAATAAAACAGAACAATCCATCGCTTTGGTCTCGAGGTAGCGTACTGCCTTGTCACGCAGTGGGTCCGAGTTCGATCCCGATCGGGACAAGTTTCTGGGTGATAGTTTTTTTTTTCGAATTACAGACAGAAATGGATTGATCATATGGATGGAATGAGTAAGGAGAGATATCCATTGTTAGCAAGAAATTATCAAGCAAGAGGAAGACGTGATGTTGGAAGACCTAGAAGACGTTGGGCTGATGCATTATGAAGTCGGAACGGGCAATTGCCTAATCCCTGGAGTGATGATGATGATGATGATAGTTTTTTTCGCTGTTTTTCCTCACCTGTAAGACAAATGAAGGGTACAAGCAAATAACAATCTAAGTCAAGAAAAACTGAAATTGAGATTTTGACGCCATCTCTTAGATTAGGCTACGTTCTACAATATGCACAACATAAAAACTTGCAAATAATATTGCAAGTCAATGAAAAATGGTTTTGAAAGTATGGTTTCCAATGAAAGAACAATCTAAGTCAGTTGCTCCTATGAAAGAACAATCCAAGTCAACTTTTAGTAATGTCATTCAAAAACAAAGCTCTACTTTTTTTTTATTTTATTAAGCCCTTTCGCTGTGGTAGAAGCTGTGCCTCACATGTTCTCCAAATGGGGATCATTTTTAGCCCCACATTATAAACAAAACTGCCCTTTTGCCACACTTCCAATTACTGAAATTCTCATTGTACTGTCCGTACAATAAATGTAATAACTTCCTATAATGGAGCCTGGGAATCTTATATCATTGCTAGGACATCGTTTGACACCTTCATGGAACAAGAAATTGGACCACAACAAGCCCATGCCAGCTCACTACCAATATCCAGATTGAAATGCAACGATCTGCAGGTTCTAAGCCAGTTCTCTCAACAGCCAGGTGCCAGAGCATTTTACGAATCTCTTACCACACAAGAGGATATTGAAGATAATTGAAACTTCATTACGACAAAAATGAAGCTTTTACTGGAGGTTCTTATTTTAGTTATAAATTTTGTTATTATTCTGTACTCAGTGAATATTAATTTTATACATGAAAAGTTCAAAACACTACTTTCATTTAGTATACTCTATTCAACAATCTTACAGTCATGTGCATTGTTGTCTTTGGAAGCCTTGCAATTTTTTTTTCCTGATTTTGAATTGCCATTGTTGTAGGGAAATAATTTACCTATTAAATATAGAAAAAAAAAAAAAAAAAAAGGAATGTTGAATAACACTATAAAATGTACAAGATTTTGAATATTGAAAAGACATTATCTTAAAATATTGTAAAACTGATTTAGATTATTTGCTTGTACCCTTCAAATGTCAGGAAACGTTAAGACCCAAATGGCTCCCGAACATCATCTGACCATCATTATCATAAGTAATGCCATGAGTAATTTCCAAATTATCGATAAAATTTCGAGTGACGAGTGAATTTAGCTAGAGGATTTGCAGTAATATAATGTATGATTAAAAACTATAAAATAGTCACCTTGTAGGTCCGTCTCCTCAACTTAAGTTGTTTTAAAACTCTGTAGGCCTTTCGGGACTAGTCCCATCATCAGCAGAATGCATTAGATCCGTACTTGTTGACCCTTGTTGAAGCACTCACTTGGTTGTGAATATTTTGAATAGAGGATTGTGTGGACTGGGTGTGTTCTCATTAAGAATCAGGTTGTTGTCGATTTCTCTTAGGATTGCGATTTCCTCCAGTATATTTATCCTCGTTGGAATGTTTTCTCTATGAAATATTGTGAGGGTGTTATCGATATTATGCATATGGTGTCTAGCCTGAATTACATGTTTTGCGTAACTTGATTTTCCTCAATTATGAACAAAATCTCTATTTTTTTTTTTTAATTTAATGTTGAAGTTTCTATTAATTTTCCCAATGTAGAATTTATTGCAGTCTGTACAAGTTAATTTGTAAATGCCTTTATTATTGAAATAATTTTTTATTCGATGTTATTATTTATTAAATTGTGCAATTTATTACCAGTTCTGTATGCTATCATGTATCAACTTAAGTTGAGGAGACGGACCTACAAGGTGACTATTTTATAGTTTTTAAGCATACATTACTGTAAATTAACACCTTAACGGAAACTCACCATGAATTTTACTAGAGAATTTGTAAATCAAGAGTGGCATTTAACGAATGAAATTAAGCTGTTTACTCACAAATCATTATTTAAATATCCATCCATCCATCCATCCATAATTCTGCCTGAGGGCAGGTCTTTCACTGCAATCATAGCATTTTCATGCTATGCTTTGCAGCTTTACTACGGAATTATAGGTGTGGTAGCTTCCCGTTGCTTTCCACACCAGTGAAGGGTAATGATAGTGATAATCCCGGTGTGGCCCACCATTAATTCCCTGCGGAACCGCTAGGATTCGAAGGATAGTTTGAGTAACTGAGGATCTTGAAATACTGTAATGGGAGACAGAAATACTGGAACTATTTGGTGTTACACAGACTATTTAACTCATGCCCCAAATGGGAGTCAATGACCAATCACGTTTCAATGAATTTTGTTTAACAACCATTAGCAGTCGTGTTTCACCTCAATATTTATCGAAATCTGTTTACCAAAGTAAACAAAGTTCCTCATTTTTAATATTCTGAACAGGTCAGAGCTTTATTTTGCAGTAATTGACTCCCCAACATATACGTTGAAATAGCAAATAATAAACAGAATCCTTCGAACTACATATTTCATAATTCAATGTGTTCAATAAATGCGTTTTTAAATAATGATTTTATTGAGTTGTTTCTAAAAAAATAATTTTAACAACTCTAATGTTGGGTATAATATACAGTTTGACGTGTTTAATTTTTTTCTCTACTAGGGTGAATTCTTACAATATTGCGATCCCATTTGGCAATAAATAATATGATCAAGTTGGAATGATGAACAGATTAAACATATTATAATATTATAATGACATTGTGAAAAGAAAAATTAATGTCTGAACATCGAACCGTGGACCTCTAGTTCTCCAGACTAGTGTGCAGCCCACTACACCATTCTAGACCTGGCACAAACATTAACAATTCTTTCCACATATACAAATCTATAATTCTCGTTTCGTCCGCTGTCAGGTAGGTGACACTACCATCGCCAACGGTCGGATTCGTATAGAAGTATCTATATTTGAGAATTTTACATCACCACTATTATAAGCAGTAAACGATGTTATTTAACATTTTCCAATACTGTTATTTTAACACAGTTCCAATAATGGATCATATTATAATATTATAATGATATTGGTGTAGTGGGCTGCACACTAGGCTGCAGAACTAGAGTTCCACGGTTCGATTCCTGGTTCAGACATTACTTTTTCTTTTCACAATATCATTATAATATTATAATATGATCCATTATTGGAACTGTGTTAAAATAACAGTATTGGAAAATGTTAAATTAAACATAACCAAACATTTCTCATTTGTCTTCAAACATCGCCGTTTACATTAAATATATACATATTTTAAAATAACTGTATTTAAAAAAAATATTTGTGAGTAAACAGCTTAATTTTATTCATTAAATAGTCCTAACAAATGCCACTCTTGATATCTAAATCCTTGGAAATCACTCGTGGCATTACTTGTGACAAAGATAGAAAGCTTGTTGTCAAAGTGGGCAAAACCCACCCTGGATTGTAGCGCCTGGAGATGATGACGATAAAATTATATATACTCGTAACTGGCAGAGTTAAGGCAAGAGGCTGTATCTTCCACTCAACCAGTTTTTTAGTGAACATCATGGTAGTACAGCATATCCCGTCGGCGAGATTAAGTGAACATTAAAAAGACAAAGAATGAGTAATTACAATTTATAAAAGTTGAAACATTTAGGGAGAAAGGAGGGGAGCAATTTAAATGATGACGTCAGTTATTCACACTCCCACGAATAAGGAGGTGAAAGACCTGCACAAGTGGGTATCATCTGCTGGCTACCTGCTGCATCACCCACCTCTCGTCTTCATGAATGATTGTTACATTTATCTTATCAGTAGCGTTTTATTATTTAACGACGCTCCTTAAATTGTCAGATTACTAGATTCTCTTTTCAAAAACATTGTGAAAATGTTAAGACATTTTCATCATCATCATAGTACATTCACGAATTTAGGCCATTTGTTGGCCTGTTTCGGTCTCAAGAGAAACACCATCCAAAAGTCTTTTGAGTGGACATCCTGGCCTTCTTCTGCCTGCAGGTTGATATCTTAACTTTTGTTTGGGTATTCTGTGATCTTCCATTCGATGAACATGTTGCATCCATCTTGACTTATAATCAGAAATTTTGTTTTCTAAAGTTTCAATGTGTAATTCTTCTAAGATGTCTTCATTTTTTTGTGATCTAGTAGTGTGTATCCTGCAGTCCTCCGAAGGTATCTAATTTCAGCAGATCTAAGTCTCTGTATATCCTTCTGTTTCAACGTCCATACTTCACTACCATACAAAAGAGTTGGAAGAGCCAGTGTTTTAAGACATACATTTTCCTCAAAGTTTTCTTTTTTAATTCAAGCTAGAGGTTATTTTAGATAAAAAAAATTCCATGGCGCGACAGGCCTAGGAGGTCCTCGGCCTACCAGTCGAATGATGGTCTCACATCTACGTGTGTTAATCACAGAGGTAGACGATAATCTTGCCAGTGTAGGGGTGACATGTGGTCAGCATGTCGGGTCCTCCAGACGTTATAGCTGGTTTTTTCATCGTGGAGCTGCTACTTGTTGTAGCTATCCAAATTCCTCACAATGCTGGGTGGGCACCGGTCTCATACTAGCCGAAATTCTATGAGAAAATGTCTTCCCCATGAAGACTCGAACCAGCGCAAATTCCGTAGCTCTGCGCCAAGGCATCTTGCCTTAACCAGTCGGCTATGGCGCGGTTTATGATGCCCTGCTCTGGTGAGGAACCGTCCTCATTCATCCATATCTGCTACGCTGATACGGCTACACACATACGCCGCGAGATACGCAAAGGCTAAGTAACTAAACCCCATATTAAACAACACAATGGAATTCGGCCGCCAAGGGACCTAAACCGGTTCCCAAAAAAAGCGGCACATTGGGCAATGCCAATCATTGCCACCTCTCAATCAGTCAGTCAGTCAGTCCATCGATTGGAGGATCACAGGATAACCAAGCAGATGGCAACTATCAACCTGCAGGAACAAGATGATCAGGACGTCCACTCAAAATACTTTTGGATGATATTTCTTTTGAGATCGAAACAGGTCAGCAAATTGCCTAAATTCGTGAATGGACTATGATGATGATGATAAGATATTAATCACATGTCAACGGGACCTACTCTTATTCTTCTTCATCATCTTCTTCTTCATTGGACCTACAGCTCGGTGTGAGCCTTGGTCTCTTCCACTAGTCGTCTCCAAACATCTCTATTCTCTGCCATAGTTCTCCATCCTCAGATCCTCATAGCTGCATCCAATCCATTCATTTGCTTCTAGAACGCCCCTTTCTTCTTCTTCTTCTTCTTCTTCTTCTTCTTGAGTAAAGTCTTCCCTTCCACATTTTCTTTGGGAAGTGATTATCATCCTTTCTTAAAAATAGCCAGTTATCTTACCATTTGAGAGTTTACAAATCTGATTACATCTTGGCCATTCATTAGATCATTTAGCTCCTGGCTACTATGAATTCTCCATGTGTTTTCATTCTGCTTCAAAGGTCCAAAAAAGTTTCTTATTATTCTTCTTTCAGAAGATCTAAGGACATTAACACCAGCAAGAGGTAGAGACCATGTCTCTGAACCATACGTAACAACAGGCCGTATCAGAGTCCTGTAGACTTCTAATTTAGTGTTTTTATCGTGTTCTGCTCTAGGGCAGGTCATTTACAGCAATCATAGCACCCTCATGCTATGCAGCTTCACTATGGAATTATAGATGTGGTAGCTTCCCATTGCTTTCCACAATTTAGTGTTACGGGTTATTGATCTGTTTCTGAGGAGGAATGGATTTGCATAGTAGGATCGGTTTCCCGCCTGAATCCTAGCTCTCATTGCATCATGCATCCGGTTATCTGATTTAATCAACGTGCCAAAATATTTCAAACTAGAAACCCCTTCATATGATTTACCATTTTTAACTTTTATAAGATTCATGATATGTTCCGTTGAGGTATTATTCAAAATTAAAGTATAAAATTATGGAATATTTACCTAAAAGGTCCGTCTCCTCAACTTTATTAGTTATTTATCTGCAGCGCTTTCGGGTCTAATCCCATTATCAGCAGGATTCAGAACTGGTATTTCATTGAAGATATCTACCAGATCTTCAATGAAACACCAGTTTAGAATCCTGCTGATGATGGGACTAGTCCCGAAAGCGCTACAGTTACATAACTAATAAAGTTGAGGATACGGACCTTTTAGGTAAATATTCCATAATTTTATACTTTAATTTTGATTTAACATCTATATTCAGATTATGTGGAGGCTTTGAAATGGTGAAGGCGGGCCTATAAAATGTTGTGATGTGGCATGAATGAAGGAAGTATGAAGTAAGATGGTACAGTAGCTGTTGTTTGCACGTGGATGAAATATTGAGGACATTGTTTACCTGTGAATATTTGTCAAGTGCTGAGAGTGAAGTTATGATGTGTGGAATTCAGCGAGAGTTGGCACAAATATGCAGGTCGTCTGGCAGTGGTGCTGACACCACACATTCCGTCACATCAACAGACACAATGTGGACACATTTCCCTCCTAACCACCATAATATTTTAATTAACCAAATCACTGGCACTATCGAACCTGTAGGTTCATGGCCGCGCGGGCATAAGCACTCTAAACATCTCTATCCTGAGCTAATGTTTCCCATAATTCCCTGTATAATCTACTTCCTTCAAATCATGGTTAATGTTATTCTCCCACCTCATTTTTGGTCTACCAACTGGGCGTTTTCGCTCTGGTTTTCCTATAAGAAACTTCCATACACGTCTTTCATTCCCCATTCGTGCCACATATCCTGCCCATCGCAGTATATGAGACTTTATATCTGGTATCCTATTATTTTTAATTATTACTATTATTTTCAGTATTATTTTATTATTATTTTTTAAATATATTATTGTTATTATTTACATAATTATCATAATTTGTATCAACAGTAATCTAATAAGAGGTTATGTTTTTCTGAAAAAAGTCACGAGCGACAAAGTCGCGAGTGATTTTATCTAATGAAAAACTCAACTTCGCGTTGGATTTGGAATGACTATTTAGCGAATAATACAACACCAGAAGCGAATAATAATAATAATGTTTAATATTTATCAAATGTGAAGTTAAGTATTCCGATCTTACTTCCAGCTATTTCTAAGCCGGCTGTATAATTATAAATAGCATATCTTTACTGTTTAAATCTCTTTGGGCTTGGGAAAAAATCATAACAGATTGTATGAGAAATAACTATTAACAACAATGCATATTCATTATACAACATTTAATAAATTTTTAGAGCAACAGAACTAACCTTTTTTTTTATTTTTTATTTTTTTTATTTTTGAAGTTGTTTCCTTTTAACATTTGCAGTACCATATCGATTCTATATTGTTGAATTGGTATCCTTGTCAAATAAGTTAATTTGCGGAGATATCTCTTGTTACGAACAGGAAGAGGTACTTTATCATCAGGAAGATGTAACATTATCGGTCTATGAGATAAATAGTCAATATCTCTGGTCCCGAGGGTCGCGAGTTCAAACCCGGCCGGGGTCGATAGATTTTTTAGGATGGAAAAATCCAAGGAGCAAGTCCTCCGGGAGGGACTTTAAGCCGTGGATCCCGAGTCTGACGATTTTCAGGCTCGTAAAAAATCCTTAAGCCAGAATGAAAAGGCCTCTAAGCAAAATTTACCGAATTTTCCCGTCCTAGTACTACCTTGGTTTAGTAGATGTCAGTATGAGGCGCAACACTGACCATGGACCACTCAAAATGACATCTATACGAAAATAAGTGTAACTAAATTGGTATGGTTAAAATTCTTCCCTGTAAGGGGAGAGCGCCTAAGTCTTTGTTAAGGGAAACATGGGCTTACAAGATACAAGAAGATTATTTATTGAACAGGGTTACAATGTATGAATGTCTTCCTGCATTCAGATTTTTAGCACTTTCATTTTTTACACCATTCATTCCAATCTTCCTAGTTTCATTCCTTCATTAATTACTTTCTAATTTCTTGGTACCCTGTAATATTTAGTCGACCTTTCTTTCTTCTCTGGGTATCTAATCAAACATTTTTTAAATGTAATATCAGCCCTGTCATTTTTCAGACATGACCACATAATTCTAATTGTCTACATTTAATGAAGTCTAATATAGAATTTTAGGCCTTCATTTCCTGTCCGATTATGATATTATTATTATTATTTATATACAGAATTTTAATGTTTACACATCTTTCTGTGCCTAAAATTTTATTTTTCTTCTCCACTCGTCTCTCTCCATCCAATCCATGTCTCATTCCAGTTCTTATTTCCTGCATCCACGAGTTTCGACGTCATTATTATTATTATTATTATTATTATTATTATTATTATTATTATTATTATTATTATTATTAATATTATTATTATTATCATTATCATCATCATCATCATTAATCATTAATATTTTTGTGGTGACACAGGTTTCCTAAACCTTTATTTTTTTCCCCCAGTTTTGCGATCACTCCAATATCCATATTTAAGACTCTACAACATCCACATATTCCTTTCAGTATCTTCTTCCTAATAGGGTGTGATCTTCCTTTTTCCTAATATTTATCAAAGTATGACTTCTGTATTCAATGCATTATTTATTCTCATTGTGTCAATAACATTATTATTATTATTATTATTATTATTATTATTATTATTATTATTATTATTATTATTATTATTATTATTATTATTATTATTATTAGTGTTAATAACCTCTGTATCCTCGAATATTCAATTTTGTACTAGAGCATACCATCACCAAATGTTTTGAAGATAAAGAAGGCGTACTACTGGATGGTACTGATAAACTGTTATGTGCTCATTATGTAGTATTATTAGGCGATAACGAGAAGATTCTAAGGAACAACACGGACGCTCTATTGAGTAACACTAAGAAATTGGGACTGGAAATAAATATCAATAAAATAAATATATGGTCACACATTAAAATGCATTATACAATGAAAATTAACAGTTAGTGTATATGAAGTAGACATGTGGCGAAATTCAAATACTTAGAAACACAAATTAAAAACAGGAATGAGATAGAGAAAGAAATTAAACATAGGCTCAATTCTAGATCTGCATGCTATTATACATTACGGGGACTCTTGTCATCCCAACTTCTTTTAAAAAACGTAAAACTCAAAACGTATAAAACTGTTATTCTTCCAGTTTTAATGTATGATTCTTCAAAACATGAACTCTCACTTTAAGGGAGGAGAATATATTCCAGCATTTGAGAGTAAAGCCCTTAGGAATGTGTTTCTACCAAAGAGAGATGTATAAACAGGTGACGAGAATACTTACATAGCAGAGAGTTCTTGAGTTTATACAAAAATATGAGAAGAGGTGTAAAATCTTCCTAACTTAATTACAATATTAAACAAAACCTCATGGTGTTACTTCCAAAGTATGTCAATGTATCTGCATGTCGTAGATTTATGAAATATAAAATAACCTCAAGTCTGTATTTATCCAAATTCGAAGTTTTTTTTCCCCCCGAATTTTGTCTTTCCTAGTTTTTCCTAACAAACTTTTTAAACATTTCGATTTCACTCATTATATTTAAAAATGTCTTTGCTTTAGTCCACGTTTGAGCTCCATAATGTTAAAATAGTTTAAGATATGATTTATACATTTTTTAAATAATTAAATGGTGTTTCCAGGTTAAAGATCACATCCTCTAGGGCATTCCGGATGTACTTGAATTATAATTAGAAACATTCCTGTTCTGATATGTGACTATATTATTACGAAATATTTGACTAGGTTTTATCAATGCAATTAATTTTGAAATAGAGCACTTGTCTCGCCACTTCCTGAGGAAACTCTCCTGATATTAACAGTTGTGACATTTCTACACGGAAACAATTGTGATTTTTCCTTTACATTACCTGCTATAGGGGTTTTCACGTCTACAAAACAGCATAGCTATTGTGAAGAATTTGTTGCTAGTAAAAGTGTACTTTTATGTGAGATTTATTTATTGGTTAATTCATTTGGAATAAATAATTTAGTTAAATAGTTTCACCTTCAACTTTGCCAAAAAGGTGGGCGACAGGTTTATGGAAAAGATAGCATTATGCAACATACAATTATCAACTTTAATCTAACAAGAGGTTGCGTTTTTCTGAAAAAAATCACGAGCGACAAAGTCGCGAGGGATTTTGGCTAATGAAAAACTCAATCTCGCGTTGGATTTGGAGTGATTATTTAGCGAATAATACATCAGAAGCTAAAAATAATTATAATGTTTAATATTTACCAAATGTGAGATTATGTATTCCGATCTTACTTTCGGGCGATTTATACGCCTGCTGTATAGTTATAAATAGCATATCTCTTTGGGCTTGGGAAAAATCAATAACATGTGATTGTAAGAGAAATAACTATTAACAATAATCCAGATTAATTGTACAATATTTAATATTTTTTTAGAGCAACAGAACTAACCTTCTTTTTTTTTGTGTAATTTTGAAGTTGTTTTCTTTTATCGATCGTACATTGTTGAATTGATACTCTTGTCAAATAAGTTAATTTGCGGAGATATCTCTCATTACGAAGAGGAAGAGGTAATTTTATCAACAGGTAGAGGCAAAATTATCGTTCTATGAAATAAATAGTCACCCACATATTTAATAAAGTTAGGGGATGAACTCAATTACCGGAACAGTGACTAGTGGAGACGCTATTTGAACCATCCTCTTTCAACGAAACTTGGAGATGATTATATTTCCTAGTCACTCAGTTTGCGGCGTCAAGTGTCAACAGCTTTCCCATGAGCAATACTACTTTCTAGACGTAAAAAACCCTATAGACGTCAGATTTTTAGGTTCTGAATTAGCAGATTGAGGCACCTAAGATGGATTTTAAAAACTGTAAAATAGATTGTAAAAATGCTACTTTGAACTTTTAAAAATGTGTAGTACAACGCACTATCATTAACATCAAATTAATGTAAGAATTATGCATTTAATGAAGTTAAATATAGTCACCGCCATAGCCTGTCCCAAGTCAGGTTGAAAAAGGATGAGGGGGAGGAGTAACACCTCGTAAAAAACCTTGGTTCAGCTTGCCCAGCTGATAGTACCTTGTGAGGGCCCCTTGCCAGGGTTACGGTGAAGACCTCATCGGCAGATACAGCGGAGAAGGAGTCCTTCGGTACGGTGTACCTGACGGAAGAGGCAACTCTACATCTACTGCCTTGTAGATTGACAAACGGGCGGATGGGGTTCGGTAGTCCTGCAAGACAACCCATCTAGGAGAGAAAACTCCGAAATAAAACGGGGCAGGCTGAGCTCTGGAGCTGGGTGAAGGCAATCGGCCTAGGGAGGAAACCCCGAATAATAAACCCGCCATGAAAACGGGCTAGCAACCCACTTCAAGGTGTATCTTATACATTGCTCGCAGTCCCAAGGATCAAGCCTCGGATCAAAAATGTACATCCAGTACGTCTTCCTCCGAGGAGTGATTTTGGAAATAAACAGGATGAAAATCCTACAAATTAAGTTTAAGAAGAAGAAGAAGAAATATAGTAAAATTGTTTAATTAATATAAAATTATAGAATATTCACCTGAAAGGTCCGTCTCCTCAACTTAATTATCACCTTTCAGGTGAATATTCTATAATTTTATATTAATTTTGAATAAACCTCAACGGAACACATCATGAATCTTATAAAAATTGTTTAATGACCACGAAGTAAACTTATTGTAGGGTTTTTGCATTATTTCGATATCTGATAAATTCCGAAGATCTCACAAAATTCTAGTGATCAGACAATGTTTAATTGTGACGAGTTGTGTAAATTTAATTAAGAAAATGTGATATAGCCTATGTAATTGATTTTTTTTCAGTATAAGTAAAGTGAAGTGATCCCACTACAGGCCTCAGGAGGCCCTTGGGGTAGCCGGAGGTTCAGGCTCCCACTTTTTTCTGGACAATCGGCACTTGATGTCAGCCGGGTGTTAGCCCTGCGTGACGACCGTCTATAATCCAGAACAAGCGTCTGGTACTCATTTACGTTAGAGGCTGAGTCGATTCCAGGGCCATAGTGTCGCCAGAAGGTTTGGGTCAGTTTAAAAATCCTAACCCCCACCGGGAGTCGAACCATCGACTTTCCGGCTTGTAGCTCAGTGCCTTAACCACCACGCTACGGCGTGCCCCCTTTTTTTTTTTCCAATAGTGATATTTAAATATTAAAATTAACATAAAATAAGGTGGTATAGTAATGATTTATTCAGACATAAACATTATGAAAAAAACATCAATATTAGTTAATAGTCTTATAGAAATTTGAAACTCTTAATAATAATTCAGTATGATGTTAAAAATTAAAATAACTATCTCATATATCAGTTGTTCTCAACTAAATTAAAATATTGTTTAAAAAAACTTCGTCAAGTAGTTAAAACTACGAAGGCCTTTCATAATCATGTTCCATCTTTTGAATTTCAATTGCTGTTTAAAAAAAAACTTCATCAGTAGTTAAAAATATGAAGGCCTTTCAGAATCATGTTCCATATTCCGCAATTCATTTGGAAATTAAAATATAAAAATATATATATATATATATATATATATATATAATATATATTCATGTTTCTTATTAGCTTTTCTCTTTTTCAGGTGAGTGGTGTACAACCGTGTTGTGGATTCTACTTACAATATCTTGTGAGTAAATAATAATTTGAAAATATTCTTGTCAATCTGCTGTTTTGTTTAAAAAATGGTGAATAGTTGAAATGATCTAAGTGTATTTGTACTTTTTTTTATAACAATTTCCTTAAATAACCTTACAGTTTGTATCAACAAGGTTTTTCTGCCAAGTAAACGTCCTGAAGACACGTTTTAGAAGTGCAGATATCTATTTTCTCCACGAACCCCCTGAAATTAATTTGTTAGCTTGAAAGAGTCATGATAGGCGATAGAAAAGATAGCTTATTACCATGTCTTCTTTCGCTGGAGGAACTTCCAGAAAAAAAAACACGAATTCTGCCGAAAACTAACGAGTTAATCCGAAAGTTTCGTGTTTCGACTGAAGCTGCAGCTATATACTCGTAAATAAGGCAAAAGTTATTGTAATTTTATTTGTTTGTTGAGACTTTTAACGCATTTATGGACCCTATTACATGAATTAGAAGTTAATTTTAAGAGTACAGCAGTTCAACATATTACAAAAAAAGAATGTATCTAAAAACCTCATCGCAATCATTAAAGAAATTTATTCAGGAAACAGTACAAATAAATAAATAAATAAATAAATAAATAAAATACAACTATCAAATATGGAAATAGTAAATCTAAAGAAATTTTAGTCCAGCAAGGAATACGACAAGGAGACTCATTAAGTTCCACATTGTTCACACTAATAATGGATGAAATCATCAAAGAACTAAAAGTTGATGTTAGAAAAGGGATTAAAATAGGTAATAAAGAGCTGAAGATAATAAACTATGCTGATCACTAGACACCGGATGTTAGGGAAAATGCCTACAGTTATGTATTATAGATATTGTAAAAATGACTTCATGTAAGTTCATACCGACGACCCTAGATTTGTTTTCCGTGAAGTTCATTTTGCCTATAAATGCCTATTTCAGCTTACAATGCCTATTTGCCATTTTTCTCGAAATTAACTTAGTATTTCAATGAAATCAATTGAAATGGACAAACTTCATGAAACATATAATTTCCATAGAAATTTCCAAGTGTTCTTTTTATAAATTCTCTTAGAATATTTTAAGATAAGGGTGGCAATAAGCCAATAACCTTGCAGGTACATGGTTTCCCGCTCAATGCACTCACATTAGACAAATATTGCATTTTTCCACCTCATGCACTCCCGTTAAGCGAAATAGCCTTAAGCCATGTCCCATTTGTATTATGCTCCGGCTCTAAGGCATGGAGAAAGTTCTATAGTATAGTTTTGCTTCTTTTTAATACAAACATTTCTGAGTGACAAAGAGGGTAGATGGCTCAAATTTTCTTTCTCTGTCTCACATCTGCTGCTGAAACCTTTAAGTGATTGGCAATACTATTTTTGATGTTGGTAACACTGAAATCAGTCTGTAGTCCTCATTCACAGACAGGTGTTTCAAAGACAAATTGGTGCGACGAACATAAGGCTGTAAAAATTTATGTTGTAGTCCATTTTTGTATGAGCCTATTTTGAATTTTTAGCGCCTTTTTGCCTGCCTATTTTGAACTTTTTAAGTGCCTAACATCCGGATTCTAATCATTGTCATTAAACGGAAAAGTGAAAGTGAATAAAGATAAAGAAAAGCAAACTCTCAGTACGCGAAATAATGACTAAATTTAAATGTGGAAAAACCCAAGTTTATGAGATTTTAAAACACAAAAAAAAATAATGAATGGATGCAAGAAAAAGATCAACCGAAGAGGAAAGTAAAATAAATAAATAAATATAATAAATGAAGAAATCAAGGAAGTAGTGTGGGAGTGTTTTACAAGCGCACGATCAAAAAATCTCCAAATTTCTGGACCGATGTCCCAAATTCAAGCTCTAACTGTTGCTACATCCCTAGAGAATAACAATTTCAAGGCATGTTCATGTTGGCTGTACAGTTTTAATAGACTTCACAATGTAGTGTGGATTGAAATTTGCGTGAAATCAAAGATATGGACAAAAGTATAGTTAGTGAGTAGAAACCGAAACTGCATACTTTAATTTCAGGATACGGGCCTAAGAGACACCTTCAACGTTGATGAAACGGACTGTTTTTTAGCGCGTTACCGTCGAAATCGCTCGTTACTACTATAGTTCACTTTTCAATGGCAGCGGAACTACAATTAATCCAAGGTACGTAAAAAGACACACGGTACTCTATAATCTAAGATTGGTTATAATATTTTTCTTTTTTTATAATACGGAATCTTGTCTAATGTGGAAAAAAATTGGTCCCATGCGATTCCGCTTTGAACAAGTTTTACTGTTTTTTAATATATTTTATTCTTTTCTTATTTTTGGTATAATTTGTCATCCATCATAACATTAACGACCTCTTCTCGATGTCATATTAGTAATTACAGGATTTTTCATTTGTTGATATGATTTTTATTCTAACAAGGGAACTTTCAGCCATTGCATACCGAAACCTTCTTTTAAATTTCTCCAAGAGAAGCGTTGTGATGTACCAAGACCGTGTCCAAAAAATACCGTTTTTAACTACAAGGCACAGATATCGAAGCCAGAATCCAGCAATGGCAACCCACTCTGCGAAACAGATGGTCGGCCTTGCATGACTAGAGTGGAGTGAAGTGAGGTGGGACGTGGCACGCGGGCAGTTTGTCGGTTTTCCAATTCACCAAGTGAGAAGTTGTATTACTTCGCTGTAGTTTAAATGAGAGTTCCGCGCCGTAGCCGAGTGGTTAAGGCAGGAAGCCTTGGCGCAGAGCTACGAAACTTGGGCTGGTTCGAGTCTCCATGGGGGAAGAAATTTTCTCATAGTATTTCGGCCAGTATGGGACCGGTGCCCACCCAGCAACTTGAGGCATTTGAGTAGCTACAATAAGTAGCGGCTGCAGGTTGAGAAAACAAGCTATAGCGGCTGGGGGACCCGACATGTTGACCGCATGTTACCCCTACACTGTCTTGATGATCGTCTACCTCTATGATTGACACATGTGGATGTGAGGCCAACAGCCGGCTGGTAGGCTAAGGGCCTTCTAGGCCTGTCGCGCCAGGAGGAGGAGAGAGTTTAAATGAGAGATTTGGTGCTGGATTTTAGTACCTTGCAGTTAAAAACTGAACAAGCTTTATGAGGCTTAATCCATGAAGCTAATGACAATTACTATTTTATTTGAAGAGAAAAATATACGCCTGAATCGGTATTTTAACCAGATGTCTCAGGTTTTGTACACCAGTGCTCTCCCCACTGGGATACTAGGCTCCTGAATCAAAACGTATATTAATTCTTATTCTTTAATACTGTTGAGCCCATCTTGTCTTCGGTCTTCTAGTAAATAATTTAATTATTAGAATGCAATAACCACCAATTAATACTTGTACCCGACATGATGTAGAAAAAGTGAAGATAATATTTAAATCAAAGTCTATCTATCTATCTATCTATCTATCTTCGGGTTTTTACAGCTGCTGCCGTCTTCCCGTGCCAAACCTCCAAAGCCTACGATCTTGGCATCTTCAATGCTTAGCCCTCTTGTTTGCATTAATGTCTTCATGTTTTCCTTCCATGTTAACTTCGGTCTCTCTCTCTCTTTCTCCTTCTGGTCGGATGCCATTAGTTGCTTTGGCCATCGCTCATCTTCCATTCTTAAAACATGTCCTAACCATTTAATTCCTTCTCAATTCTTTCAATTATGCTTTCTTCTATTTCCATTATATTTCTAATTTCCTTATTTGTGACATGTTCTAATTTAGACTTTCTGGCACTTCTGCGTAAATAATCAATTTCTAGAGCTATTAGTCTATTCTTGTAGTACTTATTGATTGCCCATATATTGCAACAGATTCCACCAATGTTTTACCAATATATTTTTTGTGTCTTTCCAAATATGCTTATCCCACAATATGGAATTTAACGATGATATTATTTTGCTACTCAATTCAATTCTATGTTTTATATTCTCTTTGCCTATACCTTCAATGTTATCCATAATTATTCCCAAATATTTAGTTTGTTTCACTTGCTTTATTTGGATTCCTTCCTCCAATATTAAATTTTCTCTTTCATTGCTATTTATTGCCAGATATTCTGTTTTTTGTAAATTTACTGTGAGACACCATGATTGATATGTGTTTTTCAACTTTTTTTTATCATGATTTCCATATCAAATTTGTCTTGCGCTAAAACCAGTTGATCATCAGCAAATTGTAATGTCAGCAAAAATCTGTTGCCTATTGGGATACCCATACCTATGCAGCTTTGTTTCCATTTCATTAATATAAATTCTACATAAATACACTGCTCAAAACAATTAGAGGAACACTATGAAATATGCAAATATTTTTTCATTGGATAAAGGTACAAACATGAAATTAATAAAGTACATTATTTGTGGTTATTTATTTATTGCTCATGTCAGTAAAAACAAATGAATAACGCTGACAATTAACTTTTCAAATAATTCCGCTATGTAAACAATTCAATCTTGTGCTTATTTTTCAAAGTTAAACACTCGTTATATAGAGTTAGTATCGTGTATGGCCTCCACGACATTCGATGACACTTTGGCACTTTCGTGGCATGCTCCCAATAAGATTCTGGATTTCCTCTTGTGGGATATTCTCCCATTCCTCCTTCAGAGCATCTCCAAGTTGCTGCAGAGTTTGTGGAGCTTGATGTCGGTTCCTGACCTTCCTCTCTAGAAGATCCCACAAGTGTTCAATAGGGTTGAGGTCTGGGCTGACCGCTGGCCACTCCATTGCCTCAATTTCATTCCTCCTCAGGAAATCCCTGGTGACAGCCGCAGAATGTTCCCTGGCATTATCCTGCATAAACAGAAATCCAGGGCCTACTCCAATGACAGCAGATACTACATGCTCTTCCAGAACGTGCTCGATATACCGGACAGCATTCAGTCGCTGGGGTACAAGTACAAGGTCCGTACGATTGTTGTACATAACTCCGGCCCACACCATTATGGAACCTCCTCCGAATCTATCAATTTCCTGTACAGCCTCTGCAGAAAATCTTTCTCCTGGCCGTCCCCACACCCTCAATCGATCATCACAACGTGTAAAGACGATACCTGGATTCGTCCGAGAAGAGCACAGACTCCTACTGTTTCAGGTTCCAATCACCATGATTTTCAGCATACGTACGTCTTGCTGCCTTATGCCCATTTGTTAAGCGTGGTTTTTAACGGGCGTTTTTGGACGAATATTCTCTTTCCTTAATCTGTTCCTTATGGTTTGGTCTGAAACCCGGATTCCGGAAGCCATATGAAGGTCATTCTGCAGGTCTTTTGCAGTTTTTGTACGCTGTCGAAGAGCAGAAAGAACAACGTATCTGTCATCCTGGGGGCTTGTTTTAAATTTACGGCCCTGGCCACGTCTTCTACAATACTGACCTGTCTCTCTGTGCCTGTTGCGTAACCTGGACACCACGGAAGGAGAAACCCCAAGCTCTCTAGCCACTTGTCTCAGAGATTGACCTTGTCGTAAAAGATGTAGAGCATGATACACTTCAAACTCATTTAAATGCCTCATTTTGTCAGAGACTTCAATAAACAAGACAATAATCAACATTTGTCGCTATAGCAACATCAGGAAGCTTACCAATTAGAAGTGGCCAGTGCCTTCCAAAATAAAAAAAAAATCTCTATATTTGTTATTTGAGGTAATTTCTCTGTATTTAGGCCATGGATCTTTAAAATTTGTATCCAATGATTCAATTAATAATTCAATTTACATATTGTCCAACTTTCAGCATCACAGCTTTAAAAAACAATTACTTATTCAATTTATTACAAGTGTTCCTCTAATTGTTTTGAGCAGTGTATTAAATAAAATTGGCGATATACTGCACTCTTGTTTCAATCCCTTTGTGGCTTAAATCAAAGTTAAAACAAATATAAACTTAGGTATTTGAATAGGGAGTAAAGGAATTATTCCGAAGAAAAAAACTCCAACCTTGATTCAGCGATAGACATATTTGCCTAACATCTGGTTAATGAAGCAGAAAAACAAACAAAAAAATGACGTTACACATATTATAAAATTGATGTTATAAGAATCACTACTATGGTTTTATGTGAAGCAGTTTTTCAGCGAACCACAAATTCTTTATCACTTGCGAATGTGGAGCGGTGATTTGACCGCCATGTTAGTTGCAAGGACACCAACAAGGTCATTGATTCTTTATCCCAACGAATGTGGCCACTTGTACTGGCAACATAAATTATATGATTCTTGGTCTGAGATTTTTCTACCTTTCGAATCTTACCTATCTAATTTTTCATGAAATAAGAGGTGATTCTCCTTACAAAGGATACACTTCAACCGAATAAAACAATTTACAAAGTTTTTACGGAACCAAGCACTGTTTTATTCCAATCTGTGTGTCTTATTGTTCTAAATTTTTCAATGGTATTTTTACAAATTAGAAGCCAAATCCTGTAGTCATTGATTCTACAATATACTTCTATCATTCATTCCTAAAATGTAGTCTAATTGGCGTTTCTTCAATATCATAATTGAATTATTATTATTATTATTATTATTATTATTATTATTATTATTATTATTCATCAACAACAAGGATTAGGCCCAATGGCCTGTTCCGATCTCATTATAGGTCGAATTGTTCCTTCCATCTCTTCAATGGTCTTCCCAACGTTCTTCTCCCTTTTGGTTTATAATTATACATTCTTCTTGGTATGCGCTGTTATTCATTCGTAATATGTGCTGAAGATAAGCATTTTGGTAATATGTTATTCTTTCACAGAGATTATATATATTAAGTTCTGATCTTATATCTTCGTTTTTCTTTTATCGGTCCTTTATTATTATTATTATTATTATTATTATTATTATTATTATTATTATTATTATTATCATTATTATTATTATTATTATTATTATTATTATTATTATTATTATTATTATTATCATCATTATTATCATTATTATTATTATTATCATTATTATTATTATTATTATTATTATTATTATTATTATTATTATTATTATTATTATTATTATTATTATTATTATTATTATTATTATTATTATTATTATTACCAGAAATAAAATCATCAGACAACAAATGAAAGTCCAAAATCCAATATTAGATTTTGTGACAGACAGACAGCTAGAATATACATAGAATGCCAGAGACAAGATTACCCTCGGCCTCCTGTACTTTCAACTAATAACCATTGCCCACACTGTTGACGTTAGTCAGTTGTTTATAATGAACGCAAATATTTTCAACACAAATGTTATTATTTTACTATTATTTGTTATTTTGAAAGTCCCGCGCCGTAGCCGAGTGGTTAAGGCAAGAAAAGAAGCCTTGGCGCAGAGCTACGGGACTTGCGCTGGTTCGAATCCCGATGGGGGGAAAGAAATTTCTCATGGAATTGCAGCCAGTATGAGACCGGTGACCACACAGCAACGTGAGGCATTTGGGTAGCTACAATAAATAACGACTCCAGGTTGAGAAGACCAGCTATAACGGCTGGGGGACCCGACATGCTGACCACATGTAACCCCTACACTGACTATAGCATCGTCTACCTCTGTGATTAACACACGTGGGTGTGACTCCAGCAACCAGCTGGTAGGCCAAGGGCCTTCTAGGTCTGTTGCGCTTGGAGTTTTTGTTATTTTGAAAACACCATCGCGCAAAAAAAAAATACAACGCACGTTTGTGAAGTGTTTTACAGAATCTCTTCTTCTTCTTCTTCTTCACGGTTTAGGCTTATTTACTAGCCTGTTCCCGCTCCCAATTGCCGCTCTTTCCATCTTTTCTTTGGTCTTCCCAAAATTCTTCTTCCTCGTGGTGAATAGCTGTATGCTGCTTTTGGTATTCTATTCTCAGTCATCCTTGCCAATTGTTCTTTCCAGTTTGTTCTGTATGTTTCTATTGTTGTGTTTAATTCCTCTACTTTTAGTTGTTGTCTTAATTCTGTATATGTTTTTTGTCTGTTCTTTGATATCCTATTATTGGTCTGAGGAATCTCATGTCAGCAGCTTGTATTCTGGCTGATTGTTGTGATGTCACTGTCCATGTTTCGGATCCATAAGTAATAATAAGCACTGCCATTGTCCTGTATAATTTCATTATAGAGTCCTTCCTGGCTTTATTTTCAAAGTTCTTTTTAGTGTTCCTGTTATATAATTAAACTGATTTAGTTTGTTATTTATATCTGTTTCCACTGTGTATGATATTTCGCAACCTAGGAAGTTGTTCTATTGTTTTATTTTCTAATATTAGCTTGTTCTGGGGGTAAAGGCGGCCGTCACGCAGGGCTGACAACCCGGCTGACATAAAGTGCCGATTGTCTAGAAAAATTGGGAGCCTTAATCCTACTACCCCAAGGGCCTCCGGGCCTGTTGTGGGATGACTACTTTATCTTTGTCCGAACTGGATGAGCGCCCTTGAAGGCCTTTGTTTTTTGATTTTTGTGAGGATATTTCCATGTTGTATTTTTTTTATATTTTATTTAGTTTATATAGCATTCTTTGTAGTTCATCCTCTGTTTTTGCTATTAAAGTCAGGCCATCTGCAAAGGCTACTGTTTTTATTACTATATTTCCTAAGGTACAGAATCTCGGAAATTAAAAACGTCGCTATCGCTCGGTTTTTAAACATTTTCCTGGCTTATATAAAAACCACTTCCCAACCTCGTATCGTAATATAGTATTATTTAATGAAAACGGTGTACTGTAAGGTAAAATTGTTTTCACATGAACAGTTTTTATGGTAGGATGTTAAGTTACAATATTTTGATACATATGAGAAGCTGGCGTAGCCCGAATGAATGAAAGGGCTTAATGTCATCATCATTTAACCACGTGAAACAAGTCTCGTCATATCATATTTATAACTCACATTATCTACATGACGTCACAATCAGTGACCCCAGACGTAGACTCGGGATGTGCTATACCTTCACTTCATAGCGAGCACATAAACTCTGCCATGTGTTTTTTGTTTTCTATATTAACCATCACTTTTCAGAGGAAAAAAGTTTGTATTAAATTTTTTCACGATTTTTATCGTTTACAAAATTTCAAATAAATACCATTTTTAAATAATAAAGGTGGGTAAGTTTTTGAGGGAAATTTTGAGGAAGTGACTGAATTCAAATACCTAGGAACAATAATTACAAACAGGAATGAGATGCACAAGGAAATTAAACGTAGACTCAATTCTGGAAATGGATGCTGTTATGCATTACAAAGACTCTTGACTTCCCAACTCCGTTAAAAAAATTTTAAACTGAAATTATATAAAACTATTATTCTACCAGTTATATTATATGGGTGCGAAACATGGACTCTTACTTTAAGGGAGGAAAGAATATTACGAGTATTTGAGAATAAAGTACTTAGGAAATATTTTTTGGACCAAAGAGAGATGTACAGACAGGTGAATGGAGAAGACTACATAACAACGAATTACATCTTTATAGGAACCCAGATATAATAAGAACAGTTAAGTCTCGTAGACTGTGAGGGGCAGGGCATGTGGCACGAATGGGCAATGAAAGAGGTGCATGGAAGCTTCTAATAGGAAAACCAGAGGGAAAACGCCCAGTTGGTAGACCAAAAATGAGGTGGGGGAAAAACATTAACTATGATTTGAGGGAAGTGGATTATACAGGAGATGATTGGAAAACATTAGCTCAGGATAGAGATGTATGGAGAACTTATGTCCGCGCGGCCATGAATCTACGGGTTCGATAGTGCCAGTGAGTTAGTTAGTTAGGAGCTATTGAACAATATTAACCATAATTTGAGGGAATTAGATTATACAAGGGTGGTTGGAAAACATTAGCTCAGGATAGGCCTCGCGGCCATGAACCTATGGGTTCGATAATGCCAATGAGTTTGTTAGTTAGATAAGCAATTGATTAAATAATAATAATAATAATAATAATAATAATAATAATAATAATAATAATAATAATAACTCATGGTGCAGAGAATATCTTGCTCGGTTTATTTTAATTGCACATACTGAGTTTCGTAAATCAACGAAAATTGCGACTACTAGAACATTTTTTTAAAATTTTAGTAATAGTCCGATTTTGCTGGTTAACTAACTCGACCTTACTCTATGTAAATTTTGGTCATGGTCATTTGGGTGTCTATTAGATTTAGATTTAGACTTATTTATTTAGCCTGGTGGAGTTAAGGCCATGTGGCCTTCTCTTCCACTCACTAGGACAAACATATATTACATCAGAATATAACAATCACAATTAACTCTAATATTAAATACTAAATAAAATTTTGATCAAAAATATATCTATTATATTACGATCTATAATGCAGTCATTTAATGTTAGTTAAAATTAAGACTAAAACTAATAATAAAATGTATACAAGCAAGACATATTAAATTGTCCCTGTCTAATGTTTATAAAAAATAAATAAAAATAATGAGACATAGAAAACTAATTTTACGTTTATACAATATTTAAAACAAAACTAAAAATATTTGTTAATCCTAATATTATTTTCATAAATGATTAAATTTATTAATTGTTAAAAGAATACTATCAGTGAGGTGTATAAGTTAGTTTGTTATTAAATAATTCTTTAGTTTGTTATTAAATAATTCTTTAGTTTGTTTTTGAGGGATGTTATAGTTTGACAATCCCTGACATAGGGGGGAAGGGAATTCCATGTTTTGGTAAGTGACACCGTAAAAGATAATGAATAATATACAGTGTGATGAGGCGGGATATAAAGGACAATGTGCTGATGGGATCGAGTGTCAAGATTATGTGTGTCGGATAGTCTGATGAAGCGGCGTGATAAATAATTAGGCGATGATGTGTGAAGTATTTTATAGAGAAGGGATAGGGAATGGACAGTTCTACGATCTCTTAGACGAAACCACGATAATTGTTCCAGGGACGGTGTAACATGGTCAAATTTGCGAATACCACAAATAAAACGTGCGCAAGAATTATGAACAAGTTGAAGTCTTTGAGTGGAAATAATATTTAAGTCTGTAAAAAGAGTGTCACAATAATCAAAATGGGGCATTGCAAGTGTTTCTACTAACATTTTCCTAAGGGCGAATGGTAAACAATTTCGTACACGATTTAATGAATGTAGTATTATTGAGAAGACTGTTTTGCATGTATGGTTTATTTGTGTATTCCAATTTAAGTTTTTGTCAATAAATACTCCTAGATAGGATCGGTGAAGATCTGCAAAAAGTTATCAAAAATATTTTTATGAGAACAACCTCAATAGCTTCATTCCTTCGTTAAAACGAAAAATATCTAAACCATAAATTAATCTGTTGAGAAACCAATGACAAAAAAAATAATAAAAGAAGTTAATGTTCGACAGTAGTGAGTTCTAGATGATAGCAATAGATACTGTTAGGAATTATAATAGTGGGAGGTTCTGTGATGTGGGATGACAAATAACAGGTTATGGTAGGTCTTATTGGTATGCTATACCTACATGTGTTTTTGTTGTTAGTGTTTTTTATAGTCTGACCAACGGATCTATGCCCCCGTAAGATATGCGAACTGAAGACTAATTCCTTTTCTGCCTCGGTAAATAATTTCCCTCCCTGCAATCCTGCCTCTATCTTTTATTTCGCCCCTCCCACAACTCACACTTTTGAGCCTTCTTGGGAGACAGGTTATTTCCACTAGCAGTCCAGTGTTGTCAACTCAACATGAACACAGTAGCACGGAATGGTGAAAAAAATATTACTAAGGCAAATAATAAAAGTCAATCAGCATCATTAGTACTTATTTACTTACTTACTCACTGGCACTATCGAACCCGTAGGTTCATGGCCGCGCGGACATAAGCTCTCCATATATCCCTATCCTGAGCTAATGCTTTCCAATCATTCCCTGTGTAATCTACTTCTCTCAAATCATAGTTAATGTTATTCTCCCACTTCATTCTTGGTCTACCAACTGGGCGTTTTCCCACTGGCTTTCCTACAAGCAGCTTCAATGCACCTCTTTCATTCCCCATACGTGTAACATGTCCTGCCCATCGCAGTCTAGGAGACTTAACTGTTATTATTATATCTAGCTTCCTATAAATACCATGTAGTTCATTGTTATGTAGTCTTCTCCATTCACCTGTCTGTTCATCTCTCTTTGGTCCAAAAAATTTTCCTAAGGACTTTATTCTCAAAAACTCGCAATCTCATTTCCTCCCTTAAAGTAACAGTCCATGTTTCGCACCCATATAATATAACTGGTAGAATAATAGTTTTATATATTTTCAGTTTAACGTTTTTTGAAAGTAGCTATAGGTAAATAAGCGTAACAGCGTAACTAAATTTGTTTGGTTAAGAAACGTACCACTAGGGGATCACCCGTGTCCCGAGTTGAACGAACGGGGATCATTCAATCAATCAATCAATCATAATAATCACTAGTTTATCAGAACCGATGCATTTGGAATTCTCGGTTTGATATTTTGTTCAGATCCAGACGTTCTTTATCTACATCTACAATGGCATAACAGCCCAATGTTGGGCCTTTCTTAGGAGTTAAAAATAAAATTGTACCTGTTGGTAGGTGCCGTCGTCCTCAACTTTGTTAATATATTGTATATAAAATTAACTGGAGCGCTTTCGGAAGTTACCTTCCATCTTCTGCAGGTTGAGTTTCCGCTACTTGTTGTTGTTGTGTACGGTGATGTATACTCCAACTGTTTGTAGCAGCTGCTAGTATTGGTTCCCCTATCATGATTACCCGATTTAACAATTAGCTTGGAAATTATCTTAATATATAAAAATTACGTGTCACTTTGTTTGTCCGCGATGGAATCCTAAACTACTGAACCGATTTTAATAAAATTTTGCACACTGTGTGCAGTTTGATCCAACTTGAGACTTAGGGTAGTTTATAACTAAATTTATAGTCGCATTATTTTTTATTGCAAATTATTTGTTTATTATTTAACAAAGAGTTCTGTGAGTTCCATACGATTCTAACAGATGGCGGTGTAAGGTAATTGGTTCATTATTTAACAAAGAGAGATCCAGATGGCTGTGCTTTTTGTTGCAACCACGAATTTCAGTTGAATTACAAATATTGATTATTTCATAATTTAAGTGTGTTCAGTGTTTATTTTATTTTCAATATTAATAATTTGGTGTGTAAGTATTAGTTTTAAGTAATCTGGCTGAAAGACAGCAACTTAATTTAAATTTTTAACGTATAGGCCCTACCTTAACCACAGCAACGCGTTGCATACATGTAATTATTTTAGTTATGCTTATTTTCCTAGAGATATCATGAATGGTATGCAGTCAACATACCGACCCAATGAGACCTTTAGTAGGCACCTAAGGTTACTAGGATGAAAAAGATAGCTAAATTTTGTACAACCTTTTCATTTAGGTTTGTATTTTATTTGTTCTTCTTCTTATTCTTCTTCTTTCTCCCATTTATAAGTCTTCAGTTTCCATTTATTTCTATCATTCCAATCTCCTTCTTCCAAATTCCTATCACCCATTATAGTTCTCACATAATTTTTCCATTTCCATCTTGGTCTGCCACGTTTATTTCTTCCAAGGGGTGATCATTGGTATATATTTTTTGACCATCTTTCATTTTCATTTCTTTGTGCATGACCATATCATTTAAGAGTTTGTTTTTCAATCCTCTTAACAACAGATGTGGTGACATAAATTTCTCTCCAAAGGAATTCATTTCTTATTTTATCCTGTCTTGTTCTTTTGAAGGCTTCTTCTAAGATAATCAAAGTCAGCTGTTCTAATTTTATTCTTTTGTAATTCCATCGCAGACTAAGTTTCACATCCATATGACAAAATATTCTGTATTATGTGGTTTTTTAGAGCTAAAAAATCTTCAGACTCGGGACCCACGGCTTAAAGTCCCTCTCGGAGGAGGGACTAGTCCATCGCCTACGTTATTTATGGCAATGTACTCTAAGCTCCTGTGTTGAAAAATATTTTATTTTATTAGCGTAATAGTTCCCCGGACGGTGATTACTTCAGGGAATCCATAGCAAAGGCTCAAACATAGGGACACATTCCTAGGACGATTGGAGAAGACTACATAACTGTGAGCTACATGATCTTTATGAGAAACTAGATATAATAAGAACAGTTAAGTATCGTAGACTGCGATGGCAGGTAATATGGCAAGAATGGTCAATGAAAGAGAGGCATGGAAACTTGAAGGAGAATCACAGGGGAAGCGCCCAGTAAATAGGCCAAGAATAAGGTGGCAGAATAACATTAGCCATGATTTGATAGAAGTAGAATGTATAAGGAATGATTGGAAAATATTAGCTCAGGATAGTGATAGCATGGAGAGTTTATGTTCGTGCGGCCATACATTTACGGGTTTGATAGTGACAGTGAGTTAGTTAGCGTAATAGTTCTTAAAACACTTTGCTCGCTTATACACCGCTTGACATCACTGTTCTATGCCAGGCATCAACCTGTGAATCTTACAACGGACCACAATTTATTAATTATATCGATAGTTATCGAACACTTATCGGATAAAAATTCGTGCTACGAACACGTTAATTCATGTTTCTGATATAGTTAATTGCCAACATGTTTATTCAGGATAGGTTAGATACGTTATATTAGGTAGGTTAGTTTAGGATTACGGTAGAGTTTCCAATACAGTAATCTAGTGCCGATTTGGATGATGGTAAGTAGAGACGCGGGAAAGATGAAGGGAGAGACACAAAGAAATTAAACCTAAAAATTCTTGAATTGCGTTCTATAATGCATTACAAGGACTATTGTCGTCCCAACTTCCCTATATATATATATATATATATATATATATGTTATAATTAAATGTTTAACATTGAGCAATGCAAGCTTAATATATATCATCATCATCATCATAGTACATTCACGAATTTAGGTCATTTGTTGACCTGTTTCGGCCTCAAGAGAAACACCATCCAGAAGTCTTTTGAGTGGACGTCCTGGTCTTCTTCTTCCTGCAGGTTGATATCTTAACATTAGTTTGGGTATTCTGTGATCTTCCATTCGATGAACATGTTATATCCATCTTGACTTATAATCAGAAATTTTGTTTTCTAAAGATTCCATGTGTAATTCTTCCAAGATGTCTTCATTTTTTTTTTTTGTGATCTAGTAGTGTGTATCCTGCAGTCCTCCGAAGGTATCTCATTTCAGCAGATCTAAGTCTCTGTATATCCTTCTGTTTCAACGTCCATACTTCGCTACCATACAAAAGAGTTGGAAGAGCCAGTGTTTTATACACTTTCAGTCTTGAATGCTTTTGGACTAACTGTGGCTTGAAGATAGAATTTATTAACCCTAAAATTCTTAAAAATTTAGATATTTTTGCATTTACATCCTTTTCTTCTTCATATGAGATATTGCATCCTAGATATATATATATATATATATATATATGTGTGTGTGTGTGTGCGTGTGCGTGTGCGTGCGTGCGTGTTTGTGTTTGTTTGTGTGTGTGTGTGTTTGTGTGTGTGTGTATGTGTGTGTGTGTGTGTGTGTGTGTGTGTGTGTGTGTGTGTGTGTGTGTGTGTGTGTGTGTGTGTGGAAAGCAACGGGAAGCTACCACACCTATAATTCCCTAGTAAAGCTGCAAAGCATAGCATGAAAATGCTATGACTGCAGTGAAAGATCTGCCCTCGAGCAGAATTACTATGGATATAGGCCCATATAAAGTTAAACTGAAAATATATATATAACTGTTATTCTCCCACTTATATTATATGAATGCGAATCATGGACTCTTACTTTAAGGGAAGAAAGGAGATTACAAGTATTTGAGAACAAGTTCTTAGAACATTTTTTTTTTTGACGAAAGAGAGATGAACAGACAGGTGAATGGAGAAGACTACATAACAGTGAGCTACATGATATTTATTGGAAATCAGATACAATAAGAACAGTTGTCTCCTAGACTTCGATGGGCAGGACATGTGCACTAATGGGAATGAAAGAGTGGCATGGAAACTCCTCGTAGAGAAAACCAGAAGGACAACAGTCAGTTGGTAGACCAAAAATGAGGTGGGAGAATAACATTAACCATGATTTGAGAGATTATGCAGGGGATGATTGGAAAACATCTCAGGATATGGATTTGTGAAGAGGTTATGTCCGCGGCCATCAACCTATGGGTTTGATAGTGCCAGTGAGTTAGTTAGGTACTCGGAGATCTTCATTTTTTTGTTAGCGTGTTTTACATAAGTTGGGTATTCTGTTTTAACAATGACAATCGGGTGATCCGAACGATAATTTGGTGTAATATAGGTTACTTTTATGTCAGATTTTCATTCAATTTTAAGGCATTTCGGCATTTTTTTAAAATAAAACTACAAATGCATACTTAGCAACCAAAAATAATGGTCCGACTCTTGAACTCAAATATTTTAAGTTCTAACGCGCGATTCACACGAGTAAACTAATAGCACAGTAGAGCTACAATACGTTTCCCTTCTTCCTTTCAAGAGCATTCTTTCTAAACAAAACAAGGAAGCAAAAACTTAGTACAGTGCTTAGTGGCTTGCTTGGTATGCAAGAGGTTACAGGTTCGATTCCTGGTGAGGTAGTTTTTTTAGTTGTTAAAATGCTTTCTATTTTATTCCGAATGTCCATCCAAAGAAAAAAAAGTACTAACTATTTGGAAGTATTGCTATTTTTATTATTAATATTATTTATTTATTTATAAACAGGTTTGCAGTGTAATAAAACATCTTCCTATGCCCAAAGATTTAAAAAAAGAATATTTTTTTTGGTACATTTTGAGTTAATTTTGATCCCCAGGTAATTAATCATTTGATACATCCCATTATTATTATTATTATTATTATTATTATTATTATTATTATTATTTATGTCAATCATCTATGGACTATTATTATGCTGGACTTGACATATATAAACTAAATATTTTAATTGAAGGGTGAAACTTTTTCATAAGTAGGCCACGAGTGATTTCGAATTTATCTAGAGAATTTGGAAATCGAGAGTGGCATTTGTTAGGACTATTTAACGAATAAAACTAAGCTGTTTACTCACAAATCATTATTTAACTATAGTTATTTTAAAATATTTATATATTTAAAGTAAACGGCGATGTTTGAAAATAAATGAGAAGCGATAGGTACGCTTCATCTGCTTCTTTTGTTTATCACTGCAACCAGATCATACTATTTATTGCCAAAGGAACGCAATATTGTAACAATGCTCTCTAGTGGAGAAAATTATATTTTTCTGGATTATTACCAGGGAAAAAATACATTTAAGAAAGTGCAAACAGTGGTTTCTTTTTTTGGTGGTATAATTAATTGCTACAAATGTTTTTATATTAACTCCCGCATGCGGCATGTGTTGACATTCATGCACTATATATACAATCTGGTAGCCGTATTTCTCACAGGCTCAGTCACTGCAAAATAATGGTCAGACCTGTTCAGAATATTAAAAAGGAGGAGCTTTCTTTAATATGATAATTATAACACTGATAAATATTTCGTGAAACTCGACTCTGATTGGTTGTAAAACAGAAATCATTGAAATGTGATTGGCCATTGAGTCCCATTTGGGGCATGAGTTAAATAGTCCTCACTAATACGTAATAAGTAAATAAACTCATAAATATATGAAGCTATAATATATTTTATTACATAAATTTATAGCATTATTATTAAAATGTAGTACTGCACACACAAATAAATGTATACCGGTAGCTAAATGATGTTACAGAGTTTACGAACGCAGGAATATTACTTAAGATAGTGTAGAGTGGACGTAGATTATGTGGTAGAAATTAAAAATGTTATAGGATGTATTTTGCGAAAATACAAATGAATAAAAAAATTGTAGGAGGATTCGAACCCTGGCTTTCACAATATTTCGTCTTGTTGTAAGTAGTTTAACTTCATTTAAAATGTCGCAATGTGAGTAATATTGCATTTGTCGAACACTCGTAAATATCTAGAAATATGTCTCCTTCAGTGTTCTTTAACTATTTAAGGCGATTAAAACCAAATGCAGAGTATTTAAAACAGTTCTTCTCTTCACCCATATACTCATAAGATGGCAGCCTTTAATAGTTACATTCATAGACTTTTAAATATCCCTCTTTCACCCTTGGAATATAATAATGAATTAAATATTATTAAACAATTGGCTGTTAATAATGGATACGACCCTGAAATTATAGAATGTTTAATTAAGAAGATTAATTACAAAAAAGCAATTAACAAAGTTTTTCCTGTACCCAAAGAAAACAATAAGAATCATCATCATCATGAACAAATTCGTTTTAGGCCATGTGGCCTGTACGGTAAACCTAGCGAAGATGGTCTTGATCTTTCCACCGATGTTTTGGTCTTCCTTGGTCCCTATGTCCAGTTGGGGTATATTGGAATGCCAATTTTGGAAGTCTATTTCTTGTCATTCTTCTCAGATGATTTTTCCATTCTTGTTGGTATCTTTGGATATCTTCATTTAAACTTGCTACTCCAAGTTTTCCTCTGATAGTAGTGTTCCTTTGGTGATCCAGTCTATTAACTCCTAACAATGATCGTAAGAAGCGCATTTGGCTTACTTGAAGTTTATGAGAGTTTCTTTTATTTAAAATCCAAATTTCACTTCCGTATTTTAGAGCAGCTTTTGATGTGACGTTATGTAATCTTAGTTTTGTCCCTCTGTCCTCATCTGTTTACCAAAATGTCTTCGTATTACCCCATTCATTTTATTATATTTTTGTAATTTTGAATCAATGTCACTCTTATACTCTGCAAATACACTTCCTAAGTAAGAGAAATCTGACACTTGTTCTATAATTTTTCCATCAATCTCAATTTTCACCCGTTGTATGTTTTTTCCACACATTGCCATTGTTTTGGATTTTGATGTGGAAATTTTCATATTATAAAAACAATAAGAAATATGTCGTATTGTCATACGTAGGCCCACTTTCAAATAAAATATCTAAACACTTCAAAAAGTTGAACATTAATGTGGCATTTAAAACTAATAAAACTCTACAAAATATAATAAAAACAATAAAACCAAAACAAAAAAAGAAAAATTATCAGGTGTATATAAATTGAAGTGTGGCACATGTGACAATGTCTATATAGGACAAACTGGTAGACCTTTTATATCTCGGATAAAGGAACACATGAGAGCATATAACAGAAATTTAGAAAATTCAAACTATGCTAACCACCTATTCCAATTTAATCATTGTTTCGATCCAAATTTTGAAATTTTACATATTTGTGATAAGGGTAAGAAGTTAGATCTTTTGGAGGCTGTAGAAATTAATAAGTTTAAAAGTAGTAAAAAACTGTTAAATTCTCAACTTGATTTGAATGAATCCCCTTTGTTGAATTTAAAAATTTAAATAAATATTGTTGCTTAGATCAGTTAGAACACAATTCATAATTTGTTAACATGTCTGAAGAAGGTACAGTGTACCGAAACAGCTGTCACTGAATTATATAATAAATATGAAAATCAAATAAAACTACGTTTTATTTTTATTTAATTAATAAATATGGATTTTCATCAAGTAAACACCAACTCAATTGATCATTTAACAATGCGTTATCACGTGAACCGCAGCTATGGCTTTTCGAGCAAGCGCAGTGGGCCATAACAGGAACTCTGCTTTTTGAAGAGGCTCATTCTTTTTGTCGCTAAGTGTATATTGGTGAGGTAATTATTCACATACTGTTACAATTATTCTTTGCGTTTTTTTAATAATGTAAACTGATAAGTGGCATTTAATCCACACTGGAAAATTATATAAATTTTTATAAGTGTATCTTGTGTTCATGAAATTCGAATTGTAATTTGGTAATGTGCGCCTGTAATGACGACTTGCCCGCACAGTAAAGGTGTTCTCGCGAGGCCATGTTCAATGACAGATGACTGTCTACTTCCGCATCTCGCTACATCGTGCAGAGGGCGTTTTCCTTCCTAATAATAAATTATTTAAGTAGTTTAATTAACGACGCTCTTTAACCTAAGTCATTAGCGTCACAATTCTAATCTGGGAATAAAAGGACCGACTAACTCTTCAGGATTTTTTTTAGACTTGAGGTTCTTTTATTGTCTATAAATCTATGACATGGGATCACACATCTTTACTTGCCTTCCAAAGGAAGCAATACTTTGAATTTTATGTCCTTGAAAATTCATCGATCCTGACCGGATATTAAATCCGCAGCTTCGTTACAAGCTATGGATATTAATAATTGAAGGGATATAAAACTGTTATTCTCCCAGTTATATTATGCATGACAGGGACTCTTATCGTCCCAACTCCTCTCAAAAAACGTGTAAACTGAAAATTTATAAAGCTGATTTTTCCCCAAGTATTACGCGGTGGACTAGTGGTTATGCTCCTTGCCTCTGGTCCCGAGGATCGCGGGTTCAAACCCGGCCGGGGTCGATGGATTTTTTTAGGATGAAAAATCCAAGTAGCAAGTCCTCCGGGAGGGACTTTAAGCCGTGGGTCCCGAGTCTGAAGATTTTCAGGCTCGTAAAAAATCCTTAAGCCTGGATGAAAAGGCCTCTAAGCAAAATTTACCGAATTTTCCCATTCTAGTACTACCTTGGTTTCCTAGATGTCAGTATGAGGCGGAACGCTGACCATGAACCACTCAAAATGACATCTATAGGCGCTCTCCCCCTACAGGGAAGAATTTGAACCATACTAATTTAATTACACTTGTTTTCGTATAGATTCTATACGAAAACAAGTTTAACTAAATTAGTATGGTTCAAATTATTCCCTGGAGGGGAGAGCGCCTAAATCAATGTTACGGGAAACATAGGCTTACAAGATACAAGAAGATTATTATATGGATGCGAAACATGGACTCTTACTTTAAGGGAGGAGAAAAGATTACGAGTATTTGAGAATAAAGTTCTTAGGAATTTTTTTGGACCGATGAGGGAAGAACAGTTAGGTAAATGGAGAAGACTACCATAATAGTGAGCTACGAGATAGTTATGGGAAACCAGATGTATTAAGAACGGTTAAGTCTTGTACACTCCGATAGTCAGGACATGTGGCACGGATGGGGAATGAGAGAGGAGCATGAAATCTCCTGGTAGGAAATCCAGAGGGAAAGCGTCCAGTAGGCGCGTCAAGAATGAGGTGGGAGAATAACTTTAACCATGATTAGAGTAAAGTGGATTTTGCAGGGGATGATTCGAAAACCTTAGCTCATGATGGGGATATCCATCCATAGTAATTCTGCCCGAGGGCAGATCTATCACTGCAATCATAGCATTTTCATGCTATGCTTTGCAGATTTACTAGGGAATTATAGGTGTGATAGCTTTCCGTTGCTTTCCACACCGATGAGGGATGATGGTAATGATAAGGATGATGATGATGATGGCCGAATGATTTTCGGGGACCGTTGGACCCTAAGCTTCCTGACATTTGTCTTACAGGTGAGGAAAAACCTCGAAAAAAACCTCACCCAGGAACCTGTGCCGACCGGGAATCGAACCCGGGCTCGCTGCGTGACAAAGCAGAACGCTACCTCGAGACCGCAGCGGTGGATATTATTTAAATATAGTTATTTTAAAATATTTATATATTTAATGTAAACGGCAATGTTTGAAAACAAATGAGAAATGATTGTTATGCTTCATTTGTTCATCACTGCAACCAGATCATATTATTTATTGCCAAAGGATCGCAATATTGTAAGAATGCACCCTAGTGGAGAAATTTATAACCAATATTACAGGTATTAATTAATTTTTGATGTCCTATGATGTAAATATGTCAATTATATTTTCCTGGAACGTAAATTCCTGGAAAATAATACGTTTAAGAAAGTGCAAACAGTAGTTTCTTTTTTTTGTTGTTGTTGTATAATCAATTGCTAAAAATGTTTTTTATATTATATCCCGCAAGCACTATCTGGTAACATTCGCGCACTATATATACAATCTGGTAGCCACATGCAGTCACTGCAAAATAATGCTATGGCCTATTCAGAATGTTAAAAAGGAAGAACTTGATTTTAAAGTGATAAAACTAAATTGATAAAATCGAGGTGAAAAACGACTGTGATTGGTTGTAAATAAAAAATCATTAAAATGTGATTGGTCATTGACTGCCATTTGGGGCATGAGTTAATAGTCTTTGTAATAGGTCAACTGTTGGCTCATATATTGCTTTCTTTATAGAGAATTGATATAAAATTAATAGTTTGGTTCTTATTTATTATAGTAAACTGTGTGTGTAGTAACTCATGCATGAAGTCTGAGTTGGTTAGAAGGAATATTCACAAAAAAAAAGAAGAAAAAAGTTAATTGAGACGTTGATTTTCAAGTGATTCTTTATGCAAATACTTTCGAAATTGACTAAAAATCCGAGATTTAACAACGAGAGAAGGAGAACTTCCTAAGATAATGATTTTGTGATGATGTGATTTCGACCTTGTTGATAGAAGTCCCGGCCTTGCTAAGATATGCAAATTGAAAGGTGAACAAGTGGCTACCTGCTGCTCGCCGCTTCCTAGACACAACAATTAGGCCTATACACCGCTATTTCATCGTTTTACTACCATTTCATATCACACAAAATTAACAAATATTACAAAACAATAGGAAAAATAACACCTATTCTCAGCTACGTTCCAGTTGTAATATAAACAAACCAGATGTATGACTTCAATGGTAGTATAATGGTTTTACACTGCGCTACAAGCCGGAAGGTCGAAGGCTCGAGTCCCAGTGGGGTCAGGATTTTTAAACTGACCCAAACCTTCTGGCGGCACTATGGCCATGAGGTCGACTCAGCCTCTAACGGAAATGAGTACCAGACGCTTGTTCTGGGGTAAAGGCGGCCGTCACGCAGGGCTGACAACCCGGCTGACATCAAGTGCCGATTGTCTAGAAAAAGTGGGAGCCTTAACCTCCTACTACCCCAAGGGCCTCCTGAGGCCTGTAGTGGGCTCACTTTACCTTACCTTTACTTTTAATCGTGTACGAAAATGTATCTCTCTCTCTCTCTCTCTCTCTCTCTCTCTCTCTCTCTCTCTCTCTCCTCTCTCTCTCTCTCTCTCTCTCTCTCTCTCTCTAACACTATAAATAAATGAAATAAAAAATAAAATGGAACCGAATATATACATCAGGGATCATAATAACCAGTACCTTAACATTAAATACCCTACTTTTCGCAGATGAACAAGTTACACTTTCCAATTCAGTGGATAACTTACAAATAGGACTATATACACTAAATGAAATATTAAAATATTTTGGAATGGAAATACTGTATCAGTACAAAAGTCAAAAGTAATGACATTCTTAGGAGAAGATCCAATCAGAAGTAAGATAATTCACAATATCCAATGCCTGGAAGAAGTACAACATTTCAACTATTTAGGTTGTAAAATATCTTATCAAAATGAAAAAAAAAAAAAATGTCATCAAGAAAATCACCAAATTTACACAAATCTTAGGAATAATAAATGATACACTAAGAGCTAAATTAGTACAAAATCAACAAGAATAAAAATATATAATAATTAAGTATTACACTCCCTTTTATACGGAAGTAAGATTTGGACATTAAGAAAAAGGAACAGGAGCTGAATCAAAGCAACGGAAATGAAATTTCTCAGATAGACAGCAGGATACATTTTTTTAGACCGAAAAAATAATGAAAACATTTTGTAACAATTAGAAATAGAATCAGTAAAATAAAAACTCAACTGAAATAAATTAAACTGGCTAGACCAAATAGGTTAAAAAGAATGGATAATTCAAGAATCCCAAAAAAAAAAAAAAAATGATGCAATGTAAGCCCAAAGGACATCATCGACCAGAAAGACTGCTAGATGGGGACGAAACAGGTATACAAAGGCCTAATTCATGACGGATGATGTGATGATGGTGAATTTTAATAGATTGTTTTATTATTACGCATACGCAATGCAGAATACGTTGGGATTTCAGTTGTTTAAAAATGCTAGCTTTCTGTAGAATTTCTCAAAACATTTGAAAAGAGAAGAGAAACAGATTATTTTGAATTTTTTTAAACAGTTTAGTGAAAAATATCCTACATTACCCATTGAGAATGTGGTGAAAACAGCAGAATTAACAAGTGAGTCAGCATGGAACATACATTCTGTTCTTAATGAAATTGTAAATAAAGGATATCTACGGGCATAATGAAAAAGCGCAAACGTTTGATTACTAATCATTGATTAGGTAGGCCCATATATATTTTTTGTTATAAATAAATAAAAATGGAGGAATTTTCTTAATTTTTGGTACCATCTTATTTTGTATTTAGACTTTACTTTTTATTTCCCGTAAAATACGATGTTGCCTAAGAACAATATTTCTATCGAAGCAAGCTACGTACGCAATTTAGTTATATAGCGGATAAAAGTAGTACCATGGTGCCCGCAATATACGAAGTCGGAGGAGTAATACCTTATGCAGGTTTATTTACAGTACAACTGGAATTTAGCTCCGAATTAGTATAACATCATACTTTTTTTTTTTTCAATTTCTTTCTTTCTTTCTCGTTTTCTTTCGTTTACACTGTTATTCATTTTTTGTTTTATCTTCGTTAACCTTTTTTTTATCTTATTCACATATACAAACACAAGACAGGACACACACCCAGACCCAAGGTGGAGATTTAAAATCACCTACCCCGCCGGGAATCGAACCCGGGTCGCCGGAGTGGAAGGTAGGGACTCTACCGACTATGCCACGGAGACGGACACTACTGAAACCTTCTATCAACTTATTGACAAGAATTCATGCAATGCGTAATAGCATGCGTTTCCAGAATTGAGCCTATATTTTATTTCTTTCTGCATCTCATTCCTATTTGTAATTATTGTTCCTACATTTTTCATTTTCAGAATTTTTCATAAGTAATGCCACGAGTGATTTCCAATTTATCTAGAGAATTTGGAAATCAAGAGTGGCATTTGTTAGGACTATTTAACGAATAAAATTAAGCTGTTTACTCACAAATCATTATTTAAATATAGTTATTTTAAAATATTTATATATTTAATGTAAACGGCGATGTTTTAAAACAAATAAGAAACGATAGGTACGTTTCATTCGCTTCTTTTGTTCATCACTGCATACAGATCATATTATTTATTGCCAAAAGAACGCAACATTGTAAGAATGCACTCTAGTGGAGAAAAAATGAAACACATCAAACTTTATATTAATTCATTTCTGATGTCCTATGATGTAAATATGACAATTATATTTTTCTGGGAAAAAATACATTTAAGAAAGTGCAAACAGTGGTTCCTTTTTTTTGGTGGTATAATCAATTGCTACAAATGTTTTTATATTACCTCCCGCATGCGTTATGTGTTGACATTCATGCACTATATATATATATATATATATATATATATATATATAATCTGGTAGCCGTATTTCTTAGAGAGTCAGTCACTGCAAAATAATACTATGACTTATTCAGAATGATAAAAAAGGAGGTACTTTCTTTATTATGATAAACTTTAGTTGGTAAATTCTGGGCGGAACACGACTGTGATTGGTTGTAAATAAAAAATCATTGAAATGTGATTGGTCATTGACTCCCATTTGGGGCATGAGTTAAATAGTCATCAAAATTTTCCTCATCTTTGATTAACTGTCCATTTCCATTATTTAATACACTTCAACGTGTGACCAAATACAGTATTTAATTTTATTGATATTTACTTCCAGCCCCAATTTCTTAGTGTTATCCAATAGAAGGTACGTGTTGGCTCTTGGAGTCTCCTCGCTATCAGTTCAATATCTCATAACTGCAACATTTACCTTTTTGAAATAAAAGGTTCGAAATCACATGTCTTCCGAATAACACGCCTATTGAAGTGAACCACCCATTAAGGAAGTGTTTTCAACAGAAAATAACTACAAACTTTTTAATTTCTTTACAAATAAAGTAAATAGAGAAGTTTTACTTTAGATAAAATTATATAGAGTAATTCCATATGTGACTGACTGACATTTACAATACACTTTTGCTGCAAAATTCTTGCATAAATATTACATTTGGTTGAAATTAGAGGTGTTATATACGTGATATGATAGAGGAAAATTGTCTGATTAAGATTGTACATAAATATACAACTTATTATCTATCAAAGTATGTGTGACTGACTGACATAAATGTCAACTTATCATGCAGCTTAACATGTCCATCTACCGTTCTCTGAAATGTGATTCTTAATTCAGTTTTCCAAAATACAGTTTGGAGGGCACGTTTCAAGTTATATTTTAAATAAAAAAGTAAACCTAAATCACAATTAATACCCAAGTTATGACCCAATATGTGTTGTGTGACTGACTGACATTATTTTGTGACTGACTGACATATCTGAATTTAATTTAGAATTTAAAAATGCAAATATTACACAAATGTAACAAAATGCTATGAAAACTAGATAAACAGCTTCGGTAACAGAAATTAATAAAGAACTGCAAATACGTTATCAATTCTACGAAAACTATTAAATTTATTAATTATATAATATATCACAACTTTGACACAAACTAAAACCCTAACATACCTCAGGAGAAATATTTTACTTCGCGTCATAACATCGATTCGATACTAAAAAAATAACTATCACAAAAATACCTATTATACGAACTTACCTCTCTTTACCCTATATAATTCCCAAACCAGACATGATGGAATGATACAGATGCAATTCTAATAAGTAGAAAATAACTTATAAGTGGTCATAATGACCACAAGTAAAAACTCTCTTAAAGAAGATAAAATGTTGTATTATCGTTTGTTATCATAGAAATTAGTGTGACGGTCATAGAACTACCGAGGCAGGTCGATTTCACTCCCGCCCGGCTCTGCTCTGACGTCACTAGAGGAATCCTGAGTCATCAGCATGTACGGGTGGTCTACGTCACAGGGGCTGCATCGATCATAACTTGCACGTGGCATCCCCATGCTATATTTATTTATATACCTACTCTATGTATTTATTTTATTTCAAAGTGGCATTTTCACGTGCGTGAGAATGTCGTGCCACAGAGGTCGTGCACTTACATTTTATTTACTCACATGTTTATTTAAAATAATAATAATAATAATAATAATAATAATAATATCATCATCATCCGGTATCATGGCACCTGCCGCCGTCTTCCGGAAACCAAACGCCATTCCTCTCTGTCCATCCATTGATCTTCCTCCATTCCTCTGATATTCATAGCTGCTTGTACCCCTTCTATCCAAGTTTTCTTCGGTCTTCCTCTCTTCCTCCTTTCCATTGGGATCCATTCCATAACAATTTTAGGCAATCTTTGTTCTGGCATTCTTTTGACATGGCCATACCACTGTAATCTTTACTTTTCTATAATGTCTATGAAGTCCGGTTCCTCTTGTGCACCCATAATTTCCTTTATTTCTTTATTTCGTATTCTATCTTTTGTAGATTTTCCAGCTGATCTTCTTAAAACATCCATTTCTGTACTTAAAATTCTTTTCATTTCCCTGGTAGGAATTTGCCAGACTTCAGCACCATATGTTAAAATGCTCTGAATTATGGTTTGACATATTTGTAATTTTCTAATTTTTGAAAAATATTTTTGCTCCACCAAACAGAGTTTAAAGCATTTATTGCTTGTTTTGTTTGTGCGATTATATTTTTAATTTTCACTGTGTTATCGCCTGAATGGTCTAATTTTGTTCCTAAATAAGTGCATTCAATACTAGGTTTTAGTTCTTCTCAATAATAATAATAATAATAATAATAATAATAATAATAATAATAATAATAATAATAATAATAATAATAATAATAATATAATATCATCATCATCCGGTATCATGGCACCTGCCGCCGTCTTCCGGAAACCAAACGCCATTCCTCTCTGTCCATCCATTGATCTTCCTCCATTCCTCTGATATTCACAGCTGCTTGTACCCCTTCTATCCAAGTTTTCTTCGGTCTTCCTCTCTTCCTCATTTCCATTGGGATCCATTCCATAACAATTTTTGGCAATCTTTGTTCTGGCATTCTTTTGACATGGCCATACCACTGTAATCTTTTATTTTCTATAATGTCTACGATGTCCGGCTCCTCTTGTACACCCATAATTTCCCTTATTTCTTTATTTCGTATTGTATCCATTCTAGATTTTCCAGCTGATCTTAAAACATCCATTTCTGTACTTAAATTCTTTTCATTTCTCTGGTAGGAATTTGCCAGACTTCAGCACCATATGTTAAAATGCTCTGAATTATGGTTTGACATATTTGCAATTTTCTATTTTTTGAAAAAAATATTTTTGCTCCACCAAACAGAGTTTAAAGCATTTATTGCTTGTTTTGTTTGTGCGATTATATTTTTAATTTCCACTGTGTTATCGCCTGAATTGTCTAATTTTGTTCCTAAATAAGTGCATTCAATACTAGGTTTTAGTTCTTCTCAATAATAATAATAATAATAATAATAATAATAATAATAATAATAATAATAATAATAATAATAATAATATAATATCATCATCATCATCCGGTATCATGGCACCTGCCGCCGTCTTCCGGAAACCAAACGCCATTCCTCTCTGTCCATCCATTGATCTTCCTCCATTCCTCTGATATTCACAGCTGCTTGTACCCCTTCTATCCAAGTTTTCTTCGGTCTTCCTCTCTTCCTCTTCCATTGTCATCCATTGGGATCCATTCCATAACAATTTTGGCAATCTTTGTTCTGGCATTCTTTTGACATGGCCATACCACTGTAATCTTTTATTTTCTATAATGTCTACGATGTCCGGCTCTCCTCTTGTACATCCATAATTTCCCTTATTTCTTTATTTCGTATTGTATCCATTCTAGATTTTCCAGCTGATCTTAAAACATCCATTTCTGTACTTAAATTCTTTTCATTTCTCTGGTAGGAATTTGCCAGACTTCAGCACCATATGTTAAAATGCTCTGAATTATGGTTTGACATATTTGCAATTTTCTATTTTTTGAAAAAAATATTTTTGCTCCACCAAACAGAGTTTAAAGCATTTATTGCTTGTTTTGTTTGTGCGATTATATTTTTAATTTCCACTGTGTTATCGCCTGAATTGTCTAATTTTGTTCCTAAATAAGTGCATTCAATACTAGGTTTTAGTTCTTCTCAATAATAATAATAATAATAATAATAATAATAATAATAATAATAATAATAATAATAATAATAATAATAATCATAATAATAATATACCTACTTAATAAATTCAAATACCTAAGAACAATAATAAATTACAAGCAAGGAAGGGATGCTAAAAGAAATTAAAAATGTGCTCAATTCTGGAAACATATTCTATTACGCATTACACGAACTACTGTTATCCCATCTGCCCCCAAAAACCGTTAAACCAAAAAAATATATAAAGTGGTTATTCTTCCAGTTAAATTATACGGATGTGAAACAAGGATTCTTATTTCAATGGAAGAGAAAATATTACTAGTTTTTTTATAAAATTCTCTCTCGCTAATACATGTAGGGAAATAGGCGTAGGCGTAACTGAGTGGTATAAGGCATGATGCATTGCGCTCCTTCGAGTCCCCATGGGGGAAGAAATTTTCTCATGGAATTTTGGTCAGTATGGAACCGATGCCCACCCAGCATCGTGAGGAATTTCCATTGCTAGAATTAGTAGCGGTTCCAATTTGAGAAAATCAGATATAATGGAATGGAAAATCGACATGTTGATAACATGTAACCCCTCTACTGTTTAGATGATCGTCCACCTCTGTAAATTATAAGTGGATGTGTGGTCAGCAGCAGCCAAAGGCTTTCTAGGTCTGATGCCTCAAGGGATTTTGGAGTTTAGATAGGATGGATTCTGAACAATATATTAAGATATAGAACAATACTTTTATGCAGACGATCTGGTAATTATACAGAAGTCAGAGGATGATTTACAAAGAGCCATTTACATGTTGAATCAATTAGGACTCTTATAATCTCAACGTCTCAACTTCAAAAACTAAAATTATGGCTTTTCAGGGCAAAGTGCCAGTCAGAGCAAAAATAGTAGAAATCAATAATGGAATAATAGAACAGATAGCACATTTTAACTATCTTGGTTTAGATATAACATATAGCTACGACTGGGGTATACACAATAAATTAAACCGATATCAAATGATGTGTGGCACCATAAGAAGAACCCTCTGAAAGACTCGAAGAGAAACTCAGCGCAGGTTTTATAAAATTATGGCTGTTCCTGTTCTTTTATATGGATCTGAATCTTGGGTATTACAACAAAAAAAGATATCTCACACATTCAAGCCACAGACATGAATTTTTTAAGATCCGTAAAAGGATGTACACGCATGGATAGATTACACAATGAATCAATAAGAAATGGACTGGAGATATTTTCAATACTCGATAAACTAGACGAGCACAAATACCAATGGAAAGAACATTTAGACAGAATGGACAATACAAGATTACCCAAAAAGATCAACGCCTACAAACCACACGGAGAAAGATCTTTGGGACGGCCAAGGAATCGATGGACTTGAGACCGGAACAGGTCTCATTGACCTAATCCTGGAAATGAAGAAGAAGAAGAAGAAGAAGAAGAATACATTTGAAAAAGTAAATAATTTCATATACCTTGAAGTTCTAACAAACGAAGAAAATAATATTCAGGAAGAAATAAATAAAACAATACAAATTGTTAATAAATGTTATTTTGCAATAATAAAGTATTTGAAATCAAACTATCCGACACGCGGAACAAAAATCAGATTGTATAAAATACTAGCTGGTTGCACGGCGTTGCCCGGGAATCTACCTATCCCGATGTTTTTAATCAATTGCTATATGCCGCGTTTGATTTCGATGAAACAAAAATTAACGTTAACGGACTAAGGCTTTGCGAGCGATGTACCTCTGTCCCTTATGACGGAGAATCCGACTTTGCCCGAGAATCTACGTACTTATCACGATCTTCTTGGTATCAGTAAGCTGAAAGACAAAAACGGTTATTGTGAGTTATCCGTAAAATGTCCCGGACATTTTTGTGGAATTTTTTTAGGTATTAAATTCTGTGTACATTAATTTGGTGTATTTTTCATGGTTTAAGCAGCATAAGTCATTTAAGCTTTCAAAAGCGAGTTTTTAGTGTACCGATGCCTCTCCTTTTTTAGTACCTGCTATAATAGGCCTATACGTTAATTGGCACTGAAAAATCCTCTAAAAGATTTTTAAAAAATCAAATCGACCAAGTAGTTTTTGAGTCCATAAAGGACACGCAGACAGAGTCACACTCATTATATATATATATCGCCCGAAGGCAGGTCTTTCACTGCAATCATAGCATTTTCATGCTATGCTTTGCTGCCTTACTAGGGAATTATAGGTGTGGTAGCTTCCCGTTGCTTTCCACACTGATGAAGGATGTTGATGATAAGATGAATATGAATGATGATGATTGCGATAGTCATATGATTTCGGGGACCGTTTGGGCCTTAAAGTTTTCCTGACATTTGTCTTATAGGTGAGGAAAAGCCCCGATAAAAATCTCACCCAGAAAAACTGTCCCAAGCGGGGATCGAATCCGGGCCCGCTGCGTGACAAGGCAGCACTCTACCTCGAGACCATGGCGGTGGTATATATATCAACTAATTAAGCCAGTGCTAATTTACGAGAGTGAAACCTGGGTTCTGACTGAACACAAATCTCGATTGGCTATTTTTGAAAGGAAGATACTCAGAAGAATATATGGGCCTATTAAGGAAAATGGAGAGTGGCGAATGTGATATAACAGTGAATCATATTTCTTCTTCTTCTTCTTCTTCTTCTACGCATCAAAGCTGGCAGCTTGTTGTGTGTTCATTCACTGCAAGTCCGGGGTATGGTGACGCCCTTCCATCGTAGTTGTGGTCGTCCTAAAGGCCTTTTCTGCTGAGATGTCCAGTCACGTACTTTCTTCACTAATCTACTGTTCTCCATTCTATCTATGTGATCGTTCCAATTTAGTCTTCTATCATTTATCCAAAGGTTTATAGGTTCAATTTCACATTCTTATCTAATAACAGAGCTGCGAATTTTCTCTCTCAGTGATGTTCCTACGATTTTCCTTAAAACTTTCATTTCGGTTGTTTCATTGATTTGTTTTGTTTTTTGAGTTTCTGTTAGGCATTCACAACCATATGTTAGAACTGGTCTTATGACAGATTTGTAAATTCTTACTTTTGTATCTATTCTTAAATTTTTATTTTTCCAAACAGTATTGTTTAAACATTTCCCGATATTTTGTTCTGCATTATTTGCTTGATGGAGGATTTCACTACAGTTATTATGTTGCTGCATATTAATTTCTATTTCCTAAGTCCTTGAATTTTATGACATGTTCTATTACTTTTCACTTCTATTTCTAATTAACCACGTTCGTGCCGGCTCAGTGGATTTGTGCCATTGATTAGGTCTTATTTGTTGAGTCTTTCATCGTTATATTTTGCTGCAATGATTCTAACATTGTGCAATCACCCGCATATGCATAAACACATAAGTTAAATAAATCATCAGATATTCACTTGACAGTTATTAAAAGTAAAACAGGACTAAAACCTGACAATACAAACGCAGATGATGACCAAAAATGAAGTACAGTAGTTGGAAGAATTATAGATGGTAAGTCAGAAGGAAGACGGAGAACTGGAAGATCGAATTTGAGATAAATGGGTGGAGTACTACAGGATGTACTTACTTAATACTTAATACAGGCTTTCCACTTTACAGCAGTTTGCCCTTGATTCCTGCTTTCCAGAGATTCCTATCTTCCCATTGACCATCTTCCATACCTCTCTTCATCATGGCATCATATATTCCCTCATACCATGCTCTTCTACTTCTCCCCCTCTTCCTTCTGCCTGGTACCATCCAATCCAACACCTGTTTAGGCCACTGGTCTTCCGACATCCGTTGTACATGTCCATACCACTGTAGAGCTCTCTTTGTTATCTTATCGATAACAGTTTCTTGTGCATCCATTTCTTGTCTGATATATGTATTTCGAATATGTTGTAGCTGGATATTCTCATACTTTTCCGTAATCCATCCATTTCTGTCGCCAAGATTCTTTTCTGCGTCCTGTCATTTAAGGTCCAGCTTTCTGATCCATATGTAAGTATACTTTCTATTATTGTCTGTATAATCTCTTTTTTTTTTTGGTTTTTCTGGTCAAATTTCTATTCCATAAAAGACCATTCAGGGATCTAATCGCCCTCCTTGCACAATTTACTCTGTTAATAATATATTTTTCACAGGTACCAGATTTATCTATTATAGATCCAAGATATTTAAATTCTTCAACACATTTAATTATCATATTACTTATTTTTTCGTAGGTCTTCTGAATTTCCTCCGATTACCATATATTCTGTTTTAATATAATTTATCTTCAGTCCACCTACTTCAAATGCATCGATCAACTTTCTGATCATATATTCTATATCTTCTTTATCTTGTCCTATTATAATCTGGTTATCAGCGAATAATAAATTGTGCAGTAAATGGCCATTAATGTTGATTCCCATTCCCTACATAACTTATTCCATTTCATTAATACATCTTCTAAATATATCTTGAACAATGTTGGTGACATCCCGCATCCTTGTCTTAATCCTTTTGTTATATCAAATTCTGAGGATACTCTATTTCCAACCTTAATACTTGCTTTACAATCATACATTCTTTTTATAAAATGTACAAGTGATTTAGGTATTCCAAACTTCTCCATTGCCACCCAGAGCTTGTTGATGGGTACAGAGTCATATGCCTTTTCCAGGTCTATAAATGCCATATGAACTTCTTTTCCTTTCGCCAATATCTTTTCTATAATCTGCCTAATCACAAATATATTATCAAGGCACGATTTACCTGCTGTGAAACCTGACTACAGGATGTCAAAACTGTAAAACTCAAGAATTTGTGGACAGTTGCTACAGTTAGAGAAACCTGGAGAAAAATTCTGAAGGTAGCCTTCATCCACCCAGGGTTGTTGTGCTAATGATAATGATGCGCAAGGATGATTAAGTTCTATGAAATTTTCACTCGTGAAAACAACCACAACAACTGCACTCTTTTGGAATTCGCCAAAAGTGAATTCTGGCACTTTTTGTATGAAGAGATACATTTATTGTTGCATCATACGTAGAATATATTGATGTATACCCCTATAGTTGTATGTTAGCATTCATTTCCGTATAAGTTATAAACAAATTCCAAAGAAGGAAATTACAACCAGGAAATGCGTGGTTGGCAACTTTGAATCATTTCCGAAAAAACGGAAGTGACGCTCCTACTCCCACGATATTTATATGTTTAAATCAAAAGAGACAAAGAGGGGCTGTGACGTGTTATCAGACAGAAGAAGATCTTTTCGTTAACAAACATGATTTCATTGATTTCAACGGAATCTAAACGTTTTCCTTATTTTTTAACAACCGAGAGGAAAACAATTCTTTATTTTCTATAAATGGACAATGACTTCTGTCAAGTATTTGTACAAATAATAATAATAATAGTAATAATAATAAATAATAATATTAATCGTCATCATCATCATCATCCGGTATCAAGGCAGCTGCCGCCGTCTTCCGGAAACCAAACGCCATTCCTCTCTATCCATCCATTGATCTTCCTCCATTCCTCTGATATTCATAGCTGCTTGTACCCCTTCTATCCAAGTTTTCTTCGGTCTTCCTCTCTTCCTCTTTTCCATTGGGATCCATTCCATAACAATTTTTGGCAATCTTTGCTCTGGCATTCGTTTGACATGACCATACCACTGCAATCTTTTCTTTTCTATGATGTCTATGATGTCCGGCTCCTCTTGTACACCCATAATTTCCCTTATTTCTTTATTTCGTATTCTATCCATTCTAGATTTTCCAGCTGATCTTCTTAAAACATCCATTTCTGTACTTAAAATTCTTTTCATTTCCCTGGTAGGAATTTGCCAGACTTCAGCACCATATGTTAAAATGACAATAATAGTAATAATAATAAATAATAATATTAATAATAATATTATTAATAACAATAATTATTATTATTATTATTTTATTTTATTTTGTTTTATTTATTCTGGCAATGTAAGGCCACGAAAATCGCACTCAATCAGAACTAACTCTTGTCACTATTCAATCTGTAAGGTCATGGCCGAATAGACGTAAGCTCTCCATACATCCGTATCCTCAGCTAATATTTTCCTAATATTCCTTGTATACTTCACTTCCTTTAGATTATGGTTAGAGTTAGTAATCCGCTTTACAGTATTCTTGATCCATATTCTGGGATGTTTATTCTAACTTTTCTACAAGAAATATCCATGCATCTCTTTCATTCTCCATTTGAGGCATTTATCCTGCCATTGCAGTGCACAAGACTTCATTATTCTTATTATATCTGCCTCCCTAGTAATTTTAATGTAGTTCCTGTTCAAGTGGTTTTCTCCATTCACTATTTTCTCCATTTTCGGGAGTTTTCCTCTACTTAAGACAAATGTCAGCCAAGGGCCTTCTAAGCCTGTCGCGCTTGGAGTTTTTTTTAAAGACAAATGTCAAAGAACTTCATGCTCCAAACGGTCCCCGAACGTCAATTGGTCATCATAATCATTATCATATACCCCATGTTTAGTATGAATGCATTAAATGTTATTTTGTTTCGGAGAAAGCCTTGGATTGAGTTGATCACTCATTCGGGGAGGTCCTTCATGTCCTTGTGTGATCCAAAGCTTAAAACCCATGCCCTGACTGATCGTGCACTGTAAGACCGGGTGGCGCGGGAATGTAAAAATACCTATAAGCTGAGAGGTTACACTATGATAGAGAAGAATAATGATAATAATAATAATAATAATAATAATAATAATAATAATAATAATAATAATAATAATAATAATAATTCTCTTGTATCTTGTAAGCCCATGTTTCTCTTAACAGAAATTTAGGCGCTCTCCCCCTACAGGGAAGAATTTGAACCATACTAATTTAGTTATCAGCCACACCTGTTTTTCGTATAGGATGTATTTGGATTGGTCGCGTGGTCATCGTTCCGCCTCATACTGATCCATCTAGGGAACCAATGTAGTACTATGGGAGCGGGGAAATTCGGTAAATTTTGCTTAGAGGCGTCTTTTCATTCGATGTCTTAAGGATCTTTTACGGCTGGGCTCTGAAAATCTTCAGACGTCGGGACTCACGGCTGTAAGTCCCTCCCGGAGGACTTGCTCTCTTGGATTTTTCCAGTCCTAAAAAATCTCATCGACCCTAACCCGGGTTGATACCCCGCGACCTTTCGGTGATCAGAGGCAAGGAGCATAAACTCCTAGTCCACCGCGGTCGATAATAATAATAATAATTAATATTAATAATAATAATACTAATAATAAATACATAATAATAATCGTAATAATTAATCGGATATTAATACTAATAATACTAATAATAATAGTAATAATAATAATAATATATAATACCGCATTTTATCTGATTGAACACTGGAAGGAGGCATATGAAAACTGGGGTATTAAAGATAAATTTGGATCAACCCGACATGATAGTAATTAGGGGATCTGATTTTAGAAGTCGGACATGGAAAAATAGAAGCAATTGACGGAATATGGACGAAAATCCGTGGGGCATGATGGCAATGTCATGATGCAGAAATTAATGAGAGGATAAATAATAGCTGTAAATCTGCAATCTCAAAATTAGCGGAATAAATACTATTTTATGGAATCAGAATATAAGTTCTAACAACAGAAACCAAACACATTTTAGTACAATAATAAGGGGAACAATGGCATACGGCGCAGAAACATGGGAATTAAAATCTAGAACAGCAATTAAATTAAATTCTGCAGAAATGTATTTTTGGAGGCGTTCAGATGGAATTTCTAGAAGAAAAAAAAAAAAAGAAAAAAGAAACTGTGTAATTAAACAAAAGATGAATGTTCGAACTTCAATTTATTGTGTATTTCATTAAAAAGAAACAATTAGAATGACAGAAGGCCGATTCCCAAGAAGAATACTATATACAATGGGTGCCACTTGGTAGAAGGAAGAAGAGGACAGTCAAAAATAACGTGGATTGATGGTGTTTTAGTCCACCGCTGTGGTCTCGAGGTAGCGTGCTGCTTTTTCACGCAGTGGGCCCGGGTTCGATCCCCGGTCGGGGCAGTTTTTCTGGGCTAGGTTTTTATAGGGGTTTTTCCTCACCTGTAAGGCAAATGCCAGGAAAACATTTAGGCTCAAACGGTCCCCGATATCATATGGCCATCATCATCATCCTTATCATTATCATCATCATCATCCTTCACCGGTGTAGAAAGCAACGGGAAAGCTACCACACCTACAATTCCCTAGTAAAGCTACAAGCATAGTATGAAAATGCTATGATTGCAGTGAAGGACCTGCCCTTGGGCAGAATTACTATGGATGGATTGATGATGTTTTGAGCAACACGAGGGGAAAATGATTGGACGATGGAGATTGGAATGACAGATGTGGAGGACGATGACAATACAGGGTGAAAATTATTTAAACCGACAAACTCTGGGAGGTTGTAGGGGACACCAAAACAAATGTTTTTCCCTAATGCCATTTTTTTCTATGAGGATTATTTAAACCGGTAGAGGGCGTATTACGCTCTTCAGTTGTCATGACTGCAACTGCTGTTGATGGTAGAAATTGTTTTGTCCACCAGTGTAGTAGTGAATTGTATCTGTTTACTAATGGAGCGATACACCTGGAGTGAGTACACTGATATGTGTGGGCCGGTGTTGTTGGGGACTGTTTATTTGGTTCATATCTCCTACCTAGGCCATTAAATGGCAGGCACTATTACAATTTTCTCGCCAGAGCATTGCCAGAATTGCTGGAAGACGTCCCGCTCCCTACAAGACAACGCATGTGGTTCCAACATGACGGGGCGCCGGCACATTTCAGTCGTCGTGTGCGTCTATTCTTGAACCAACGATTTTCAGAAAAGTTGATTGGCAGAGGTGGTCCTGTACCATGGCCTGCTCGATCGCCAGATATGACCCCTTCGGATTTTTTTGTGTGGGGAGAGATGCGCAACCTTGTTTACACAACTCCTGTTGCACCAGAAAGGGATCTGGTTGCCCGGATAGTAGCAGCAGCAGGAGAAATTAACGATACTCCTGGAGTTTTTGTCCATGTTAGACAGAACATGATCCGCCGGTGTAACCTTTCTTTACATGTCAATGGAGGCATTTTTGAACCTCTACTGTAATTTAAGTAATAGCGTTGTGTTAATGTGTTGTCTAATTGTAGAAATGACAATTCGGCTGAAATACATCTACGGATCACGGCTGCAAACAAATGTTTTTTTGGACTCAGGACAATGTTTAGATCTCAGTTTATATCTAGAAAGACAAAAATACTCATGTATAAAGTTCTCCTTAGACCAGTGTTAACTTACGCATCAGAAACTTGGACCATGTTGAAATCTGATGAGGAATTATTAGGGTGTTTTGAAAGGAAGATACTGAGATCCATTTTTGGTGCCGTCAAAGAAAATAATGCATGGAGAAAGAGATACAATAATGAATTGTATAAATTGTACAATCAGCCAGATATTTTGAATTTTGTTAAAGTTAATAGATTGGCCTGGGCTGGACACATTATTCGCATGGACAACAAAAGGATTACAAAAAGAATTTACAATGAACAACCACTATTGGACAGAAAAGTTGGAAGACCTAAATTAAGATGGGAGGATGGTATAATTCAAGACATTAAAATTTTAAAAATAAAAAACTGGAAGAATGAAGCGCAGAACAGGGAAGTCTGGCATAGGTTTCTGAAGGCGGCCAAGGCCCACATGGAGCTGTCGAGCCAATTATGATGATGATGATAATGTGTTGTCTCTTGGGAATAAAAAATGCAAAAGCGTTTGTTGGTTTAATTAATTTGCCGCTAGAGAAATCTTCCTTTACCGGTTTAAATAATCCTCATAGGAAAAAATGGCATCAGGGAAAAATATTTGTTTTGGTGTCCCCTACAACCTCCCAGAGTTTGTCGGTTTAAATAATTTCCATCCTGTAGATTAATTGGGCGCAGGAAGATGTGAAACATTGTGAAATCTGCTAAATAAATACTCGTACATTATGTTTCTGTAAGTGGCAATAGACAAATGAAAAGCGGTATTAACAATACAAATAAATATAAGTATTAAAAGAACAATTTCACAGCAGAGTGAAACCTGAAAATATTATCAGAAACAGTAGAGCATCGCAATAGTTGATGAGTCACATTTACGTAATGAGCTAAAATTGCTAAAACAATTAGGACGTCTGTCGAGGTTACGTAACTTGTCAGTACGATAAGGCAGGCAGTATTACTACACTCTTAAATAAAATTTCAATGCATAAATATTAACCTTCGACTAAGATTATATAAATGGAATGAGATATGGTTAGAGAAGTCTATATCTTATTTATCCATGGTAATTGAGCCTTCGAGATCCGAAGTCGACTGACATGGTTGCTGTCACTGGTTAGTAAATTATATTAAAGGTAGTCACATGATTCAGTATTTCCTCAATTTTAGTTTCAGTTTTCTTAACCAGATGTTGATACAGGTTGCATGTAGGTTGCGGACATCCTCTGTTTCTATTTCCTGGAGTAATTCTTTCCATTAATTTGTTTGATCCGTTTGTGTTATTCTAAATTATTGACTTATTCAAGGTATAATTTTTATAATTATTTTTGCATTTACGTTGATATACCCTTGGGTTTTCAAAGCAAGATTTTTGTATTCAATCGATAATTTTATTTCTCTTTACTTGTCTACACAATCTTAATAATTCTCTTCCCTCTATCTATCTAACAACATAAGTTGTAGATTTTATTTTATCTCTCATACATTTTAAATTTGCTTTTCTAGATATTCTCGTTCCATCTTTTTTGTAGGACATTGCACACACACACACACACACACACACACACACACACACACATATATATATGAACAGTTAAATCTCGTAGACTGCGATGGGCAGGACATGTGGCACGAATGGGAAATGAAAGACGTGCATGGAAGGTTATTGTAGGAAAACCAGAGGGAAAACGCCCAGTTGGTAGACCAAGAATGAGGTGGGAGAATAACATTAAATATGATTTGAGGGACGTAGTAGTAGAAGGAATGTTTGGAAAACATTAGGTCAGGATAGGGATGTATGGAGAGCTTATGTCCGCGCGGCCTTGAACCTATATATATATGAATATGAAAGTTTTCTTGGGTTCTCTGTGTCTTGGATTCAAGTTCGGCCCTCTGGCCACTGATTCCGACGTTTCGGCATGATCCCACATGCCATTATCAAGGAATGATCAGCGAAAATCTGCAATATAATATATATATATATATATATATATATATACACCATATTAATTCTGCGCGAGGGCAGGTCTTTCACTGCAATCATAGCATTTTCATGCTATGCTTTGCAGCTTTACTAGGGAATTCTAGGTGTGCTAGTTTCCCGTTGCTTTCTACACCGGTGAAATGATGATAATGATAACGATGGCCGGATGATTTTCGGGGACCGTTGGGCCCTAAGCTGTCTTATAGGTGAGGAAAAATCCCGAGAAAAACCTCACCTATGAGTCTGTCCCGACCGGGAATCGAACCCGGGCCCGCTGCGCGACAAGGCAGCACGCTACCTCGAGACCATAGCGGTGGACTATATATATATATATATATATATATATATATATATGCGTATCTTGATTTTGAATACAAAGTAGATGAACGCCGATTTATGAATTCACGACTATTTCCTGGTTTTCCCGGTTGATTTCAAATTTCCGACTTATTCCCGGTTTTTGAACATTTTCCCGACCGCTGGACACCCTGTTTACATATCATATTTTGTGCTGATTTTATGTTGAGATGAATCTGAGAATGTTTCACATTTTTATTCTGTATGTAATACAAAGTGGGGCTGAGAGAACGTAGGAATGAGTAAGTTGCAGAACGGGTACAGTAGCTAGGTGATAATTTGCCTGCACCGGCCTGGGGGAAGGCCGGGTGGAGTGGTCGACCATGGAAGGTCGCGGAACAGGTTCCCCACCTAAACTGACTCACACTGATTATTTAATGGCGCCTTATCAACAGAAGGGGGGTGACTTCCTTATTTACACCCCCTCAATTAATTTTCGCAAGCTTCAGTCTACTTCTCCGCCGAAACAAATTCCTCTTTCTATAAAAGTTTCAATAAAACTGATCTTCCTCCCTGAATTGTATTTGCATTTCATTCATTTAACATCAAAGATAATATATAGCGTTGATAATATTCTGGTAATATACAAGAAGGTCATGGAGTATTTCTATTTTTGGAATTGTCTTTTTTGGTAGAATATCACTGATTATTTTTTATTTTATTATTAGGCCTATATTGTTTTTATTTTATTATTATAATATTTTATAAAGTACTAGCTAATACCCGACGTGGACTTCTACACCTAAATAAATGAAAATTAATGTGTTTTTATGTTTAGTTAACTAAGTTATAGGAAAAATAATTATAAATTTATATTTTTTATATAACCCTTGCTGATTACCTGATCTTTTTTACATAAATGAGCTGAAATACGAAAATTATTGTTTTATGTTTAGATAAATAATTAGGAGGAAAAATGTATATCATAATTATTTTTAGATAACCGAGTACTGTTTTAGCCGGCGTTGTCCGGGAATCTACTCATCCCGATCATCTTGGCATAAATGAGCTGAAAGACAAAAATTAATGTACTTCTTATGATTAGTTGAATAAGTAAAATGAAAAATAATTATAAATATATATCGTAATTATTTTAAGATTCCCCGTGCTGATTACCCGGTGCTGCCCGGGAATCTACTTATCTCGATCTTCTTGACATAAATGAGCTAAAAGACAAAATTCGTTATTGTGAGTTACCCGTAAAAGAATACCCGCCATGTGCTGCTATGCTTGCACAGGAATCTACGTACTTGTCTCGATCTTCTTGGCATCAATGAAAGAAAAAAATGGTTATTGTGAGTTATCCGTAAGAGATAAACATATGCTGTCGCGGACTTTTTTTCTAGAGCTTTTTGAAATATTCAATTCTGTGTTCATTGATTTTGTGTATTTGTTATGGTTTAGGCAGCGTAAGCCATTTAAGCGTCCAAAAAGCTACTTCTTTCACGTTTTCCACTACAAAGGGCAATGTTTAAGGGTGTAGGAGTTGAGCATCACAACTCTCTTATAGCCTATGTTCATCCCGGGAATCTCCTGAACATTTTGCCAAAAGCCCCATCACAATCGGATCAACGGTATGGCCGCACATAAAGTTCAAACAAACTAACAAACAAACCAACATACAAGCATTCATTTTTATACACTGCTCAAAACAATTAGAGGAACACTATGAAATATGCAAATATTTTTTCATTGGATAAAGATACAAACATGAAATTAATAAAGTACATTATTTGTGGTTATTTATTTATTTATTTATTGCTCATGTCAGTAAAAACAAATGAATAACGCTGACAATTAACTTTTCAAATAATTCCGCTATGTAAGCAATTGATTCTTGTGCTTATTTTTCAAAGTTAAACACTCGTTATATAGAGTTAGTATCGTGTTCGGCCTCCACGACATTCGATGACAGTTTGGCACCTTCGTGGCATGCTCCCAATAAGATTCTGCATTTCCTCTTGCGGGATATTCTCCCATTCCTCCTTCAGAGCATCTCCAAGTTGCTGCAAAGTTTGTGGAGCTTGATGTCGGTTCCTGACCTTCCTGTCTAGAAGATCCCACAAGTGTTCAATAGGGTTGAGGTCTGGGCTGACCGCTGGCCACTCCATTACCTCAATTTCATTCCTCCTCAGGAAATCCCTGGTGACAGCCGCAGAATGTGCCCTGGCATTATCCTGCATAAACAGAAATCCAGGGCCTACTCCAATGGCAGCAGGTACTATATGCTCTTCCTGAACGTGCTCGATATACCGAACAGCATTCAGTCGCTGGGGAACAAGTACAAGGTCCGTACGATTGTTGTACATAACTCCGGCCCACACCATTATGGAACCTCCTCCGAATCTATCAATTTCCTGTACAGCCTCTGCAGAAAATATTTCTCCTGGCCGTCCCCACACCCTCAATCGACCATCACAACGTGTAAGACGATGCCTGGATTCGTCCGAGAAGAGCAAAGACTATCACTGGTTCAGGTTCCAATCACCATGGTTTTCAGCATACGTACGTCTTGCTGCCTTATGCCCATTTGTTAAGCATGGTTTTTTAACGGGCCTTTTTGGACGAATATTCTCTTTCCTTAATCTGTTCCTTATGGTTTGGTCTGAAACCCGGATTCCGGAAGCCATATGAAGGTCATTCTGCAGATCTTTTGCAGTTTTTGTACGCTGTCGAAGAGCAGAAAGAACAACGTATCTGTCATCCTGGGGGCTTGTTTTAAATGTACGGCCCTGGCCACGTCTTCTACAATACTGACCTGTTGTGTAACCTGGACACCACGGAAGGAGAAACCCCAAGCTCTCTAGCCACTTGTCTCAGAGATTGACCTTGTCGTAAAAGATGTAGAGCATGATACACTTCAAACTCATTTAAATGCCTCATTTTGTCAGAGAATTCAATAAACAAGGCAATAATCAACATTCGTCACTATAGCAACATCAGGAAGCTTACCAATTAGAAGTGGCCAGTGCCTTCCAAAAATAAAAAAAAATTCTCTATATTTGTTATTTGAGGTAATTTCTCTGTATTTAGGCCATGGATCTTTAAAATTTGTATCCAATGATAAAATGAATAATTCAATTTACATATTGTCCAACTTTCAGCATCACAGCTTTAAAAAACAATTACTTATTCAATTTATTACAAGTGTTCCTCTAATTGTTTTAAGCAGTGTATATTAGATGGGCTGTACCTGCAATATTGTATGGCTCAGAAATATGGACTCTGAATTAACAGTCAATTAAAAGAATAGAAGCAGCAGAAATGGACATTTTCGATTTGTGGCAGGATATACATTAAAGGATAAAAAACGGAGAGAAGATATCCGTAAAGAACTACAAATATTCAGTTTGACAGATAAAATGGAAGAGTATAGGAGAAGATGGTATGAACATGTCTGCAGAATGTATACCAACAGATTGCCTAGGAAAAGGCTGAATTATCAACCAAGAGGAGGAAAAAACAGATCGGTGACGCCCACGAAAGAAATGGACACAGCAGCTATAATACTTGGAGCCAAAAAGGCTTAGGCCTAATCCTTGCAAGGAGAAGAAGATCATTATTTTTTATTGAATGTTCCAGGTTGCCATTTCGATATTTCTGGTGTTCTCTCCTGGCATTGGCTTAATTGTAACCCACTTCTGAAGTTGGGGCGCGTAGAAGGCGGATTTACGTTACCCCCATGATGCGATGGGCGATCAATGATAATGAAGCTCCAATAGAGTTCTTAACCTAAACTTAACCTAAATTCCAGACCATGGGCAACCACAGGAATAATTCCCTTTAAGGAAAAATTCCTATGGTTTGACCAAAAATCGAAACCGGGACCTCATGAACAGTAGTCAGAAACGCTGTGACCCATGTGGCTGCTCTTACTTTATTATAATTTAATGTAATTATAGTTAACTGACCAACTCACTGTCTCTATCGAACCCGTAGATTCATGGCCGCAAAGACATAAGCTCTCCATAGATCCCTATTCTGAGCTAATGTTTTCCAATCATTCCCTGTATAATCCACTTCCCTCAAATAATGGTAATGTTATTATCCCACCTCATGTGTGGAGAGATTATGTCCGCGCGGCCATGAACCTACGGGTTCGATAGTGACAGTGAGTTAGTTAGTTTAAATGTATTTTAGTAATGAAATCCACCGCTGTGGTCTCGAGGTAGCGTGCTGCCTTGTCACGCAGTGGACCTGGGTTCGATTCCCGGTCGGGACAGGCTCCTGGGTGAGATTTTTTCGGGTTTTTTCCTGACCTGTAAGACAAATGTCAGGAAGCTTAGGACCCAACGGTCCCCGAAAATCATCCGGCCATCATTACCATCCTTCACCGGTGTGGAAAGCAACGGGAAGCTATCACGCCTAGAATTCCCTATAAAGCTGCAAAACATAGCATGGAAATGCTATGATTGCAGTGAAAGACCTGCCCTCGGGCAGAATTACTATGGATGGATAGTAATGAAAATCCAACCGACCATTTCTCTTCTAAGAAAAACCAGAAAAACAAAAGTTAAATCGATGACAGCAATAGTACCGGGAGTAGTATCACAATAAATACAACACTACAAATGCTCACTTGTAGTTTATTTATTGTGATATTCGATTTATACTTACAATTAAAATTTAGGATCCACAAGTGTTTGAACATTCTGTAAAATTAATATTTTTTCAGCTCTTTAGATTTTTCTAAAGCTACTAATAGAAGACAATGGATACCGACAATTGATACCGACGCTGCAGGTTTGAAAACAAAACTGGAGCGCATACAACTTGTTTGATGGACGCTATCTGGTGACAATTCTCGTAACAATGTGCATATTGTTACCGTATTCTGTTTCACGGAGTTACATCAGTCTGGAAAGTTCAACCCAAAGGGGTGTACAAAATGGGAATCTACTACATAATATCAAAGGTTCCCAACTTTTAAAGCAATTTTTTACATCATTCTTCAACATTCAGAAAATTTAGTCTATATTCAGTATATATAAAGAAGACTACAAAGGAAAAACAATCAAAGTCACATATTTCTCATTCTGAGTAAATTTGAAATAAAAATTAAAAACGGTCTTACAGTAAAAGTATGATGAACATGAAATTGTATCAAACACTGTGTGTATAACAAGTTATTATTGTATTGGAATTGATATTTGTGTCGTCCTGTGAAGAGTAGGTAACAATGGAAACACTGCCAGCATATTTTTGTATGAAAGAACAATCAAAGTCCACATCATTTTCTTCTTTAAAATTGCAAAATAGGGAATAATAATGAACAGCGACAGTTAAGAAAACACGCATAGAAAAATGCGCTACTGTTTCAATGCAAATACATCAGAAATGTTACGTTCCACACTTTAAATTTGAGAAAAAGTCTTGGGCTGTTTGAAAGCAGAACTTTCTCAGTTCTTGTAAGTCGTTATATTTCTGTCTTGTTACTGGGATGGGCATCTTGTACAAATTAACCCATTGTTTTCTTCTTCTTCTTCTTAAACATAATTTGTAGGATTTTCATCCTGTTTATTTCCAAAATTTATTTCTTTATTTAACATCCATTATAGCATCGTAGATGCTTTAGGACGTGTCCAGATTATAAACAGCAATATAAAATATAACACATACATACACTTCTCGGAGGAAGACGTATTGGATGTGCATGCACTGTCTATCCATCTCTTGGCTGGTCTTCCTCTTTTTCTTCTCCCGTCCATTGGTCTATCTTTTTTAGCTATTTTTGCAAGTCGGTTTTCTTCCATTCTTTCTATATGACCCTTCCAATATTTTCGTCTTTTAGCCCTTTTTGCAAGTCGGTTTTCTTCCATTCTTTCTATATGACCCTTCCAATATTTTCGTCTATCTATAATAAATTTGGTTACGTCTTGAATATGACATTTGTCCCTAATTTCTTTTTCTCTGTTGTGTATTTTATCAAATAATGTTTCCCCTGAATAGTTCTTAAGATTTTCATTTCACATGTGCTTATTATTTGTTTAGTTTTTGTTAATCATCCCTAGTTTCTGCTCCATATACGATAACGGGTCGAACTATCGTTTTGTATATGCGGGTTTTGCTTTCTATTGACATGTTTGTTGCGCCAAATTAAATATTTCATATATCCTGATATTTGTGCTGTTTTATCAGCTTGTTTCTTGATTGAAACTTTATTATATTCGGAGACTTCAATGGAAGAATAGGGAAAAACTGTTTACCAGGCATTACACAAAGGTTTAATGAAGATGTCAAAAATGAAAATGGAGATATGCTCATTACATTTGCTGCAACGAATGCTTTAAGAATTATTAATACATTTTTTCATCATCCAATTAAATATAAATACACCTTCCATAATAGTAGATCACAGGAGTCAGTAATTGACTGTATTTCAACAAATAGAGAAATTAATTTTGATCAGATGGTTGATATCAGGACACTTAATTCCGCTGATGTAGGAAGTGACCACAATTTAGTTTTATGCAAAATAATACGATTACCAAAACATTGTTGTCCCTTTTCAATAATTAAAATTCAGGTTTACAAACATTTATAACGAAAATCATTTATACTCTGTAAGATTTTTTTTATTTATAACTGGGTGGACTATGATTTATTTAACATACAGCTGTGGGACTTGGATTGATCTTCCATTGTATACTTTATTTTGAAGTCAATTTTACGTGATATTTAAAACAATAGTAATCTATGCCAGGATTGATAATATACCAATAACTCATTTTTTGTGAAAAGTGGACTTTGAGTGTTTTTCCTTTGTAGTCTTATTATATATACATACAATGAGTGAGAGTTCTAGAAGGCCCTTGACCTATCAGCCATTTTGGCCTCTCATCTACATGTGTTAATTACAGAAATGGACGACAATTCAGCAGTTGTAGGGATGACGTATGGATAACATATAGCTGATTTTCTCAATCTGTAGCTACTCAAATTCCTCATGATGCTGGAGGAGCATCGGTCCCATACTCACCATAATTCCATGAGAAAATACCTGCCCCTGTGGGGACTAGAACCAGTGCAAGATCCGCAGATCTTTATCAAGAGATGATACCTTAAACTGCTCGGCTATTTCGCTAGGTATATATATATATCTAGTCCACCGCTGTGGTCTTGAGGTAGCGTGCTACCTTTTCACGCAGCGGGCCCGGGTTCGATTCCCGGTCGGGACAGGCTTCCTGGGTGAGGTTTTTTTTCGGGTTTTTTCCTCACCCGTAAGACGAATGTCAGGAAGCTTTTTAGGTCCAAACCGTCCCCGAACATCATCTGGCCATCATCATCATCATCATCATCATTATCACCATTACCGTCCGCCGGTGTGGAAAGCAACGGGAAGCTACCACACCTACAATTCCCTAGTAAAGCTGCAAACATAGCATGAAAATGCTATGGTTGCAGTGAAAGACCTGCCTTCGGGCAGAATTACTATGGATGGATGGATATATACATATATACAACTCTATAGTAATTCTGTTAAGATCTTTCACTGCAATCATAGAATTTTCATGCTTTGCTTTGCAGCTTTACAAGGGAATTATAGGTGTGGTAGTTTCACGTTGCTTTCCACACTGGTGAAGGATGATGATGATAATGATGATGCTGGTCGGATGATTTTCGGGGACCGTTGGGCCCTAAGCTTCCTGACATTTGTCTTAAGGTGAGGAAAAACTCCGAAAAAAACCTCACCCAGAAGACTGTCCCGACCGGGAATTGAACCCGGGCCTGCTGCGTGACAAGGCAGCACGCTACCTCGAGACCACAGCGCTGGACTAGGTCGTCTATGCATATCTTTAAAAAACAATAATAATGGAGAAAATGAAACTTAATAAACTCCTTTCGTTCTAAAGTTTTATAAATTTTAATAGAAACCAAGTTGGCTCTCATCGGAAAGACTTTTCTTTTGTATGAAAAAAAAAGACAATTTTAATGGCACACGCGCTTGTACAGTAAATTTAATGTCATTTTTATCTTTAGCCCACAAACTCTTATCGATAATTGCACGCCCACTTAATGAAGGAAACAATAGTTTCACAGTTAAAACTAATATAAAAAAAACATTAATCGTACTTTTATACGTATTTCATTTAATTACTTCTTTATTGTTTTACGTTTGACTTTCTTTTATTCTTAAATGTCAACTTTGATAAATTTACTGCGAACAATACACTTAATTATTATAATATATATTTTTCAAGGATTAATTTTACATAAAAAAAGTCCGTCACGCAGAAACTGCATAAAATAAGAAAATTCCTCACTCATTCACTGGCACTCAGAAACCGGGAGTATCATGGCCGCGCGAACTTAACTTCTCCATTTATCCTTGTCCTAAGCCAATGTTTTCCAATCATCCCCCGTATAACTCACCTCCCTCAAATCATGTTTAATGTTATTCGCCCACATCCTTCTTCGACTATATCCTGGACTCTTTCCCTCTGGTTTTCCCACAAAAAGATTCCATGTCCCTCTTCCATTCCCCATTGGTGGTATCACATGTCCTGACCATCGCATCTACGAGACTGTTCTTATTATATCTAGTTTCCCATAATGACCATGCAACTCACTGTTAAGTAGTCTTCTGCATTTACCTCTGATTGTTCGTTTCTCTTTGGTCCAAACATTATTTATCTTAAATACTTGTAATATTTTCCTCTTCCCTTAAAGTAAGAGACCATGTTTCGCATCCATATAACTGGAGGAATAACCATTTTATATGCTTTAGTAACTTTTTTATCACTCCTATTTGCAATTATTCGGGCAAGGCATTTAATGACCTATAAATTAGTAAAAAAATGCATTTATGACCTAAAGAATGCAAAAAAATGACAAATAAAATAAAAAAATGACAAATAAAAAGTTAAGAATTACCAATAAAAATACTATTTATTAGATTAAGTACTCACTTGATTACTGAATTACATAAAATTTAACTCAACATCAAAATATTCAAAGAAAAGTACTTAAAAATACATATTAGAGCACCTTTTATTGCAGAAAATCCATTTCAATTACACAATCCAATTTTACAACAATTTTGAATTACAGTTAACAATCAGAATAAGGGTAGAAGCTAGCATAAGCTGTAAGAAATTGAATAAAATTCCTAGAAGTGGGCAAGATCACTATGCACATACCTTGGAAAATAGGGGTAGTAGTTAGCAAAACAACTGCTTAATTCCAAGAAATTGTATTGACAAGGAAAAATACTGAATTATAATAAAAATCTTAAATCAAATACAAATAATGTCACAGCCTTCCGGAAAAGTGTAAAAAAATTCTCAAAATGAACTAAAAATTGCCAAAAAATTACATATCCCTAAAAAAATTAAGAAAATGCAAAAAATGCCCTAACAAATTGCTTTTATTTAATCCGTTTTTTAATGCCGTACATTTTCGTATATGCAAGCAATGTTTCAACCTTCATAAGAAGGATGCACAATCATTAATTGCCTTGCCCTAGTAATTAGCCTATTATTCCTAGGTATTTGAATTCAGGCACTTCTTCAAAAATTCGCTCATTTGTCATTATTTGTAAATGTACATTACTCAATTTATTACTACGTGTCCACCGCTGTGGTCTCGAGGTAGCGTGCTGCCTTGTCACGCAGCGGGCCCGGGTTCCATCCCCGGTCGGGACAGTTTTTCTGGGTGAGGTTTTTATCGGGGTTTTTCCTCACCTGTAAGACAAATGTCAGGAAAATTTTAAAGCCCAAACGGTCCCCGAAATCATATGGCCATCGTAATCATCATCATTCATATTCATCTTAGATTAAGCTTAGGGTTAGGGAATCTCCTGGCGCACTACTATCATCATCACCCATCATATCATCGGGGCAACGTAACCCCAACCTCAGAAGTGGGTTACAAGTACGTCATGACAGGAGAGAAACCAGGAATGTTGAAAGACAACCTGGGGCATTTGTAAAAAAATTATTTCTACGTGTGGAAAAAGTCAGCAAACACATTGTATTTAAATACACTAAAAAACTGGGACCGGAAGCAAATATAAAAATAATTGCATTTATTGATACTATTTTGTTTTCAGGGATTTATTTTAAATAAAAATGCTCCATCGCCCAGGACTCGTGTAAACTAATCAAATGACTCATCAAATCTAATTTATTGTTCGATTTCGCTGATTAAGGAACTCCATCTTAATTACCTTATTCAAATGTTACATGTCCATTCGTTGCAAAAAAAAAACATGACGGTCTCTATAGCATTTTTCTAAATTTCGGCTTCAGTATAGGCTTATACCTGTTGTATTTTTATAATTTTTAGAGAATATATATATCTCCATCTATCTTCGGGTTTTTAAAGCTGCTGCCGTCTTCCCGTGCCAAACCTCCAAAGCCTACGGTCTTGGGCATCTTCGATGCTTAGCCCTCTAGCTTGCATTACTGTCTTCATGTTTTCCTCCCATGTTAACCTTGGTCTTCCTCTTTTCTTCTTTCTATTCGGATGCCATTCATATAGTTGCTTCGGCCATCGCTCATCTTCCATTCTTAAAACATGTCCTAACCACTTTAATTCCTTCTCCTCAATTCTTTCAATTATGCTTTCTTCTGCTTCCATTATGTTTCTAATTTCCTTATTTGTGACACGTTCTAATTTGGACTTTCTGGCACTTCTTCGTAAATAATCCATTTCTAGAGCTATTAGTCTATTCTTGTAGTACTTATTGATTGTCCATACCTCACTTCCGTGTGTGTGTATATATATATATAAAGCGTCACTGCTATAAGATAAAAATAGTTCTCGCGACATCTAGTAATAATGGAGAATATAATACATATATAAGAAAAATAAGTGTTTCAATTGGATTCGCCTGGTAGTGTAATGGATATCACGCTGAGGTACAGACTCAGAGATCCGGGTTCGAATCCCGTCCAGACATTTATTTTTCTTATCATACCATATATATATATATATATATATATATATATATATATATATATATATATCAATGAGGAAATTTGGTGTAACAGAAGCAGACACAGAGGACAGAGAATGATGGAGAACTTTAATCAAGAAAAATTTGTGAATGTTTGTTGCAAACTGATAGTCTATAAGTCCGTAGTCATTCATATTTATTTTTAAAATACATGCTAATTACTAATATTGGTTGGAGAAAACTCTTAATGATGAGGAAAATTCCCAAAATGAATGAATGAATATACGCATATATATCCACCGCTGTGGTCTCGAGATAGCGTGCTGCCTTGTCACGCAGCGGGCCAGGGTTCGATCCCCGGTCGGGGCAGTTTTTTTGGGTGAGGATTTTATCGGGGGTTTTCCTCGCCTGTAAGACAAATGTCAGGGAAACTTTAAGGCACAAACGGTCCCCGAAATCATATGGCCATCATCATTATCATCATCATCATTCCACGATCTGGAAAGCAACGTGAAGCTACCACACCTACAATTTCCTAGTAAAGCTGCAAGCGTTGTACGAAAATACTATGATTGCAGTGAAGGACCTGCCTTCGGGCAGAATTACTATGGATATATATATATATACTATAGCTACTAGACATGAGACGATATGAGTCCCCATGTGGGAACAAATTTTCTCATATATTTTAGGTCAGTATGGGTCCGGTACCATCTACTTCGAGAAAGCCAGCTCTAACAATTGGGAACCTAGCATTCTGACCACATGTAACCCTATATTGGCTGCTCTTTAATTAATATATGTGGGTGTGCGGTCAGCAACCAATCGGGTATTCCAGGTCTGTTACACCATGGACTTTTATATAATTATTGTCCCGCGCTTTAGCCTATCGGTTTAAGACATCGAGCTTTGGTGTAGAGCTACGGAACATCCGCTCGTTCATACGTCTTGGGGAAGAAATTTTCTCATGGAATTTCGACCAATATGGGGATGGTGACCACCCAGCATCGTGAGGAATTGGTAACTACTGTACATTAAGTAGCTGGTCCAAGTTTACAAAGCCAGCTATGGTGGCTGGGGACCCGACATGCTGACCATATCTCGCCCTTATACTGGCTGGATAATCGTTCACCTCTGTGATTAATACGTGTGGATGTGAGGCCAGAATCCGGCCGGTAGGCCAGGGGCCTTTTAGGCGTTTCGTTTCAAGGAGTTTATATTAGCCTATATATAAAACATGAAAAGAAAAATAAATGCACCAAACCGGGATTTAATATATATACAGGGTGTAACAGGACCTCACCGACAAAATGATAGGTCATGCAGAGAGGATCATTTTTTGTGAAGGAACGTACAGTCGAAAACATGTGTGCAGATATGTGCAGATGAAGCTGTTCGCCCATAAGGGTCGGAATTGAATACAAACAATTGTACACGTATAATTTTATTGAAAAGAGACATGTTTTCACAATAAGTGTTTTGAAGACGTCAAAACGAATCCTGCCGTGTTCGGCCGTGCTGGCCGATAATTGCTGTGACAATATCAAACATGCAATGAGGCACAGGATCGACTGTTTGAACACTTATTGTAAAAACATCTATTTTTCAATAAAATGATATGTGTACAATTGCTTGTATTCAATTTCGACCGTTACGGGTGAACACCTTCATCTGTGCATAACTCATAAACGACGTGTTTGCGACTATATGTTCCTTCATAAAAAATGATCCTCTCTGCATGGTCTATCATCCCTATCATTTTGTCGGTGAGGTCCTGTTACACCCTGTATAAATAAGAGCTAAAATAGGAAACATCGTAATTAAACAAAAGATGAATGTTCAAACTTCAGTTGAGGATTTCATAAAAAAAAAACAAATAAGTAAAATGGTATGGTCATGTAAAAAGAATGACAGAAGAAAGATTCCCAAGAAGAATACTAGAATGGGCGCCACTTATCAGAAGAAAAAGAAGGTAGCGTGCTGCCTTGTCACGCAGCGGGCCCGGGTTCGATCCCCGGTCGGGGCAGTTTTTCTGGGTGAGGTTTTTGTCGGGGTTTTTCCTCACCTGTAAGACAAATGTCAGGAAAACTTAAAGGCCCAAACGATCCCCGAAACCATATGGCCATCATCATCATCATTATCATCATCATCCTTCACTGGTGTGGAAAGCAACGGGAAGCTACCACACCTACAATTCCCTAGTAAAGCTGCAAGCATAGCATGGAAATGCTATGATTGCAGTGAAGGACCTGCCTTCGGGCAGAATTAATATGGATATATATATATTGCCTAATGTAAAAAATATAGTTATAATATATATATATATATAATTGCCAAATGTAAAAAATATAGTTATAACATCTATATATATATATATTTCAAAGGCATGTAACCTATATATATATATATATATATATATATATATATATATATATATATATATATATATATACTAGTAAATATAATTGATGAAGATTTTTTAATATAACCTCATTAGCTACGTTACATTCCTTTGAAATTCGCTAAAAGATTGCAGTAAATTCAAATTGCAGTTTATTTAGAGAAAGAGAACCGTGACGTAAACCAGTGTAAAAATCGCCAGCGCCTTCTTTGAAAACTTGCTCGATGCTAACTACAAAAATGTGATTATAATAAAATGCGTCTTGGTGTTGAAATTCCATCACATATAATTAATTGGTGAAATTAAGAGTTCAAGATTTAGGTGATTGGGACAGATAGAAAAAAGTAACGAGAGATATTTTCCAAGACTATTTAACTCATGTCCCAAATGGTAGTCAATGATACATCACGTTTCAATGAATTTTGTTTTACGACCAATGACAGTCGTGTTTCACCTCGCTCTTTATCGATATATCTTTATCAGCTCCTGCTTTTGTGATAAAGAAAGCTTCACCATTTTAATATTCTAATAGGTCATAGCATTATTTTTCTCCGACAAATACATTGGGTATAGCAAATAATGAACGAATTCCGTGGTTTTACTGAGCTGTCTACTAAAAAATAAATTAATAACCTATAATGTTGATTATAATATACAGTTTGATGTGTTTCATTATTTCTCCACAATGGTGCATTCTTACAATATTGCGATCCTATTTGGCAATATGATAATATTATCAAGTTGCAATGAATATACATAACCTCATATTTATGATTTGTTTTCAAACATCGCCGTTTACATTAAATATATAAATATTTAAAAATATTTTTTTTAAATACCGGTGAACTATATATAAATAATTATTTTTGAGCAAACAGCTTAATTTTATTCGTTAAATAGTCCTTACAAATGCCACTCTTGATTTCCAAATCCTCTAGATAAATTGGAAATCACTCGTATTACTTATGAAAAACCCTGTAAAGGACATCCGGGCGGTAGAAGATGTAAAGGAATGCCGCGGAAACAAGTGGGAAAAGGATATCGAGGAGGATATGTAGGAGGTGGATGTGAGAACATAGAGAAGAAGGGCACAGGATAAAAGAGAGTGTGCTACAATTGTACGTCAGATTCTGGTTCTTCAAGGACTGTAACGCCACAGAAAGGAGTAGAAATAGAAGAAGAATTACATTCCAACCCAAAATTTGCTTTGGCGACTGAGGAAAACCAGGAAAAAAAAACTTTCATTGTTCGGTACAGGAATTTGAACTCAGTGCCTCCCAAATACAGCACTCAAAATCTACCGCTTAAGTCAATTCGTTCAATAAGGAAAACTATCTTTGTTATTATTTTTTATTTTACAATGTTCCTCAACAGCTAAAATCATTAGCCTCGCAATTCAAATTTGGGTGTGAAGGGACCAACATTTTTTTTCAGATATCTCTTTTTTTTAAGCTTGATATTCTCTTCTTCTTCTTCTTCAGTCAAGGATTAGGCTCTTAAGCCTGTTCTGGCTTCACATATTCTCCAACCAACGTTTCCGTGGTCTTCCCAAATCTCTCCTTCCTTCGGTTTTATAATAAAAAATTCTTTCTAGGTGTCCAATCCATTGAGCTCTATAACGACATTGCATTTAATTATTTTCTTGTACCAAGAATGAGGTGGGAGAATAACATTGACTATGATTTGAGGGAAGTAGATTACACAGGGAATGATTGGAAAACATTAGGTCAGGATAGAGATGTATGGAGAGCTTATGTCCTCGCGGCTATGAATCTACGGGTTCGATAGTGCCAGTGAGTTAGTTAGTTATCCTTATGTTTAAATTTATTTACCTAGTACACCCTTAACTGATCTTAAAAACCTCATTTCTTTAGCTTGCGATTTTGAGATTCTTTTGTTCCGTAAATCTACGACACGGGACCCACTGCTTTAGTTTCCTTCCGAAGAAACCCACTCATATGTTTTAATCCTCGCTGTGGCGTAGTCGGTAGAGTCCCTACCTTCCACTCCGGCTGGGTAAGGGATTTTTTAAAAATCTCAACCTTGGGACTGGGTGTGAATGTGTCGTGTCCTAAGTTATACCCATTGGGTTTAATTCCTCTAAAATAATTTTTTTACGCCAAGAAATATCTATCAAATGCCGCCGGTTTGTAATCCATGAACCTTGGAACCAGCGATGAGCATGTTAACAACAGGAAAATAATATTGTATAATAGAAACAACTTTAATAAATGTACATAAATAAGAGCGTACAGCGTAAAATGTATTTACACAAATGAACGATATTTTAAATATGGAGGCCGGTGGGAGGGAAGGAGAATGATTCATACGACCCATATTGTAAGTTGCTCAATTTCCGCTGTACGCATCATTGAAATGAAATTCCTTGCAAGGAACTCAACTTTCTACACGTGACGTAACAATGTCGAGAAGCAATTTTCACGGCTTTCGTTTGTTTTTGTTTCCCCACGACACACATACACCTTTATAACGAGAAAAAATTCACTTTTCAATAATAATACTCTAACTGGGACATTATTAACTGACGTGTGGAGATGAAACAAAATTTCTTTTCTTATGTTGAAATGAATATTTTCATTTCGGAGTTAATATAAGCAAAATTAATTTAGCGAGAGAATTATATAAGTTTTGTATTGTAAGCCTATGTTTTCCCTTTACAGAGATTTAGGCGCTTTCCCCCTACAGGGAAGAAATTTAACCATACTAATTTAGTTAACTTGTTTTCGTATAGATGTCATTTTAAGTGGTCCGTGGTCAGCGTTCCGCCTCATATTGACATCTAGGAAACCAAGGTAGTACCAGGACGGGAAAATTAGCTAAATTTTGCTTAGAGGCTTTTCATTCAGGCTTAAGGTTTTTTACGAGCCTGAAAATCTTCAGACTCGGGACCCATGGCTTAAAGTCCCTCCCGGAGGACTTGCTCCTTGGATTTTTCCGTCCTAAAAAATCCATCGACCCCGGCCGGGTTTGAACCCGCGACCCTAGGGAACAGTGGTAGAAGCATAACCACTAGTCCACCGCGGCTGATGATGATAATAATAATAATAATAATAATAATAATAATAATAATAATAATAATAATAATAATAATAATAATAATAATAATAATAGTGTAATAAATTAAATGGGAAACACCAATTAATACATTACATTACACGGGGTAACGATCAAGCCAAGGTGAGCAGGTATAAATTTATATTTCTTTTAAATGATGCTAGCGTCCGGCAGCCCCTGATTTTCTGTGGTAAGGAATACCTGTTGCGAGAAATGGAAATAGTATATGATGGGAGTGATGGAATTTCCTATGTTGCGGTATATTAAGCAAGAGATTATGTTGTGATCGTATTTTTAATTATGGTTAGAATATACACTGCTCAAAAAAATTAGGGGATATTGTAGAATAACCTATTAAGACTATGTTTTTTGGAATAGTATTAGATGCAATCACTTTCTATTACTCCAAGATAATGTAAATAAGAGTTTGAATTTGTTACGTAACCTCGGTACCACACCAGAGGGCAGTGTCTGTACTGCTGATGTGAAAGGGTGGTGTGGGGGTGAATGTTTTGTTGCTGTTTTTAAATCCAGTCCAGTTTTCAGTTAGTGAATGACTTGCCTTAGGGACAGTGATGCCTCGACAACGTGATTTACCTGAACCAATGGCTTGGAGGGCCATAGGAAGGATGGAAGCTGGACAGATACAACAAGAGGTGGCACAAGCCATTGGGGTGTCTCAAAGCGTGATTTCCAGACTTTGTAATCATTTTCAAAGAACATACTGTTCACAGAAGAGCCGGACAAGGTCGACCAAGGGCAACAACAGCAAAGGATGACCGTTACCTCTCGTTAACAGCCCGTCGGAATAGACAGCAGAATGCAACTCAACTGAGAAATACACTTCAAACAGCAACAGGACGCAGGGTGTCAACTCAAACTGTCCCTAATCGACTGCATGGAAGTGGTCTCTATGCCCGTAGGCCCATGGTGTGTACCAGGTTAACTCCACAACACCGTAGAGATCGCAGAAACTGGGCGGAGGAACATCGTGGGTGGAGGCATGCTGAATGGAGATCAGTTCTTTTTTTCTGATGAGTCGCGATTCAACGTGGAATGTGATAGTCTGGAGATAAAAAGGGACACGAAACAATCCAGCTTTTGTACGTGAAAGATCCCCATATGGTGGCGGTGGATTGATGGTGTGGGCAGGAGTCAGTACTGGTGGACGTACGGACCTCTACGTTATCCAAGGTGGTGCTTTGACTGCGATAAGGTATAGAGATAAGATTCTCCGGCCTTTTGTCGTGTCTTATGCTGGTGCCATAGGTGATTCTTTTCTTTTTATGGACGATAATGCACGACGCCACAGAGCTGGCTTGGTGGACGACATGCTGGAAATGGAGGGTATCGAGCGTATGCAATGGCCAGCTTCCTCCCCGGACTTAAAGCCGATTGGGCATGTGTGGGATGCAATAGGCAGGCGCGTTGCAGGCAGACCAGCACCTCCCACAACTGTTCCAGAGCTGCACATTGCTCTTATGGGAGAGTGGCAACGTATCCCCCAAGAACTCATTGCTAACCTCATTGCATCAATACCACACAGGTGTGAGGCAGTGCTGGCCGTTCGAGGAGACCATACGCCATACTAAAGAAACATTTTCACCCATGTTAATGTTGCTTTGTTTGTTTGCCATATTCCTAATCAGGATCTCTTTGACATCTGGCGTGGTACAGAGGTTACGTAATGACTTCAAATTCTTGTTTACATTCTTTTGGAGTAATAGAAAGTGAATGCATCTAATACTGTTCCTAAAACGTAGTCTTAATAGGTTATTCTACAATATCCCCTAATTTTTTTGAGCATATAGCATTTTTTTCCACATATACTTTGAAGTAAAAACATAATTAAAGGAAGTTCAATAGTAAATGTTAATTGGAATATAGTGTGATAAAATGTAACAATGGATACTAAAATACAAAATTATAAATCAATAGGAACACTATAAAATATAGAGCTGAGCTTTGAAAACCGAATAAAATATATCTTTTATCTATCTACAATGGTGTTACAACTCAATGTTGACCCTTAGCCTCTCTTCTGTTAGCAGTTACTAGATCAAGTTTAGTTACGCTTACTTCCCTACGGATGTCATGAATGGTATGCAGTCAACATACTGACCCAACGAGGCATCTAGTAACCAACTAATGTATTACTATGATGAAAAGTTCGGTAAATTTTGTTTAAAATCCTCTTTATTCAGACTTAAGGGTCTTTTATGCACCTGAAAATCTTCAGATTCGGGACCAATGGCTGAAAGTCCCTCCCGGAAGACTTGCTCCGTGAATTCTTCTTCTTCTTCGGCCTTCCCCCACTTATAGGTTTGCCGTCTTCAGTTTCCATTTATCTCTATCATTCCAATCTCCCTCTTCCAAATTCCTATCATCCATTATAGTTCTAAGGTAGGTTTTCCATTTCCATCTTGGTCTGTCACGTTTATTTCTTCCAGGGGGTGACCAACCACTGGTATATATTTTTTGGCCATCTTTCATTTTCCATTCTTTGTACATGGCCATACCATTTAAGCGTTTGATTTTCAATCCTCTTAACACATTCTTCCATCCTAAAAAAAAAAATCTACCTCGACCGGGACGGAGTTTGTACCCGCGACTCTCGTGACCGGAGGTAAGAGATATAGAACCAATAGTCCACCGCGGCGGACAAAACATCTTTACAGAATGGAATCAAATCGTTTGCCAAAGAATGTATTCCAGTATCAACATAAAGGACGCAGAGGCAGAATAACATCTAAACAATGCTGAAGAAATTAATAACATCTTGCTGTATAGAAACAGGCTCAACTAAGGCTAAACCTAAAATGTTCATAATGGTTATAACGAAATCAAATTTGAAGAAAGAAGGGTTAAGTCTATAATCTTGTTCTAGGCGGCTATTCAGTTTTCGTATACAGAAGGAATAAGGAAATAAATTGCATCAACAATGAATGACATCATGATTCATTCACAACTTAGAATAGATAACAAAAAATGTATCCAGCTAAAAATACAGAACACGTTCTAACTCTATAAAACAAATGAATTATGCGAAGCGATAAACGCAATCGCAATAGATATGCGTTATAGTTATGACACATGCCCTGCTGTGTATTAATAGAAATTCCCAAGTGCATGGCCTACTTCATGGTTGTTCATCAAGTATGATTCGTGTTTCATGCCCTCTTTAATCTCTGGTTTATTATACAGCGAAGATCCACCAAATGACAGTGTCAGTGATCATCGTTCGGCGTTGTTCCTTCTATACTGGTTTCACACGGAAGGAAGATCATCCTTCACTCAATCTGCTGATTGATCCCTTTGTAAATAGGCGATTTTAGGTTACTTGAACCTCAACTTCTAGTTCAGTTTTAAGGCATCTCTCGCATATTGCAGGAAATATATATATATATATATATATATATATATATATATATATATATATATATATATATACTAGAAGTCCCGGCCACGCGTTGCTATGGCTAAGGTATACGTTAAAATTTTAAATTAAGTTGCTGTCTTTCAGCCAGATTACTTAAAACTAATACTTACACACGAAATTAATAATATTGAAAATAAAATAAACACTGAACACAAATTATGAAATAATCAATATTTGTATTTCAATTGAAATTCGCGGTTGCTAAAAAAATCACAGCCATCTGGATCTCTCTTTGTTAAATAATAAACCAATTACCTTACCAAATTACCTTACACCGCCATCTGTTAGAATCGTATGGAACTCACAGATAATTATAACTCTTTGTTAAATAATAAACAAATAATTTGCAATAAAAATAATGCGACTATAAATTTAGTTATAAACTACCCTAAGTCTCAAGTTGGATCAAACTGCACACAGTGTCCAAAATTTTATTAAAATCGGTTCAGTAGTTTAGGATTCCATCGCGGACAAACAACGTGACACGAAATTTATATATATAGAGGTAAATGAATTATACCGCACAAATTTAACTACGTATAGAGGGGTATTATATAAGCAATTTGAGATAATGAACTAATGATATACCAATAAAAATGTCCTAGCTACGATTCAATTTGTAAAATGGTTGACACGCCACTGATTATTTAAAATTAAAATTGAAATAATATGAAACAGAGACTGTAACTGGAAAAGTGTTCGAATCTCAAATCGCTTTAACCATTAAGCCACACGTTAACTACACAGATTCTGTGTATTCCACTCTGAGCTAAGGCTCTCGTTGTACCGATTCTTCTTTAACCAATGCAGTGGCGTGCAGTATCATCTGCTAAGTTTCGGGACAGTTTTGAGGAATTGAAGTACATACACATATTACAAAAACTTGTTTATGAATTAATTAGACAATCAGGATCCCGGAATAATTACTAATATCTGAAGAAATTCTTAGTATAATTTTCTCTCCTACTTGACGCTCCTATTGATCTATCTATATTAATTATCTATTAATTTGATTCCTAATAACTCGCACATATTTTTTCTTCAATCGGACCATTTGGTTCCACATCTCAAAATACTAGGATATTGTATTTGTAGGCAAAATAAAGCACTAGTCAATATTCTGACAAAGTATAGCATGACTAATATAACTCATGTCGCAAATGGTAGTAAGGGAACCGAATCAACGTTTCAATTGAAGTATATTTGAAGACCAATGAACAGTTCGTGTTTCACCTCGCTCTTTATCGATGTTCTCTTTATCAGCTCCTGCTTTGTGATTAAAAAGAAAGCGAGCTCCTTTTTAATATTCTGAACAGGTTAGACTATTTATTTTCTCCAACACCAAAATACATTGAAATAGTAGCAAATAATGAAGAGATTCAGTGATAAGTTTTTACTGAGTGATGTGTATTATTCAAAATATTAATTATTAAGCCTATTAGATGTTAGTAGCTATAAGTCGGTTTGATGTGTTGTTTCATTATTTTCTCCACTAGAGTGACATTCTTACAATATTGCGATCCTATTTGGCAATAAATAATTTGATCGAGTTGCAGTGAATATACATAACCTCACATTTCTAATTTGTTTTCAAACATCGCCGTTTACATTAACTATATAAATATTTTAAAACACCGGTAACTATATTCAAATAATTATTTTATTCGTTAAATAGTCCTAACAAATGCCACTCTTGATTTCAATTTGGAAATCACTCGTGGCATTACTTATGATAAATTTAGGAAATGTACATCCTAAATATGCAAAAATTGATTGTAATAAAATCAAATAAATTATTTGCTTTGTGGGTAATCTTAGCTTATTCCTGGCTATTAAGGGAGGTTTTTCATGAGGTTTTCTTGAGTGAAGTTCTTTCGTCTGTCAGTGAAGAAGGGTTTATACAATGAAAATGTCCTTTCTACATCACGTGATGTCACAAGTGCATGTGAAAAACACCACAGTTCTTCTTCAGTGAATTCCTCTTAGGTTACAGTTTTTTCACCATCATCAGATAACATTTTGCTAATTTGACAAATTCTATTGTAGCCAGGATTTTTATTTAATACTTCACTAAGCCTTCTGGATTTTTTCGTGTTGAGACTTGAAAGTAGTTTTGAAGTTCCTTAGGACAGGTTACTGGCCCGACGCTAAGTAGTCCAGTGGTAGGGTTGCTACCTTTTAGTCTCTTTTAGACATCTTAGAAGAATTACACATGGAATCTTTAGGAAACAAAATTTCTGATTATAAGTCAAGATGGATGCTACATGTTCATCGAATGGAAGATCACAGAATACCCAAACAAATGTTAAGATATCAACCTGCAGGAAGAAGAAGACCAGGACGTCCACTCAAAAGACTTCTGGATGGTGTTTCTCTTGAGACCGAAACAGGTCAACAAATGGCCTAAATTCGTGAATGTACTATGATGATGATGATACTTCACTAAGCTTTTCAAATGCGATTTTAGCAACACCTTACGACAATAGGACGACTGACATATCAGGTAGTTATTTTTAACATTTTACTACATAGCTCAACTGTGATTTACAAAGAATTTTAGAAGTATTGAATCTTGTGTCAAATATTCTTCTTAAGGACACTCAGTACTAACTTATTTGGATTTAATTTTTTTTTCTTTTTGCTCACAAAATCCAGGAAAGTATATTTTATCGATGTGTAATATTATTTTGTCGATTTTGGAATTTAAACCCATTTTTTTAAATGGCGTCTCTATGTTCTGCTAGTGTGCACATTTTTTCATTTATGTATTTTCCCGTAACTTCTATTTTTTCATAGTTTGGTACACTTTTCTCTGAAACTATGAAAGATGGGAGAATAATTTTTGGCTTGGATATGCAGTTTAAAGAGCTCTATAATAATAAGGTAAATTTATCTTTCTGCTATTGATAGTGTTTGAAATTAAAAAGAAAGTATAGAATTTTTTAACAAAAACAATTTTTCGCCCTTGATTTTTTTAAATAAATCACAATCCATATCTCAACACAAGCCTTATTATTGTCAAATGAACTGTGCACAATAGCATACTAAATTTAGGAAACAATTGGATGAGTCGTTTTTGAGATAATTGTACCAAGACAAATACTTTTAAGAAGTTGGATTTTTTATTTTCATTTTTTTGTATTTTAAATTATTCATGAATAAATATGTCTAAAATGTTAACCAGAGTGTCATTATGTCCAGGAAGACTGGTTTAATTAGTGCCATAATTTTCATGCTCGTAACTTAAGAATAAGCTGAAAAAATGATTTTTGTATTTTGCATATTGAAATTCACTGCGGATCATGGCTGCAAACAAATGCTTATTTGGACTCAGGAAAATGTTTAAATCTCAGTTTATATCCAGAGAGAGAAAAATACTCACGTATAAAGTTCTCCTTAGACCAGTGTTAACATATGCATCAGACACTTGGACCATGTTAAAATCTGATGAGGAATTATTAGGGTGTTTTGAAAGGAAGATATTGAGATCCAGTTTTGGTGCCGTGAAGGAAAATAATGTATGGAGAAAGTGATACAATAATGAATTGTATAAACTGTACCATCAGCCAGATATTCTGAATTTTGTTAAAGTTAATAGATTGGCCTGGGCTGGACACATTATTCGTATGGACAACAAAAGGATTACAAAAATAATTTACAATGAGCAACCTCTATTGGCCAGAAAAGTTGGAAGACCTAAATTAAGATGGGAGGATGGTAAAATTCAACACATTAAGATTTTAAAAATAAAAAATAACTGGAAGAATGAAGCTCAGAACAGGGAAGTCTGGCATAAGCTTCTGAAGGCGGCCAAGGCCCACATGGGGATGTCGAGCCATTGATGATGATGCATATTTTAAAACCAAATTGCAAGGGAATTAGTACCAGGTGCCCTTAAACAGTAATTTATGAAAGTGATAATTTGTCTATAAAGAATTAAACGAGTTTAGTTTCACACGAGGAAGGTTTGCCACTGGGTATGAATCACATATACTTGAAACTAAGAAGTGTTTCCTCCATGTACGGAATTGTTTGAGTCTCAAGGTGATGACCTTGTTTGACACAGGATGACACTGTTTGCAGACCTTCAGGTGGGCCATCCAGGCTATAAAATATAATTCGAACTACTCTGTCATAATGTTCAGTGTATACTATACACAGTGAATGATTCAGAAATATTAATCTTATTTCACTATTTTTAATGTCGCCTTGATATTCTTTATAATAATAAAAATAATAATAATAATAATAATAATAATAATAATAATAATAATATTAATATTAATATTAATAATAATATTAATATTAATATTAATAATAATAATAATAATAATCATAATCATAATAATAATGATGATGATGATAATTATAATGATGGTGATGATGATGATGATGATGATGATGAAGATGAAAATGATAATGATGATAATGACAATGATAATGATAATAATAATAATAATAATAATAATAATAATAATAATGGTGTATGTATGTATGTATATAAAACATACCGCGTAAGTACCTCATGAAAACACGAGTGCTTATGTACATGTATATAAATACCGCATAAGAATCTCATGGAGACATTCGTGCTCCTCTAGCGGGAGTTTCTTAATCAAGTTAATTTATTTATGCTTATTTCCCTACTGAGTCAGTGAATGATATTTGGTCAGCACATTGCACTAAATAAAATATCTAGTAGACAAATAAGGTAGGACTTGGATGAGAAAGGCAATAATAATAATGATAATACATTATGATATTGATGATAATGATGGTAACACTATTAATAATAATAGTAATAATAGTGGCAGGATATATTTTAATGAATAAAAAGCGAAGTGAAGATATTCGTAAATAACTACAAATATTCAGTTTGACAAATAAAATATAAGAGTACAGGACACAATGGTATAACGTCTGCAGAATGAATACCAACAGATTGCCCAGGAAAAGTCTGAACTATCAACCTAGAGGAGGAACAAGAGATCAGAGACGCTCACGAAAGAGATGGACACAACAGCTTTGGTACGTGGAGCCGGACGAACCGATAAGATTTAACCCTTATAAGAATAAGAATAATAAAAATAATGACAGTAATAATTCTGATGATAATGATTGTAATGACTCTTTAACTCATAGACCGATAATTTTGCCTCTTCCTGTTGATAATTTCGACTCTTCCTGTTCGTAATGAGAGATATTTCCGCAAATTAATTTCTTTGACAAGGATATCGATTCAACAATGTACGATCGATATGGTACAGCAAGAAATGACAAAAGAAAACAATTTCAAAAATAACAAAAAAAAAGTTAGTTCTGTTGCTCCAAAAAAAATTAAATGTTGTATAATGAATCTGAATTATTGTTAATAGATATTTCTCACACAATCATCTGCTATTGATTTTTCCCAAGCCCAAAGAGATTTAACAGTAAAGATATGATATTTATAACTATACAGCCGGCTTAGAAATCTCCCGGAAGTAAGATCGGAATACATAACCTCACATCTGATAAATATTAAACATTATAATTACACTGAGCAACAAAAAAAAACTTTTTTTTTGTCTCAGAAAGAAAAATATGTGATTCTGATAGTATTTTTTCTCCTGAATTAAAATATGATACCGGGTTTTCTCCATTACGCAAGGTTTCCTAGAGACAATAATGTTTAATTTCTTCTTCTTCTTCTTCGGCTTCCCCCCCCTATAGGTTTGCCGTCTTCAGTTTCCATTTATCTCTATCATTCCAATCTCCCTCTTCCTAATTCCTATCATCCATTATGATTCTGACGTAGATTTTCCATTTCCATCTTGGTCTGCCAGGTTTATTTCTTCCAGGGGTGACCATTAGTATATATTTTTGGCCATCTTTCAATTTCCATTCTTTAATTTCAAACACTTTAATATTTTCTACATTCGTAACTACACAATATTCGAACATTCGGACTCGCGTAGAAAGTAAAAAATGACGATTTTCTGCTACATTTCGCCTGCGGAGCATCCCTCTTGATTGTCCAACAATAATCGGCCAGCATATTAGGATTCCATTTGCCTTGATATCTCTTTTCCATAGCTAAAATCTACTGAGTTAGCTCATTTGGTTTTATTTTACAATGGACAAATGGACGAAAAAAACGTTTATTAAAAACATAATTATTTATAAATCCATTAATCGAAATTAAAATAAAAAAAAACTGCATCAAGTACAACTATTGGTACTCATGAGACAGAAATCATGTTGACCAGTGTTATTTTTAGCTTCTGATGTTGTATTATACGCTAAATAGTCACTCCAAATCCAACGCGAGGATGAGTTTTTCATTAAGCAAAATCACTCGTGACTTTTTGTCGCTCGTGGTTTTTTTTTTCAGAAAAACAACCTCTTGTTTGATTACGGATGATAATAATGGTAACAGTAATAATGATAATGACAATAATAATATATTTAAACTGGGAAAGTGTAGCCGGTTTATAAGTGCTCACTAGGTGTGAAAAGACACCCCGCCCTTCTATTCAACCCCCTCCTATTCAATTCTACGTCGGATGTGTTGTTTCATTGAGTGTGTATCTGTAAGCAAGGGGACGCGTAGTGGTTAAGGAACTGCGCTACAAGCCGGAAGGTCGAGAGTTCAAGTCCCGTGGGGTCAGTATTTTTAAATTGACCCAAACCTTCTGGCGGCACTATGGTCCTGGGATAGACTCAGCCTCTTACCAGACGCTTGTTCTGGGGTAAAGGCGGCCGTCACGCAGGGCTGACAACCCAGCTGACATGAAGTGTCGATTGTCTAGAAAAAGTGGGAGCCTTAACCTCCTACTACCCTAATGGCCTCCTGAGGCCTGTAGTGGGATCACTTTACTTTATCTGTAAGCAAGACCCCACATACTGTACGAACAACCATGACAAAAATTAGTGATTGAGAGGAATCTAACTACTACCACATCTGTGGTATGTGGATATAGCCCTGATCTTGCGCCTACAGGTTACTATCTGTTTCGATCCAAGGCCCATTTCTTGCGTGAAATTTTAAAAACATTGGAAACATTATAGTTGTGGAAAGGTCTCAACTATTTCTTCGCACAAAAACCAGATATTGGGATAATAAACTTCGCTGAAAGATGCGTCAATATAATAAAATCGAATGGTATCTACCATGAAATGTAGTTTAATGTATCGTCAGAAAGCATTCCAAATACTGTTTTGTTAAAAAATTAGTGATGAGAAAAAAATATTTTTTAAGAAACATTTTACACCTGCCTCTGATGATAATATACAGAGTATAGCAGGCGCCAAATAAAGTGATGGTCTAAAACTTACCAGTGCCGATTTCTATCAACATTGTTCGTTTCGCTCGAGGAAAGGTGTCGCTGCCCTGGTGGCGGGCGAGCGAACGGATGTACATCTTCATCTTCTGTCTGCTTGAACACAAATGAGCAGCCGTCTTGGAATCTGTCAACAATCAAAGTAAATAGTACTTAGTATTTTTATTTAACGACGCTCTTCAGCAGCTCAGCTCATTAGCGTCGAAATTCAAAGCTGGAAGATCCGAAAATTTTGCTCACTGATAGTTTACTTCAGGCTTGAGATTAATTTACAATACGGGACCCACTGATTTACTTCCCTTCCGAAGGAAACCATTCTTAGTAATGTTATCCTTAAATTGTCCATACACATATGGCGGATTTGAACCAACAAACCTTGGAATCGATATGAAAGTAAATTCCGATTGAGGGTCTTTGCACTTTTCAGCGGTTGCCCTTTTACCAGCCGGCTGGTGGCCCTTCACATCCACATGTGAAAATCACAGAGGTAGATGATCAACAGCCAGTGTAGGGGTGACATGTGATTAACATGTCGAGTCCCCCAGCCGTTATAGCTGGTTCCTCAACCTGGAGCCGCTACTTATTGTAGCTACCCAATTGCCTCACGATGCTGGGTGGGCACCGGTCGCAGTAAATGAGATATTAAAAAAAATACTCCACACGCATGTATATATAGGAAGGATAAATGTTTGTGCTAAGATACCTGGATAGCATAAGTGGTAGCTCACTGAAGTATCAATTATCAATTCAGAGGTCCGGGTTCAAATCCCCGTTCAGGCGTTTATTTTTCTTTTCATATCACACACACATATATATGTAGATATATATAAACAATACATATTATATAGTATATGAGACGTCAAGAAGTAAAAAAAAAAAAATTAAGATAACTTTTGGTCAATGCACCTAATGTCAAACTTTATTGGCCCACAGTGTCAGTTGTTTAGAGGACAGGGAAAAAATGAATGTTTCGTTGTTTTTATAGACTTGTAAATCGCTCAACTATTTTTCGTGACAACGCAGCATGTACTACTAAAATAAACCGAGGTAATTATTACCCAAAAATCATCAAATTCTGACCATTAGAAGTAGGCGTTTACCTGAAATACTAAAATAAAAATTGACCCTTGCAACTGCCATGTTTGATTCGTTGCAGTGTATATATTATACATTTTAATTAACTCTTAATATACGGTAACGCATAGGAATTCATTATATAATGGAAGTGTACAGTTAATGGCAAATGGGGGAATATTTGAAGAAGAGGCTGAATTCAAATACCTGGGTACTATAATTACAAATAAGATTAGATGCAGAAAGAAATTAAACACAATTAAACATTCTGTAAATGCATGCTGTTAAGTACTACAGGAAGTTTTGTCATTCTAACTTCTCTCAAAAGACGATAAACTGATAATATATGCAATTATTATTCTTCCAGTTATATTATATGGATGCGAAACAATGACTCTCATTTTAAGGGAGGAGAAAAGATTACAAGTATCTAGTTAAAGTTCTTAGGAACGTTTTTTTTAATCAAAGAGAGATGAACAGACAGTTGAATGGAAAGGACTAGCCTAACTTATATAAAAAATGAACTACATGATATTTATGTAATAAAATCTACTAGATCACATAGATTGCGATGGGTAGAACATGTGGCATGAATGGGGAATGAAAGAGGGGCATTGAAGCTTCTTGTAGGAAACCAGAAAAAAAAACGCCCAGTTAATAGACTAATAATGAGATGAGAGAATATCATTAACATGATTTGAGGGAAGTAGAATATACAGGAGGTGATGGGAAACATTAGCTCGAGATAGGGATGTGTGGAGAGCTTATGGATTTGATAGTGCCAGTAAGTTAGTTATTTTTATCTAGAATCCGTACCATTTAAAATTTGATAATTAACTTTAGTTCAGTAGATTTGATACCCTGGAGAATTACCAACCTAACTTAAATTATAAATATCATATCATAGCTATATTTATATTTTGGGAAAACTAAGGTATGGTTTCCTCTACCGAGTGTTTGTGGTTTAGGTTTTGTTTTTGCAATCTAAATTTGTATGTTGAATATAACGGAAATTACATAATTTTGATTTGTCTAGGGGAAGCAAGGGATAGCGGATAATATACATCCACCCGGAAAAAGTACTGCACCCGGAAATTTGTTCATACATCACATTATTTTAATTCAATTACGTCATTCAGCTTCCCTAAATGCATTTATCTACAAAGTCGTAACAGCGTAATGTTGGACCTTAGCCTCTCTTCTGTTATGAGTTACTAGACCAAGTGAATTTTGTTATGTTTATTTACCAAACAATTTGAGAATAAAATTCTTAGGTACCTGCGAGAGAGATGTACAGACTAAAATTGCAATGGCAAAAAATGCAATTAAGACATTACATGGAATAATTTGGAATAAAAATATTACAAAGGAAACTAAAATGAAAATTTATAAGAGCATAATACAGAATACTTTGTCATATGGAAGTGAAACTTGGGCTTTGACGGAATTACAAAAGAATAAAATTAGAACAGTTGAATTTGATTATTTTAGAAGAAGCCTCCAAAAAACAAGACAGGATAAAATAAGAAATGAATTCCTTTGGAGAGAAAAGAATGTCACCACATCTGTTGTTAAGAGGATTGAAAATCAACGCTGAAATTGTATGGCCATGTACAAAGAATGGAAAATGAAAGATGGCCAAAAAATATATACCAATGGTCACCCCCTGGAAGAAATAAACGTGGCAGACCAAGATGGAAATGGAAAACCTACGTCAGAACTATAATGGATGATAGGAATTTGGAAGAGGGAGATTTGAATGATAAAGATAAATGGAAACTGAAGACGGCAAACCTATAAGTGGGGGAAAGCCGAAGAAGAAGAAGAAGTTCATAGGAATTTTTTTTGGGCCAAATAGAGATGAACAGACAGGCGAATCTTACATAATAGTGAGCTGCGTGATATGTATAGGAAGCCAGATATAATAAGGACACTCAACTCTCGTAGACTGCGATGGGCAGGACATGTGGCGCCAATGGGGAATAAAAGAGGTACATGGATGCTTCTTGTAGGAAAACCAAAGGGAAAACGCCCAGTTGGTAGACCAAGAATTAGGTGGTAGAGTAACATCCATTATTTGAGATAAGTAGATTATACAGGAGATGATTGGAAAACATTAGCTCAGGATAGGGATGTATGGAGGAGAGCTTATATCCGCGCTGCCATAAACCTACCGGTTCGATAGAGCCAGTAAGTTAGTTAGTTAGAGTTA